>OX419337.1:20138805-20181305 GCA_948470475.1 Galaxea fascicularis
AATTTGCTGTGATTAAGCTGCAATGTGCCTTGGTGGGTAGTATATACCTGAAGGTTACATTTAATTTGCCGTCATTAAGCTGCAATGTGCCTTGGTGGGTAGTATATACCTGAGGGTTACATTTAATTTGCTGTCATTAAGCTGCAATGTGCCTTGGTGGGTAGTGTGTACCTGAAGATTACATTTAATTTGCCATCATTAAGCTGCAATGTGCCTTGGTGGGTAGTTTATACCTGAAGGTTACATTTAATTTGCCGTCATTAAGCTGCAATGTGCCTTGGTGGATAGTATATACCTGAGGGTTACATTTAATTTGCTGTGATTAAGCTGCAATGTGCCTTGGTGGGTAGCATATACCTGAAGGTTACATTTAATTTGCCATCATTAAGTTGCAATGTGCCTTGGTGGGTAGGATATACCTGAGGGTTACATTTAATTTGCCGTCATTAAGCTGCAATGTGCCTTGGTGGGTAGTATATACCTGAGGGTTACATTTAATTTGCTGTCATTAAGCTGCAATGTGCCTTGGTGGGCAGCATATACCTGAAAGTTACATTTAATTTGCTGTCATTAA
Organism: Galaxea fascicularis; assembly: GCA_948470475.1. Classification (NCBI taxonomy): domain Eukaryota; kingdom Metazoa; phylum Cnidaria; class Anthozoa; order Scleractinia; family Euphylliidae; genus Galaxea; species Galaxea fascicularis. The sequence continues at coordinate 20,139,380 of OX419337.1, forward strand.
GCTGCAATGTGCCTTGGTGGGTAGTATATACCTGAAGGTTACATTTAATTTGCCGTCATTAAGCTGCAATGTGCCTTGGTGGGTAGCATATACCTGAGGGTTACATTTAATTTGCCATCATTAAGCTGCAATGTGCCTTGGTGGGTAGCATATACCTGAAGGTTACATTTAATTTGCCATCATTAAGCTGCAATGTGCCTTGGTGGATAGGATATACCTAAGGGTTACATTTAATTTGCCGTCATTAAGCTGCAATGTGCCTTGGTGGGTAGTATATACCTGAGGGTTACATTTAATTTGCTGTCATTAAGCTGGAATGTGCCTTGGTGGGCAGCATATACCTGAGGGTTACATTTAATTTGCTGTCATTAAGCTGCAATGTGCCTTGGTGGGTAGCATATACCTGAAGGTTACATTTAATTTGCTGTCATTAAGCTGCAATGTGCCTTGGTGGGTAGCATATACCTGAGGGTTACATTTAATTTGCTGTCATTAAGCTGCAATGTGCCTTGGTGGGTAGTATATACCTGAAAGTTACATTTAATTTGCCGTCATTAAGCTGCAATGTGCCTTGGTGGGTAGTATATACCTAAGGGTTACATTAAATTTGCCGTCATTAAGCTGCAATGTGCCTTGGTGGGTAGTATATACCTGAGGGTTACATTTAATTTGCTGTGATTAAGCTGCAATGTGCCTTGGTGGGTAGCATATACCTGAAGGTTACATTTAATTTGCCGTCATTAAGCTGCAATGTGCCTTGGTGGGTAGTATATACCTAAGGGTTACATTTAATTTGCTGTCATTAAGCTGCAATGTGCCTTGGTGGGTAGTGTATACCTGAAGGTTACATTTAATTTGCCATCATTAAGCTGCAATATGCCTTGGTTGGTAGTATATACCTGAGGGTTACATTTACTTTGCTGCCACTAAGCTGCAATGTGCCTTGGTGGGTGGCATAAACCTGGGGGTTGTATTTCATTTGTTGCCACTACCCTGCAATGTGTCTGCCCTTTGTGGGTTGTTATAAAGCTTTGCGTGGCCTTTGTGAGTAGCTTGCATATAACTGAACTGTGACATAAATCTATTCTATGTGATTGCAGACCACATGTTCCTGAGGGTTACAGTTAATTTACGCATTTACCAACAGAGAAACATCGACTGAAATTTGGTTCATTCTTTAGAAACGCTGACCGCTTTGGACGTGGGGTTTCCACATGGATTTGATAAAAGTGTTTTAACAAAGCTTAAAATGGTTTGAACCTTTCGGAGCATTCTTCATAACGTAACACTTATGGAAAGTGTTGTTGTTGTCGGGTTAATTTTTGGTTTGTCCCTTTCTTGCTCCAAAACAATAAACCTTTATTTCCACACTTCTATAAGAGCTACGGGGGACGTAAGAGAGAAGCGACTTCAGTTTTTGAGAGGTGGGTAGAGGGTTTGGAAGGTAGCAATTTGGAAAAAATATCCCGCAGATGATTACGGTAACTAGAAAAAGGTCTTGCGTTATGAAACAGATCCGTGAAATGGCTTCTAATTGAAGATAAATGGAAATCCTCCAATGGCATTACAATAAAAAAATAACAAAACAAATCACTACCACTCCCGTCAGTCTTCAAAAATATAAAAGGCATTCCGACTCGTCATTTAACTCGTCATCTCTTCCTGCGCCGCTCCGTGAGTGATGGAGTCTACTAGTGAGGAAAGTGAAAACCGACGTTACAGAAAGAAGCATGCAGAGAACGAAACGCCCTTTCAACAAGAAACTCCGAAAAGATCGAAAGAGAAGAGGGCATTATCGATTTTAAAAGAATGGTTGTAGATATGAAGCAGAAAACCAGTGGCCAAACCGATTCATGTCGGGAACTTCACGATTACACTGCCCCTGAGCTGCTAGACGGAATGGGCAAGCCCTCTATTGAGAGTGAAGGTGCCGCGCTGGCTTTTCTGAAGAAGAGTGTGGATGTGTTGCTTCAGCTTCTGATCGCCCAACAATTTCTTCAATAAAAGCAGCTTTATGTACTGATGATTGCATTTTAAAATAACAGTGACGCCGGATTTCGCGCGGCTTGTATACTGAAACCTTAAGCAGTGTTCGATCTGTCTTTCGTTCATCTAGCTTGATTTCACGCTGCCGAGAAAGGGAATCCATTTTCAAACCCAATTGCAGCGCGCGATTCTTTATTGTTCGCAAAGCTGGTGGTATAACGGAACTCAAAATGTTCCGCGTGCCGCGATTACTCGCGCGAACTAGTGCATCTTTGTTTGTAAGTCGGGCTCAGCAGAGCAACTTGTAAAAAGAAGAATGATGAAAATCGTGTATATATGATTGGACTGGTTTTTTTTTTCTATTACTGTATAGCCCTTGTGATTTAGTTTTATTCTGAGGAACAATTCTCGAAGGCCAGAATATTGAAATAGTGTAGTCGTTTTTAGCTGAAAGCAAAAGACAAAACGCTATCTGAAAAGTAACTAAAAAATACACTTATCGGAAATTGCGTTACTTTCATGTCACCATAGGGGAGCTTAAATTAACATTTGCGGACGACTATCTGACATCCTAGTGTGTTCGGCTAACACCTCACGGTACCGAGAGGTGTCAAACCTTGCCTTTGAGTTACATATGCAAATTAGCTGGCTGCACATTGAATGTGCAGCCAGCTAATTAGCATAACATTTTTTCACGCCTCAAAGCTCCTCACGTACGTAAAGCAAAAAAGGAGAAAAATGAAAAATTACTCTAAATTTTCCTTCTTTGATTCATGTTACGTTATTTCCCTGTTTTTAAAATAAACTTCAAACACTATACATACACAACATTTGTTTGTTTTTCTATTATAGTGAAAAAAAAAATGAAAAATTGGATCGGCCGAACTGCGCACGGACCGCCATGAGTCCAGGTTTTTATAGTCTAATTACGTCTTCCGAGAACCGCGTTCAACAGTGGGTAGCTGCGCCACTGTTAGGTGATGAGGAGATGAAATGTTACTCGCAGAACGGGAAATTAAAAGCTCCCTCTAAAATATAGTCGTGGTTATAGCTGATAATGACTTTTTTCGAGATTCACAGTCTGATAAGCCATGCAGGTTTCGACACACGATCAATATGTGTATGATATATAAGGTCCATTTAGATTTCATATACATAATAATGCCGAGTTTCCCCCAACTTATATTGTGAATAAAATTGCTCTTGTATACGCGACTTTGCTTGTTTCCAAGAAAAAAAAATTGCTTCATGTAAAACTTGCAGTGGTCATAAATTGTTTCGCATGAACAATGGTGTTCTAAAATCTCTTCAATGACTTGATTCGTTTTTACAACACCTGTCCAATTGCTTCATCAAAAATTCATTAAAGATTGAAGCCTACGTCGTTAACATGACATATGTCATAAAAAAGACTGCGGCCACCAGAAAGTTACACCATTATTAGTTTTATTATCACTTATGAAATTCGCTCAGCATTGCTCTCAGCTAGCGAAAGCCGATGGTGACTACAAACTTTACTGCCGAAAGGAAACAAAAATCGTACGACGACCTTCTTTGTTCCGAAGAATTAACTGGAGGAAGAGACAACCGTTTGTTAGTTCTCGCCGTGGCACACAGTTTTCTGTCCGTCTCTGCATTTCTGGGGAATGCCCTGATCCTAGCTGCCCTCTACAAGGAGTCTTCACTTCATCCCCCGTCCAAATTGCTGTTTCGCACCTTAGCGACAACTGATCTTTGTGTTGGCGCCGTTGTGCATCCGTTTTACGTCGCATACTGCGTTGGTGTGTATAACGAACGATGGGACATTTGTCGCCTCACCTTTATAATCTGTCACATTACAGCCTATATTTTATGTTCAGTGTCAGTGTTTACCATGGCCCTGATAAGCGTGGACAGACTCCTTGCCCTGACTTTGGGACTCAGGTACAGACAAATTGTGACCATTAAGCGGATCTATGTTATCTTAAGCGTCTCTGGGTTGGCAAGCTCTACCGCCTCGGTACTGTACTTATGGAATATAAAAATAACCCTATGGTATGGTTACAGTAATACATCGCTGTGTCTATTCGCCTCAATGTTCTCCTACGGAAAAATATTCCTGGCTTTTCGTCATAATCACACTCAAGTTCAAAGCCTCCAACAACAACCAAGCGGTCAAACAGCTTCACTGAGCATAGTGCGATACAGGAAAACAGTGTTAATTACTCTTTGGGTGTAGCTGGCATTAGTTGTGTGTTATATGCGGTATGCTATTGTGGAGATTGTGGTTCTTCTAAGGGGGTTTTCGCCGGCCGTTTTCGATGCTAGAGCGCTACACAGGACGAACTCTAGCCTTTCATTGTCTTTACGGGAAAATTAAAGTTAAACAAAAGGTTTATGTGGGCTTTAATTGTCTTTAGTTGTACAATTAAATATTGTAAAGATGAAAATAACCTTTAATGTATCTTTAATCGACCTATTGTTAAACTTTCAGACGGTTAATCTTTCATGCTACTTTAGGTAATATTTTCTTGTTGTTTAAAGGATCTTCGAAATGTTTAACCTTTAAGTCCCTTTAATTCAAGATGAAAACGAGCTTAAACTAACTCTGCTCGTTTAAGATCTAATTTTATTTGGAATTAAAGCTCCTAAAGCTAACTCGATCTTTAGTTAGTCTTTCATGTATTATTAACGTGACCTTTTGGACACGCAAAAAAAAGTTTAAATTGCATGCTAGTCACTGGAAAGCACGTGTACACAGAGGTATAAGTCAGCTTCTAGTTAATTTCTTTTGATCGGCATCGATTGAAAAAGTAAAAATACTACCGAGTTTTATTCCCATAGTGTACACTTTTCAATTGGAGGTTGTTGAACTTGAAATCATGGAGTCCACCGAAGGCAAAGGATACGTCTATTGTAACCATTGTGATAATGTTGTATCACGCTCAACATTTCAAAGGCACGAAAGAAAACGATATTTAGCCTCTTCTAAGAGCGAGGCCGCCGCTTCCTGGGAAACCACAATTCTTGGCAATTCTGACTCTGATAGTACAAGTACAGCAGGTGACGAAGGTGAGTGAGTTACTCGTGTCTTCAATATATCGAAACCATTGCACGGGTAGGTTATTAAGGTCTGGTTTCATATTACTCTTAGAATATGCCCTTGAAGACCCTTCTATTGACCATGAAGCAATGCCGGGAGTCACAACTACAGAGGCCGCAGAGCAGGTTAGCTATCTATGCAATTTTCCAGTTCGTTAAACAATATAATCAAATGGCAGGTGAAGGGAATGAAAGAAAACAAATCTATCAGTACACAATATAAATCTTTACGATGACTGGCCGAACAAAGTAGACTACTTTTGTTTTATCATACAGAAAGGAAGTTGGCACCAGCTATTACTATAATGAAAATTTCCTTGGTGATAAAATATTTGTTTAATTTGTTTCCGAGTTATCGAAGCAAAGAAACAAATTAAAAATAATAAATATTAGCTCCTCGGTGTTCTAAAGATGATACTGAGTGCTGCTATTAAATTTTACGTATTTTTAGTTACTCGATGAACAAGACAGCGACGAAAGTGACAGTGAAAGTGACAGTGAAAATGAGAAAGTCAACAAAGATAAGTCCAAAAGACGTGAAGAGCCCACCAGCTCCGAGTCCGATTCAGAAGAAGTCTGGAACGGTGTGCTACCCGAGATGTTGTCCAGAGACATTGAAAGTGCTCCACCCCTGCCCGAGCCTCAACATCGTGCTACATCGCTTCAAAAAGTGAATTCACTGGTCCTCTGGTTTGTTTATTTCCTACTCATCTGGCAAACAGCGTGTCATTTGAGCGATAATGGCTTAGCTTGGTTCCTCAGATTTTTTGTCACCTGGCTCAAGGTTCTGGGTATCGAAATCTCTAGTGAAGTGTTTGAGACGTTAATCTTAACCTTCCCTGGGTCAATATACCTCATGCGGCAATTCTTAAATTTAGATAGGGATAACTTCAACAAGTTTGTAGTCTGTCCGAAGTGTACAAAGCTTTACAAATATGACTGTTGTCTAGAAATGATTAACAACCGACAGGTAGCTAAGAAGTGCTCTAACACCTATTACGCCAGGGGAAGGAAGCAGGTTTGCAATGCCACCTTGGTAACAAGAGTAACCCTTCAAAATGGGAAAACATGTTTTTATCCGATAAAGTACTACTGTGCCAATAGCATTATCGAAGAATTAGAAAAATGCCTTCTTCGGAAAAACTTTGCCTCGAGTTGTGAGTTATGGAGAAAACGGCAGATGAAAGAAGGTTTCCTTGCTGATGTGTACGATGGAAACTTGTGGAAAGAATTTCAAGTCGTCAATGGAATTTCATTTCTAGAGAAAGCAAGAAACTATGGCTTCATGTTGAACTTTGATTTCTTTCAACCTATGAAACATCGGAAGGATTATTCTGTTGGAGTGTTTTACTTGGCATTGTTAAATTTGCCGAGAGCTGAAAGGTTCAAGTGGGAAAATATCATTGTCATAGGTATTGTTCCTTCACTTGATCGAGAACCTAAAGACCTGAACCAATTTTTGGAGCCTGCTGTCGATGAACTAAAAGCCCTGTGGAAAGGGGTGCGATTACGGTCATGTCTGAGTAGATTTGCACTAACATTTCGTGCTGCAGTGATGAGTATTTCATCAGACATTCCTGCTACAAGAAAGATCTGTGGATTTAAGGGTCATTCGGCTTATCGTGGTTGTTCTCGCTGCCTTAAGAAATTTCCGGGTGGTTTTGGAGAAAAGAAAGACTATTCTGGATTTGACAGGAATTCGTGGACCCCTCGTACCAATCAAGATCACCGCAGCCAGGCTGTTAAAATGTCTCGATGCAAAACGAAAGCAGAGCGCAATTTGATTGGGCAGAACAGTGGTATCAGTCACTACAGTGCCTTACTCGACCTAGAGTATTTTGATATTATTAGATTTTGCACTGTAGATCCTATGCACAACCTCTTTCTTGGCACTTCAAAAAAAATGTTTAACCTGTGGAATGATCTAAAACTATTTTCAAAGAGTCAGCTTAAAGCAATTGAAGAAAGGATCAAGTCCATAGAAGTTCCGAGTGACATCGGCAGATTACCCATGAGAATATCCAGCAATTCTGGTTCCTACACAGCCGAACAGTGGAAAAACTGGACACTCCTGTACTCACTTTATTGCCTTAAAGGTATCTTACCAGAAGACCATTTTCGATGTTGGCAAACATTTGTGTTGGCGTGCCGATACCTATGTCAGTCAGTAATTTCTAAAACTGATCTGGACATTGCTGATGGGTTAACTTTGAAGTTTTGCAAGTCCGTGGAGACTTTGTATGGAAAGCACGTTATCACTCCAAACATGCACCTACATAATCATCTGAAAGAGGTCATACTTGACCACGGACCCGTAACTAGCTTCTGGTGTTTCAGCTTTGAGCGTTTTAATGGCATTCTAGGAAGCACCACAACAAATAAGAGATCTGTCGAACTACAACTTATGAGAAAATTCTTGATATCAAGGGATTTAAAAAACATCAAGTTACCAGCCCAATATCAAGAACATTTCAATGATTTATGCTCACCCACTGGTATGGCAGAGAGAGAGGTTAAAGAGGATGTTTCCTATACTGACTGGTCGATCAAAAATGAGCTTAACAACATAGCATTAGAGTCTCCAATGCATGGTATAAACTGGCAAAATGATTCTGGTATTGTGCTTCCCTCTAGTTACAGACTGGTCCATTTTGACACAGATGACATAACACTGCTTAGAGACGTTTATCAAATCATGTATCCAGAGCACAAGGTTGAGACAAGGAATCTCAGTGAAAGCATGCACAAATTTGGCTCTATAATCATTTGGTCTACAACCTATGGTTCCAAGATGCAGCCTAGAGGGATTCGTTCCAGCAAAATATTGGCATCCTGGCAAAACGATGATGGCCAAGTCCTGCAGGACAGGTTTCGCTTGTCTGCAGGCTTGGTGCAGTATTACTTCAGGCATTCTCTTCAGCTGGGAGATCAACGCCATCAACATTACTTTGCTTGTGTGAGATGGTATGTACCACACAGGGAATCTACAAGTCTGTATGGCAACCCATTAAAAGTCTGCAAGAACCAATTCAACCAAGGTGGACCCTCATCTTTCATACCAGTGCAAAGGATGTTTTCCAGATTTGCCTCTGTTGAACTCGAGCTGGAGGGAGAAAAGCTATTAGTGGTGTCTCCCATCATAAGGAATGTACATTTATAGCCAACAGTACTTACTGATCCTGAAAGGAAAGCATGCTTTTTGAAACGGATAACTATGAATAATTGACTGGTATCAGTTTTATTACCACTGTTATCAAACAGTATTCAGTAGGTTATGAATAAGATCAAAGCCAGGATAACCAATGACATTATAGCAGGTATATTTTTACAGGTCACAGGTTAGGTTTACAGGTTACTGTTGTAGCAATGCTAAAAGAATCCTACCCCTTTATTGATGCTAACCACAGGCCTAAAAAGTATCATTTTCGCCTAAGGTTAACTTAATAAAAGGGGTTGTTTAGGGTTGTCTTAGTTTTGTTAAAACAGTGACCTCTACACCTGACTTGGTACCTGTGACTTGAAAAGAATATCTCCCAATGGTATTAAGTAATGGCTCACTAAGGAAGAAAAACCCACTAGAGACTACAAAGTTGCAAGGAAATCCCTCATTGATGTCACAATTTCCATTTCAATTTGTCAAAAAGTTCTGCATAAAATCAAATTGTGTTGTCTGTACTCCTGGTGGGTGGTAATGGATTCTGGTCTTTAGTCAGTAAGAGACCTATGAGAACAAGGTGGTCACTCTGTGCTGACTGGTACAGAAGCATAAAGATTAAGCAAAGCCATCACTCGCAAACAGTACCAAGCATTAAGATCTCACATTACAAAAGCCTAGAGGGGAAAATCTATGCATGAGACAAAAAAATAAAAACAAAATCTGGCATATTAATGTGGTCACTCCATGCAGACTGGTACAGAAGCATAAAGATTTGGCAAAGCCATCACTCACAAACAGTACCAAGCATTAAGATCTCACATTACAAAAGCCTAGAGGGGAAAATCTATGCATGAGACAAAAAAATAAAAACAAAATCTGGCATATTAATGTGGTCACTCCATGCAGACTGGTACAGAAGCATAAAGATTTGGCAAAGCCATCACTCGCAAACAGTACCAAGCATTAAGATCTCACATTACAAAAGCCTAGAGCGGAAAATCTATGCATGAGACAAAAAAATAAAAACAAAATCTGGCATATTAATGTGGTCACTCCATGCAGACTGGTACAGAAGCATAAAGATTTGGCAAAGCCATCACTCGCAAACAGTACCAAGCATTAAGATCTCACATTACAAAAGCCTAGAGCGGAAAATCCACTGATTTCTGTTGGCAAGAAAAGCAATCATTGGCTTCTGACTGGATAGTCAAAATGCCTAAAAGAATGAAAATTATTGTTTCTCTACAAGTAAAATAATAATTATTAATAATAATAATAATATGGTATCACAAGCCTACAAATAACAAGAAAAGAAAAATAATTACTTATATGTAAAATACATAGTATTTCCTGTGGTAAGGAATAATATTAGAGCCAGCTGTCTAAAGAGGCCTTCCAACGGGTTTTGCAGACAGGCAACATGGTCTCAAGACAAGCTGGCTCTAAACCAAGAAACAAAGTGACACTAAAACACCCCTTTCAAAGGCCTCACTAAACACAGATATCAAGCAATTATGGAAAATTATGGAGAAGAAGAAGAAGGAAGGAACATAAATTAAACATAATCAACTGAATTAATTTTTTGGAATCCCAGTGGTAAAATCAATAAGCATTAATTTAAGAGGTACAATTTCGCAGAGGTGTCTTGCACTATTTGATCATCATATGATATCTTATGTCTTACCTTCCTTACAACTTTAATTTGCAAGTGGGTTTCTCACAAGGTTCAACAATTTCCTTTTGTTTTCTTGATACCGGAGGAATGATAGATAAAATGGATCCTTGCACGGCTTCAAGAAACGTTTAATGACCTCACGGTCATTTGTATTTACAATCCGCGATGCAACAATGAAAGCCATATCTGAGCTTTCTGGTGAGGTAGGGGCTTCATCTACTTGACATCCCTCTTGGTCATTTCTTTCCCTATTTATTTCCCAGGAGCATTCCAGTTCATTTTTCCTTTCTTTTATCTGTCTCTTACGTCTTTTTAAGTATTCCTTCCTTTTCTGTTTACAGTGCTTTCCCATCTATCACAAAAGTGCAAAAAGATTCATTATGATAAACTAACAAATTAATACAAATCAAATCTCCAAACCAGGAGGGGAGTACTTCCCTACCCATCTAACTGTAGACAAAAAAGAAGTATAATTCCATTACAAGCATTTTGAAGTAGGAGTACCTTATGTCCTAAAAACCAGTGTCTGCGATTTCCCTTCCCTCCCCTCCCTTCTCCCTTCAAAATATAATGTATGGTGACAATAAACCCGCATTGACGTCCAAGCAGCACATTTCACCGTTTATACTCTGTTTCGCCAAGAAGAAACTTTGTTCATTTATAAATAATATCATTACAAAACAATTGCAACACCACGCTTCCACGCCGTCAATCGATACCACCACGCTTCGAAGTAGCGACCGATCATAAAATCCTGTTCAAACCTTTAGTTTGCCATTAACACAGTAAATAAATATGGTTGCAACTACATAATTAACAAAGACAAAGAACGCAATCGACTTCAACTTCACTCTTACAAGTTAAAGCGTAGATTTCAGCGAGAGCCTTGAACTTACCGTGTCGATGACTCTTCCCGCCGAGATGGACAATCTTCGCGGGAAATTTGTTGAGCCTTTGTGTTGCCGGTCAGCGTGCCAGTATGAGTATAAATATTCATAAAATTGCGCGCAAATCCCCCACTCTTCGCAACGGTTATAACCACGTTCCAATCCATCGTTCTTTTCCTCAGCCTTTTTTTTTTCCGACATCGTCTAACGTTAAGTCGTCATTCTTCCTGCATTCTTCGACATTCCCTACAATGGAAGATCAGATCCCAGCAATTCGTGGTGGTGGTGGCGCGCGTTCAAATCTCTCGGAGGACTGCATTGTTCTCCTCGAAGAGCTCATACAAAGCAACCGAAATCTCGCTGCAGAGAACGAGCGGTTGCGGCAAGAACATCAGTTGGCTAGTAAGCAACATGCTGACGTCCTCAATAGAATCGAGAGGAGATTAAATGAAAACGTGGCTCTTCCAGGTGAAAGAAATCCCCATCGCCGAAGATCTAGAGGGGCCGTAACTAGGGACAATATTATCGTTCCCTCCATATGCAGAGTAAGTACTCGCAAAATCTTATGCTTGATAAAGTTATAGAAGCTTAAAAGTTTCCGCTGTAAAATACGATTCAATTGTCCTTTGGAGGCTCTACAGATTTTCAAATTCGATTTTGGCGCGCGCAAATTTATGCATAAATTAACATATTCGATAATTTGATTTGAATATTATGATCAGAAGTCGCTTTATATTTTTATTTGTTCAAGGAATGAATCGTAAATAACGTTTTCTAAAATAAGTTTCTGTACATTTGAACAAGAAGAAGATTAGGTGCTGAATATTCGGCTGTTTACTCTAACTCATCGTTTACACGAGGGCAAACGGTGTTTCGCGCGCATAATTTACGATCCATTCTTGCACAATAATGCACCTATCAATGTTTAGACGGAGAGGGGGGGGGTACGGGCAAAGGTGCGTCATTTGAATTTTCTTGCAATTTTTTGGTCAAATTCCCGACCCTTGGGACTGGAAATAGTTTAACAATCCTTTATAGTATTTGAACTTTAATTAGTACAAGTGGTCAAATTCCCCAGAGAGGGGACAACAGAAGTGTTCAAATGCCGCATCTTTGCCCGTATCCCCCCCCCCCCTCTCCGTCTAAACACTGATAGGTGCATAACAGAGTTTATCGCACTCATCGGCGGAGGTGTTCAATGTGCCTATTTTACTGGCCGAGTTAAAATCAAATCTACACCACAGTCCACCTACAGTTCAAATGAGTTCAAATTAGCTCCTCAAAACAAAAATCAAAGCAAAATTAGTCAGTTCACCAAGTTTGAGTTTACTGAATTTTAGGTGATCTTTCTGGTGCCTGAGTTGACTTAACTTTTATATATGAGGGTTGTGCAGGTGTAATTGCTAAATAATATTTACTGTTTAACCAATAATTGTAATTATTGTGACCTTTATTTCAAAATGAATTTCTATCAGAGATCAGTGAGGAAAATATACAAAGTTCTTTCCAACAAAGATGACTTCAATGGATTCTACCTGGATGAAAAGTGAGTCTTGTCCAATTAAAAAAAGAACTAAATAATAAATAAAATAAATAAAAAGAATCAGAAAACAGTTTTTTCTTTAAAATGATGAGAAGTTATGCCGGATGTTATCATAGAATGTGTCTCACTGAGATTGAGTTCAAGTTTTTATTCAGCTGGCCTAAAATTTAGTGGTGTTGCCAATTAATTATGATGGAAACATTCATCATTAAAAGTAGGGTGTGGGATTGGAGAAGCTTTTTTGAACCTTTGCAGATGTGTATACTAAACGTTTTGCCAATGTTAAAAGGGTATCAGAGTTAACTTTTCATTATTTTTTTTTCTCTCCAATGTTTCATCAGTGCAAACTCAGACAACAACAAACACATTTTTGACCGTGTTATTGAGCAAGTTTTGCACGATTTTGGAGGACAGGAAAAATGCCCCTGGTCAAGAAATATCATGGAAGGTACCTTAACATACTGTAATTTAGGTATAAAATGTTAACGATATGTTCAAAGACATCTCTTGTTTTGTGAATGTTCATCAAGTTTAAAGTCATATTATCTCACTTTAGTAATCAGGCCTGAATAAATCAACTGATTGTCACATCGTCAACATGGACAGGAATGTCTTGTTATAGGGCCTCTAACAAGACATTCCTGTCTATGCTCACTCATTTTAAAAGATATTTTCATGAATGAGTACATCTCCTCTTTGGGTCTCAATTTTCTAGACCTGTGACAGTTGGTCAAACTTTAAACACGTCACAAGACATCTTTCAATGGCCAGCTGCCAAGGGACTGTGCCTATTTCAATTGTACTATATCTAATCATGAGCCACTCATTTTTATATATAGATGTACATATTGTTTTGTTTAATTTCACAGCTGCTTTGGAAAGATATTTTTTGTCCTGCTTTGAGACAAGAAGATTGAAGTATTCCAACAAATATGAAGAGCATAAGCGGATTACAAGGAGGAGTGGTCGCCGAAAAGAGGTACATTAAATAGTTCATACAAGCTTTAAAGAGTTTAAAATGGTAAAAACATGAAATGGGTAAATGACTACACTAGTCTGGCATAAGCATGTCCAAAAGAATACAGTTGAATGTTAATGATCAAACATTATTTCTTTTTACGCTATTGCTGCATTTACCATGTAACTCTTTCCCCATTATCTTTCAGAAATTAACTAGGCGTACAGCAGCGCTGGAGATGGTGAAATGGCGTGATGCAAGGGAGAAGGGGAGTGCTGCTGAGGTGTTACTCCTTGATGCAATGAGCAGCGAGGAAAGCTCATATGAAGATGGAGAGGGGGAGCAAAAATTGGTTGGGTACTCAGTGAAGAGACTGAGTTGGGAGAGTAGGTTACTTCGAAAAACAAAGAAAAAACTTGATAAGGCCTACAACAATTCCCTCACAAAGAGGGCAAAAGACAGAATCCTTCCTAGAAATGTTGCGGAGGAATTTTCTCAACGTCAACCACCTGCTGAAGGTCTTCCAGAGTGGGCTGTTGATGTTGAGTCTTAAATGAAGTGCTACAATGATTAAAATGTCTATTACCTTTTTTCACCTGAATTTACATTTTTTTAATTAATTTAAAACTTTAACTGGAATTTTCTTATTGAATGGTGTGCCAGCTATTATATCAAATTCTCAGGGACCTGGATGGAGGAGAAAATGTTATCATGGTCATAAGGTACTTTTTTTCTACCTAGGCAACTAGCTGTATTCAAATAGTACAGTGTGCATGTCATCATACCCGGGTTGCTCGAAGCATGGTTAGCGCTAACCAGCATTAAATACCATGGAAACCAATAGGTATTGATATCTCTTAACCAATGGTTAGCGATAACCAGGATTTGAGCAACAATCAAATTCTCTGTAACTGAGTAATGGCAGACTATATACTTTGCTGATGAAAATGCCAGTTGGTTCTAATTTTAAAAAAACAACACTAAAAAGTGTTCAGTTTTGTTGGCCTGGAGTTCACTCTCTGAGCTGAAGAACAATGAAAAAGCTGTTTGAATGATTCCCAGCTACAGGTCTGTGGCCATCATATTTTAAAGTGCTACAAACCACATAATATTGGATTAGACATTTGGAGATTTTCTCATTTCTGTATGACAGTCCGGAGGGCTGTTACTGTACAGAAAGTGAGTTGATACAGGCATGATACATCAAAAGGTCAAGGTGAATCATTTAGTCCAGCCGCTTTGTTTCATTTCAAAGTTCCTTCTCTAAGAGGATTTTTTTTGTGTATTATTAGGATTAATATAATTGACATGGAAGGCATAGGTTTAGAAACAAATTATTTTAATAAAAAGAATCTTCAGTTTGTATACATTGTAGGTAATCAAATAATTTCAAGTGCAATTTGGAGTAAATAAGCACATGTAAATTTTCAAAGACTACAAAAAAATTGCACAAGCGCGTAGGGCGAGTGCAGTTTGTAGTGGTAATGAAAATGGAATTAGTGTAATGTATACTTGTTGTCTTTAACTGCATATTTGTAGTCGAATGTTAATAATATGTATTGCAAACCTTAGATTCATGTGCTATGTAGTTTCAGTTTTCTCAGTCTAATGCTTGAGAGTATTTAACTATTCTGTTGAAAGTGAGTTGAAACTGTAGTTTTGCAAACCCATGTTAAACTGTGTTGCATGTGCAACAAAATGAAGGAAAATAAAATTTCTTTTCTTTCAAAAGTAACTCTTGTACTTTTGATGTGTTGGTTTAGCTACATTTCCAATCTTGTGCTAGACTTGATAAGTGCCCCTGGAGTTTCAAAGGAATGAATGGAGAAAGCAAAACAAAATGTATAACATTCAAATGGAGAAGCTTGAATCAGAGCTTGGTTTGTAATCATTTATTTGGGTTTCCTGAATTAAAGCATAAGATGAGCTAAAGCGGTCTTTTTACCATTGCCAAACATTTGCAATGAATTTTGGGAAAATTAAAGGCGACATTTAAGGTGATCTCAAGACTTAAAGATACGATTAAAGGTTAATTAAAAGTAGCCTCAAGCACATTTAGGTGAGAATTTGGGGAAAACTAAAGGTGACTTTAAGGCAATCCTAAGAATTTGGGGAAAATTAAAGGTTAAGTAAAGGTCACCTTAAGCAGATTTAATTGACAATACTAAAGTCTATTAAATGAAGCTTTAGTCATCTTTAATTGGCACTGAAAGTTGTTATGAAATGGTTCATAAAGAAAGATTAATCAATCCACTAAATTACACTTAAAGGTTCATTTCAGGTCCTTCATGCGAAAATTAAAGCTCAACTAAATACGTCAATAGTTAACCTTTAGGTTAACTTTAAGCTCGATTAATTTTGTTATTTCATCCTGTGCTAGCATCAACTTTAGTTTACCTCAACTCGTCGTTAAATCCAATTCTTTATTGTTGGAAGATCAGAGAAGTGAGGAAAGCGGTGAAAGACTGGGTCTGTGGACTGTTCTGTGCGTCAAGTTTATTCTCAAATATTAACTTCCAATCGTTTGATGTCTGTATCTACTATTGGACCTCACACGCCAAAATAACGCTAAAACAATTCGTTATTTCAAATGATTTTCTTTTAAAGCAAAACGGAGTTTTAAATTAACTAATTTAACACTTACTAAGTGTGCATTTGTGGTGTCTTACTTGTTTTTAAAGCCGTATAGGGATGACGTGTGACACTTGAAAACATCATCGGTGGAAAACAATTAAAAACAAACCAATGTTATTATTACAATACAAATATATAAAAAACTAGCGATAAAAATCGACGTTTTGATCTCCCTGAGATCATTTTCAAGTTGAAGAAAAAGCGAATGAAATATACATATTTAAGTACAAAATCATGTTGGGCGTGAGAATGTCCAAAGATAAAATATGTAAATACAAGCAGTAAAATGTAAGTGTTAAAATAATAAAAACTATACAAATAACTTTGCAGGGACTGAGTTTGACTGTTTGTTGAAAAACGGCTTAATTAAGCTCCCTCATAAAGAGCATTCCTTAGATCAGGCAGTCGAATTTACTTTGGCACTTTCTCAAGATCCTAAAATCACATTACATATCACTTGGAACTGTTCCATGTTGTTCTTTAATGTGATTCCTAATTGAAGACGTTCCTTCGCTTCGTTTACGTTACATTTTCGTGTGGAAATTGGAGTGCCAGAAACTTTGTTGGTGACAAAATTACTGATGGTCGATTGTAGCACCTGGGCCGGGTTCTGAAGTCGGGAGAATGTCTGTATAAGACGACCGCATTCCAGGTGGAACAGTTTTGACATGGAATAATTGGAAGGCGGCAGTAGGGTAAGCGTTTAGTTAAAACTTTCTCTTTGCAGCTTATAATAAACCCTCTAAATGAAGCTTGCCTTTTTGTTTTCTTCAAACCACTTTCTCGTAACATTTAAAAACTTTTATTGTTCTTTCACTAATAATTAATTGATACGATTACGAACACTTACTACAAACTAAGATACAGTCTAGAAACAAATTACACTACTAACTACAATACTAATTACAATGACTGAGTAACAACACTTAACTTCAAGACGACTTTACTACATTGATACTACCTTATAAATTTATGCTAGGTACACTCTTTTGCATTAGAGAGACAAAACATAAGAGACGGAGGGACATATTGTAATATGATAAATAAATTCCCTGTATAGCATGACTCATTGAAACGCTATCACTCCGTTAACTGGTGCTGAGATTTCTCCGCTTTTAGAAACGCTTTTCAGAAAAATTTCTTCGGTATATTTTAGTTGATAACAGTTCTTTCAAGCTTAATTCATCTTAAACAAAAGGCCTTTTTACACAATGAAACCGAAAAGTAGAGAAAATCGGGCTTGATGATCCACCAGAACAGTTGCAGAGTTGATTTAAATGTCCCACGTAAATGTCAAATTTAATTGCTACAGTTATAGGCGAAATACAATTTAGCAAAATTTATGAATTTGATTCGGTACATGTAAAATGGCTCAAACCGGTTTCCAGTACTTTTACTTTGAAGCAATAGGGACTTTAAGATAGGGAGACTACGGACTACGGACTACGGCCGTGAAGTGATTAGGACTGGGACGAGACATGCTGTCAACTGCCTCCCCACCGTCGCGCTCTCACGACGGTGAGTAGTTGATAGGTTTTGCGTTGACCACGAACGACGAAGTGGAAGCAATGAAGTTGAAAATTCGTGAAAAAAGTTAGATAACTTATTATTTCTTTCTGTTTTCAAAAACCGTTGCTAGAGAGAGAAACTACGGCGTGTTGTAGTCTAACCCTAACCCTAATGAGTTTACGGACTCAGAGAAGCAAGTAAGCTTAAGTTTATAATTTTAGGTTGTTTTATGAAATCGCAGTCCTGAATACCAACTTGCAATTGCGCTGAATGTAAAAAGGTTTCCCCAGCAATTGAGCCTTGAATTTTCCTCTTTCAGAACATCATGGCCGTCTTTCGAATTGACAAGGACGAATCGAATTCGAACAGGACGGAAAAACGCTAGATCATGTCATAGTACCTTCATGGATATGCTAGGCGTTTCAGAAGGATGCTTCTGCCAAACGAGGGAGATCCACTTTTCTAACTCTGAATTCGCTTAAGCACTCGTTTGAACTCGCTTGGAATCAAGGTAGAAGTCTTCGTGCTCCCAGTAAGGATACGAGGAATTTCTAGGTTCGTATGCGTTGTACAAAAGCACAAACTCTTCCACGTATATCAATCCATCTGCCAAACTACAGACAAGTGAATCTCGGACCTTTTGGAAATAGATTTCCAAAGGAAACTAAAAACGTTAAACTCTGTTGTTGTTACCGTAGTCCGCAGTCTGTTGTCTGTCAACTTAACTTCCTTTTTTTCGCGCCGTCACCTCTGTACTCGGCCCAGTGCACTAAGCACGGTAAGCACGCGTCCAACCGTAGTTCGTTGTCCGTAGTCACCTTATCTTAAAGTCCTTAATATTACACGTTATTACCTTTAAAGTGGAATAATAAAAACAATTATTGGTCAACAAGTTGTGAAACTTGTTTCGACATGTTACCATGGCAACAGCATAACCTGTGAGAAACACCACTAATTTTACGTCTAAGCGACAGTAAACAAGCTTGACGACCCCCGTTATTTACTGCTGGGGAACGATAACCCCAATGAAATACAACTTTTGTGGATTCAGAGCAACCTTAAATCTTCGAATATTTAAGGTAGCTCTAGATCCGCTCCTACACTTGTTTTTTACTTTGCAAAAAGTTGGATTTTGACGTGCTTATTACTTTTAAGAAGGCGGGCCACCGAGCTTGCTTTGGAGTTATTTCAGAGCAAACGAAACCTAGGTTCCCTGATCAATAATAATGTACATGTAAGACTACGAGAGACAAAACTAAACC
Organism: Galaxea fascicularis; assembly: GCA_948470475.1. Taxonomy (NCBI): domain Eukaryota; kingdom Metazoa; phylum Cnidaria; class Anthozoa; order Scleractinia; family Euphylliidae; genus Galaxea; species Galaxea fascicularis. Next base: position 20,158,072 of record OX419337.1, read on the forward strand.
ATACAAAACGACTTTCAGAAGGTATCACTAACTTAAATACATAGTTAAAGCGGGCCTCATTACAACCTCTGTTACACCGGGTCCATTACAACCTGGGTTACAACCGACCTCAATACAACCTGGATTATAGCAGACCTTACTACAAACAACCAATACAACGGACGTCATTACAACCTCGGTTACAACGGACCTAATTACAACCCGGGTACCAATTGACCTCTTTACAACCTGGGTTACAACGGACCTCATTACAACCCGGGTTACAATGGACCTCGTTACAATCTGGGTTGCAACAAACCTTATTATAAACCAGCATTACAACGGACCTCATTACAACCTGGGTTAAAAAGCACCTGACATTGCAAACCAGCATTACAACGGACCTAATTACAACCCGGGTTACAACAAGCCTTATTACAACCCGGGTTACAACGGACCTTATTACAACCCGGGTTACAACGGACCTCATTACAACCTGGGTTACAACGGACCTCATTACAACCTGGGTTACAACGGACCTAATTACAACCCGGGTTACAATTGACCTCATTACAACCTGGGTTACGACGGAACTCATTACAACCTGGGTTACAACGGACCTAATTACAACCCGGGTTACAATTGACCTCATTACAACCTGAGTTACAACGGAACTCACTACAACCTGGATTACAACAGACCTCATTACAACCTGGGTTACAACGGACATCATTACAACCCGGGTTACAACGGACATCATTACAACCCGGGTTACAACAGACCTCATTACAACTTGGGTTACAACGGACCTCTTTACAACCCTGGTTAGAACGGACCTCGTTACAACCCGGGTTACAACGGACCCCATTACAACACGGGTTACAACTGACCTCATTACAACCTGGGTTACAACGGACATTATTAGAACCCGGGTTACAACGGACCTCATTACAAACCAGCATTACAACAAACCTCATTACAGCATGGGTTACATTGGACCTCATTAAAACACGGGTTACAACGTGCCTCATTACAACCCGGGTTACATCGGATCTCATTACAACCTCGGTTACAACGTGCCTCATTACAACCCGGGTTACATCGGACCTCATTACAAACCAGCATTACAGCGGATCTCATTACGACCTGGGCTACAATGGACCTAATTACAACACGGGTTACAACTGACCTCATTACAACCTGGGTTAAAGCAGACCTTATAACAACCTGGGTTACAACAGACCTTATGACAAACCAGCATTACAACGGACCTCATTACAACCCGGGTTACAACGGACATTATTAGAACCCGGGTTACAACGGACCTCATTACAAACCAGCATTACAACAAACCTCTTTACAACCTGGGTTACAACGGACCTTATTACAACCTGGTTTAGAACGGACCTCATTACAACCCGGATTACAATGGACCTCATTACAAACCAGCATTACAACGGATCTCATTACGACCTGGGCTACAATGGACCTAATTACAACCCGGGTTACAACTAACCTTATTACAACCTGGGTTAAAGCAGACCTTATAACAACCCGGGTTACAACAGACCTTATGACAAACCAGCATTACAACGGACCTCATTACAAGCGAGCATTACAAGCGACCTTATTACGACCTGGGTTACAACGGACCTTATTACAAACCAGCATTACAACGGACCTTATTAGAACCCGGGTTACATCGGACCTCATTACAACCTGGGTTACAAAGTACTTGACATTGCAAACCAGCATTACAATGGACCTCATTACAACATGGGTTACACAGTACCTGACATTGCAAACCAGCATTACAACGGACCTCATTGCAACCTGGGTTACAAAGTATCTAATATTACATACCAGCATTATAACAGGCCTCTTTACAACCTGGGTTACAATGGTCCTTATTACAAACCAGCGTAACAACGGACTTGATTACAAACTCGCATGACAATAGACCTCATTACAAACCCGAGTTACAAAGTACCTGGGATTACAAACCAGCGTTACAAAAGACCTCATTACAAACCCAGGTTAAAAAGTACCTGATATTACAAGGCAGCGCTACAACAGACCTCATTACAAACCAGCGTTACAATGGACCACATTGTAAACAAAGTACCTGATATTACAAACCAGCGTTACAACAGACTTCATTACAAAGTGTACTTACAACGGACCTCATTACAAACGAGCACTACAAATTACCTGACATTTTAAACCAGGGTTACAAATATATGTAGGCTCTTACATCATGCACAGTGTTGTCTTTTTTGTTAGAGCTGTAATGTAGATTTGTGTGCCTAAGTCTAACTAGGGACAGATCATTCAGAGACCATCCAGATGTCTCTTCTCTACTGTCATGTAGATCTGTAGCACTGAGATTCAGAATCTGGTTGTTATTGTGTACTTGACAAGATTGCTTACCTGAATGGTCTCATCTTTCTTCTACAGATCCGACTATCAACAGCTTGTGTACAGCGCTCTGAGCTTTAAGAACGACAAGATCAAGTTGTTAACGCCATGCATCATAAAGCCTTGTCAACTTTGGTCAGGCAAGCAGGTGAGTGCAGAACTAAGAAACTGCTTTAAATGTCAGAAACCAAGTCTAAAGAAAGTAAAGAACTACGAACTAAGGAATCAAGTCACTGCCTTTTTGCACTCTATATACACTCTCCATAACCCATGCTATGAAGATACAGTGTTTGCCTCATTCACAAGCAGCAGGAGTTGTTGGTCACTATACTGTTATTGTTTCCTCCAAGGGGTCAGTGTTTGTGGTGTGGTATATATATATGACACGCAGGGTGTTTTTAAAACGAGTGACTGCCTACAGTAAAGTGAAGTGAATACTGACAGTTACACTGTAGAAATCTAGTATGATACATACCCATATTGAATTTTGTTAAAGTGCCTATCACCCCTAGCCGGTTTGTTTGTTTGTTTGTTTGTTTTTTTTTTTTTCTGAAAAGTAGACATGGTAAAAAAGCAATAACAAAGAAAAAAAATGGATTAGAAGCGTTCTGTGATTTTTAAAACGCAATCGAAATCAAGGTTTTCGAGGCTAAAACCGCGCGCAAAGAAGTCTGGCACCAGTACTAGTCGTGACGTCAACCCGGTATCTCCACAACATACGAACAAGTAAAACTATAAGCGATTCAGTGAGAAATCCACCCTAGGCGAACGATTTTTCGCCTCGGGACGCACGTCACCGAAGAAAGGTATAGCGTGAAGAATTATACCTCTCTGCACATCTGGAAAGCCAGAACATCCCCCAGCCACACACCTTCCCGGCATATTTCCTTCTGTTGAGCGAAGGTAAAGATACCGGGTTGACGTCACAAGCTAGTTAGTTCCCAGGCTTTCGATTGCTCCTTTTTGAATTCATAATGGCGGAAAAATGAGCTTTTCGGGGGTTTTTGCCCTCTGGTAAAAAGAAGTCAAAGGGCAGAATAAGGTTTTTTTTTTCTTCACAGAGCATCTTTGGTAGACATAAATTATCGGAATTCATTATCAGTAGGTAGGGGTGATAGGCACTTTAAGGCTCAGATACAGTCAAGTTGTAATGTTGAAGCGAATCTATATACTATGCATCGGGATGTGGTTTGTGTCTATTATCTTTTCAACGACAAATTTCTGGAATAAACATATAGCCTCATGGGGTGGATCTATTATTACATTACTGTGTTTAGTCACCTCAGTCTTTTCTTACGTCGGCAAAGATCTTCTTCACCCTTCGACGTCGAGACCAAGTTCAGGCATAAGGACAGCAAAACCAAAACGTTCTACTGAACAGAACGCGATACAAAAAGACAGTTTACAGTGCAGGTGGGTGCAGTTAGCATTAGTTCTCTGTTATCTACCTCATGCTATAACCGTTGTTGTTGTTCTTCAAAGAGGGTCGACGCCATCTGTACTCGTCGCTAGGTTATTTACAGCAACTTTACTTTACCTAAACCCATCATTAAACCCACTTCTTTACTGTTGGAAGACCAGAGAAGTGCGTCAAGCAGTGAAAGATATCGTCAAAGGACTGTTTTGTTCATCAAGTTAATGACTACGTTATATTTTAACTTAGTTCAGTTTACTTCTTGTATCATTGGGTTGTAAATAAATGGAAAAACTCACTTAAAAAGGGTAAAATTCATAAAGTAAACTTTAAAATACTAGCCTTGTTAATAATACAAATATATTGAAATAACTAATGGGCCTGGTGTATAAAATGTTTGATAAGGTAGAAAGCGCAAGATAATAACTACTTCCTGCAGCATTTGGTAGTAAATAAATGAAAAAACTCAACCAGGGTAAAATTCCTAAACCAGACTTAACTTTAAGAAACGAGCTTTGTTGTTAACATAGATAAATTGAACTAGCTAATGGACGTGGTGTATAAAATTGTTTGTACTCTGGAAAGCGATAGGGAAGAACTCGTGGTTATTTCAAATTATAAATATTCTGAGTTACTCGCTGAATAACGTTTTTCAGTTCCTCTGGAAAATAAAATGTGTAACCACCAACGCTCCAGAGAAGCTGCGTGCAAGGCAGCTGATGTCGATCTCATTGCGCGTCTTCGTTTTCATTGACTAATTCTGAATTTTTATTTTCTTTACTTTAAGACGGCTATTCAATGAGAGGAAATCTTTCTTCCATTTTGACTACAATTCGGTTCCAACGGCCTGGACGAGCCTCGCTGTTTTATCATATTTTCTACTCCTCCATTTCATTACTGTTTTCGCAACGGAGAAGAAAGGAACGAAATTTCAGGATGGAAAATTATCAGCTCCCTTGACAGGAATGCAGGCCTAACAGGAAATTACCCGAGCCATTTTATCAAAATCATTGCTGAAACCAATACCGGAGACTACGGACTCGACAAAATCGTTGTGACACGGGCGCAGTTTTGACCTTCGATTTATACTATCAACAAGCAAAAAAAGTTTGTTTGTGTTTTTTAAGTTGTCGTTATTCTAATATTAACAGTAGCATGTTCAGATAATTTTGCAAGGAGCACTATGAATAGGCGCTAAAGCAACGAAAACGTGAGGCTTTTGACTGAGAAGCAAATTGAAACGTTCTCTGTGGTCATTAAAAGGAAATTATAAGGCTAAAAACACATCTTTGTTTCTTCATTGATCTCTCCTGAGTTAATGTTTAACATCGACATCAGCTGTAGTCAACATTTTTATGGCCTTGGGAGTATTGTTATGTATCAGTGTATAGGGCGTAACTATATTAAAGCGAATTGCATGTTTTTAAACGGATAAATCTACAACACATATCCCTCTCCAGTTTTCAGTTCTTTCAAACAATTCTCATTTGTTTCAGTCATAAAACTTGTAAATCATAATGAAGTTTGACACAAACTTTACAAGAAAGTTCAAGTTTTATGTCAGCCAACAGTCGGTTAGTATTGAACTGATGAGTCTTAAGCTCGCCTTCTAGTCATTGTTTGATCAAAAATCATGATTCAGCCAGCTACAAGTTGAACGACTCTTGGTTTCCTGCGGTGCGTCTGCTATGTTTCCATAGACGCTAAGAAATCATATTACCCTTTATTCAAAGTATTTGGTTGACTTTCACATGAAAGTAAAACGATCGCATATAAAGATATACCGTTGTGACGACGCAGATGATGATACTCACTAGAGTTTCCCCCTTCAGATGGAGCGTTTAAAAAACCTAGAATCCTTAAAGCTCATAAAAACTTTGAACTAATGACTGATTAACACAAACACAGGGGCTCGGATTTTTTCCGAGTTCCCATTAATTTTGAAGATGCAAAAACGTCTTTCATGTATTTAAACACAGACAAAGACAATTTAAAATATGGGAACCTTAACTTTCATTAGCAGCACGTTTGAGGATCCGTTTTATAATTAAAATTTTCTATATCGCAGAACGCCTACATATAATGTAAACAAAGTGTAGCGACAGCGGTGCCAATTAGTGCATGTTTATTCATGAGCTGAGAGAATATATAAGATGTTGATTCACGTGCTACTGCAGCAGTTTTGAATGTAGCTACAGTTTTGAGTGTCATATTGTTGCGTCGTTTCTACGAGTTGTTATTCCGTCGAGCTCGACGTGTGTTTTACAACTTTTATTTGCCACAGTTTTGTAAGTATCCGTTTTATCTTCTTGTCATTATTTCGGTTTATTTGTTGTTCAGTAGCGTCGTTCTGTGTAGTCCATAACATTATAATTATTTTTTTTAATTTCAGTTGAATCACACATACACTAGCGTCTCGAATAAAAGTGCATTCAAACTGTGGCGTTTGATTCCTGTTTTGGCGGCCGTTACGGCCTTGTTCGGCCACATTTATTCAAAAAACTGTGAGGAAACCGTCGTGAGCGTCGTTACCAATCTTGGCCACATGTTCTCACAAGATCAGGGAGGTGTTGATACCTCGCAGTCTCGCGTTTCTCGCTTTGAACTACTGGAGAGATTGAAGGCTTCGCGGTCTGGATACAAGGGACATGTAACTAGAATTCGAGGTGAAATCGAGGCCTTGATGCTTATAAAGAAATTTGAAGCTGTTCGAGACAAATTGAGTAATTTAGAAGCGGCGTTTTCGAACCTTGGGCGAGCGCACGATGCTTTTCTGCGGTGTCTTGACGACCCAGGAGAACTGTTTCAAGCAACGATGTGGTTTGACGATGAGCGAGATGCTCACAATGGTTTTGTTCAGCGTGTTTGGGAGTTGCTTGACGGCTCACAGAGATCACAGATGTTACCACCTGTAAATCCAAGTGACTCAGGTAGTCAAGTTACCGTTTCCAAGATTTCGCCGAGTTCTGTTTCCAAGGCAAGTACACGCTTGTCGGTGAAGATTAAAGAGGCCAAAGCAGAAGAAGCTCTGGCGGAGTTGAGGTTGCAGCAACTTCGAAGACGGTTTGAATTACAGCAAAGACGCGAGGATGTTATGCGAGAAGAAGAGCTGTTGGAGGTCAAAAGCACCATCGAGCAAGCTCGTCTCAGAGTACGGATTCTAGAAGAAGGACAGCAATCGGAAGAAAGGAGTTTTCAGCGTATTCATGATTCACCCTCAGCAGCTGTTTTGCAGTCTGAATTAAGTTCAGTGACTAAAGTGCCTTTGCCAACAAGGGACGAGACATCCACGTCACGCGCGCGTCCAGATTTGAGTTTTGACACGAGAAACGATCCGTACACGTTACAAGTGCCACGTGCGCGTTCAGATTTGAGTTCCAACGCGAGAGACGAGACATACACGTTACACGCGCGTTCAGATCCTGATCCTGTTTGTCGATCCGACAACGACACATTACGTACGCGCCACCGTTTCGATTATACCACAAATGAGTGGAACAGGGAACCCATCCGTAGCGAACTTGATGTTGGTTCAGATCGTGGACATCCTCGTTATTATGGAAATCTTGAGCAGTTGTTGCATCAGCAGCAACAGATGATAGGACTTCAGCAGCAAACATTCCAGTCGATGGCGTCGACAATAAAACAGGGATTCTCCTTACCTAAACCTGACATAACCAAGTTTGACGGCAATCCGCTAGATTATTGGAACTTTGTTCGCTCGTTTGAGAATGGTATTTCAAGAAACGCTTCAGACGATAGTGAAAGGCTATCGTATTTGTTACAGTACTGCACTGGTGCCGCAAGAGATGCGATTAAAAGCTGTTTAGCCTTGGATTCTGGAGTTGGATATCAAACAGCTAGAACATTGCTCAAAGAGCGCTTTGGTCATCCTTACAAGATCGCGACTGCGCACCTTAACAGGATTACCCGTGGCCCGCCTTTAAGACCTTACGACCAGCGTGGGTTGCTCGCATTTGCAGACCAACTGAGAGATTGTCAAAACGTTTTGGAATCCATTGGATACCTTAATGAGATTAACAGTGCAGACAACTTGAGGAGTGTGGTAGACAGGCTTCCGTTCCACCTGGAAGTCAAGTGGTTAGAAGTTGTGGACCGTTTGCGAAATCCACCACATTTCTGAGTTTGTATCCCAGAAAGCTCGCGCAGTGAATGATCCTATCTTTGGGGACATCGCTACCAGTGACAGAGAGAAGAGCAGGAAGATTAGCAAGCCTGGCCTAGTGGTCCACAAAAGGGTACAAGCTTTTCGTCTCAAGGAGGTTCGGTGAAATTTGTTCCTTCCAGTAGCTTGGCAACAGATCAGGATAGTGTCCGTAATGTTTCGGCGAAGTGCCTTGTTTGCGATGGTCTTCATCAACTATGGAACTGTGAGCAGTTCAAGCGAAAACCTTATACTGATCGCATTAAGGTATTACGGGAGCATAGACTCTGTGACAATTGTTTTAAAGCGGGACATACAGCTAGGGGATGCTTGCAGAGGAGCGCCTGTTATGTTGAAGGATGTAACGCAAAACATATGACGGTGATTCACCCGCCTGAACATTTGAGATCGAACCGCAGAATTTACGCCAGCGGTTTCCGTCGAGGTGATATTCCCTCGTGTTCTGCCAGAGATCGTGCTACCGAAAATCACGCCAGCGGATCCTGTTCAAGTGCCGCTGGAGATCGTTTTACAGAAGGTCACGTGGTAGGAACGGATGCTATTACCAGTGGGAATCATTCTATGCAGAGTTATGCAATTGGGGCCGGCACGTATGACCGCGGAGATCCTAACCGTGTAACCGCTAGGAAGGTGTGTCTGAGAATCGTTCCGGTTAGGGTACATGATAACAAGTCAGGTCAGGCGTTAGAGACTTACGCTCTCTTGGACAACGGTTCTGACGTTTCTCTTTGTGATGCTGAGTTGGCGAAGGAGCTAGGTCTTCAGGGTGAACAACGTGATTTTCTTCTAACCACACAAGAGAAGAAAGACAGTCCCAAGTCCGGCTTGGAGCTCAAGCTAACCGTTAGTTCTTTGGATGGTTCTTCAACTTTGGAAATACCTAGAGTGTGGACAGTTGATTGCTTAAATGTGTTAAGCCGTAGCATTCTCACTGCTCAGGATGTACAAGGATGGCCTTATCTTAGTGACATTGTGCTTCCGGAGATTCAGAGTAAAGATGTTAGAGTGCTTATTGGATGTAATGCTCCTGAGGCCTTCTGGGTAATGGAAGAGAGAAGGGGCGCAAGAGGTGAACCAGTCGCCGTTCGGTCTTTACTTGGTTGGACATTGATGGGTCCCACTGAAAAGATTGAAAATGACTCTAGCTTTGGTGTGAACTTTGTGCAGTTTGAGGATGATCGAGACTGTCGGGATGAAGCCTTGTTGCACCAAGTAGAAAAGTTTTGGAAAACGGACTTTGTCGATGCGTTATGCAGCTCCGAAGTGGCAATGTCTGTGGAAGATCAGAAGGCACTAAAGGTAATGGAAGATTCAGTCGTGAAAGTCTCTGGCCATTACCAAGTTGCTTTACCATGGAGATATCAGCCACCATATCTTCCCAACAATCGGATTGCAGCTGAGCAAAGGCTCAAGTTGTTAAGGAAAAAGTTCCTGCGTGATGACGAGTTTTTCCAAAGGTACAATGCTGCGATCAACGAATACGTCACCAAAGGTTATGCACGCCAGGTGCCAGATAAGCAGCTCAATCCCACTGACAAACCACTGTGGTATTTACCTCACCATGCAGTTTTCCATCCTCACAAACCTGACAAACTGAGAGTGGTGTTTGACTGCGCTGCCAAATTCCGAGGAACATCGTTAAATGATCAACTGATGCGTGGTCCTGATCTCACGAACAATTTGTTTGGTGTTAAAAGATTTCGGCAAGAGTCTATTGCTCTAGTTTCTGACATCGAGGGTATGTTCCATCAAGTAAGGGTCGACCCCAAGGATCATGACGCACTTCGCTTCCTGTGGTGGCCTGACGGTGACATGTCACGTCAACTGGTCGAGTACAGAATGGTGGTACACTTATTCGGTAGTACATCGTCGCCAAGCTGCGCAAGCTTCTGTTTAAAGAAGACTGCTTTGGACAATGTTGGAGATTTTGGACGTGACGTGATCGATACTGTTCTTAATGACTTTTACGTGGATGATTGTCTTAAGGCAGTTTCTTCGCCGGCTGATGCTATACAATTAAGTGGCGACCTTTGCCAGTTGTTATCTCGAGGTGGCTTTCGGTTGACCAAGTGGCTATGCAATGATAAAGATGTCTTGAGGACCATACCAAAGCCAGAAAGAGCTCGATCAGTTCTGGACTTAGATTTGTCAAACGACAATCTTCCTCCTGAGAGAACACTTGGCATCCAGTGGAATATGGATTCTGACGCGTTTACCTTCAAAGTGGTGCCGAAGGACAAACCTTTTACACGACGTGGCATTCTGTCTGTAACAAGCTCCGTATATGATCCTCTTGGTTTGGTGTCACCTGTTATTGTTCATGCCAAGAAACTCCTGCAAGACCTTTGTCAGCAAAAGATAGGATGGGATGACGAAATCCTTCTGGAAGATTTGACACGTTGGAAGTCATGGCTCTCAAATTTGCCAAAGTTGTCTCAAGTATCTATTCCTAGACATCTGAAGCCGGGAAACGTCTGCGAAATAAAGTCCTACGGTCTTCATCACTTTGCCGATGCTTCCCGGATTGCCTATGGAACAGTCTCATATATACGATTTAAAGATAAAGATGACCAGGTCCATTGCAGTTTTCTCGTAGCCAAGTCCCGTCTAGCTTATGTGAAACCTATGACAATACCCAGGTTGGAACTGTCAGCTGCTGTCCTTGCAGTTAGAATTGACCGAGTGCTTCGCAATGAATTGGAGTTTGCGATCGACGAGTCCGTGTTTTGGTCAGATTCCACTGCTGTGCTTCAGTACATTGGGAATGAAGAGAAGAGATTCCGTACCTTTGTTGCTAATCGACTTGCAGTTATACATGACGGTTCCAATCCAGGCCAATGGAGATACGTTGCAACTCACGATAACCCGGCAGATTTGGCCAGTAGAGGTGCGAATGCAGATGAATTGATTTATGGTAGCCGATGGTTTGAAGTACCAGAATTTCTATGGAAACACGAATCCTCATGGCCTGCTATGCCTGGATCTTTGGGGAACGTTTCCGAAAGTGATTCAGAATTAAAGAAGGAGGTTCAAATTCATTTATCATCAGTCCAAGTGCCACCTGATCCGTTGATCCAGCACTATTCATCCTGGTACAAACTGAAGAGAGGTACTGCATGGCTCCTCCGCTTCATAAAATTTCTTCAGTATAAGGTCTACCTGCGGCGCGATCCCACTAATCTTCTTGCGACGTTACCGCCTAAACAGCTCTCTGTGCAAGAAGTAAAGGCCGCAGAAATCCAGTTGGTGAAGTACGTGCAGAGATTGTCATTTCCTCAAATTATAAGCATTCTTAAGGGAACTGACTCTGGTAAATAACAGAAGTATGCCTTGAAGCGTTCAGAGCCGTTTGGTTCGATATACAAGTTAAGGCCTTGGGTGGACCAATATGGGATCCTTAGAGTTGGAGGGAGGCTTACGAATGCACCGATTGATCATGAAGCCAAACATCAGATCCTGTTGCCTAGCAACCATCACGTCTCCAAGATCATGGAACATCATGAACTTGTCGGGCACTTTGGTCAAGAGTATGTGCTCGCCAGTTTGCGTGAAAGATACTAGATAGTTAAAGGCCGTGCCTTGGTTCGCAAGATAATTAGAGGATGTCTCATATGTCGAAGATACAACGCTATTCGCGGACAACAGATGAGAACGAAAAAAGATATTCCAAAAAGGAAAACGACATTCTTCTGTATTTTGGAAAGCCTTTCAAATGAACAGCAATTATTTTTCATTTCATAGGCACTTTAAATAAAGTGTCAAAAGAGGGAATACTTGAAGTATCTCTCTATCTAATGTAAACGAAATAACAGGGTGTTTTGACCTTCGCTTTATACCTACAACAAGCGAAAGTGTGGTTTTTCTAATAATTGTGCAAAGACCGTCACTACGAACAGGTGCGAAAACAATAAAAACGTATTTTTGTCGCTGAGAAGCAAAGTGAAACTTCCTCTCTGGACTCTCTAGTTATTAAAAATAATTATGCTGAGCCGTCATCTTTATTTTTTTTCACCCAACGTTTTGATCCGTACACATTTTTATGGCTTTTTTAGTCCATTATGTATCTCATCAAGATGTATATAGTACGTAGATATTTAACTGATCGAATACAGGCTTTTAAATGGATAAATGTATAACACACATTCCCCTCCGGTTGTCAGTTCTTCCAAGCATCTTTTATGCTAAGGTCATTTTTGTTTCTCATACAAGTTAAAAATCGTAATGAGGTTTGACACAAACTTTACAAGGAAGTTCAAGTTTCATTTTAGCCAAAGTATAAAAGCGAGGGCCCTTTTAAGTTTATTTTTAATTGTTCCGTCTTGTCTGCCGATTTTTCTTCAGAGGAAAGCTGTAAGCTGTTCATTAAGCCTTATGCTGTAATGCAACATAATAAAACATTCTGCGGAATTGAATGAACTTTTTGGAGTTAGCTATTAACTTTGTCCCGCCATATTAAATGAAAAAGAAATAGGGTTGCTGACAATTCTGAAAATTTTAAAATATGTAAAGTTTAGACGACAAACAGCATCACTTCATGTAGGCTAAAATAAAAGGCAGTTCACAGTAGGATATATAGCCAAACAGACGAAGAAAAGCTGGCAGTCGAGTTAATAGTTATCTCTTAGTTACACAACTTATTTTCACTTAAACAAATAATAATATGGTATTCACAAATGTATACTGTTAACTTGATTTTCAATATACCTGAGCAGTCAGGGAACCTGTCGAATGGGAAAACAACCAAGTAAAGTAGAAGATTACACGGTGACTAGATAAACGAGTTGTCGCAGAAAAAAAAGGACAATGGTCGCTTCCTTTTTTAAGACCAGCCATGGGCTGCGGCACACACGGCGACAACGCTTGGAAGCCAAGTTTTACTTTAACATCACATCTTTAAAGTTGCACTGAAAAAAACAAGGTTGCCTGTAAACTGAAATCAACAATAAAACAACAGAGAAAAACTCACAAAAATGCTGATTAAATTGAGTGCGTGCTTTACATACGGTTGAGCTAATGACAGTATTTCTCGCCGAAATCGTGACTTCAGTTTACTGTGTTTTTCTCGTGTTTTCGCTGTTCTTCTTTATTCTACATTTTAATGCTACAAAATGATGCATTTCTGAGATTAATTGCAGTATAGTTATTTTCATTTCTTTGTTGGCTGTAGTGAATTAGTCTTCATGCACTAGAATAAAGGAAGCGTTTTGTTTTTTTGTCCGCGCTAACTAAACGAGTACAAATGCACAGCTGCGACAGCTAATAATTAAAAAGTTATTTGGTATTATGCCAATTGAAACTTCCCTTCTTTTAAGCCAGCGTCAAATTTAACCGAATGCTCATAGAATGTTCATGTTACAGTCATTAAAGGCTGACGCAGTTAATTTGACAGATCTGTGATATAAATCTCATCACTGAGAACTACACGATCATTTACATCAGCTCCTTTTTTATGTGTAACAAGAAAGTAAAATGTCGATGATTAACTTAAGCGCCCATCCGAGTTTCAAATCAGCTGATACAGAACTTTTTTGTTCAATAGAATTGGCTGAAAGAACAACCAACCAATTAACGTTCCTCATAGTACTAAACCTTATTGTGTCCGTCACCGCATTTTTGGGGAATGCTTTGATCCTAGCTGCCCTTCACAAGGAGTCTTCACTTCATCCGCCGTCCAAACTCTTGTTTCGTAACCTAGCAGCAACTGATCTTGCTGTTGGTATCATTGTACAACCTCCGTATGTTACTTATTTAATATCTATCATGTATGAACAATGGCATCTTTGTCGCTTCGCATTTGTGGCTTTCGTTCACCCAGCCCACACTTTGTGTTCGGTGTCACTGTGGACACTAACAGCAATAAGCGTGGACAGACTTCTCGCTCTTTTGTTAGGGCTCAGATACAGACAAGTTGTAACTTTGAGGCGAATCTATGTACTATGCATCGGGATGTGGTTTGTGTCTATTATCTTTTCAACGACAAATTTCTGGAATAAACATATAGCCTCATGGGGTGGATCCATTATTACATTACTGTGTTTAGTCACCTCAGTCTTTTCTTACGCAAAGATATTCTTCACCCTTCGGCGACGAGACCAAGTTGAAGCACAGGGAAAGCAAAACCAAAACGTTCAGCTGAACAGAGCGCGATACAAAAAGACAGTGAATAGTGCACTGTGGGTGCAGTTAACATTAGTTCTCTGTTATCTACCTTTTGCTATAACCCTTGCTTTTTTTCTTCGTAGAGCGGTGTCGCCATCTGCACTCGTAACTAGGTTGTTCACAGCCACTTTAGTTTACCTAAACTCGTCATTGAACCCACTTCTTTACTGTTGGAAGATCAGAGAAGTGCGTCAAGCAGTGAAAGATATCGTCAAAGGACTGTTTTGTTCATCAATTTAATGGTTACGTTATATTTTACCTTGGTTCAGTTTACTTCTTGTGTCATTGGGTTGTAAATAAATGGAAAAACTCAAAAAGGGTAAAATTTATCAAGAAAACTTTAAAATACTAGCCCTATTAATAATACAAATATATTGAAATAACTAATGGGCCTGGTGTATAAAATGTTTGATAAGGTAGAAAGCACAAGATAATAACTACTTCCTGCAGCATTTGGTAGTAAATAAATGAAAAAAACTCAAGCAGGGTAAAATTCCTTAGCCAGACTTAACTTTAAGAAACGAGCTTTGTTAATAACACCAATAAATTGAACTAGCTAATGGACGTGGTATATAAAATTGTTTGTACTCTGGAAAGCGATGGGGAAGAACTGGTTATTTTAATTTATAAATATTCTGAGTTACTCTCTGTAGAATGTTTTTCAGTTTCCTCTGTAAAATAAAATGTGTAACCATCAAGGCATCAACGCTACAGAGGAGCTATGTGCAAGGCAGCTGATATCGATCTCATAGACCTCTTTCATAATGGCGGCCAAATAAAATATTCTTTTGTTTTAATGCTAATAAGCCTTTCTAACCTCGCTGCTATGTGCAAAATACAAAAGAATTTTTTCGCTAAAATGAGGCCAGTAAGTCTAATTAACATAGATACAAAAGAACAATATTATCGGCGGCCATTATGAAAGTGGTCTATTGCGCGTCTTGGTTTCCATTGACTGATTGTGAATTTTTATTTTCTTTACTTTAAGACGGCTATTCCCTGAGAAGGAAACTTTCTTGCATTTTGACTACAATTCGGTTCCAACGGCCTGAACGAGCCTTGTTGTTTTATCATATTCTCTAGTTCTCCATTTCATTGCTGTTTTCGACAGAGAAGAAAGGAACAAAATTTCAGGATGGAAAATTATCGGCTCCCTTGACAAGAATGCGGCCCTAAGAGGAAATTACCCGAGCCATTTTTCTCAAAATCATTCCTGAAACCAATACCGGAGACTACGGACTCAACAAAATCGTTGTGATACGGGCGTTTTGACCTTCGATTTATACTATCAACAGGCAAATAAAGTTTGTTTGTGTCTTTTAAGTTGTCGTTATTCTAATGTTAACAGCAGCATGTTCACATAATTTTGCAAGGAGCACTATGAATAGGTGCTGAAGCAACAAAAACTTGACTGAGAAGCAAATTGAAACGTTCTCGCTGGTCATTAAAAGGAAATAATAAGGCTAAAAGCACATCTTTATTTTCTCATCGTTTTAATCTCTCCTGAGTCAATGTGATCGACATCAGCTGCAGTCAACATTTTTATGGCCTTGGGAGTTTTTTATGTATCAGTATATAGGGCGTAACTATATTAAAGCGAATTGCAGGTTTTTAAACGGATAAATCTACAACACATATCCCTCTCCAGTGTTCAGTTCTTCCAAACAATTCTCATTTGTTTCAGTCATAAAACTTGTAAATCATAATGAAGTTTGACACAAACTTTACAAGGAGGTTCAAGTTTTATTTCAGCCAACAGTCGATTAGTATTGAACTGATGAGTCTTTAGCTCGCCTTCTAGTCCCGCTTGCTTAATCGAAAATCATGATTCAACTAGTTAAAAGTTAAACGACTCTTGGTTTCCTGCGGTGCGTCTTCTATGTTTTCATAGACGCTAAGAAATTTTATTATCT
Organism: Galaxea fascicularis; assembly: GCA_948470475.1. NCBI lineage: Eukaryota > Metazoa > Cnidaria > Anthozoa > Scleractinia > Euphylliidae > Galaxea > Galaxea fascicularis. Next base: position 20,174,141 of record OX419337.1, read on the forward strand.
TTTATTCAAAGTATTTGGTTGGCTTTCACATGAAACTAAAACGATCGCATGATAAAGATATACCGTTGCGACGACGCAGATGATCATACTGACCACAATTTTCCCCTTTAGATGGAGCGTTCAAAAAACCTAGAATCCTTAAAGCCCATAAAAACTTTAAACTAATAACTGATTAACACAAACATAGGGGCTCGGATTTTTTCCGAGTTCCCATTTCAAGATGCAAAAATATCTTTCATGTATTTAAACACGGACAAAGGCAATTTAAAATATGGCAACCTTAACTTTCATTAGCAGCACGTTTGAGGATCCATTTTATAATTAAAGTTATCTATATCGCAGAAGGCCCACATATAATGTAAACAAAGGTAGCAATAAGAAAAACAAAACAAAAAAGGGCATTTCAAAAACCTGGAATTGTCAAAATCCAGCTTTAAGTTTGAAGTAACAGTCTCATTAACACAAACACAAACGAAATTTGCAAGAATGACAACCTTAACTTTCATTAACAGCAAGAGCAGCACCTGCGATATGCATGGCGAAAACGCTTAAAAGCCGCCCAAGTTTTTACTTTAGTTTCGTTTCTTAAAAATGGGAAGGAAAAACAAGGTTGCTTATGGACTGAAAGCAATAATGAAACAAGGAAGACTGAATAAAGAAAAAAATGCTTAGCTTATTAAATTGAGAGTGTGCTTCACATGCGGTTGACGGCTAATGACTGTGTTTTTGGCCGTTTACTCAACACGCTTTTCTTTTTCTCATTCAGTTTTGCTAGCATAGCTGCACTTTATTCAAATCAGCGATGCATTTTCTGTTATCAATTGAAGAATTGTCAATTTTCGTGTCATCTTCGGCTGTGGTGAAATTAGTCTTCATGTAGTAAAAGAAAGGAAGCGATGGGTATTTTGCTTTTCTGTCCGCGCCAACTAAAGGATTACAAACACACAGCTGCGGCAGTTAATAATTGAAACGTCATTCTGTATCATGCTAATTGAAACTTCCCATCATTTAAGCCCCGGCCTCAAATTAAACCGATTGCGTCACAGAATATTCATATAACAGTCGTCTGATTAAAGGCTGACGTCGTTAATTTGACATATTTGCGTTACAAGTCTTGGGTCATCAGAGATCTACGCGATCATTAACAACAGCTCCTTTTCAATTTATCAACGAGCAAGAAAGTAACATGACGATGACAAACGTTACCGCCCATCCGAGTCACAAATCATTTATAGAACATTTTTGTTCAATAGGATTGGCTGAAAGAAGAACCAACCAGTTAATGGTCTTCATAGTACCAAACGTTTTTGTGTCCGTCACCGCATTTCTGGGGAATGCTTTGATCCTAGTTGCCCTTCACAAGGAGTCTTCACTTCATCCGCCGTCCAAACTCTGACTCGTCCCCAGTCGTCTTCATACCGCGCAGGGAGAGAGATGGGTACCGAGAAAAGGAGCGCAAGGTGAGATGGGTAGGGAGAAACGTCGTCTTCTCCCCTTCTCCCTTCCCATCATCCCTTGCTCCTCTCGCGTGCTTCTCTCCCTTTGGCGTGTGCTCTATGCAGACGACTGGCGACGAGTCAGCTCCATTGCAATGTTTTCAAAAATGGCGGCTGAATTCGGAATGTTCGAGAGAAGACTGGCGATGAGTAAGGTTTGGTATGAATATAGGGTCCCCACGCCTTCTGGGAAAGTTTTAGTGCTTCATTCAAAACAGATTATGGTAGGTTGTTCCTTCAGCTTTCAGAAGATACCAAACATGTCATGGTTTTGCTCTCGAAAGACGGACTTTGTACGAGTGACTTTCTTGGTCTAATGACGTAGATTTGCTCGACATTACAAAGGTACGTTTTTGGTTCGGAAAGAATTTAACAGTTTTCCAAACAGCAGTATTTCAAAGAAATATGTTACATCATTGAGACACAGAGAACAATCGTATTGGTTTTGTTTTGCTGAATTTTAGCTTATATCTTAACCCGGGCTAAACGCATAACAGTGTCTTGTGTATTGCACTAGGTTAACTGTTAGCATTATGCCACACACTAAGAACAGTCGATTTGATGTTAATTAATGCCTTCATGAAAGCCCGAAGGGAAGCGAGGAAGAAAGCAGTGAAACAGTGTAGAAGTTTGAACGCAGAGCTTAGCACAAACACGAGAAAAATTAATAGACAAAATCAAAGGTTAGTCAGTGAGGACATACATGTAATTATTGAGTTATATTAATTAACTGATCAAACACTGATACATGCTGTTAATAAGCAACAAGATGTTCTGTTGTATTCTTAAGTAGATTAGGTATAGTCGACTAATAGATTACATGTGGTTAATTATTTAGGTAGCTAGTTATTTTGCTTATTATATATAATAAGCTTAAGTTAATTAGTTTTTAATGTAGTTAACTTGAAGATATTAGCATAAACAACCTACTCTGTTAGTTTGGGATTAAAGAAAGTTTATTTTTCTTTTTATGTATTGATAAATACATCTGATTTGTTCATCATTTCTGGAAAATGCTTCTTCTATAAGTTGCCACTTATAATAATTAATTAATTAATTAATTAATTGCTGTTAGCTTTTGTTTTATTTGTGGAATGAACATTTTGGAAGTGAATGATTAATTTAATGTTTTTTACCTAAAGGTCAGTGATTCAAGGGAAGTATTGAGAAACTTGACTCGTGAAACTCAAAATGGTCAGGTTGGTTCCCTATAAGATGATTCTTTTCAGAGTAGTATAGAAAAGGGGGTAATGACGTATTTTTCTCTGCAGTTACAACCAGTTAACACTGATATTAGTTCACGAACAAGATCCCCAGCTATTTTGGTGGATGGGAAATCAAATATGCCATCAAGAACAACAGCGAAAAGACAGAATGAAACAATGAAAACTGCTTCAACAATCCATGGTGGTTCTGAGAGTAACTTAACACCAGTCTTTGATGGGATGTTTGACACCTTAGCAAAACGATGTAAAGTAGACAAAATGAAAGATTATGTTTTAAGTCAGAAAATCTTAACAAAGAAGGTTGTTTCAGCTACATTTAAGGAAAATTCAAAAGCTTTTTAAAGTTCGCCAGAAAATGTAAAGAGAAGCATTGCAGTTTTCTATAGTAGTGGTGTAATGGGCCCGCAGAAATACAAGTCTGTAAGACTTGCATTATCAATGAAAAAAAGGAAACAATGGGAAATGGGAGGTCAGCTATTACTTTAATGCCAAACTGCCCTATTCCAAAATTGCTGCGCTACAACAAGCTTGTCAAAGAAATCAACCGAGTCAGCATTGGAAATGTGTACAAATTAGAAGAACAGTTTCAAGGTGTTATGGAAGATGAAACAACACAAGGTTGCTTTCGAAAGTTAATTGAGTATTTGCCACAGTTAGCAAAATCTTACCTCAGAAAAGACAGAAAGGAAGCCCTTCATTGGTTTGGAAAAACTGAGGGTACTTTTTTATTTGCAGTAGGTGGGGATGGCTGCCCATTTGGGAAGAATGAGAGTGTATGTTCCTTTCTGTTAAGTTTATTAATGTTGGCAAGAGGCTTGCATCAAGCAATGACAACTTTATTATTTTTGGGGGTAATTGTGAGGAGGCTTCCCCGGTTGTCCCCAAGTACTGTCAGTTTTTGTGCAAAGAAGTTAACGAGATAGAGAAAAAAGTCTTTGAAATTGAGGGCTTCCTTGTAACCTTCAAAATTGCCAAATGACATGAAAATGTTGGCTATGCTGGGGGGTGAACTTCCCAATGGTGCAAGATTTTCCTCAACTTTTGCAGATGTTTCAAAAGACAACTGCATTGACTTAAAGGGGACATTTTCAGGGTTGCCACGGTCAGGAAAAAGTCAGGGAAAACATTTTTTTTTTCAAGGTCAGGGAAAAGTCAGGGAATTTTACATTTGGCTAGCCATTTGGTTTTGGAAAGAGATTCTTTGGTAGTTAAGGTGTTTTCATTTCAGAAAATCCTTCACAGGCATTGATTTCTTTGGCTTCATTGCTGGCTTTATTGCCTTAGGATTTGCCTCTGATAGTCAGTGGAAACTGGTCTTTGGTCAGTGAAAAGTCAGAGAAAAGTCAGGGAATTTTTTCTATCCCAATGAGTGGCAACCCTGATTTTTATCCCAACTAAATTTTTCACAGGCAAGTACCGGTACTATCCGGCCACTAAGGACACAGACCATGTGGAAGCCTTGGAAGTATGAAGAGAGGGTCAAAATTGCAAATGAGGTTGACAAATTTAAATTTCCTTGTCCGACAAACAAGTTAAGGAGAAACAATTTCGAAGCAAAGTCACAGAGTTTATTGCACGTAAGAAGAGTCGTCAAGAATTTGTGCCTCTAATTGGGAAATTGATTGAAATTGCCCACGTGGAGCCTTTACATATTAAGAATAATGCTTGGCAGTATTTCTTTAAGGGGGTTCTGAAAGAGGCAGTTGGAAAATCAAATCTTCCCGACAGCTGCAAAACGTTTCCAGACATTCCAAATGATAGCATTGTATCTAGAGTTGTAACTGCACTAAAGTTTGAGGTAAAGGCCAAATGTTTGGCAAGAAAGGTAGAGAAGTGGTACAACGAAACACAGGGTAAGGGTCAGTGTTATAACTGAGGACCTCCGAGCCGAAATAATGAGTAAGCAACGAATCTTATGAGACACACAACTGTACTCCTTTAATCTCTTCTAGTGCGCAAGCGCACACACGCAACTCAACACATGACGCAACAAAACCAAACAAAAGCCACGATATAACAGTCAGGATCTCCAGTAGAGATTTACTGGAAAAGATTCCACAGGCTACCTTGCCACAATTTTATGAGATTGATTAAATGCCTTAGTAGTGAAAATGATTCTCACCAACAAAGGAAAACAGTTCTGATATTTGCATACCTTGGACTGAGACTAAGGAATTGTGTCTCACTCTTCAGCAGGTTTGATATTACTGTTGAACAGCTTACAGAACGGAGCATTAGTGCTCGTGACTATTATCGGGTGAATGCATTGTTTCTCCCTACCTCTGTAAATCCTACTGTGTGGACAATTCGACACATCATTCCTGCCCGCACTAAAGAGGTACATGAGAAATATGGGCAAGGGCTTGGTATCGTAACAATGGAAGGGAGGGAAGCAAAACACATTGCTTTGAAAAAACTTAGTGAAAATACATTTTATAAAAGGCGCTGGTATGAGATTTTCAAACATGAGTTTGTAATGTTAGTGTGGCTTCCTGAACAAGGGTTCAACCTTAGTACATACAAGCATACTGCTGTATACATCCCAGACAGGGTGTTTTCTGACCCAAGGTTTTGTTACTGCAATCTAGAAAAAAAACTAGTGCCACTGATGAAAAATGTACATTCTGTGGTGATCCAATCATGAAATTTATCCAACAGAGTGTTGAGCAGGGAAACATTTTGCCGCAGCTGTTAGGTGACACCAGGACATAGTTTAAAAAAAAAATCAGAAATATTTTATCACATGAAGGACTAGATGTAGGCTTGCAAAGCAGTAGGTCATATGTGGCCCAAATGTGTTGTGGGAAACATTTGTTCATTTGGTTATTTAGAGTGGTTTTCAATTTAGTGTCAAACTAATCAACCAATATCAAATCATAGCGAAACCAAAACCAAAGTTGTTGATCGTTAAGGGCATCAGGGATGCATCAGGCATTTTGAGTACAATGAAAGTTGTTGTTGTTGATTGCTTTGGACACTTAAACTGCTCTAATGAACATACATTTATTCATTTGTAAAAGGGGTTTCTCGGTAAAACCGTCCCCTTTTCTTGAACTTTGGAAGGATTAGCAGAGCCACTCGCGGAGAGCCACACTCAAGAGTCAACACAATGAGAAGTTCAATAGATATATTATCACTTACAACTTTGGCAACCAAGCCTAGCTCTTTCTACTGTCCTTTAACTTCTTTCTTCAAGTTGCCTTCCCTCTACTACAATAATTCTTCAACTCTACAACACTTATCCTTATTCTCTTATTCTCGCAAACTTTACAGTGTTCGCTTATTCATATGTTTTCCTAATGCTAATTAGATACAACCAATTAAACTGAAGTCTTCATAAGGATTGACAGTTCAGAAACCCCAAGAATATAATTAAGAATCACAACACGAATCGCTTGCAAAACTTTTCCTTACCAATAGAGAAACAGAACAACAAATAAACAATACAGTATTTAAGGTAAAGCAACAGGTTACATTTTGCCGGTATAAATCAGAAGAACTGTTACCTTTAACTTACTAAAACTTCACGTAAAGGTAAACTAGCTGTAAACAAGAGACAGCGCCCAGTTCCATTAGCTGGAACTCAAAAGTAAATATAAAATCTCATTCATCATTAAACATCGGAAAATCCACTTTCCTTCAAGATAAGTCTTGTAGATTCTGTCAAAAACAGCGACACAAGGTCTGCACCAAAAACCCATTATGAAACGGCTGTTTACAAGAGAAATCGCACGTAATAAGGAAATCTTTCAACGACGAAGTTAGAACTCCTTGAAAAGGAGTAATACCTTAAGAAACGTAAACTTGCTATGAACTGACATAGGAACAAGCACTGCCCCATCCTAAAACTAAGTCAAAAGGTTACGTGACCCCACAGTGGGTGTCACTGAGGTGATCTTGCTTAATTATTTTAATAATTAAGCAAGATCACCTCAGTGACACCCACTGTGGGGTCACGTAACCTTTTGACTTAGTTTATTAAAATGGACTAACAGAATGTTCTAGAATCCCAAATAATGACTTGTTCTTTTAATATTTGGCTTGATTATATATTTTATCTCTGCTTTTTCCGGGCATATCTGGTTATGCTTCTTTTAATAGCTATAAGCGATATATCAAGTTAATATGCACTTGAGGTATAGCAAATGTCATTCAAATTCATTTTTGATCAATCTCAATACAATCTATCTTAAATCAGCAAAATTCTGTCAAACATTCTGTGACACATTTGTGATGACCCATAATGTTCACTTTCATAATTTTTTTAAAGAAATGGGCCAAACGTGGTAACAGTTGACACATTAAATGCATTCTGTTGTGGGAAACATGTACATGTACATGCATATGTTTACTTAATTATAAACATACATTTATTTATTTATTTATTTATTTATTTATGATGACCCGTAAATTAACACTTTCATAAACTTGTGAAAAGATATT
>OX419337.1:20186305-20241305 GCA_948470475.1 Galaxea fascicularis
ATGTTTTAACAAGTGGTGAATTTAAAAATCAGAGAGCACAGGAACTTAAACAAAACTGGACTGAAAAGAAAATGCATGGACAGTTTGTCAGGGAAATGCCAGAGAATGTTGATAAGGATAAAACGTGGCAATGGTTATCCAAATGTGATTTCAAGATTGGGACAGAAGCGTTGTTATGTGCAGCACAGGAACAGGCCATCAGGACAAATTATGTAAAGCATCATATAGATAAGACCAGTGAAAGCCCCCTGTGTAGATTATGTGGGAAAAAAGGTGAAAGCGTGCAACACCTAGTATGTGGATGTGAGAAATTGGCTCAGAAGGAATATAAGAGACGACACGACAATGTAGCAAAGAAAGTCCATTGGGAATTTTGTAAGAAGAATGGCTTAGAGCATACGGAAAAGTGGTATGAACATGTCCCAGAAGGAGTAGTAGAAAATGAAGAAGTTAAGGTTTTGTGGGATATCAATGTTCAGTGTGACAACGTGATAGAGGCGAGAATACCAGACATAATTGTAATTGACAAGAAAGAGCGAAAGGGGCTAATTATCGATATTGCTGTACCAGCTGATGTAAGAGTGGAGGAAAAAGAAAGAGAAAAAGTAGAAACGTATCAGGATTTGAAGAGGGAGATTGGAAGATTGTGGAAACTTAATAAGGTGGAGGTTGTACCTGTAGTAATAGGGGCCCTTGGAAGTGTCACCAAAGGATTTGATAGGTGGATTGAAAAGCTAGGGATAACATTCAGTGTTGGAGTGGTGCAAAAGACTGCGTTGTTGGGAACTGCAAGGATATTGAGGAAGGTACTGGAAATGTGAAGAAGAGATAATTCCGTTAGCCCTTGGTCATTTGTTGTGACTCGCCTAATGGAAGTAATTACGGCAATGACAACAGCCAGAACATGATGTTGAACAAAGATAATAAAATAATAATAATAATAATCCAACATGGCGGCCATACTCCAGCTTACCATCTATACTCAATTGATAACAGAAAATGCATCGCTCATTTGAATAAAATGCAGCTATGTTAGCAAAACTAAACAAAAAAACTGAAAAGAAAAGCGTGTTGAGTAAACGGTAGTCACAATTTCGGCGGAAAACACAGTCATTAGCCGTCAATCCCATGTGAAGAACACTCAATTTAATAAGCATTTTTCTTCTTTATTTAGTCTTTTTTGTTTCATTATTGCTTTTAGTCCATAAGCAACCTTGTTTTTCCTTCCCATTTTTAAGGAACGGAACTAAAGTAAAACTTGGGCGGCTTTTCAGCGTTTTCGCCATGCATGTCGCAGGTGCTGCTCTTCTGTTAATGAAAGTTAAGGTTGTCATTCTTGCAAATTTCGTTTGTGTCAATCAGACTGTTACTTCAAACTGGATTTTGACAATTCTAGGTTTTTGAAATGCTCTTTTTTGTTTTTTGTTTTTATTGCTACCTTTGTTGACATTATATGTGGGCCTTCTGCGATATAATAATTTTAAATATAAAATGGATCCTCAAACGTGCTGCTAATGAAAGTTAAGGTTGCCATATTTTTAATTGTCTTTGTCTGTGTTTAAATACATGAAAGACGTTTTTTCATCTTCAAATAGGAAGTCGGAAAAAATCCGAGCCCCTGTGTTTGTGTTAATCCGTTATCAGTTCAACGTTTTTAAGGGCTTTAAGGATTCTAGGTTTTTAAACACTCCATCTGAAAAAATGGGGAAACTCTGGTCACTATGACCATCTGCGTTGTCACAACGGTATATCTTTATATGCGATCGTTTTAGTTTCATGTGGAAGCCAACCAAATACTTTGAATAAAAGATAATAAAATTTCTTAGCGTCTATGGAAACATAGCAGACGCACGGCAAGAAACCAAGAGTCGCTTAACTTTTAGCTGGCTGAATCATGATTTTCGATTAAGCAATGACTAGAAGGCGAGCTAAAGACCCATCAGTTCAATACTAACCGACTGATGACTGAAATGAAACTTGAACTTCCTTGTAAAGTTTGTTTGTGTCAAACATCATTATGATTAAGTTTTATGACTGAAACAAATGAGAATTGTTTGGAAGAACTGAAAACTGGAGAGGGATATGTACTGTAGATTTATCCGTTAAAAAAACCTGCAATTAGCTTTAACACAGTTGCGCCCTATATACTGATACATAAAAAACTCCCAAGGCCATAAACATGTTGACTGCAGCTGATGTCGATCACATTGACTCAGGAGAGATTAAAACGATGAGAAAATAAAGACGTGCTTTTAGCCTTATTATTTCCTTTTAATGACCAGAGAGAACGTTTCAGTTTGATTCTTAGTCAAAAACATCACGTTTTTGTTGCTTCAGCGCCTATTCATAGTGCTCCTTGCAAAATTATTTGAACATACTACTGTTAACATTAGAATAACGACAACTTAAAAAACACAAACAAACTTTATTTGCTTGTTGATAGTATAAATCGAAGGTCAAAACGCCCGTATCACAACGATTTTGTTGAGTCCGTAGTCTCCGCTAGCGCTATTGGTTTCAGGAATGATTTTGAGAAAATGTCTCGGGTAATTTCCTCCTTCCTGTCAAGGGAGCCGATAATTTTCCATCCTGAAATTTTGTTCCTTTCCTCTCCGTCGCGAAAAACAGTAATGAAATGGAGGAGTAGAAAATATGATAAAACAGCAAGGCTCGTTCAGGCCGTTGGAACCGAATTGTAGTCAAAATTGAAGAAAGTTTCTTTCTCAGGCAATAGCCGTCTTAACTAAAGAAAATAAAAATTCACACTCAGTCAATGGAAACCAAGACGCACCATGAGATCGATATCAGCTGCCTTGCACGCAGCTTCTCTGGAGCGTTGATGCCTTGATGGTTACACATTTTATTTTACAGAGGAAACTGAAAAACGTTCTACAGAGAGTAACTCAGAATATTTATAAATTAAAACAACCAGTTCTTCCCCATCGCTTTCCAGAGTAAAAAAAATATATATACCACGTCCATTAGCTAGTTCAATTTATCTGTGTTATTAACAAAGTTCGTTTCTTAAAATAAGTCTGGCTTAGGAATTTTACCCTGGTTGAGTTTTTTCATTTATTTACTACCAAATGCTGCAGGAAAAAGTTATTATCTTGTGCTTTCTACCTTATCAAACATTTTATACACCAGGCCCATTAGTTATTTCAATATATTTGTATTATTAATAGGGCTAGTATTTTAAAGTTTTCTTTATAAATTTTACCCTTTTTGAGTTTTTCCATTTATTTACAACCCAATGACACAAGAAGTAAACTGATCTAAGGTAAAATATAACGTAACCATTAACTTGATGAACAAAACAGTCCTTTGACGATATCTTTCACTGCTTGACGCACTTCTCTGATCTTCCAACAGTAAAGAAGTGGGTTTAATGACGAGTTTAGGGAAACTAACGTCCCTGTGAATAACTTAGCTACAAGTGCAGATGGCGACACCGCTCTACGAAGACCAAAAGCAAGGGTTATAGCATGAGGTAGATAACAGAGAACTAACGTCAACTGCACCCCCAGTGCACTGTTTACTGTCTTTTTGTATCGCGCTCTGTTCAGTAGAACGTTTTGGGTTTGCTGTCCTTGTGCTTCAACTTGGTCTCGACGCCGAAGGGTGAAGAATATCTTTGCGTAAGAAAAGACTGAGGTGACTAAACAAAGTAATATACTGATGCATCCACCCCAAATAGTTATATGTCTATTCCAAAAACGCGTCGTTAAAACGATAATAGGCATAAACCACGTCCCGATGCATAGTACATAGATTCGTTTCAAAGTTACAACTTGTCTGTATCTGAGCCCTAACAACAGAGCGAGAAGTCTGTCCACGCTTATTGCTGTTAGTGTCCACAGTGACACCGAACACAAAATGTGGGCTGGGTGAACAGAAGCCACAAATGCGAAGCGACAAAGATGCAATTGTTCATACACGACAGATATTAAAAAAGTAACATACGGGGGTTGTACAATGATACCAACAGCAAGATCAGTTGTCGCCAGGTTACGAAACAAGAGTTTGGACGGCGGATGGAGTGAAGACTCCTTGTGAAGGGCAGCTAGGATCAAAGCATTCCCCACAAATGCGGTGACGGACACAATAAGGTTTAGTACTATGAGGAACGTTAATTGGTTGGTTCTTCTTTCAGCCAACTCTATTGAACAAACATGTTCTATATATGATTTGAATTTGGGATGGGCGCTAAAGTTCATCATCGTCTTTTTCCTTTCTTGTTTCACATAGAAAAGGAGCTGATGTAAATGATCGTGTAGTTCTCAGTGATGAGATTTATATCACAGATCTGTCAAATTAACTGTGTCTGCCTTTTAATGACTGTAACATGAATATTCTATGAGCATTCGGTTAAATTTGACGCTGGCTTAAAAGAAGGGAAGTTTCAATTGGCATACCACCAAATAACTTTTTTAATTATTAACTGTCGCAGCTGTGCATTTGTACTCGTTTACTTAGCGCGGACAAAAAACAAAACGCTTCCTTTCTTCTAGTGCATGAAGACTAATTCACTGCAGCCCACAAAGAAATGAAAATAACTATACTACAATTAATCTCAGAAATGCATCATTTTGTTGCATTAAAATGTAGAATAAAGAAGAACAGCGAAAACACGAGAAAAACACATTAAACTGAAGACACGATTTCGGCGAGAAATACTGTCATTAGCTCAACCGTCTGTAATGAACAGCTTACAGCTTTCCTATGAAGAAAAATCGACAGACAAGACGGAACATTAAAAAATAAACTTAAAAGGGTCCTCGCGTTTATACTATGGCTAAAATGAAACTTGAACTTCCTTGTAAAGTTTGTGTCAAACCTCATTACGATTTTTAACTTGTATGAGAAACCAAAATGACCTTAGCATAAAAGATGCTTTGAAGAACTGACAACTGGAGGGGAATGTTTGTTGTACATTTATTCATTTAAAAACCACTATTCGATCAGTTAAATATCTACGTGCTATATACATCTTGATGTGATACATAAAGGACTAAACAAGTCATAAAAATGTTGACTAAAGCTGATGTCGATCTTAAACATTCACTTAATTAAGGAGAGATCAAAACACCGGATGAAAAAAAAAATAAAGATGACGGTTCAGCATAATTATTTTTAATAACTAGGGAGTCCAGAGAGGAAGTTTCAATTTGCTTCTCAGCAACAAAAATAACGTTGTTGTTGTTTTCGCACCCGTTCGTGGTGACGGTCTTTGTACAATTATTAGAAAAACCAAACTTTCGCTTGTTGTGAGTATAAAGCGAAGGTCAAAACACCCTGTTATTCCGTTTACATTCGATAGAGAGATACTTCAAGTTTTCCCTCTTGATACTTTATTTAAATAACATGAATATTTCCCAAAAGAACAATAGTTTTATCATGATAACGATCTGCTGATTGTTTTCGTCGCGTAAGCAGTCTCCGTCGGGGTTTCAAGCCCTGGCCGGACCAACACTCAGGTGCTACTTTTGTAATGACATCTGCAAATTGTTAGACCTTCTAGTCTTAGTCTTCTCAAATAACGTCGATAAAACCGGAAGTCCCGTCTCACCACTCTTCACAAATTGACTCTGTGGGACGTAAAAGAACCACCACGGACGTAATGAACCCTGGCTGTGACCACCCCTAGTGTTGACCTTCAAGCGAAAGCCGCTTTCTAACCGCCATAATTTTACGCTTTACCTTATTAATAATAATAATATTAGTATTTTTTGCCGCAAAATATTTTTATTCTGTTTTTTTCCCTCGACTACTCGCTCAGGTATATTTAAAATAGGTCCGCAATGCGTACATGTGTGCCCTATCAGACCACGTGACAGGCACTCGACCCTCGTGGACGAATATAAAAATTCGATCGTGCCATAATGTGGCGCCACACTTCTTGTAAGCCACACAAAAACCAAATTAATGGTATTTGTGAATACCACACTATTAGTTTAAATGAAACAACTTGTGTGAGAGATTATTTTGAACACGACTGCCCGCAGCTTTTCTTCTGTTTTTTTCAATACCCTCCTGTAAACTACTATTTGCTTTAGTCTAACATAGAGAGATAAGAAATAAAAAATAAAGAAGAAGAAAATACTGATATAAATGAGTGTGACTATAGCTATGAACTGCTCCATTTCTTCAGGCATGAATAAGAAGGTAGCCATTGCTGTTTGTTGTCTTCACCGATTAACACGTTTTAAAATTTTCAGAATTGTCCGCAACCTCTCTCTTCTTGTTAATTTAACATGGCGGCAAAGTTAACTTTCAACTCCAACAAGTACATTTGAGTCAGAGAGTTTTTAGAATTATGTCGCACTGCAGTGGAGGACTTAATGAACAGGTTAAAGCTCTCCTCTAAAGAAAAAACGAGAGAGAAAGCGAAAAAATTGAATATAAACTGAGACGCGCCCTCGCTTAAATACATTATTTTAACGTACCGAAAACTTTAATCAGAAGATCTGCTTAACTTCCAGTTTTAAGTCATTCGGCATTTTCACCTGCAAGCGACGACTGGTCACAACTGCGTAGCTTCCAGTCAACATTTTAAATGCATACTGAAACTTGTTGTTAATGAACGTTAAGGTTGTCATTCTTGCAAATTTCGTTTGTATTCATGTTAATGAGACTGTTACTTCAAACTCAAAACTGGATTTTGCCAATTCCAGATTTTTGAAAGCTCTTTTTTGTTTTGTTTTTCTTATTGCTACCTTTGTTTACATTATATGTGTGCCTTCTGCGGTATAGAAAATTTTATAAAGTGGATCATCAAACGTGCTGCTAATGAAAGTTAAGGTTGCCATATTTTAAATTGTCTTTGTTTGTGTTTAAATACATGAAAGATGTTTTTGCATCTTCAAATGGGAAGTCGGAAAAATCCAAGCCCCTATGTTTGTGTTAATCAGTTATTACTTCAACGTTTTTATGGGCTTTAAGGATTCTAGGTTAATAAACGCTCCAGCTGAAGGGGAAAACTCTAGTAAGTATGATCATCTGCGTTGTTACAACGGTATATCTTCATGGCCAGAAATTCCGGACAACGCAACGGCGCACGCGCGGGTTTAATTGGCAATATGGCCGCCAAACTCTCAAAGGAAATGTATGGCAGAAATAAAACAAAATAAAATAGATCAAGTTCTGGCTTACCGGGAACAAGTGCCGCAATCCGGTCGAAATCTTGAAAGTTTCCTCGGCTATTCTTACTAAGTTGCTTTCACCGACAAATGTTACTCGCCCTGCTTTTTATCGATGTTTATTTTCGAAGCTTGGCTCATACAACGCTCTGTATTTCAGAAGCTTGAAATCCAATTTTTGCAGCAGAACCAGATTTTGATGCGCCGTAGCGGACAACATAATCGGGATAGACCAAGTGCCGCAATCGCTTGAGGAAAAGCACCGTATTAGGTACTATTTGACGAATTTTCACCTTCGATGCTGATTTCTTCGCCCTGCTAATTGCCTTCAAAAACAGTTCAGAACAGCACAAATTAGTTCCACGAGAAGCACAAATATCGAATGTCACGCAAGCGTCTTGATTGTGTTTATCCGAGAACCATGTGCTGTATTCTTGGGCGACAAACTTGCATTTTGCAGCAAACTCCGCCATGTTTGGTATCAAAATTTTCAGTGAAAAAAAAAGCTTTCTAATGCTGTAGAGAACGGTGGGATACAAGTGGAATGGACGATACTTTTGGCCAGCAAACATTCCTATGGACGCGGGAAATGTCACTAAAATTTATTACACTCAATAGACCTGATCGATCGGTTTTGTTTTGGTTAAAAAGTGTTGGAAAACTTAGATTTCATTGAAATTGAGAGGTAAATAAGTGTGCTATTTTGTTAACTATGATCATATTTTGAAATATGTTCGCCAACAAAGAGTTTCTTCGGAAGATATTTTGACCGTACACATCGGATACGATTCTCTGTGAAGTTCATACGAGCTTACTACTGTCATAGTAATGTTCCACGCGAACTTCACCGAACAACAACACTTTTATTATCCTTAAGTCCTGAGTGCACATTTAGTTTTTTCTAACTCTACGCGGCCACGAGGTCTTCTTGCTCTGACACTCATGCGCAGTACCAAAACTTAATCAAGAAATCTGACGTCATGACAACTACAACAGATAGGCTGCAGCTACATCGAATTGCTCAATATCTTATGAGGCGCGAAGTATTGTGTAGAACTAAACCACTGAAGAAAAAGAATTTAGCTAAAGTGACTGTGAATGAGTTAGCGACGACTAGAGATGGTGACACTCCTCTTCGAAGAAGTAAAACAAGGATTATAAAACTAGGTAGATAACAGAGAACTAATGTTGACTGAACCCACAGTGCACTATTCACTGTCTTTTTGTAGTGCGTTCTGTTCAGGAGAACGTTTTGGTTTTGCTGTTCTTGTGCTTGAACTTGGTCTCGGCGCCGAAGGGTGAAGAATATTTTTGCATAGGAAAAGACTGAGGTGACTAAACATAGTAATATAATAATTTGTCCACCCCATAAGGTTATTTGTTGATTCCAAAACAGCATCGTTGAATTGATAATACACACAAACCAAGAAACGATGCATATTATATAGATTCGCTTCAGAGTTACAACTTGTCTGTATCTGAGCCCTAACAACAGAGCGAGAAGTCTGTCCACGCTTATTGCGGTCAGTGTTAACAGTGACACTGCACACAAAATATAGCCTATGATATAAGAAACAAGAAGTGCGAAGCGACAAATATGCCATTGTTCATTGAACACAGATATTAAATAAGTAACATGCAAAGGCTGTGCAATGATACCAACAGCAAGATCAGTTGTCGCCAGGTTTCGAAACAAGAGTTTGGACGGCGGATGAAGTGAAGACGCCTTGTGAAGAGCAGCAAGGATCAAAGTATTTCCCAGAAATGCGGTGACGGACAGAAAAAGATTCAGTCCTATGAGGACCATTAGTTGGCTGGTTCTTACCTCCGCCAATTCTGTTGAACAGTAATGTTTCATGTATGATTTGTGACTGGGGTGGACAGTAAAGTTTGTCATCACCATTTTACTTTGTTGGTGTGGAAAGGGAGCTAATTTCAGTGATCGTACAGCTCTGACGATCAGAGGATTTTTATTACAAATATCTCAAATTAACTATGTCAGCCTTTAAAGAAAATAACATAAATATTCTATGATGCAATCAGTTTAATTTGAGGCTGCCTGAACAGAAGGGAAGCGTCAATTAGCAGGATACCGAATCACGTTTCAATTATTAATTGTTGGACATGAGGGGACGCACAGGGCTTCTACTGTAAGTACCGCATAGAAATGCTAGGAAAATTTCCTAGCATTCCTTACATACTCTCGGTAGGGTTCTTCGCCTTGCGGCCAGGAAAGGCGTCATAATCTGTTTGAATGTCATGAACGATGTCATTAAATCAAAAATAAACCAGGAAGGGCCGATGGAATATGAGACAAATGAAATTGAAGCCACGATATTAAACACTTGCTTTTAAATTAAATACAATGTGATTTCGACGCTCTTTAATGATGGCGGACTCCGCCGACACAAATAATCTGGAACGAAAGCGGGTCATTAGATCACGTCCAAACACGCGTGAAGAGAGACTTAAGCAGCAAAAAGAATGGAAAAATAAAAGACGTGAGCGAGAAAGAGCAAGGGCAAGGAATGCTGTAACTACAGCGCGACAGGACGGGAATGCCGATAAAGCAAGCCATCCCGCAAATGATGTGAGAGAGCACAACACGAAACCTTCCTCTCCTGCTCCACCCAAACCAAGTTCAGATTTACGAATTGAACTTAAAAATTCCAAGCAGCCTACGAAAGCAATCTCAAGAGGGGCTCTGATGTTGCAGATGGCGCGCGGGGCCGACGTAAATTTCATGTTTACTCAATCAAAACCATCCCGACCAACTGTGAGCTTGCATCGAGATGCTCGTCCGGCCGTAAAAGAACGTTTGATTCAGCAGCTTAAAGAATTAAACCCAGATCATTTGGAATACTTGTCTGAGCATGCCGTCGGCACTGGAAGCTACGGAAAATGTTATCGCGCTCTGTATCGAGGAATTGAAGTTATTGTTAAGAAAATGTCGCACGATCAGACAGCCGAGGGTAAAGAAAGGGCGAGGAGAAACCTAGTACATGAAGCAAAGGTTGTCAGTGCTTTAGGTGACCACGCAAGGCTACCAATGCTTTTAGGTGTTCTCACTCACAGCGAACCATTATGTGTGGTCACGCAATTTCATGGTGTAAGGAACGAAAGTATAACTCTTCATCAAGCTGCAAAAGGAAGTTTCCTTACACCTCAAGACAGTGCTGACATATTTCTGGAAATATGTTCTGCTCTAAAACATGTGCATTCAAGAGATTACTTACACAATGATATCAAGGCAAATAATATTGTTTTAGAAAAATCACCCGCAGCCTCTGAGAAATACAGCCCTGTCCTCATCGATTTTGGCAAAAGCACCAAGGCATCAGCAAGTTCCTTGCCAGTAACATCAGGTAGAAAAAGAATCGCCCCTGAACACAGCCTGAAAAGTTATTTAGCCCCAGAGGTGATAAAGGATCGGCTGTACAGTGCCGCAAGTGATGTGTATTCTTTAGCGAAAATGCTAAAAGCTGTATCTAAGATGGTGGGATTTTATCCCAAAGTCAGAGTACTGGTCAAGGAAGCGACAGCTGAAAGAATGACTTTGAGACCTTGTCTTGATAATTTTATGGTGAGACTTTGCGCAGTTAAATTCTAACAAGGCACCTCAGTGCTTAAACCAACTTAATTGGTCATTCCATTGTTTGTTTGTTTGTTTTTGCTGGGCTTAAGTTACTAAAGGCCTTTAACTTGACAGAATTTACCAATGAATTGATTGCTTATGAGTAGTTTAGTTTCTAAGTTAGAGAGAAAAAAGAGACGGTCGCGTGCGTATCAGTGGTATATGTTTCAATGAGAAAAAAGCCGGCACTGCCGCGTCTATTGTTTAGCTTCCTGTTATGGAGTTTTTTAAGTCGTTTTATTATAGAGCGGTTTCCATTTGTGTGCATTAGTACTCAACACGGTTGGCTTAGAGACTAGAACTCGCGCCACTTTCTCATCCAATCAGAAGTAAAACCAAAACCAATCGTGACTCACTCGCACACGTTTTCCCGCGCTTTGCGTCAGCTAAATGTAATTACTTCGAGTTTTGATTGGTTCACTGAAATCTCTGTCTCCTTTGTGATTGTCTAAAGTGATAATATTGGTTTTGGTTTTACGACACTCAATTGAAAACCGCTCTATTCTGTTTGCCCGCGTGAACTGAATTGGCCATGGGGATTGAAGATTCAAGATTCTAAGGTCGAGAGAACAGTAACTTAAGTGATTTTATTAGCCGATAATTTTAGTAAGTTGACAGCGTACTAGTCTTTATGTCCCCGCGTTTTCTGCGTTTATCAGACAAGTTATCTTTGAGCGTAACTTTTTTCTGTTCTCCAGTCCAGTTCAACAATTCAACAATCCTCTTTGTGCAACGTAACAATCCAGTAGTTTAATATCCGCCTTGTGCAGCACAAATTCTTTGGCCCTGTGGAGTTTTAAATTCTGTTTCCCATCTTTGACGAAATAAAAGATCAACCCAACAGTTTTCTCAAAGCACACCTTTGCATTTGTTCAGTGACTAGCTGGATATTTGGTCACATTTAACCAGATACATCGCTTTCAGTGTGATGGTTGTTCTCCACTGGAATTGTCGTCGTCTTGGCTTCTTTTGATCTCTTCATTTTCAGCTGGCTGATTTTGCGTTGAAACCAACGGCTCTCTAACAGTGACTTCAGTTGCCGAAGAACTCTGTGAATACTTCCTTGCCACCTTCTTTCTTTGCTTTCTAACTTTCGACCTTCTTCGCTTTTCCTCGATCGAATGTTTCCTAAACTTCGACATCTCTACGACACACGTACTCGATATGTCGAAATGGACTCTATCTCCGCAAAATGCTTTACAGGAAATAAATGCTGATCAGTCCGTTTGTCTATCAACTTGCGATTTCTATTGTTTTTGTCACTCAAATTTTCTTATTGTTAGTGCCGGCTCTTTAACAAAGGTTCGTCGACAGAATTCGCACTTTTTTCGCCTACCATTTTTTCGCTTCCGACTGACTCTACAGACCCCTCGTACCGTAACTTTCTCCACAAGAAACAATCTATCTAATGCTAACTGGAGAATACCCTTCTTCAACCTTAACTCTTTACTCAAGTTTGTTTCCATTTTGCATTTCACAGTGAATTATTATTATTGAATACACGTACTTTCGACACAAACAATAATGCCTTTGTTCGTTTCATCTCAAGCCCGGCTTAAGTTTTTTTCTATTGTTTCTCAATAATTACATGTTAAATTGGCAAAAGTGTGAAATGCTATTAAACGCTTAGCCTCGACCTTCTGATCTATTAACTTCTTCGACGGAGCACCGTGATCAGCACAGAGTTGTGAAGAGTTATTAAGTCGGTCATGCCGTTTACCGTTGGCTGTCGCTTGTGTAGCAAGAAGTTCCGCACTGGTACTTCACTGAGGAAGCACTTCAATTTAAAGCACCACCAAAGTACTCTTGGAAGAGCAAGGTTCCAAGACGATTCTGGCATCCATGTCGAAGAACTGAAAGCAGCTGCGCTAAGGAATGAAGGAAAGAAAGAATACTTGCAATGGCTGTGCGTTCTAGTAGAGCGCATAAATGCGTCGTTGGTACCAGATCATCCAGGTAAATACTCTCCTCGGTAGCCTTCGTCGGAGGGCTTGAACGGTGAGGGAGAAGGGGGTTATTCGACCTCGAAGCCCGACTGTCGGGATTAGGTGATCCGGACGATCGCGCTTCGAATTTGAATTCCCCACTCTCCCACTCCTTTGAACGTGTGCCTCGTAGGCTATGTAGTCGGTTAATTTTTGGATGTTGCAGCTGGTTGCTGACAACCCGATTTATCTATCCACAGCCAAATGGTGTCATGTTGACTGTTTTCAAGTCCCTGTGCAGTATTTCTATCACATGTTAAGTCGCTTGGGTTCTCCAATATTGGATAGTGTGCGTGAAGTAAAACACAGTCGGCAGCCAATTTTCAAGAGGAAGACCAGGCGTTTCTCCTACAAAATATTTGACGAGGAAAGTTTCAGGTTGTTGTTGGACGAGCAAGATATGCTGCAGTTCAGACCCGGGGCATTATTCAGGAATCACGAAGAGGTTGCCGATATTTCGGAAATGGACGCAGAAGAGGCGCTAGCACTTGCTAAACAGAGAGCGAGAAACCGCACAGCAGCGAAACCGACGAGTCGATCCGTTATTGAAATTGGCATTGGGGAAGGGCGATGCACAAGGGAAGTGGAGCTCATTTGGTGGCCTGGTTTATACTCTTTCTCTCAGTACGGCAAACTTACCGTCAGGTTTTTTGTAAGGAAGACTTCAATGTGAGAGGTCAAATTACTTAATAAGGAATTGAAGCTTACGTTCGATCACCCTTATTCTAATAATAGGGAACTCAGCTGAACTGTTAATGATAGCTGCCACACGAACTTCCACAGAATTTATGATTTCGTTTGACTTGCGAACAGTTGAATGACAGCGGTTTTCTTTTGTTGCCGGTTGCATTTCACAAGGGAACAATAGTATGTGATTTCGTTGACCCCAGTTCATTTAGATGTTATAAAAGCCATGGTCCAAAGATGAAAGGAAAAAAATAACTAAAACTGTAGTGCCGGATAGATTGTTGTTTTTTTTATTTAAGATTTTTTGTCAAGCATGTGAATGTTAAGAACGGACCAATATAGACGGGGTGAGGGTGAGGCTTGGGAACGCAGCTCAATCTTTCTGTGGGAATTGTCTTTGTTAGTTTGCTCGAATTACATTGTTTCGTTTCTCTTTCCACCATTGTTTGTTCTCTTAAAGTTTCGTGGAAATTTATGCCCTGGTATTTTCGCAACGTGCTCCCTCCCACCTCCCTCTCATGTACAATTACTGACAGTTTAGGCGCGCCATAGTTTTCTATATGTTTACAATACCAATGGTTAATGTTGTATACAGTTCACGTGTTTGCCGCTTCTATCTCGGTTCTATTGACCGATTTAGCTTCCTGCTTGTTTTCAGCTAGCCTGCAGTGCAGGCAGTTTTGGTGGTTTTCATCTTTCGAGTGTTTAGCCGCCATTTTGAATTCGTTGCAGACTGGGAGAATTGGGGCGAGAAAGCGATGCGAGAATGTCGGAGGGGGTGGAGGGCGGGGAAGGAATTTCTTTCCCCTCCCCCTCCCCCCTCCCCAAATTTTATTTCTCCCTCCCACTGGCTTGGTAAATTTTTTACCTCGCCCCAACTCTCCACTGTTTTCCTAATTCAAGATGGCGGCCTGAACAACCGATGGGAATATCCACTCGCCCAAGCCAAAATCCGCCTGCACTGCAGGCTAATGTATAATCTGTTTTTTTACAAAAAGATGTGTCCTACGTGGAGTTGTCATTTTTAAAGTAAACCTAACGCTGTCCAAAACTAAAGTAACTAATATTTTATTTGTATCTTGAATTCTCATAGCTCTCCCTACAAGATTTAATTATAAGCAGTGCGTTTTAATTATTTACTGTCCCAGCTGCCCATTTGTAGTCCTTTAGTTAGCGCGAATAGAAAAATATAATAACAAAGCAGACTGATATCCTTTGTTTCCAGAGAGATTTGTGGTGATGGTGAAGTTCAGTTGCAATGGCCTCGCGCGGGTTCTATGAGAAAACCAAAACAAGGTTTGAAAAAAAAAAAAAAAAAAAAAAAACTCAGCCGGTAGCGGTACCTCCGTGTTTGGAGGGCTGTACCCTGACGATTATCCCCGAGATTTCGGCCCGGGGGTCGCTTATACCAGCTGAGCCCAGCACCTAGCACACCTGAGTGAATATCCTGTCTTACAGTTTGGCAATGTGGCCGAAATGTAAGAGAGTTGAACTTCTTGTAGGTCCCGAGTTTTGAAGTCCCGCTTCGGCTGGGCTTGGCTTGTGCATCCCTAAGTGTTATGTTCATTTGAATTTTTTGTTCTATGTATTTCAGTTTCGGTGGGCCACAATGTACGAGTTAGCAGAGTTAGCAGTGTGTCAAACGTCATTACGATTTACAATTTTTACGGAACAAATAACCTGTACATAAAAGATGTTTGGAAGAATTGAAAACTGGAGAGGAACATACGTTGTAGATTTATCCAATTAAAAACCTGCAATTCGATTAAATATCCACGTCCTGTATACATGCCGATGTTATACATAAAAGACTTACAAGGCCATAAAAATGTTGACTGCCGGGGATGTCGATCGAAAACTTTTACATTAATTTCAGTGTTACAGATCAAAACGATAAAAAAAAAAAAATAAAGATGTGCGTTCAGCTCAATTATTTTTAATAAGCAGGGAGGAAGTGGCTTCTAAGCGAAAAAACATCACGTTTTGCTTGTTTTGGCACCTGTCGTTGTCCATTTGAATAATATGAATACTTCCCAAAAGAGCGATGGTTTTATCAGGCATAACGATTTGCTGATCATTTTAATTGTGTCGCGTAAGTAATCTCCGTTATATTATTGATTTCATGGGTGGTTTTGAGAAAATGGCTCGGGGAAATTTCCAGTTAGGCCCCCATTCCAGTCAACGGAGTCGATAATTTTCCATACTGAAATTTTGTTCATTTCTTTTCGGTTGTGAAAAACAGTAATGAAACGGAGGAGTCAAAAATGCTAAAACAGCAAGGCCCCCTTTATCTCGTTGAAACCGAATTATAGTCAAACAGAAAGTTTCCTCCTCAGGGAACAACTGTCTTAAATAAAGTAAATAAAAATTTAATATCGGTCAATGAAAACTAACACGTGCATGTAGTATGTTTCACTTTTCTGCTTTTACGTAAATAATTATCTGCCTTGCACGCAGCTTCTTGTGAGTGTTGATGGTTACACATTTTCTGTGAGAAAGTAAACTGAAAAACGTTATTCAGAGAGTAACTCAAAATTTTTATAAATTGACGTTAACCAGTTCTTTCCCTACGCTTTCCACTTTGAATTTTTTTTTAATCAGTACCGCCTTTAGCTGTTTTACTGTTTATTGCAATGGCTTCATTTGAGTTATTGACTAAAGCACATATTTTGAAGTCTTGTTTATGAATTTCACCATGCATGCGTTTTCCCATTTATTTACTGCCCAATGATACAAGAAGTAAATTGAATTAACTAAGGTAATCTTAACTTCATAAACAAAACTGAGTCCCTTGACGATCTCTTTCACTGCTCGACGCACCTCTCTGATCTTCCAACAGTAAAGTGGGTTTAATGGAGAATTTAGGTAAACTAAATAAAAAGTGGCTATGAATAACCTAGCCACGAGTAAAGATGGCGACGTTGCTCTTAGAAAAAGTAAAACAAGGATTATAGCATGAGGTGCGCATGCATGGATAACAGACAATTAACAACAGCAAATGTGGGGAAAAGGGGTTGGGAATGAAGTACTCCGACAGTCAATTATCGCTAACGCTATACTAGTCTAGCTTGGTAAGATGGGAGGGGGGGAAACCCCCTCTCACCTCCTTTCTCTCTAGGGGTGCAGGTCACGATCCCCTAAGAAAGATGCTACTCCTCTTGAGGGCTGCAATCACAATACCCTGCAAGAGTCCTTACTCCTCTTTAGGGCTGCAGGTCACAATACTCTAAAAGAGGTCCTTACTCCTCTCCAGGGCTGCAGGTCACAATACCCTAAAAGAGGTCCTTACTCCTCTCCAGGGCTGCCGGTCACAATACCCTAAAAGAGGTCCTTACTCCTCTCCAGGCCACAATACCCTGCGAGAGGTCCTTACTCCTCCTCAGGGCTGCAGGTCACAATACCCTGAGAGAGGTCCTTAGTCAGGTAAGGTAGTTAAGACTCATGGTTACCATGGCAACCAATCCATTCTGTGAGTCTATGGGGCAAAGAGTGACCTGTATGGGAGCACTTCATCCCAACCCAAAGTTTATTTGTCTATAATCAATTCAACATCACAGAACAGAGGAAAGAACAACACCTAAGGTTTGCCCTAAAGTCCAGCTGTGTAGATCTCAGTAGTAAACAGAGCTAATCGGTTGCTTAAGTCAAACTGGAACGAAACATGACTGCAGACTGTATTAACTGATATAGGAGAGAACAATGAGAACATTAGGAAGCAACAACAACCAGGCTGCAGAGAGGTCCTAATCCTCTCTCTGGGGTCCTAATCCCCAGGCCCTGAGAGGTCATAATCCTCTCCCTCCTTTCCAGGAGTCCCTGTAGCCCCCCGGCTACCAAGAGGTGCTAATCCTCTCTCTGGAGATATCTATCTCAGTAATTAAACTTAATATATATATTTAGGCAAGCCTAAAAGCGGAGCTCCACAATTATTTCCTCAATATTAGGATTTACCGATAAACTAATATGGCAATGCCACAGGACTTGAGCCATGACTCCAGTAAGGACTTCTCTATATTTTTACTGTTTTGCTGCAGAACCAAAGCCACCATTCAATCAAGTGCAAACGTGGATTTTCGAAATATCATCGGGCTTTGTTTTACAGGAACTATATGATTATGATGAGCACAGTTTAATTACATCTGACTACATTTCGATACAAATAGTAAAAATCACTTCACTAGGTTAACAATTCTACGGGCAGTTCTAGTGCCCCACTATTAAACCAAATTGACAACCGACATCGGTGACATTTTAATCTATCAAAACAAAATATTTTACAGCAAAAGTGCGATAAAACCTCAAAGTACCTCAAAGTACTTTGCTCGCCTTGTTTTGAACATTTTATGGTGTTATTCTTGTAATCTATTACAGTAAAGACGATAGAAAGTGCCGTGGATATCCTTTTTACAATAACATGGAAAAACGTTGAGCGAAATCGAGTTTACTTTTCCTTGAGATAAGTGATTGCGACAGACTGATCGAGCATAGTATTTTAGCGATGAATCAACTCAGGTGATCAACTGTAATTATCTAGTGATGTTGAGAATGGTTTTATTCTTGACTTCGATCAATTACAAATATTGCAAACAACAAACCTTGACTACAAGTCGTGGGTGGTATTACATATTTTTGACATCACTGTTAATGATAACATCTGACTCAGGATTTCTGAAAAACATTTTTCAGCAATAAACATTGAACAAAGGAGTTTTTACTGCAATAGCCTTGAAAATCTGCGATTTTTTAACTAACAACGAGAATTGCTTTTGAGGGACAACATATCGCTGGAATTTCCAATGCTGCAGCTGTTAAAAATCGTGCTTACGTTTGGCAATGAGTTGTCGATTACTCTTTGCGAGTTTCCAATAATGTCAACAAAGCGAAGCCGAGTATATAAACCGGAAAGCGAAGAGTTTTAGGATCGAAAATAAAATATTTGATCGAAAATATGCATTTGGGAAAAAGACGAGCATTTTTTAGTCGAAACAGCATGAAAACAACAAAAGGTAAGAAAACAAAGAACGATGCCGGCGAATGTTTCTTCGGCGTTCCTCGTAGAAATTGGAAAACTAAGACAAGTAACAAACATAACTCGTAGTCACAGAGACAAGTCACCATTTGTCATATAAAAGACACAACAGGAGTACTAACCTGCCAGTCAACAAATTTATCACTCCGAACACAGAGCTAAATCAGAAGCCGTCGTTTTACACTGCAAAAGTATTCATTTGCTAAGCAGATACAAATCCTTAGCGGGCCTTGAAGTTTTTCACCGTCACTTTGTGTTACTTCCCTTGTCCACCAAGGAAGCTTCTTCAATTAAGGATTTTTAGCGGCAAAACCGTCCAGTTCATTATTACACAGCAAAAGTCAGCAATCAAACACAGCGTCTGCATGATTAAAACCCTGCCAAACCACACGATCTTTTCTCTCGAAGATCCGTAAACTATAAAATAGCAAAGTCAGGCAATCCAATTTGTTCCTCTTAACATCCAAGGGCTGATTCTCATCGGTTTAAACAAAGAAAGAACTTAGAAGTAGTCAAGGCAGGCGGCGAATATTGCTTACGTACAGGACAAAAATCTGTTGATCGATCCTGGCGAAAAATTCAGCCTCGTTTTGGCCTGGCTTGAGCCTGCGATCGAATTGAAAACCAGTACCTGATCAGCGGTCAACTTCAAAAAAACAGCTGGCCTCGATCAGCTCATAACTTGAGCCCGCAATATAGTCACGTGATACTGGTCAGCGGATACGTTGTTTTGACAGGTGTCAATTGACCATAACATGGATGTCTGATATCAAAGATGTCTGCTGTAAACTAATTGGTTTTTGTGTGGCTTACAAGAGGTGTGGCGCCACATTATGGCACGATCGAATTTTTTATTCGTCCACGAGGGTCGAGCGCCTGTCACGTGGTCTGATAGGCCACACATGTACGCATTGCGAACCTATTTTAAAAACACCTGAGCGAGTAGTCGAGGGAAAATACAGAAAAAAAATATTTTGCGGCAAAAAAATAAAAATGAAATAAAAATAATGATAAGGTAAAGCATAAAATTGTGGCGGTTAGAAAGCGGCTGTCGCTTGAAGAACACATGGCCCTCCTGGTCACAGCCAGTGTTCATTACGTCCCTCGTTGTTCTTTTACGTCCCACAGAGTCAATTTGTGAAGAGTTGTGAGACGAGACCTCCGGTTTTATCGTCCTTATCCGAGAAGACTAGAAAGTCTAACAATTTGCAGATGTCATTACGAAGGTAACACCTGAGTGCTGGTCCGGCCAGGGCTTGAAATCCCGACCTCCCGCACAGCAGTCCGATGCTCTACCATTGAGCCAACCGGTCGGCGGTTCATTTAGGTTCATTACTTAAAATGGCAAAGGAAAACAAGGTTGCTTGTGGACTGAAAGAAATAATAAAACAAGATAGACTACATAAAGAAGAAAATTATTATTAAATTGAGAGTATGCTTCACATGCGGTTCACAGCTAATGACTGTGTTTTTCGCCGAAATTGTGACTATTGTTTACTCAACGGGTTTTTTTCCTTCTTTAGACTTTATTCTTTTCTGTTATCAATGGAAGTATTGTCATTCGTGTTATCTACGGCTGTGGTACAATTAGTCTTCATGTAATAAAAGAAAGGAAGCGATATCTGTTTTTGCTTTTCTATCCGCGCTAACTAAAAGATTACAAACACACAGCTGCGGCAGTTAATAATTGAAACGTCATTCGGTATCCTGCTAACTGAAACTGCCCTTCTTTTCAGCTGGCCTCAAATTAAACCGATTGCTTCATAGAATATTCATGTTATAGTCGTATGATTAAGGGCTGACGTAGTTCAATAAGAAATAGTCTCCATTTGGCGCGAAAATATGGTCGGATATTTGTCCGCGGATATTATCTGTTCCGAGAAGCGGAATATTTTCCGAGAGCAAAGCTCGAGGTAAATTGGGAGCTTCGAGGAACTGATATTGTGCAAGGACAAATAGATAAGCATATTTTTAAAGCCAAATAAAGACTACTGTGTTAATTAATCTTCAAATATTTTTCGCAACGCGCATTTGGGGAACTATCAGTCCGGATGCGTTTAGACCAATGATGGTGATGTATTATAATTTGACATACTTGCGATATAAATATTGGGTCATGAGAGATCTAGGCGATTATTGGCATCAGCTCCTTTTCGATCTATAGCAACAAAGTAAAATGACGATGAGAAACTTTACCGCCAATCCCAGTCTGAAATCAGACATAGAACATTATTGCTCAACAGAATTGACTCTAAGGAGAACCAATGAACTAATGGTCCTCATAGTCCTAAACCTTTTTGTTTCTGTCACCGCATTTCTGGGGAATGCTCTGATCCTAGCTGCCCTTCAAAAGGAGTCTTCACTTCATCCGCCGTCTAAACTCTTGTTTCGGAACCTGGCGACAACTGATTTTGCTGTTGGTATCATTGTGCAGCCTTTGAATGTTACTTATTTAATATCTGTGTTCAAGGAACAATGGCGTATTTGTCGCTTCGCACTTCTTGTTTCTGATATCACAGGCTATATTTTGTGTGGAGTGTCACTGGTAACACTGACCGCAATAAGCGTGGACAGACTTCTCGCTCTGTTGTTAGGGCTCAGATACAGACAAGTTGTAACTTTAAAGCGAATCTATATAATATGCATCGTTTCTTGGTTTGTGTGTATTATCAATTCAACGATGCTGTTTTGGAATGAACAATTAACCTCACGGGGTGGACATATTATTATATTACTATGTTTAGTCACCTCAGTCTTTTCTTATGCAAAAATATTCTTCACCCTTTGTCGTCGTGAACAAGTTCAAGCCCAAGGACAGCAAAACCAAAACGTTCTACTGAACAGAGCACGATACAAAAGTACAGTAAACAGTGCACTGTGGGTGCAGTTAACATTAGTTCTTTGTTATCTACCTCATGCTATAATCCTTGTGTTTTTTCTTCGCAGTGAAAGATATCGTCAAAGGACTGTTTTGTTCATCAAGTTAATGGCTACGTTATATTTTACCTTAGTTCAGTTTACGTCTTGTATCATTGGGTTGTAAATAAATGGAGAAACTCAAAAAGGGTAAAATTCATAAAGAAAACTTTAAAATACTAGCCTTGTCAATAATACAAATGTATTGAAATAGGTAATGGGCCTGATGTATAAAATTTGTGGTAAGGTGGAAAGCGCAAGATAATAAGTTGTCTTGAGTTACTCTTTGAGTAACGTTTTTCATTTCACTCTCTTATAGAAAACGTGTAACCATCAAGGCTCACGAGAAGCTTCGTGCAAGGCAGATAATCATATACGCAAAGGCTGGAAAATGAAACGTATTGCAGGTCTTAATCTTGGTTTCCAATGACTGATAATTTTAAAGTTATATTCTTCACTTTAAGACGGTTATTCCCTGAAGAGGAAACTTTCCGTTTGACTTTTATTTCGTTTCAACTGGATGAACGAGCTTTGCTGTTTTAACATTTTTGACTCCTCCATTTTATTACTGTTTTACACAGCGGAAAAGAAAGGAACAAAATTTTAGGATGCAAAATTGAGTACTCCCTTGAAGGAGTGGGGCGTAAGAGGAAATTGCCCGAGCCATTTTGTCAAAATCATCCCTGAAACCAATATAACGGAGACTACTTACGCGACTAAATTAAAATGATTAGCAAATGGTTATCATGATTAAACCATCATTCTTTTTGGGAAATATTCATATTATTCAAATAAAGTATAAGAGAGGGAATACCTGAAATATGTTTCTATTGAATGTAAACTGAATAACAGGGTGTTTTGACCTTCGCCTTATACTTACACCAGCAAAAGTTGGGTTTTTCCGTTTCTATAATTGTGTAAGGACCACTACGAACAGGTGTGAAAACAACAGCAACGTGACGCTTGTCGCTGAGAAGCAAATTGAAACTTCCTCTCTGGTTATTAAAAATAATTAGGCTGAACCACCATGTTTTTTTTTTCTTTTTCATCCGGCGTTTTGATTCCTCCTAAATTAACTAAAGGTTTACAAACACACAGCTGCGGCAGTTAATAATTGAAGCGTTATCCACTATTAATATCAGCTCCTTTTCAATTTATAGCAAGAAAGTAACACGACGATGACAAACTTTACCACCCATGCTAGTCACAAATCATATATAGAACATTTTTGTTCTATAGAATTGGCTAAAACAAAAACCAACCAATTAACGTTCGTCATAGTACTAAACCTTATTGTGTCCGTCACCGCATTTCTGGGGAATGCTTTGATCCTAGCTGCCCTTCACAAGGAGTCTTCACTTCATCCGCCATCCAAACTCCTGTTTCGTAACCTGGTGACAACTGATCTTGCTGTTGGTATCATTGTACAACCTTTGTATGTCACTATGTTACTGTCTGCGTTGAATGAACAATGGCATCTTTGTCGCTTCGCATATGTGGCTATTCTTACCCCAGGCTACATTTTGTGTTCGGTGTCACTGACCACACTGACAGCAATAATTGTGGACAGACTTCTCGCTCTGCTGTTAGGGCTCAGATACAGACAAGTTGTAACTTTGAGGCGAATCTATATACTATGCATTGGGACGTGGTGTTTGTCTATTATCCTTTCAACGGCCCAATTTTGAAGTGAACATTTAACCGTTTGGGGTGGATGCATTAGTATATTACTGTGTTTAGTCACCTTATTCTTTCCTTACACAAAGATATTCTTCACCCTTCGGCGTCGGGACCAAGTCCAGGTACAAGAACAGCAAACCCAAAACGTTCTACTGAACAGAGCGCGGTACAAAAAGACAGTGAACAGTATACTGTGGGTGCAGTTAACATTAGTTCTCGGTTATCTACCAAATTTTATAACCCTTGTTTTTAATCTTCGAAGAGAAGGGTCGCCATCTGCACTTGTCGCTAACTTATTTACACTAACTTTACTTTACCTAAACTCATCATTAAATCCACTTCTTTACTGTTGGAAGATCAGAGAAGTGCGTCAAGCAGTGAAAGATATCGTCAAAGGACTGTTCTGTTGATCAAGTGAGGCCCGGTTCAGACGCGGTACTTTTTATGAGCCGAACTAAATTCGAATTTGGACCGACCCAAATTGGCAAAAGTACCGGCCTGTTGATTCAGATGTCGAACTGAATAAGCCGTTCCACAGCCGTCCGTAATACAGTTGCAGGAAAACTAATCAATATTGTCAGTTGTTTTTGTAAATATATAGCAAATAATAATTTATGCATTAAGTTCGGCACATGAAAAGTTCGGCGTCTGAATCAAGGCCGTTCCAAAGTCGAAATTCCCGGCCAAGCCAGGCGAAAAGAACGCCTGAGCCGTTCCAAATTAAAATAGCCGTTCCTAAATGATTCAGACGCCGAACTTTTCATGTACTTAATTCTATGAATTAGGTTCGGCTTATCAAAAGTACGGCATCTGAATCGGGTCTAATATAACGGAGACTATAGTTACGCGAGAAAATTGAAATGACCAGCAAACCGTTATCATGATAAAACCATCGTTCTTTTAGGAAATCATATTATTCAAGTAAAGTATTAAAAGAGGGAGTACCTGAAGTATCTTTATATCGAATGTAAACTGAAAAAAAGAGTGTTTTGACCTTCGCTTTTACAACGAGCAAAAGTTTGGTTTTCCGTTATAAGATTTGTGCAAAGACCAATACGAACAGGTGCCAAAACAACCGCAACGTGATGTTTGTCGCTGAGAAGCAAATGGAAACTTCCTCTCTGGTTATTATAAATAGTTAGGCTGAACCGTCATCTTTATTGTTTTTCATCCGGCGTTTTGATCCCTCCTAAGTTAATGCTAAGATGGACATCAGCTTTAGTCAACATTTTTATGGCTTAGTTAGTCCTTTAGATATTTAACTGATCAAATTGCAGGTTTTTAAATGGATAAATGTACAACACATTGTCCCCTTCAGTTGTTAGTTCTTCCAAGCATTTTTTTATGCGAATGTCATTCGTTTCTGATAAAAGTTGAAAATCATAATCAAAGTTTGACACCGCTAACTTTACAAGGAAGTTTAAGTTTTATTTGAGCCAACAGTCAGTTAGTAATGAACTGATGAGTCTTGAAAGGGCGTAGTTTCTAAAGAAACTGTGGTGCTGCGTCGGTGGGGAAGTAGTACACAAAAATTTGGTATTATCAACAGAGTTGATAAGTGTAAATTGACCACAGTACAGGGATTCTAAAAGCTGGCGTTTCGAGCGCGCGTTAGCCCTTCGTCAGAGCGAAATAGGAATACAATGTTTAAATGAAAAGCGTTCGTTAATGCCGTGGGGATTAAGGGTGCCGATTCGGAAGACGATTTTTTTTTCCAGATTCTTGCGGCTTTCCGTCGTACCTTGATGTAGGGAAAGGCTGCAGATAGCCATGTGTTGTTTGGAGTGGTTAGGGAGATTAAAATGACGAGCGACTGGCTTAGATGCATCCATGTCATTCTTCTCAACATTGCGAACACCTTCGCAACTCCTTTGTGAAAACGCCGTTTCGCAGGCGCAGTATGGAAGTTGTACGCTCCGGGTAATGGGCTCCTGGTCAGCTGAGAGTTAAACGACTCTTTTTTGTGACTGCGGTGTGTCAATATTCGGTTGACTTTCCCATGTTTTGTTTTTCAACTTTATTGGTCTAAGTCTCTTCAAATAAATAGTTGCAGGTCAGGGAAAAAAACAAAACAAAAAAGACCAAAAGGTAAGGTGCAAATGAAACCTGGAGTTCCATGCAAGGCACCTCCCAACTAAATCAGTAAAAATCTTAAGAAATACTTCTTAAACTTTTGTTGCCAGTGGCACCCACAATTGCGTGCAAGATCCCATGAAAATGGTTTGTCGGGGTCAAAGACATTTGCTAATTCGTCTTTGTACAGGTTAGTTATATTGTTCTTTTGGCCAATTGTCAGTTAACTACTAATTTTAGTTAACTATTAACTTTCATTTTCTTACAGCCCACAATATTGCATCATGACCCGAATTTTCTTTACGTCAGCACGCCAATCAGTTTTGGCGGTCGGACTTTACTGAAACCAAGGTATAAATTGTCAATTTACGCAGCGGGACAGGTAAATGTCACGAAATAGCTTTGCCGCCAGGAAAAAAACCTTTGTTGCTCTTATTAACAACAACAATCGTATTCAGCGAATAATAGAATGTCACTTAACTGTTAACTTTTCATTTATCAGTTAACTACTACCTTTTGGGCCAAATATCAGTTAACTACTATTTTTGGGCCAATTGTCAGTTAACTGTTAACCCCATTAGCACCCTCTTCTAACGTTGACGTCGGTCAACATGGAAATGGTGCGACAAAGAAGACCGAGTAGCTTATTCGCTTTAGTAGTAACCATGAGAACTTTAGTTTCCCACGTTAATTTGCTTGTTATCATGACACCGAGATCTTTCTCCTCGTTCACGCGATGTAAGTCAACGCGGTCAAGGTGGTAGTCATAGCGGACTAGTCTTGTCTTTCGCGTCACAGCTAAGACTGTGTCACTAACTAAGCTAAGAATCCAGGTTTGTTAGTGCTTCCTGCATCTAGATATGATGAGATACTTCTGTGCAGCTCGGTGTCGTCTGCGTAAAGGGCTGTCAGAGTACCATTGGGCAAGACAAGTATTGGGCCAAGCAGACTTCCTTGAAGCACTCCGGAGGTTACAGGGGCCCACCTGGAGGTGAATCCATCTACAACTGCTCGTTGCTGCAGATCCTGCAGACAGTTCTTGAACCATTCATGTAGATGTCCAGCTACTCTAAACCTCTGAAGCTTCTTAACGAGGATGGCGTGGTCCACAGAATCAAATGCTTCGGCAAAGTCTAGATACAGGATATTTGTTTGAATGTTGTTGTCGAGGTTTTTTCCAATGGAATGTAGGATTGCCGACAGTGACTGAGAAATACAAAAGCGATTTTGCATAAAACTGTGTTGTAATGGGGTGATGACGTTTTTTTTATATGATCGTATAGCCTTTTCCCAATACAGCATTCGAGTACTTTGTTTACCAGGCACGAAAGGGAGATGGGCCTATAATTTGAAGCAGGCTGCTTAGCGTCTTTTTTTAAACAGGTGCTACGTTGGCTTCTTTCCATTCCTTGGGCAAACAAGCTGTTTTGAGCGAGGTGTTAAACATCATGCAAAAGCTCGGGGCAATTTCATTAGCACATCCTTTCAGAAGTCTGGGTGGAATCCCATCGGGACTACAGGGTTTCGTGATGTCAAGGTCCATTAAACACTTTGCGACTTCATTCACCGAAATAATAAATTCAGACAAAAGTGGATGGACAAACGAATGATTATGAATATTCGAGTAACTAGTGTTTACGTTTGTACTCGACTGTGGCCTGAACAGAGAGGAAAAATGCGAGTTGAATAATTCTGCTTCATCAGCTAAGCTAGTTGCGGTAACTCCGTTCCAAGAGATAACACTTGTTTTTTTTTCTCGTGAATGCAGAATTGCCTTGTGGTAACTCCAGAACAATTTTGGGTTGGTTTTGAACTCAATTTTCTTCAAGTAGTTTCGATGCTTAGCTCTAATAACATATTTAACTTCCTGGCTTAAAGTGCACAATTTTAACTTCTTGATTGGTATTTTCTCGGTATTTTCTCAACTTTTTTTTGTAGACAATGTCGGGCTTCAGAGTCTATGCAAGGAGGTGAGTTAGTATCTTTGACTGTTTTAACAGGGATACACTCAGACACAGCAGTCAGATATAAATCTTTGCAGGTGAGCCAGTACTCGTCGATGTTTTCAGAAAAACCAAAGTCAAAAGGAACGTGCTCTAGTGAGCTACGCGTTTGGCGAAATAGCGTTCAGATAAAGACATCTTAAGCAATTAGACGGTCCTGGATTTGGATTAATATTCATTTCCTCATGAAGAACGGGCGATGATAAACATACATAGCTATACTTGAGTCAACGAGACTAAACGAGCGATGCTATAACCCGGAAAGTCATTTTGTGACGGAACGGGCGGTTATCGACCTGTGGAAATTGGCTTGAAATAACAGCATTCAGCTGATATTTCCAGTAATAAGGTTTAAATAACTGATAAAGGCTAGTCGGACTACAAAAAGGTAAATAAGCAAGAGCTTCAACAGAACACGTGTGGTCGCCATCTTGAATTAGAGTGCTTGAAACTAAAACGGTCTCATATAACAATCTGCTGTTGCGATAAGGCAGATGATCATACAGTAATTTCCCCCCTCCACGAACAAGAAATAAGAAAAAATCTATAACATACTGGTCATTTAGCACTTTTACAAAGACTATTGACATATTCAATTGAAGGGAAGAATGTGGTCTTAACAGTAGTCTCATAACAAGCAAAGTAAAACCGCAAAGCAATTAATTTTTAAATTTATAAAGGTTTCCGTCTTGATTTTTCGAAGAAAATCCAAGAATTCAGTAGCACAGGGAGATGAAAATGGTCTTGATTTGAATGATCCGACTTCAGGCCCGAATTGAACGAAATACAAGTAACTGAGGCTGAGTTCCCCAGTCTTTTTCTTGTTCTGTTTTCGTTTCATTTCTGTAGGATGCCCACATGCGAAGAAAACAAAAAACGGAACTTCTAAAAAACCTATAATACTTAAAACCAATAAAAACTTTGAACTAATAACTGTTAAAACTCTTTTTAGCAGATCCTATTTGTATGGGCTCACCAGTGACCCATAAGAAAAAAATCTGCAAAAAAATCGCCTTTTTTTCCGATTTTCTCCAAATTTGGCACATAGGAAGTCGAGAGATTTAGCCACTTCGTGTGCGAATTTGCGTAGGATACTTCAATGAGGCCTACATAACCATGTTTTTATGTTTGGACAATTCACTGGCCGCCGCTTTGAAGAGGCCCCGAACGTCGAATTTGACGGCTAAAGGAGGTTCAGGAATGAAATTCGAAGATGTGGAAGATGCCGAGGGAAAAAGAAAGCCAAATCCACCTAGAACTTGAATGCAAGCGATGCTTTTGAAGGTAAGCGATGTGTTTATTTTCGACCCCGTGGTTTCGCAATCGCCGCGCAATGGCAAAACATGCTAGGAATTACCCTTCTAGTTGCTTTTATACGTTTCAATTCTTGCCAATTTCATGAAATATATCCGTAAAGTCACATATGAGAATTCAAAGGTTCTTTCGGTGTGATTTTAGATCAAAACACTCGGTAATTCAATAAAAGACTCGGTAATTCAATCGAGGTGATGACATGTGGGCCGGGGTCAGGTCGCGTTGCTATGGGGACTTGTAACGCGATATTTGGGTGTTGACAAAAATTCATAAGAAATTTCAGATTTAATCTTTTTCTGCCAAATTTTCAGGTTATTTTGCTGAGAGAACAAGGATCATTTAATTTTTCAACACCTTAGGAAGATGTTATAACCCTGTGAAGGAATATTCATTTTTTCTCCAAAATGATGCATAGATTATGCTAATTTCTGCTCTTTCAGAATGCTTTTCTGAAATGTTCTGGGCTTTTATGATAAGATTGTTTTTTTCCAGAAAGCCCATTTTATACACTTTCAAATGAGATATAGTAGTCCACATTGCTGTAAATACCTGCTGAGATATAAAATAAAACTGCCATACTGTCAGATTTGTCATTTTTGCTCATTTCATGTCATGTCAATTTTGTCATTTTTGAGTTAACGCAAACACAGACAAAGACAATTTAAAATATGGCAACCTTAACTTTATCATGATGAGCAGCACGTTTCAGGATTAATTTTATACCTAAGGCCCCGTTCAGACTAGGTGACTGTGCCCGGTTTTCGGGTACGGGCACTGGTCTGAACATAGCTTTTCGTTGGTGCCCGCGCACAAATCTGAGCACCGTTCCTGGGCACGGGCACTACCTCCAACAATAGTACTCGGGCACCGTTCCCGGGCACGGGAACTTTTCTAAACACGTTTTCATGTGTTCCCGCATTTTTCCCGTGTTTCCCTACAATGCAGTCACAAAAATGGCTGCAATATTGCGGAGTACTCAAAAAAGATAAACTGGGCACTAATCCTTCTGCACGAGTGTGAACATCCTCGGTCCAGGGCACTGAGAGGTCTAGATAGCGTCCTTTTTAGTGCCCGGGTACGATGCCGCGGAACGGGCACTTAGTTTGCTGCCGGATTTCACCGTCACGCTATCATCAAAACTGTTCAACAAATAAAGTCAAGAATCAATTAGATAAAAGATACAGGTCTGTGCGATGTTTCGTGCGGGAGATATTCAAAGAAATGTTTTACCCAGATTTACAAGGTTTTGTAAGGAGACGCCATGTTTGCGTCTCTCTGAGGGACACGAATATGGCGGCCGGAAGCGGACAAAAACATGAGTCATCGAGTTTTGCTATAACTGAAAAGCCTGTACTCGTCTTATGGGGGTTCATAAACATCTACATCAGTACAGTCTCATTCAAAGACTGTTCAGATTGCTAAATATCAGCGGATAAGTCACTTTTTCTAACCTACGTGACAGCATTCTCCGTCGGCCGCAAGGTTTGAATAATATTGCTCAGAAATTTAACCTTGCTTTATCACAAGACGAAAAACCCTATCCAACTGAAAATTTGTGAAAAGATAAGTCTGAAGCTGTCCTAATAACAAACCAAACTAAAATCTCAAAAGGATAGATAGTTCCTTATTTTTTAATTTTGATGACGTCATGTGAAAACCAAGAATATCTGCAGAACGCCCACATATAAATGTAAACAAACTGGTGACAAAACAAAAACAAAAAAAGAAAAAGAAAACAAAAAGCAAAACAAAACAAGAAAATAGCTTTTCAAAACCCTGTAATTGTCAAAGTCCAGCTTTGAGTTTGAAGTAACAGTCTGATGAACACAAACACAAACGAAATTTGCAAGAATGACAACCTTCACTTTCATTAACAGCAAGTTTGAGTATCCATTTAAAATGTTCACTGGAAGCAATGCACTGATCGCGGCTGGTGAAAATGTTAATAACTTAACACTTGAAGTGAAATAGACCTGCGGCTAAAAGTTGTCTCCTACGTAAAAACTAATGTACAAAAGAAAGGGTGCCTTTAAGTTTATTTTTAACTGTTCCGTCTTCTCTGTCGTTTTTTTCTTTAGAAGACTTTTAGAGGAAAGCTGTAACCTGTTCATATAGCCCTATGCTGTAATGCAACAAAACATAACATCCTGCGGGTTTGAATGAATTTTTGAAGTTGACTGTTAACTTTGCCGCCGCCATATTAAATTAAAAACAAAAAGAGGTTGCTGACAATACTGAAAATTATAAAATATGTAAAGTTTAGACAACAAACAGCATCACTTCATGTAGGCTAAAATAAAGGGCAGTTCAGAGCAGGATATATAGCCAAACAGATGAAGAAAAGCTGGCATTCGAGTTAATAGTTATCTCTTAATATGGTATTCACAAATGTATACTGTTAACCTGATTTTTAATATACCTGAGCAGTCAGGGAACCTGTCGAATGGGAAAACAACAAAGTAAAGTAGATGATTACATGGTGGCTAGTTAAACGAGTTGTCGCAGAAAAAAAAAGAGCAATGGTCGCTTCCTTTTTTAAGACCAGGGGCTGCCGCACGCACGACGACAACGTTTGGAAGCAAAGTTTTACTTTTGCACAGAAAAAACAAGGTTGCCTGTAAACTAAAATCAATAATAAAACAACAGAGAAAAACTCACTAAAAATGCTGATTAAATTGAGTGCGTGCTTTACATACGGTTGAGCTAATGACAGTGTTTTTTGCCGAAATCGTGTCTTCAGTTGACTGTGTTTTTCTCGTGTTTTTGCTGTTCTTTTTTATTCTTTTTATTGTTATATTTGTTAACATCGCTACATTTTAATGCTACAAAATGATGCATTTCTGAGATTAATTTCAGTATAGTTATTTTCATTTTTTGTGTGGGCTGTAGTGAATTAGTCTTCATGCACTAGAAGGAGGTAAGCGTTTTTATTATTTTTTTTTCCGCGCTAACTAAACGAGTACAAATTCACAGCTGCGACAGTTAATAATTAAAAAGTTATTCGGTATTATGCCAATTGAAAGTTCCCTTCTTTTAAGCCAGCGTCAAATTAAACCGAATGCTTTATAAAATATTTATATTACAGCTGACGTAGTTAAACTGATCTCATATATTTGAAATATAACTCCTGGTCATCAGAGATTCACGGGATCTCTGAAATTAGCTCTCTTTCTACCGAGAGCAACACTGAAGTAAAATGATGATGACAAACTTTACTGCTAATCCGAGTTACAAATCAATTGTAGAACATTATTATTCAACAGACTTGGAGGAGGGAAGAACTAACGAACTAATAGTCCTCTTAGTACTAAGCATTTTTGTGTCCGTTACCGCGTTTCTGGGGAATGCTCTGATCCTTGCTGCCCTTCACAAGGAGTCTTCACTCCATCCGCCGTCCAAACTCTTGTTTTGTAACTTGGCGACAACTGATCTTGCTGTTGGTATCATTGTACAGCCTTTGTATGTTACTTATTTAATATCTGTGTTGAATGAACAATGGCATATTTGTCGCTTCGCATATCTTGTTTTTTATAGCACAAGCAATATTTTGTGTGGAGTGTCCCTCTCAACATTGACCGCAATAAGCGTGGACAGACTTCTCGCTCTGTTGTTAGGGCTCAGATACAGACAAGTTGTAACTTTGAAGCGAATCTATGTACTATGCATCGGGATGTGGTTTGTGTCTATTATAGTTTCAACGACGAGTTTCTGGAAGCGACAAATAATAGTTTGGGGTGCTTGCATTAGTATATTACTATGTTTAGTCACCTCATTCTTTTCTTACGCAAAGATATTCTTCACACTTCGGCGTCGAGACGGCCAAGTTGAACCACAGGGACAGCAAAACCAAAACGTTCTACTGTACAGACGGCGATTCAAAAAGACAGTTCACAGTGCACTGTGGGTGCAGTTAACATTATTTCTTTGTTATCTACCTAATTTTATAATCCTTGTTTTACTTCTTCGAAGAGGAGTGTCACCATCTCTACTTGTCGCTCACTTATTGACAGCCCCTTTAGTTTACCTAAACTCGTCATTAAACCCACTTCTTTACTGTTGGAAGATCAGAGAAGTGCGTCGAACAGTAAAAGATATCGTCAAAGGATTGTTTTGTTCATCAAGTTAATGGCTACGTTATGTTTTACCTTAGCTCAGTTTACTTCTTGTATCATTGGGTTGTGTATAAATGGAAAAACTTAAACAGGGTAAAATTCATAAAGAAAACTTTAAAGTAATAGCCTTGTTAATAATACAAATATATTGAAATAGCCAATCGGCCTGGTGTATAAAATGTTTGATAAGGTAGACAGTGCAAGATAATAAATACTTCCTGCAGCATTTGGTAGTAAATAACTGCTCCCCTTCTAGTCATTGCTTGATCGAAAATCATGATTCAGCCAGCTAAAAGTTAAACGACTCTTGGTTTTCTGCGGTACGTCTGCTATCTTTCCATAGACCCTAAGAAATCATATTATCCTTTATTCAAAGTATTCGGTTGACTTTCGCATGAAAATGAAACGACCGCATATAAAGATATACCGTTGTGACAACGCAGATGATCATACTGACCAGAGTTTTCCCCTTCAGATGGAGCGTTAGAAAAAACCTAGAATCGTTAAAGCCCAGAAAAACTTTGAACTAATAACTGACGATTAACACAAACACAGGGGCTCGGACTATTTCCGAGTTCCCATTTGAACATGCAAAAACATCATTCATGTATTTAAACACAGACAAAGGCAATTTAAAATATGGTAACTTTAACTTTCATTAGCAGCACGTTTGAGGATTCATTTTATAATTAAAATTTTCTATATCGCAGATGGCCCACATATAATGTAAACAAAGGTAGCAATAACAAAAACAAAACAAAAAAGAGCATTTAAAAAACCTGGAATTGTCAAAATCCAGCTTTGAGTTTGAAGTAACAGTCTGATTAATACAAATACAAACGTAACAACAAGTTTCAGTATCCATTTAAAATGTTCACTGGAAGCTACGCAGTGTTGTGACCAGTCGTCGCTTGCAGGTGAAAATGTGACTGACTTAAAATTGAAAGTTAAACAGATCTTCTGATTAAAGTTTTCTGTACGTTAAAATAATGTATTTAAGCGAGGGCGCGTCTCAGTTTATTTTCAATTGTTTCGTTTTCTCAGTCGTTTTTTCTTTAGAGGAGAGCTTTAACCTGTTCATTAAGTCCTCCACTGCAGTGCGACATAATACTGAAAACTCTGTGACTCAAATGTACTTGTTGGTGTTGAAAGTTAACTTTGCCGCCATGTTAAATTAACAAGAAGAAAGAGGTTGCTGACAATTCTGACAAATTTGAAACGTGTTAATCGGTGAAGACAACAAACAGCAATGGCTACCTTCTTATTCATGCCTGAAGAAATGGAGCAGTTCATAGCTATAGTCACACTTATTTATATCATTAATTTGGTTTTTGTGTGGCTTACAAGAAGTGTGGCGCCACATTATGGCACGATCGAATTTTTTTATTCGTCCACGAGGGTCGAGCGCCTGTCACGTGGTCTGATAGCCACACATGTACGCATTGCAAACCTACTTTAAATACACCTAAGCGAGTAGTCGAGGGAAAAAACAGAATAAAAATAGTTTGCGGTAAACAAATTAATAATAATAATAATAATAATAATAATAATATTAATATTAATAATAATGATAAGGTAAAGCGTAAAATTGTGGCGGTTAGAAAGCGGCTATCGCTTGAAGAACACATGGTCCTCTAGGTCAACACTAGGGGTGGTCACAGCCAGGGTTCATTACGTCCCTGGTGGTTCTTTTACGTCCCACAGAGTCAATTTGTGCAGAGTTGTGAGACGGGACTTCCGGTTTTATCTAGAAAGTCTAACAATTTGCAGATGTCATTACAAAGGTAGCACCTGAGTGTTGGTCCGGCCAGGGCTTGAAACCCCGACGGAGACTGCTTACGCGACGAAAACAGTCAGCAAATCGTTATCATGATAGACCTATTGTTCTTTTGAGAAATATTCATGTTATTTAAATAAAGTATCAAGAGGGAATACTTGAAGTATCTCTCTATCGAATGTAAACCGAATAACACGGTGTTTTGACCTTCGCTTTATACTCACAACAAGCGAAAGTTTGGTTTTTCTAATAATTGTGCAAAGACCGTCACCACGAACAGATGCGAAAACAACAACAACGTTATTTTGTCGCTGAGAAGCAAATTGAAACTTCCTCTCTGGACTCTTTAGTTATTAAAAATAATTATGCTGAACCGTCATCTTTATAATTTTTTTTTTCATCCGGTGTTTTGATCTCTCCTTAATTAAGTGAATGTTTAAGATCGACATCAGCTTTAGTCATTATTTTTATGGCTTTTTTAGTCCTTTCTGTATCTCATCAAGATGTATACAGGACGTAAATATTTAACTGCTTGAACACAGGCTATTAAATGGATAAATGTATAACACACATTCCACTCCGGTTGTCAATTCTTTCAAGCATCTTTTATGCTAAGGTCATTTTTGTTTCTCATAAAAGTTAAAAATCGTAATGAGCTTTAACGCAAACTTTACCAGGAAGTTCAAGTTTTATTTTAGCCAAAGTATAAAAGCACGGGCGCTTTTAAGTTTATTTTTAATTGTTGCGTCTTGTCTGTCGTTTTTTCGTTAGAGCTGTTCATTAATCCCTATGCTGTAATGCGAACAAAATAAAACATTCTGCGGATTTGAATGACATTTTTGGAGTTAGCTGTTAACTTTGTCCGGCCATATTAAATTAAAAAGAAAAAAAAGTTGCTGACAATTATGAACATTTTAAAATATGTAAAGTTTAGACGACAAACAGCATCACTCAATGGAGGCTGAAATAAAGGGCAGTTCACAGCAGGGTGTATGGCCAAACAGACGAAGAAAAGCTGGCATTCGAGTTAATAGTTATCTCTTAGTGACATGAGTCATTTTTACTCAAACAAATAATATGGTGTTCACAAATGTATATTAAGTTGCTTTCTAATATAGCTGAGCAGTCAAGGAACCTGTCGCAGGGGAAAACAACAAAGTAAAGGAGACGATTATAGCGGTTAGATAAACGAGTTGCCTCAGAAAAATAAGAACAATGGTCGCTTCTGTTTTTAAGACCAGCGGCTGCGGCACGCACGGCAAAAACGCCAAGTTTTACTTTAGTATCTTTAAAGTTGCACAGAAAAAACAAGGTTGCTTGTAGACTGAAAGCAATAATAAAACAACAGAGAAAAACTCAATAAAAAAGAAAAATGCTGATTAAATTGAGTGCGTGCTGCACATACGGTTGAGCTAATGATATTGTTTTTCGCCGAAGTCGTGTCTTAAATTTACTCACCTGTTTTTCTCGTGTTTTCGCTGTTCTTTTTTATTCCTTTCATCGTTATTTTTTTTTTTTTAACATCGCGACATTTTAATCATAGAAGTGATGTATTTCTGAGATTAACTGCAGTATAGTTATTTTCGTTTCATCGTGGGCTGTAGTGAATTAGGCCCCGTTCAGATTAAGTGCCCGTTCCGCGGCACCGTGCCCGGGCACTAAAAAGGACGCTGTCCAGACACCTCAGTGCCCTCCACCGAGGATGTTCACACTCGTGCAGAAGGCTTAGTGCCCAGTTTATCTTTATGAGTACTCCGCAATATTGGCGCCATTTTTGCGACTGCATCGTAGGGAAACACGGGAAAAAACGCGGGAATACATGAAAACGTGTTCAGACAAGTTCCCGTGCCCGGGAACGGTGCCCGAGTACTACCCTTGGAGGTAGTGCCCGTGCCCGGGCACGGTGCTCAGATTTGTGCGCGGGCACCAGCAAAAAGCTATGTTCAGACCAGTGCCGGTTCCCGAGAACCGGGAACAGGCACCTAGTCTGAACAGGGCCTTAGTCTTCATGCACTAGAAGAAAGGAAGCGTTTTTATTTTTGTCCGCACTAACTAAACGAGTACAAATGCACAGCTGCGACAGTTAATAATTAAAAAGTTATTCGGTATT
This sequence comes from Galaxea fascicularis, assembly GCA_948470475.1. NCBI lineage: Eukaryota > Metazoa > Cnidaria > Anthozoa > Scleractinia > Euphylliidae > Galaxea > Galaxea fascicularis. The sequence continues at coordinate 20,222,765 of OX419337.1, forward strand.
ATGCCAATTAAAACTTCCCTTCTTTTAAGCCAGCGTCAAATTTAACCGAATGCTCATAGAATATTCATTTTACAGTCATTAAAAGGCAGACACAGTTAATTTCACAGATCTGTGATATAAATCTCATCACTGAGAACTACACGATCATTTACATCAGCTCCTTTTCTATGTGTAACAAGAAAGGAAAAAGACGATGATGAACTTTAGCGCCTATCCCAAATTGAAATCATAAAATTATATAGAACGTGTTTGTTCAGTAGAATTGGCTGAAAGAAGAACCAACCAATTAACGTTCCTCATAGTACACTTCATCCGCCGTCCAAACTCTTGTTTCGTAACCTGGCAGCAACTGATCTTGCTGTTGGTATCATTGTACAACCCACGTATGTTACTTATTTAATATCTGTCGTGTATGAACAATGGCATCTTTGTCAATTCGCATTTGTGGCTTTTGTTCACCCAGCCCACATTTTGCGTTCGGTGTCACTGTGGACACTAACACCAATAAGCATGGACAGACTTCTCGCTCTGTTGTTAGGGCTCAGATACAGACAAGTTGTAACTTTAAAACGAATCTATGTACTATGCATCGGGATGTGGTTTCTGCCTACTATCGTTTCAACGACGAGTTTCTGGACTTTACATATAATAAATTGGAGTGCTTGCATTAGTATATTGCTGTGTTTAGTCACCTCAGTCTTTTCTTACGCAAAGATATTCTTTACCTTTCGGCGTCGAGACCAAGTTGAAGCACAAGGAGAGCAAAACCAAAACGTTCTACTGAACAGAGCGCGATACAAAAAGACAGTGAACAGTGCACTGTGGGTGCAGTTAACGTTAGTTCTCTGTTATCTACCTCATGCTATAACCGTTGCTTTTCGTATTCGTAGAGCGGTGTCGCCATCTTCACTTGTAGCTAGGTTATTCACAGCGACTTTAGTTTCCCTAAACTCGTCATTAAACCCCACTTATTTACTGTTGGAAGATCAGAGAAGTGCGTCAAGCAGTAAAAGATATCGTCAAAGGATTGTTTTGTTCATCAAGTTAATGGCTACGTTATATTTTACCTTAGTTCAGTTTACTTCTTGTATCATTGGGTTGTAAATAAATGGAAAAACTCAAAAAGGGTAAAATTCATAAAGAAAACTTTAAAATACTAGCCTTGTTAATAGTACAAATATATGGGCCTGGTGTACAAAATGTTTAATAAGGTAAAAAGCGCAATAAAATAAATACTTCCTGCAGCATTTGGTAGTAAATAAATGGAAAAACTCAAGCAGGGTAAAATTCCTAAACCAGACTTAACTTTTAGAAACGAGCTTTGTTATTAACACAGATAAATTGAACTAGCTAATGGATGTGGTGTATAAAATTGTTTGTACTCTGGAAAGCGACAGGGAAGAACTGGTTATTTCAAATTATAAATATTCTGAGTTACTCTCCGAATAACGTTTTTCAGTTCCTCTGGAAAATAAAATGTGTAACCATCAACGCTCCAGAGAAGCTGCGTGCAAGACAGCTGATGTCGATCTTATTGCGCGTCTTGGTTTCCATTGACTGATTGTGAACTTTTATTTTCTTTACTTAAAGACGGCTATTCCCTGAGAAGGAAGCTTTCTTCCATTTTGACTACAATTCGGTTCCAACGGCCTGGACGAGCAATGCTACTTTATCATATTTTCTACTCCTCCATTTCATTACTGTTTTTCGCGACGGAGAAGAAAGGAACAAAATATCAGGATGGAAAACTATCGGCTCTCTTGACAGGAATGCGGCCCTAAGAGGAAATTACCCGAGCCATTTTCTCAAAATCATTTCTGAAACCAATAACGGAGACTACGGACTCGACAAAATCGCTGTGATACAGACGTTTTGACCTTCGATGTATACTATCAACAAGCAAATAAAGTTTGTGTTTTTTAAGTTGTCGTTATTCTAATGTGAACAGTAGCTTGTTCACATAATTTTGCAAGGAGCACTATGAATAGGCGCTGAAGCAACAAAAACGTGAGGTTTTTGCCGGACTGAGAATCAAATTGAAACGTTCTCTCTGGTCATTAAAAGGCGAAAAGCACATCTTTATTTTTTTCATCGTTTTGATCTCTCCTGAAATAATGTGATCGACATCAGCTGCAGTCAACATTTTTATGGCCTTGGGAGTTTTTTATGTATCAGTATATAGGGCGTAACTATAGCGAATTGCAGGTTTTTAAACGGATAAATCTACAACACATATCCCTCTCCAGTTTTCAGTTCTTCCAAACAATTCTCATCAGTTTCAGTCATAAAACTTGTAAATCATAATGAAGTTTGACATACAAACTTTACAAGGAAGTTCAAGTTTTGCTTCAGCCTACAGTCGGTTAGTATTGAACTGATGAGTCTTTAGCTCGCCTTCTAGTCCCGCTTGCTTAAAAAAATCATGATTCAGCGTGTACGTGTTTTCAGCACATGGCAAAGTCCCATTGACTTATGGCTGTTATGCGTGTGGCCTCATACACCATAACGTCCCACAGAATTAATTGTAGAGAGTTGTGAGACGGGACCTCCGGTTTATCGTCCTTATCCGAGAAGACCAGAAAGTCTAACCATTTCCAGATGTCCGTTTGCAAAGGAAGCACTTTCTCCTCAGTTATTTAAAGATCCTGTTGGTCCGGCCGGGGCTTGAACCCACGACCTCCCGCACGGTAGTCCGGCACTCTACCAACTGAGCCAACCGGTCAGTCTGTTAAGAGTTAAAAGTTAAACGACTCTTGATTTCTTGCGGTACGTCTGCTATGTTTCCAAAGACGCTAAGAAATTATATTATCTTTTATTCAAAGTATTCGGTTGACTTTCACATGAAACTAAAACGATCGCATATAAAGATTTACCGTTGTGACGACGCAGATGATCATACTGACCACAGTTTTCCCCTTCAGATGGAGTGTTTAAAAAACCTAGAATCCTTAAAGCCCATAAAAACTTTGAACTAATAACTGATTAACACAAACATAGGGGCTTGGATTTTTTCCGAGTTCCCATTTGAACATGCAAAAATATCTTTCATGTATTTAAACACTGACAAAGACAATTTAAAATATGGCAACCTTAACTTTAATTAGCAGCACGTTTCAGGATCCGTTTTATAATTAAAATTTTCTATATCGCAGAAGGCATGTAATGTAAACAAAGGTAGCAATAAGAAAAACAAAACAAAAAAGAGCAATTGAGAAACCTGGAATTGTCAAAATCCAGCTTTGAGTTTGAAGTAACAGTCTAATGAAAACAAATACAAACGAAATTTGCAAGAATGACAGTCTTAACTTTCATTAACAGCTAGAGCAGCACCTGCGACATGCATGGCGAAAACGCTTAAAAGCCGCCAACGTTTTTACTTTAGTTTCGTTTCTTAAAAATGGGAAGGAAAAACAAGGTTGCTTATGGACTGAAAGCAATAATGAAACAAGAAAGACTGAATAAAGAAAAAAATGCTTATTACATTGAGAGTGTGATTCACATGCGGTTGACGGCTAATGACTGTGTTTTTCGCCGAAATTGTGACTACCGTTTACTCAACACGCTTTTCTGTTTCTTATTCAGTTTTGCTAGCATAGCTGCATTTTATTCAAATAAGCGATGCATTTTCTGTTATCAATTGAAGAATTGTCACTTTTCGTGTCATCTTCGGCTGTGGTAAAATTAGTCTTCATGTATTAAAAGAAAGGAAGCAATATGTGTTTTACTCTTCTGTCCGCGCCAACTAAAGGATTACAAACACACAGCGGCAGTTAATAATTGAAACGTGATTCGGTGTCCTGTTAATTGAAACTTTCCTTCATTTCAGCCCCGGCCTTAAATTAAACCGATTGCTTCTTAGAATATTCATATAACAGTCGTCTGATTAAAGGCTGACGTAGTTAATTTGACATATTTGCGATACAAGTCTTGGGTCATGAGAGATCTACGTTAACATTAACAACAGCTCCTTTTCAATTTATAGCAAGAAAGTAACATGACGATGACCAACTTTACCGCCCATCCGAGTCACAAACCATTTATAGAACATTTATGTTCAATAGGATTGGCTGAAAGAAAAACCAACCAGTTAATGGTCTTCATAGTACCAAACATTATTGTGTCCGTCACCGCATTTCTGGGTAATGCTTTGATCCTAGCTGCCCTTCACAAGGAGTCTTCACTCCATCTGCCGTCCAAACTCTTGTTTCGTAACCTGGCGACAACTGATCTTGCTGTTGGTATCATCGTAGGGCCCCTTAAAGTCACGTATTTGGTATCTTTACTGAATAAACAATGGCATATTTGTCGCTTCGTAGGTCCGGGCTTTTGTACCACAGCCTACATTTTGTGTTCGGTGTCACTGTTAACACTGACAGCAATAAGCGTGGACAGACTTCTCGCTCTGTTGTTAGGGCTCAGATACAGACAAGTTGTAACGTTGAAGCGAATCTATATACTATGCATTGTCATTAAACCCCCCTTCTTTACTGTTGGAAGATCAGAGAAGTGCGTCAAGCAGTGAAAGATATCGTCAAAAGACTGTTTTGTTAACCGTAATTCAGTTTACTTCCTATAGCATTTGCTAGTAAATAAATGAAAAAACTCATGCAGGGTAAAATTCCTAAACCAGAGTTAACTTTAAAAAGCGAGCTTTGTTAATAACACAAATAAATTAAAGTAACTTTGACGTGGTGTATAAAATTGTTTGTATGGTGGAAAGAGATAAGGTAGAACTGGTTACTTCAATTTATAAATATTCTGAGTTACACTCTGAACACGTTTTTGAGTTTCCTCTCTAAAAGAAAATGTGTAACCATCAACGCTCCAGAGGAGCTGCGTGCAAGGCAGGTGATATCGATCTTATTACGCGTCTTGGGTTCCATTGACTGATTGTGAATTTTTATTTTCTTTGCTTTTAAGACGGTTATTCCCTGAGGAGGAAACTTTCTTCAGCTTTGACTACAATTCGGTTTCAACGGGATGAACGATTTTAACATTTTTCATTCCTCCATTTCATGACTGTACATGTTTTCCACGACAGAAAAGAAAGGAAGAAAATATCAGGATGGAAAATTATCGGCTCATTCGACAGGAATGCGAGCCTAAGCGGAAATTGCCCGAGCTATTTTCTCAAAATCACCCCTGAAACGAATATAACGGACACTCCTTACCCCACAAAATTAAAATGATCAGCAAATCGTTATCATGATAAAACTATAATCGTTCTTTTGGGAAATATTCATATTATTCAAATAAAGTATTAAAAGAGGGAATACCTGAAGTATCTCTCTATCGAATGTAAACTTAAAAAAGTATTTGATCTTCGCTTTATACTCACAACAAGCGAATCGAAACTTTGATTTTTCTAATAATTGTGCAAGGACCGTCAACAACAACGTGACTTTTGTCGCTGAGAAGCAAATTGAAACCTCCTCTCTGGACTCTCTAGCTACTAAAAATGATTATGCTTAAACGTCATCTTTATTATTTTTATCTGGCGTTTTGATCCCAGTGCTAAGTTCACTGAATGCTTAAGATCGACATCAGCTTTAGTCAACATTTTTATGGCCTTTTTAATCCTTTATGTATCTCATCTAGATGTATACAGGACGTAGATATTTAACTGATCGAATACAGGTTTTTAGATGGATAAATGTATAATACACATTCCACTCCGGTTGTCAGTTCTTCCTAGCATCTTTTATGGTAAGGTCGTTTTCGTTTCTGATAAAAGTTGAAAATCGTAACGAGGTTTGACACAAACTTTACAAGGAAGTTAAAGTCTTATTTTAGCCAAAGTAGAAAAGCGAGGGCGCTTTTAAGTTTATTTTAAATTGTTCCTTCTTCTCTGTCTCTCAGAGGAAAAGTGTATCCTGTTCATTAAGCCTTAACCTCTAATGCAACAAAATAAAACATTCTGCGGATTTGAATGAACTCTTTGGAGTTGACTGTTAACTTTGCCGGTGTCATATTAAATCAAAACCAAAAAGAGGTTGCTGACAATTCTGGAAATTATGAAATATGCAAACTTTTGACGCCAAACAGCATCACTTAATGAAGGCTAAAATAAAGGGCAGTTCACAGTAGGGTATATAGCCAAACCGACGACAAAAAGCTGATAGTCGACTTAATAGTTATCTCTTAGTTACACAACTTAGACAAATCAAAACATGTTAATCACAAATGCACACTTTTAACTCGGTTTTAAATATACCTGAGCAGCCAAGGAACCTGTCGCTTGGGAAAACAACAAAGTAAAGGAGACTAGATTATAGCGGTTAGATAAACGAGTTGTCGCAGAAAGAAAAAGAACATACAATGGTCCCCTTTTGTTTTAAGACCAGCGGCTGCGGCACGCACGGCGAAAACGCTTGAAAACCAAGTTTTACTTTAGTATCTTTAAAGTTGCACAGAAAAAACAAGGTTGCCTGTAAACTGGAATCAATAATAAAACAACAGAGAAAAACTGTTATATATTTGCAGTTCGCAGTTCTTTGTTCTTCATCACATCCCACATTTTTTGTGTGGAGTGTCACTGTTAACACTGACCGCAATAAGCGTGGATTCACTTCTCGCTCTGTTGTTAGGGCTCAGATTCAGACAAGTTGTAACTTAGAAGCGAATCTATATACTATGCGTCTGTGTGTGGTTTGTGACAATTGCCGGTTTTCACTGTCACACCGTCATCAAAACCATTTAACAAATAAAGTCAAGAATCAAAGAGACAAAAGAAGATGAATATTCAAACAGTCTCGCAAAGATTCAGGTCTGTGCGATGTTTCGTGCGGGAGATAATCAAACTGAAAATTTGTGAAAAGATAAGTCTTCACCTGTTCTAATTACTAACTAAACTAAAATCTCAAAAGGATAGATAATTCCCTACTTTCTAATTTTGATGACGTCATGTGAAAACCGAGAATTATCGTTTCAACGACGTTTTTTTGGAATCAGCGTATAACCTTATTGGTTGGATTCAATATCGTATTAGTGTGGTTAGCCACCACAGTACTTACGCAAAGATATTCTTCGTCCTGTGGCGTCGTGACCAAGTTCAACCACAAGGACAGCAAAACCAAAACGCTCTACTGAACAGAGCGCGATACAAAAAAAAAAAACAGTTTACAGTGCACTGTGGGTGCAGTTAACATTAGTTCTCTGTTATTTACCTTATACTATAACCGATGTTTTCAGTCGTGTTCGAGGAGCGGTGTTACCATCTCTACACGTTTTGTCGGGTTGAAAGCGACAGGGAAGAATTGGTGACTTCAATTTATAAATATTCTGAGTTACTCTCTGAATAAAGTTTTTCAGTTTACCCTCTAGCAGAAAATGTGTAACCATCAACACTCCAAAGAAGCTGCGAGCAAGGAATCTGATATGGATATTATTACGCGTCTTGGTTTCCATTGACTGATTGTTGCATTTTTAATTTCTTTACTTTATAACAGTTGTTCCCTGAAGAGGAAACTTTCTGTTTGACTTTAATTTCAACGGGACGAACGAGCCTTGCTGTTTTAACATCTTTGACTTCTCCATTTCATTACTGTTTTCCACAACGGAAAATAAACGAACAAAATACCAGGAAGGAAAATTATTGGCTCCCTTGACAGGAATAGGGCGTAAGAGGAAATTGTCCGAGCCATTTTGTCAAAATCACCCCTGAAACGAATATAACGGACACTACTTACGCGACGCAACAAAATTAAAATGATCAGCAAATCGTTATCATGATAAAACTATCGTTCTTTTGGGAAACATTCATATTATTTAAATAAAGTATTAAAATAGGGAATACCTGAAGCATCTTTCTACCAAATTTAAACTTAAAAAAGAGTGTTTTGACCTTCGCGTTATACTCACAAGAAGCGAAAGTTTGGTTTTTCTAATAATTGTGCAAGGACCGTCATCAACGACGTGACTTTTGTCACTGAAAAGCAAATTGAAACTTCCTCTCTGGACTCTCTAGTTATTAAAAATAATTATGCTGAACCGTCATGTTTATTTATTTATTTTTTATCCGGTGTTTTGATCCCTCCTAAATTAAGTGAATGTTTAAGATCGACATCAACTTTAGTCAACATTTTTATGGCCTTTTTAGTCCATTATGTATCTCATCAAGATGTACACAGGACGTAGATATTTAACTGATCGAATACAGGTTTTTAAATGGATAAATGTATAACACACATTCCCCTCCGGTTGTCAGTTCTTCCAAGCATCTTTTATGCTAAGGTCATTTTTGTTTCTGATAAAAGTTGAAAATCGTAACGATGTTTGACACAAACTTTACAAGGAAGTTCAAGTTTTATTTTAGCCAAAGTATAAAAGCGAGAGCCCTTTTAATTTTATTTTTAATTGTTCTTTCTTCTCTGTCGTTTTTTTCTTTAGAGGAAAGCTGTAACCTGTTCATTAATCCCTATGCTGTAATGCAACAAAATAAAACTTTCTGCGGATTTGAATGAACTTTTTAGAGTTGACTGTTAACTTTGCTCCGCCATATTAAATCAAAAAGAAAAAGAGGTTGCTGACGATTCCGAAAATTTTCAAATATGTAAACAGCATCACTTCATGTTATTCTTGGTTTTCATGTGACGTCATAATTGAAAAGTAAAGAGACTTTTCCATTTTTAGCTTCATCACGTAAAAGACATTTTAGAAGTTTATCTGCTTGCATGTTTTCAGCTCGGTGGCGGTCTTGGTTTTCAAAATGGAGCAGTTTGAATTTTACATTTCCTCACAGTGGGTGACATAAAGATGTCTGCTCATAAACATGTCACGTACGTGAAAAACTTCGATTCAGCGTGTTTTTTTCAAGGTCTGAAAAGCCAACATCACAAGAGAAGCGTCTATGTGAATGTTTTCAAGCTCAAAAGAGAGAACAACACCTTTGAGATGGCCAAAGTAAATTCCAGAAGTTTTAACTCGTTTCCGGCTGCCATATTGGAGCCCCTCTGAGGGACTCCATCATGGCGCGTCCATACTAAACTCTGTAATTTTGAGTGGTACATTTTGCCGAATAACTCGAGTACGGGATAGCACACAGCCCTGATACTTTGGGATTTTTTTTTATTTACTACTCTTCTACAATATCTCAATTTCTTGACTTACGCTATTGAATGATTGATGGTTTTATTTTTTAACTTGCGTGACGTCCACGTGACTGAAAACCAAGAATATAGCCAAACAGACGAAGAAAAGCTGGCAGTCAAGTTAATAATTATCTCTTAGCAACACAACTTATTTTCACTTAAAGAAATTATATGGTATTCACAAATGTATATTAACTTGGTTTCCAATATAGCTAAGCAGTCAAGGAACCTGTGGCAGGGGAAAACAACAAAGTAAAGTAGAAGATTATAGCGGTCAGATAAACGAGTTGTCGCAGAAAAAAAAAGAACAATGGTTCCCTTAAAAAAAAAAACGCTTGGAAGCCAAGTTTTACATTAGTATCTTTAAAGAAGCACGAAAAAAAAAACTACAAGGTTGCTTGTAGACTCAAAGCACTAATAAAACAACAGAGATAAACTCACTAAAAAAGAAAACTGCTGGTTAAATTGAGTGCGTGCTTCACATACAGTTAAGCTACTGACAGTGTTTTTCGCCGAAATGCTGTCTTCAGTTTACTTACCTGACGTGTTTTTCTCGTGTTTTCGCTGTCCCTTTTTATTCTTTCTATTGTTATATTTGTTAAAATTCCTACATTTTAATCCTACAAATGATGCATTTCTGACATTAATTGCAGTATAGTTATTTACGTTTCTTGGTGGGCAGTAGTCAATTAGTCTTGATGCACTAGAAGAAAGGAAGCGTTTTGATTTTCATCCGCGCTAACTAAACGACTACAAATACACAGCTGCGACAGTTAATAATGTTAATTATTAACTGTAAAAAACGTTATTCGGAATCATGCTCATTGAAACTTCCCTTCTTTTAAGCCAGCGTCAAATTAAACCGAATGCTACATAGAATATTTATATTACAGCTGACGTAGTTAAACTGATTTGAAATATAAATCCTCTGGTCATCAGAGATATGCGCGATCACTGAAATTAGCTCCTTTTCTACAGCAACACTGAAGTAAAATGATGAAGACAAACTTTACTACCAATCCGAGTCAAAAATCATTTATAGACCATTTTTGTTCAACAGAATTGGAGGAGGGAAGAACTAACGAACTAATAGTCCTCTTAGTGCTAAACATTTTTGTGTCCGTTACCGCATTTCTGGGGAATGCTCTGATCCTAGCTGCTCTTCACTTCATCCGCCGTCCAAAATCTTGTTTCGAAACTTGGCGACAACTGATCTTGCTGTTGGTACCATTGTACAGCCTTTGTATGTTACCTATTTAATATCTGTGTTCAATGAACAATGGCATATTTGTCGCTTCGCACTTCTTGTTTTTTACATCACAGGCTATATTTTGTGTTTGGTGTCACTGTTAACACTGACCGCAATAAGCGTGGACAGACTTCTCGCTCTGTTGTTTGGGCTCAGATACAGACGAGTTGTAACTTTGAAGCGCATCTATATAATATGTATCGTTTCTTGGTTTGTGTGTATTATCAATTCAACGATGGCGTTTTGGAATCAAGAAATAACCTTACGGGGTGGACAAATTATTATATTACTGTGTTTAGTCACCTCATTCTGTTCTTACGCAAAGATATTCTTCACCCTTCGGCGTCGAGACCAAGTTCAAGCACGAGGACACCAAAACCAAAACGGTCTATGGAACAGAGCGCGATACAAAAAGACAGTTCACAGTGCACTGTGGGTGCAGTTAACATTAGTCCTCTGTTATCTACCTTATCCTATAACCATTGTTTTTCTTGTTCGAAAAGGGTTATCGCCATCTTTACTCGTCGCTCACTTATTCACAGCTACTTTAGTTTCCCTAAACTCGTCATTAAACCCACTTCTTTACTGTTGGAAGATCAGAGAAGTGCGTCAAGCAGTGAAAGATATCGTCAAAGGACTGTTTTGTTGACCTTAATTCAGTTTACTTCCTATAGCATTTGCTAGTAAATAAATGAAAAAACTCATGCAGGGTAAAATTCCTAAACCAGACTTAACTTTAAAAAGCGAGCTTTGTTAATAACACAAATGAATTAAAGTAACTTGGACGTGGTGTATAAAATTGTTTGTACGGTAGAAAGAGATAAGGAAGAACTGGTTACTTTAATTTATAAATATTCTGAGTTACTCTCTGAAGAACGTTTTTGAGTTTCCTCTCTAAAAGAAAATGTGTAACCATCAACGCTACAGAGAGGAGCTACGTGCAAGGCAGCTGATATCGATCTTATTACGCGTCTTGGTTTCCATTGGCTGATTGTGAATTTTTATTTTCTTTACTCGAACACGGTTATTCCCTGAGGAGGAAACTTTCTTCAGTTTTGACTACAATTCGGCTTCAACGGGATGAACGATTTTAACATTTTTCATTCCTCCATTTCATGACTGTACTTGTTTTCCACAACGGAAAAGAAAGGAACAAAATATCAGGATGGAAAATTATCGGCTCCCTTGACAGGAATGGGGCGTAAGAGGAAGTTGCCCGAGCCATTTTTTCAAAATCACCCCTAAAACGAATATAACGGACACTACTTACGCGACAAAATTAAAGTGATCAGCAAATCGTTATCATGATAAAACCATCGTTCTTTTAGGAATGATTCATATTATTGAAATAATAAAAGTATTAAGAGAGGGAATACCTGAATTATCTTTCTATCAAATTTAAACTTAAAAAAGAGTGTTTTGACCTTCGCTTTATACTCACAAGAAGCGAAAGTTTGGTTTTCTAATAATTGTCCAAGGACCGTCACTACGAACAGGTGCGAAAACAACAACAAAGTGATTTTGCATCTGAGAAGGAAATTGAAACTTCCACTCTGGACTCTCTAGTTGCTAAAAATAATTATGCTGAACCGTCATCTTTATTTTTTTCATCCGGCGTTTTGATCCCTCCTAAATTAAGTGGATGTTTAAGATCGACATCAGTGTCTTTTATGTATCACATCAAGATGTATATAGGACGTAAATGTATAACACACATTCCCCTCCGGTTGTCAGTTCTTCCAAACATCTTTTATGCTAAGGTCATTTTTGTTTCTGATAAAAGTTGAAAATCGTAACACAAACTTTACAAGGATATATGTTCAAGTTTTATTTTAGCCAAAGTAGAAAAGCGAGGGCGCTTTTAAGTTTATTTTTAATTGTTCCGTCTTCTCTGTTGTTTTTTCTTTAGAAGAAAGCTTTAACCTGTTCATTAAGCCCTATACTCTAATGCAACAAAATAAAACATTCTACGGATTTGAATGAACTCTTTAGAGTTGACTGTTAACTTTGCCGCCGCCATATTAAATCAAAACCAAAAAGAGGTTGTTGACAATTCTAAAACTTAGAAAATATGTAAAGTTTAGACGACAAAGAGCATCACTTAATGTAGGCTAAAATAATGGGCGGTTCACAGCAGGGTCGAGTTAATGGTTATCTCTTAGTTACACACCTTATTTTGACTTGAACAAATAATATGGTATTCACTAATGTATACTGTTAATGTGGTTTCTAATATAGCTGAGCAATCAAGGAACCTGTCGCATGGGAAAACAACAAAGTAAAAGAAGATTATAGCGGTTAGATAAACGAGTAGTCGCAGAAAAAAAGGACAATGGTCTTTTTCTTTTTTTTTTTAAGACTAGCGGCTGCGGCACGCACGGCGAAAACTCTTGAAAGCCAAGCTTTACTTTAGTATCTTGAAAGTTGCACAGAAGAAACAAGGTTGCTTGTACACTCAAAGCACTAATAAAAGAACAGAGAAAAACTCAATAAAAAAGAAAAATGCTGATTAAATTGAGTGCGTGCTTCACGTACGGTGGAGCTAATGACAATGTTTTTCGCCGAAATCGTGTCTCATCAGTTTACTCATATGACTTGTTTTTCTCGTTTTTTCGCGGGTTTTTTTTTTCTTTTTTGTTCTTTCGATTGTTATATTTGTTAAAATCGCTACATTTCAATCCTACAGGTGATGCGTTTCTGAAATTAATTGCAGTATAGTTATTTTCGTTTCTTCGTGGGCTGTAGTGAATTCAGTAGTCTTCATGCACTAGAAAAATGGAAGTATTTTGATTTTTGTCCGCGCTACCTAAACGACTACAAATACACAGCTGCGACAGTTAATAATTAAAAAGTTATTCGGTATCCTGCTAATTGGAACTTCCCTTCGTTTAAGCCAGCGTCAAATTAAACCGAATGCTTATAGAAAATTCATGTTACAGTCATCAAAGGCTGACGCAGTTAATTTGACAGATTTGTCATATAAATCTTCTGGTCGGCATTAGAGATCTACGCGATCATAAAAATCAGCCCCCTAGTCTACAATAACAAAGTAAAATCACAAGGATCTTTAAAATTGCAAAGGAAAATTAAGTTGTTTGCATACTGACAGCAACAATAAAACAGCAGGGAAAACTGGAACTAAAAAAAGGACTGAAAATGCTTCTTAAATTGACTGCGTGCTGCACATACGGTTGAGCTAAGGACTGTGTTTTTCACCGAGTTTAAATGACTAAGTATTGTTTACACACCAATTCTTCTCATAGTTTTTGCTTTTTTCTTCTTCATATTTGTTTGCACAGCTACATTTTAACCAAACAAGTGATGCATTTTCTGTTATTACTAGAAGTACATATATTTTCATTTCATCGTTGGCTGTGGTACAATTAGTCTTCATATACTAAAAGAAAGGAAGCGACGTCTAGTTTTGTTTTTGATATCTGTTCTATTTAAAAGACTAGAAATGCACAGCTGCGACGATAAATTCTTCGACTTCACCCACGTGACAAGGCGGCCTTGCTGGTGGTCAATGCCATTCTTCAAATCGCAGAATTTGCATCAAAATAAAGTTTAGTCCAGCGGAGAGGCAAGCTATTGTTCATGATCACAACATGGCCGCCATGACGTCCCATGGAATCCAGTAATAATTGAAACGTTATCCGCTATCGTGCTAATTGAAACTTCCCTTCTTTTCAGCCCAATTTAATTGAACCGATTGCTTCGTGGATTATTCATGATACAGTCATTAAAGGGGTGACGCATGTAATTTGACAGATCTGTGATACAAATCCGTTGGTGATCAATCTAAGCGATCAGTAAAATCAGCTCCCTTTCTACTGGAACAAAGCATAATAACATTGACAAACGTTAGCGCTAATCCCAGTCACAAATCATATATAGAACATTTTTGTTCCATAGAATTGGCTGAAAGAAGAACCAATCATTTAATGGCACTCATAGTACTAAACATTAATTTTTTGTGTTCGTCACCGCATTTCTGGGGAATGCTCTGATCCTAGCTGCCCTTCACAAGGAGTCTTTACTTCATCCGCCGTCCAAGCTCTTTTTTCGTAACCTGACGACAACTGATCTTGCTGTTGGTATCATTGTACAACCTTTGAATGTCACTATTTTATTATCTGTGTTGAATGAACAATGACATCTTTGTCGCTTCGCGTTTGTGGCTTTTCTTGCCCTAGGCTACATTTTATGTTCCTTCTCACTGTGGACATGACAGCAATAAGCGTGGACAGACTTCTCGCTCTATTGTTAGGGCTCAGATACAGACAAGTTGTAACTTTGAAGCGAATCTATGTACTATGCATCGGGATGTGGTTTGTGTCTATCATCGTTTCAACGTCGCGTTTTTGGAATGGACATATAACAGTTTGGGGTGCTTGCATTAGTATATTACTGTGTTTAGTCACCTCAGTCTTTTCTTACGCAAAGATATTCTTTACCCTTCGGCGTCGAGACCAAGTTCAAGCACAAGGAAAGCAAAACCAAAACGTTCTGCTGAACACAGCGCGATACAAAAAGACAGTAAACAGTGCAGTGTGGGTGCAGTTAACATTAGTTCTCTGTTATCTACCTCATGCTATAACCCTTGTTTTACTTCTTCGAAGAGCAACGTCGCAATCTGTACTCGTGGCTAGGTTATTCACAGCCACTTTAGTTTCCCTAAACTCGTCATTAAACCCACTTCTTTACTGTTGGAAGATCAGAGAAGTGCGTCGAGCAGTGAAAGATATCGTCAAAGGACTGTTTTGTTCATCAAGTTAAGATTACCTTATCTTTTACCTTAGTCAAGTTTACTTCCTGTAATAAATAAATGAAACAACTCATGCAGGGTAAAATTCATAAGCAAGACGTAACTTTAAAAAACGACGTGTTGTAAAATTGTTTGTAGGGTGGAAAGCGATAGCGAAGAACTGGTTACTTCAATTTATAAATATTCTGAGTTACTCTCTGAACAACGTTTTTCAGGTTCCCCTCTAGGAGAAAATGTGCAACCATCAACGCTTCAGAGAAGCTGCTAGCAACGAATCTAATATCGATCTTATTACGCGTCTTGGTTTCCATTGACTGATTGGGCATTTTAATTTTCTTTATTTTAAGACGGTTGTTCCCTAAAGAGGAAACTGTCTGTTTGACTTTAATTTGGTTTCATCGATAAGAACTAGCTTTGCTGTTTTAACATGTTGACTCCTCCATTTCATTACTGTTTTCCACAACAGAAAAGAAAGGAACAAAATTTTAGGATGCAAAATTATGGACTCCCTTGACAGGAGTGGGGCGTAAGAAGAAATTGCCCGAGCCATTTTGTCAAAATCACCGCTGAAAGCAATATAACGGAGACTACTTACGCGACTAGATTAAAATGATTAGCAAATCGTTATCATGATAAAACCATCGTTCTTCGGGGAAATATTTATATTATTCAAATAAAGTATGAAAAAGAGAATACCTGAAATATGTTTCTATCGAATGTAAACTGAATAACAGGGTATTTTGACCTTCGCCTTATACTCACAACAAGCAAAAGTTGGGTTTTTCTGTTCTTATAATTGTGCGAGGACCACTACCAACAGGTGCGAAAACAACAGCAACGTGATGTTTGTCGCTGAGAAGCAAATTGAAACTTCCTCTCTGGTTATTAAAAATAATTAGGCTGAACCACCATCTTTTTTTTCTTTTTCATCCGGCGTTTTGATTCCTCCTAAATCAATGTTTGAGATGGACATCAGCTTTAGTCAACACTTTTTATGGCCTTGTTAGTCGTTTAGATATCACATCGAAATGTATATAGGACGTACGTTGAAGTAACAGTCTCATTAACACAAACACAAACGAAATTTGCTAGAATGACAACCTTAACTTTTATTAACAGCAAGTTTCAGTATCCATTCAAAAGGTTCATTGGAAGCTACGCATTTGTGACCAGTCGTCGCTTGCAGGTGAAAATGTGAATGACTTAAAATTGGAAGTTAAACAGATCTTCTGATTAAAGTTTTCTGTACGTTAAAATCGAGGGCGCGTCTAAGTTTATTTTTAATTGTTTCGCTTTATCTGTCGTTTTTTCTTTAGAGGAGAGCTTTAACCTGTTCATTAAGTCCTCCACTGCCGAGTGCATAATACTGAAAACTCTCTGACTCAAAAGTACTTGTTGGTGTTGAAAGTTAACTTTGCCGCCATGTTAAATTAACAAGAAGAAAGAGGTTGCTGACAATTCTGAAAATTTTAAAACGTGTTAACCGGTGCAGACAACAAACGGCAATGGCTACCTTCTTATTCATGCCTGAAGAAATGGAGCAGTTCATAGGCATTGTCAAACTTATTTATATCAGTATTTTCTTCTTCTTTATTTGTTTCTTTCTTGTCTCTGCATGTTAGACTAAAGCAAATAGTAGTTTACAGGAGGCTATTAAAAAAACAGAAGAAGAAAAGCTGCGGGCAGTCGTGTTTAGAATAATCGATCACACAAGTTGTTCATTTAAACTAATAGTGTGGTATTCGCAAATAACCATTAATTTGGGTTTTGTGTGGCTTAAAAGAAGTGTTGCGCCACAAAATGGCACGATCGAAATTTTTTATTCGTCCACGAGGGTCGAGCGCCTGTCACGTGGTCTGATAGGCCACCCATGTACGCATTGCGGACCTATTTTAAATACACCTGAGCGAGTAGTCGAGGGAAAAAACAGGAAAAATATTTTGCGGCAAAACGATAAAAATAATGATAAGGTAAAGCGTAAAATTGTGGCGGTTAGAAAGCGGCTGTCGCTTGAAGAACACATGGCCCTCCTGGTCACAGCCAGGGTTCATTACGTCCCTGGTGGTTCTTTTACGTCCCACAGAGTCAATTTGTGAAGAGTTGTGAGACGAGACCTCCGGTTTTATCGTCCTTATCCAAGAAGAATAGAAAGTCTAACAATTTGCAGATATCATTACAAAGGAAGCACCTGAGTGTTGGTCCGCACAGAGCTTGAAACCCCGACCTCCCGCACAGCAGTCCGGTGCTCTACCACTGAGCCAACCGGTCGGCAGTTCATTTAGGTTCATTACTTAAAATGGCAAAGGAAAACAAGGTTGCTTTTGGACTGAACGAAATAATAAAACAAGATAGACTGCATAAAGAAGAAAATGCTTATCAAATTGAGAGTATGCTTCACATGCGGTTCACGGCTAATGACTGTGTTTTTCGCCTAAATTGTGACTAATCAACCATTTTTTTTTCTTCTTCATTCTTTTCTGTTATCAATGGAAGCATTGTCATTCGTGTTATCTACGGCTGTGGTACATTTAGTCTTGATGTAATAAAAGAAAGGAAGCGATATCTGTTTTTGCTTTTCTGTCCGCGCTAACTAAAAGATTACAACCACACAGCTGCGGCAGTTAATAATTGAAACGTTATTCGGTATCCTGCTGATCGAAACTGCCCTTCTTTTTAGCTGGCCTCAAATAAAACTGATTGCTTCATAGAATATTCATGTTATAGTCGTATGATTAAAGGTTGACGTAATTCAACAAACAATAGTCTCCATTTGGCGCGAAAATATGGTCGGCGCAAAATTTTTTGAGAGCAAAGCTCGAGGTAAATTGAGAGCTTCGAGGAACTGATATTGTGCAAGAACAAATATATAAGCATATTTTTTAAAGCCAAATAAAGACTACTGTGTTAATTAATCTTCAAATATTTTTCGCAACGCGCATTTGGGGAATGTCAGTCCGGATGCGTTTAGACCAATGATGGTGATGGATTATAATTTGACATACTTGCGATATAAATCTTGGGTCATGAGAGATCTAGGCGATTATCGGCATCAGCTCCTTTTCGATCTATAGCAACAAAGTAAAATGACGATGAGAAACTTTACCGTCGATCCCAGTCTGGAATCAGTCATAGAACATTGTTGCTCAACAGAATTGGCTCACAGGAGAACCAACCAACTAATGGTCCTCATAGTCCTAAACCTTATTGTGTCCGTCACCGCATTTCTAAAAAGCACGTCTTTATTTTCTCATCGTTTTAATCTCTCCTGAGTCAATGTGATCGACATCAGCTGCAGTCAACATTTTTATGGCCTTGGGAGTTTTTTATGTATCAGTATATAGGGCGCAACTATGTTAAAGCTAATTGCAGGTTTTTCAACGGATAAATCTACAGCACATATCCCTCTCCAGTTTTCAGTTCTTCCAAACAATTCTC
>OX419337.1:20251305-20291305 GCA_948470475.1 Galaxea fascicularis
TACATAGGATGTTTTCGCATACAAAATGCTATACTCAAGATATTTTGCCATAAGTTTAATTAAGATAGATATCTCCAGAGAGAGGATTAGCACCTCTTGGTAGCCGGGGGGCTACAGGGACTCCTGGAAAGGAGAGAGAGGATTATGACCTCTCAGGGCCTGGGGATTAGGACCCCAGAGAGAGGATTAGGACCTCTCTGCAGCCTGGTTGTTGTTGCTTCCTAATGTTCTCACTGTTCTCTCCGATATCAGTTAATACAGTCTGCAGTCGTGTTTCGTTCCAGTTTGACTTAAGCAACTGATTAGCTATGTTTACTACTGAGATCCACACAGCTGGACTCTAGGGCAAACCTTAGGTGTGGATCTTTCCTTTGTTCTGTTATGTTGAATTGATTATAGACAAATAAACTTTGGGTTGGGATGAAGTGCTCCCATACAGGTCACTCTTTGCCCCATAGACTCACAGAATGGATTGGTTGCCATGGTAACCATGAGTCTTAACTACCTTACCTGACTAAGGACCTCTCTCAGGGTATTGTGACCTGCAGCCCTGAGGAGGAGTAAGGACCTCTCGCAGGGTATTGTGACCGGCAGCCCTGGAGAGGAGTAGGACTCTTGCAGGGTATTGTGATTGCAGCCCTCAAGAGGAGTAGCATCTCTCTTAGGGGATCGCGACCTGCACCCCTAGAGAGAAAGGAGGTGAGAGGGGGTTTCCCCCCTCCCATCTTACCAAGCTAGACTAGTATAGCGTTAGCGATAATTGCCTGTTGGAGTACTTCATTCTCAACCCCTTTTTTCCCACATTTGCTGTTGTTGTTTGTGTTCCTGTTTCTCATGGGTTGGGAGCATTAAACTACGCAAACGATAACTTAGTTTGTCTCCTTCACGTCGAATATCCCACGCGCACTGATCAGGATCTGCCGGTATAAACTGTATAAACGGTCAACAAAGAACAAAGGTCACAAAGACATTGTGAAATTGGATTCTCATTACGGCCAAGGATCACAAAATAGACCAAAGGCCACCATAGGGGTCGTCAGAGAGCAGCGTGATAGGGTCGTGGAAAACGTTGATGTCGACTACGTCATTGT
Organism: Galaxea fascicularis; assembly: GCA_948470475.1. Lineage (NCBI taxonomy): Eukaryota > Metazoa > Cnidaria > Anthozoa > Scleractinia > Euphylliidae > Galaxea > Galaxea fascicularis. Next base: position 20,252,397 of record OX419337.1, read on the forward strand.
TCGGCTATTTCCGACGTTAATAAGATGAGCTAAGATGACAGCTTGATTTCCTTTGCATATTTCAGTCTCTGGAATTCCCGAATCTCGGTTTCTTTAAAGCGACATTTCCCGATTCCCGCCTGTTAAAAACGCCAAATCCCGTGTCCCGGTCATAGTTACAATCCCGAATCTCGTCCCCCTTTTCCTTCAAAATCCCGAATCCCGGCCTTGAAATAAGCCAAATCCCGGATCCCGAAAACCCTATTCGGGACCCCCTTGGGAGAGTAAAAGTGTAAACTCGGAGTGCTACGCGAACGGCCAGTTGGAAATTCAGGGATTTTCCGGAGTTTGTCGGAAGGCACACAAATGTATCGCATTTTTCCAAGAACACAATGATGTCTTTCTTCTGTATTGATGTTATTTCTTTGATATTGTGATCATCAGGGGAAGAAATAGCCGATTTTTAATTATAGTGTGATCGAAAGAATGTTTTGCTTGTGACACAGTGGGCTCAGACGTTTTCAGCAGGTAATAAAACAAAGCATGCGCAGTCTTGTGTAACGAAAACCGGTTTTCAAAACCGGTAAGTTTCGACCAGAAATTTGGTCGGTGACTCAATCAAACAACCCGTCGGAAGCCGACAGAGGTCTCTCTCCTCGACTCTCATTTATTTCTAGCCCTGAGATACCTCTGCTAGCAGGGAACCTAGAATCCTTAAAGCCCATAAAAACTTTGAACTAATAACTGATTAACACAAACACAGGGGCTTCGATTTTTTCCGAGTTCGTATTTGAAGATGCAAAAACATCTTTCATGTATTTAAACACAGACAAAGACAATTTAAAATATGGCAACTTTAACTTTCATTATCAGTACGTTTGAGAATCCATGTTATAATTAAAATTTTCTATATCGCAGAAGGCACATATATATTGTAAACAAAGGTAGCAATGACAAAAACAAAACAAAAAAGAGCATTTCAAAAACCTGAACATGTCAAAATACAGTTTGAAGTAACAGTCTGATTGACACAAACGAAATTTGCAAGAATGACAACCTTAACTTTCATTAACAGCAAGAGCAGCACCTGCGACATGCATGGAGAAAACGCGTAAAAGCCGCCCAAGTTTTACTTTAGTTTCGTTTCTTAAAAATGGGAAGGAAAAACAAGGTTGCTTATGGACTGAAAGCAATAATGAAACAAAAAAGACTGAATAAAGAAAACAAAAATGCTTATTAAATTGAGAGTGTGATTCACATGCAGTTGACGGCTAATGACTGTGTTTTTCGCCGAAATTGTGACTACCGTTTACTCAACACGCTTTTCTTTATCTTATTCAGTTTTACTAGCATAGCTGCATTTTATTCAAATAAGCGATTCATTTTCTGTTATCAATTGAAGAATTGTCAATTTTCGTGTCATCCTCTGCTGTGGTAAAATTAGTCTTCATGTATTACAAGAAAGGAAGCAAGATGTGTTTTGCTTTTCTGTCCGCGCCAACTAAAGGATTACAAACACACAGCTGCGGCAGTTAAAAATTGAAACGTGATTCGGTGTCCTGTTAATTGAAACTTCCCTTCATTTCAGCCCCGGCCTCAAATTAAACCGATTGCGTCTTAGAATATTCATATAACAGTCGTCTGATTAAAGGCTGACGTAGTTAATTTGACATATTTGCGGTATGAGTCTTGGGACATCAGAGATCTACGCGATCATTAACATCAGCTCCTTTTCAATTTATCGCAAGAAAGTAACATGACGATCACCAACTTCACCGCCCATCCGAGTCACAACCCATTTATAGAACATTTTTGTTCAAAAGAATTGGCTGAAACAAGAAGCAACCAGTTAATGGCCTTCATAGCAGCAAACATTTTTGTGTCCGTCACCACATTTCTGGGGAATGCTTTGATCCTAGCTGCCCTTCACAAGGAGTCTTCACTTCATCCGCCGTCCAAACTCTTGTTTCGAAACCTGGCGACGACTGATTTTGCTGTTGGTATCATTGTACAGCCTTTGTATGTTACTTATTTCATATCTGTCGTGAATGAACAATGGCATCTTTGTCGCTTCGCGTCTGCAGCTACTCTTATCTCTGGTTACATTTTTTGTTTGGTGACACTGTTAACACTGACCGCAATAAGCGTGGACAGACTTCTCGCTCTGTTGTTAGGGCTCAGATACAGACAACTTGTAACTTTGAGGCGAATCTATGTACTATGCACCGGGATGTGGTTTGTGTCTATTATCGTTTCAACGGCGCGTTTTTGGAATGGACATATAACAGTTTGGAGTGCTTGCATTAGTATATTACTGTGTTTAGTCACCTCATTCTGTTCTTACGCAAAGATATTCTTCACCCTTCGGCGTCGAGACCAAGTAGAAGCACAGGGACAGCAAAACCAAAACGTTCTGCTGAACAGAGCGCGATACAAAAAGACAGTGAATAGTGCACTGTGGGTGCAGTTAAATTTAGTTCTCTGTTATCTACCTTATGCTATAACCCTTGCTTTTCTTCTTCGTAGAGCGGTGTCGCCATCTGCACTCGTAGCTAGGTTGTTCACAGCCACATTAGTTTCTCTAAATTCGTCGTTAAACCCACTTATTTACTGTTGGAAGATCAGAGAAGTGCGTCAAGCAGTGAAAGATATCGTCAAAGGGCTGTTTTGTTCATCAAGTTAATGGCTACGTTATGTTTTATCTTCGTTTAGTTTACGTCTTGTATCATTGGGTTGTAAATAAATGGAGAAACTCAAAAAGGGTAAAATTTACAAAGAAAACTTTAAAATACTAGCCTTGTTAATAATACAAATATATTGAAATAGCTAATGGACCTGGTGTATAAAATGTTTCATAAGGTAGAAAGCGCAAAATAATAACTACTTCCTGCAGCATTTGGTAGTAAATAAATGGAAAAACTCAAGCAGGGTAAAATTCCTAAACAAGACTTAACTTTCAGAAACGAGCTTTGTTAATAACACAGATAAATTGAACTATCTAATGGACGTGGTGTATAAAATTGTTTGTACTCTGGAAAGCGATAAGGAATAACTGCGGGTTATTTCAAATTATAAATATGCTGAGTTACTCTCTGAATAACGTTTTTCAGTTTACCATCTAAGAGAAAATGTGTAACCATCAACGCTTCAGAGAGGCTGCTAGCAAGGAATCTAATATCGATCTTATTACGCGTCTTGGTTTCCATTGACTGATTGCGCGTTTTTATTTTCTTTACCTTAAGACGGTTATTCCCTGAAGAGAAAACTGTCTGTTTGACTTTAATTTGGGTTCAACTGGAGAAACGAGCTTTGCTGTTTTAACATTTTTGACTCTCGTATTTCATTACTCTTTTCCACAACAGAAAAGAGGGGAACAAAATTTTAGAATGCAAAATTATGGACTCCTGTCACAGGAGTGGGGCGTAATTAAATAAGAGGAAATTGCCCGAGCCATTTTGTCAAAATCACCCATGAAACCAATATAACGGAGACTACTTACGCGACTAAATTAAAATGATCAGCAAATCGTTATCATGATAAAACCATCGTTTTTCTGGGAAAGATTTATATTATTCAAATAAAGTATGAAAAAAGGAATACCTGAAATATTTTTCTATCGAATGTAAACTGAATAACAGGGTGTTTTGACCTTCGCCTTATACTTACAACAAGCAAAGGTTGGGTTTTTCCGTTCTTATAATTGTGCGAGGACCACTACCAACAGGTGCCAAAACAACAGCAACGTGGTGTTTGTCGCTGAGAAGCAAATTGAAACTTTCTCTCTGGTTATTAAAAATAATTAGGCTGAACAACCGTCTTTTTTTTTTCTTTTTTATCCGGCGTTTTGATTCCTCCTAAATTAATGTTTGAGATGGACGTCAGCTTTAGTCAACATTTTTTATGGCCTTGTTAGTCCTTTATGCATCACATCGAAATGTATCTAGGACGTACGTTGAAGTAACAGTCTTATTAACACAAACACAAACGAAATTTGTTAGAATGACAACCTTAACTTTTATTAACAGCAAGTTTCATTATCCATTTAAAATGTTCACTGGAAGCTACGCAGTTGTGACCAACTTGGAGGTGAAAATGTGAATGACTTAAAACTGAAGTTAAACAGATCTTCTGTTTAAAGTTTTCTGTACGTTAAAATCGTGTATTAGAGCGAGGGCGCTTTTCAGTTAATTTTCAATTGTTCCGCTGTCTCTGTCGCTTTTTCTTTAGAGGAGAGCTGTGACCTGTTTATTAAGCCCCACAGTGCAGTGCGACATAGCAAAACGGTCTGATTAACAATGTACTTGGTTGGAGTTAAAAGTTAACTTTGCCGCCATGTTAAATCAACAAGAGGAAAGACATTGCTGCCAATTCTGAAACTTTATTTTAAAATATGTAAATTGAAGACGACAAACAGCAATGGCTACCTTCTTATTCATGCCTGAAGAAATGGAGCAGTTCATAGCTATAGTCACACTTAACTTATTTATATCAGCATTTTCTTCTTCTTTATTTATTTTGTTCTTATCTCCCTATTAGTTTTTATTTAAACTAATAGTGTGCAATTCACAAATGACCATTAACTTCTTTTCTGATTGGCTTACGCGAAGCGTGTAGCCTCATTATGGCACGATTGGATTTGCTTTTTTTTTGTCCTGTAGGGGTCGAGCGCCATTCACGTGGTCTAGTAAGCAACACATGTACGCATTGCAGACCTATTTTTAATGTACCTGAAGAACCATTCCCCCCCTCCCCCCCTCCAAAAAAATAATAATTGAAAAGTGATTCGGTATCCTGCTAATTGACTCCTCCCTTTCGTTCAGGCAGCCTCAAATTAAACATATTGCTTCATTGAATATTCATGTTCCAGCTGACGTAGTTAAACTGATTAGACAAATTTGAAATATAAATCCTGTGGTCATCTGAGATTTAAGCGATCACTGAAATTAGCTCTCTTTCTACAGCAACACTAAAGTAAAATGATGATGACAAACTTAACTGCCAATCCGAGTCAAAAATCATTTATAGAACATTATTGTTCAACAGAATTGGCTGAGGAACGAACTAACGAATTAATGGCCCTCTTAGTACTAAACATTTTTGTGTCCGTTACCGCATTTCTGGGGAATGCTCTGATCCTAGCTGCTCTTCAGAAGGAGTCTTCACTTCATCCGCCGTCTAAACTCCTGTTTCGGAACCTGGCGACAACTGATCTTGCTGTTGGTATCATTGTACAGCTCCTTAAAGTCACTTATTTTGTAACTTTACTGAATGGACAATGGCATATTTGTTGCTTCGCACTTCTTGCTTTTTATAGCACAAGCTATATTTTGTGTGGAGTGTCACTCTCAACATTGACCGCAATAAGCGTGGACAGACTTCTCGCTCTGTTGTTAGAACTCAGATACAGACAAGTTGTAACTTTAAAGCGAATCTATATAATATGCATCGTTTCTTGGTTTGTGTGTATTATCAATTCAACGATGCTGTTTTGGAATCAACAAAAAGTAACCTCACGGAGTGGACAAATTATTATATTACTGTGTTTAGTCACCTCAGTCTTTTCTTACGCAAAGATATTCTTCACCCTTAGGCGTCGTGACCAAGTTCAAGCACAAGGACAGCAAAACCAAAACGTTCTGCTGAACAGAGCGCGATACAAAAATACAGTAAACAGTACAGTGTGGGTGCAGTTAACACTAGTTCTCTGTTATCTACCTCATGCTATAATCCTTGTTTTTTTTCTTCGTAGAGCGGTGTCGCCATCTGTACTCGTCGCTAGGTTATTCACAGCCACTTTAGTTTTTCTACATTCGTCATTAGACCCACTTCTTTACTGCTGGAAGATCAGAGAAGTGCGTCAAGCAATGAAAGATATCCTTAAAGGACTGTTTTGTTCATCAAGTTAATGGCTACGTTATATTTTACCTTAGTTCAGTTTACGTCTTGTATCATTGGGTTGTAAATAAATGGAAAAACTCAAAAGGGGTAAATTCATAAAGAAGACTTTAAAATACTAGCCTTGTTAATAATACAAATGTATTGAATTAGGTAATGGGCCTGGTCCCGGTTGTTCAAAAGTTGGGAAAGCTAATTGAACTATCCACTTGGATAGATATTTATCCGGTGGATAGCGCTATCCAGCCTTTGAACAACCGGGGCCTGGTGTATGAAATGTTTGGTAAGGTAGAAAGCGCAAGACAATAAGTTGTATTGATAACGTTTTTCAGTTCACTCTCTCAGAGAAAACGTGTAACCATCAACGCTCACGAGAAGCTTCGTGCAAGGCAGATAATCATATGCCCAAACAAGTAAAACGTGGTGTTTTTCGCTGAGAAGCCACTTCCTCTCTGCTGGTTATTAAAAATAATTCAGCTGAACCCACATCTTTATTTTTACTTGTCATATTTTTCCAATTTGTACGAGAAACGCCAAATATATATCTATATTATAACAGAAAATTATAGCTGTGGGATAACGGCTGATGCAGAAAGAGAAGGTCAATGATCACTTTTTCCCTTTTGAAGACTGATAGCTGCGGCATATATCCCATGACAAAAACGCTTGAAAAGACGCCTTACACAAAAAGACAGTTAACAGTGTAGTGTGGGTGCAGTTGACATTAGATCTCTGTTATCTACCTTATGCTATAACCGAGGTTTTTTTTTTGTTCGAAGAGCGGTGTCGCCATCTGTACCCGTCGCTAGTTTGTTCACAGCGTCTTTAGTTTACCTAAACTCATCATTAAACCCACCTCTTTACTGTTGGAAGATCAGAGAAGTGCGTCAAGCAGTGAAAGATATCGTGAAGGGACTGTTTTGTTCATCAAGTTAATGGTTACCTTGTATTCAGTTTACCTTAGTCCACTTTACTTCCTGTAGTAAATAAATGGAAAAACTCATGCAGGTTAAAAATTCCTAAACCAGACTTAAGTCTAAAAAACACAAAGAAATTAAAGTAGCTAATGGACGTGGTGTATAAATATGTTTGGAGGGTGGAAAGAGACAAGGAAGAACTGGTTACTTCAATTGATAGATATTCTGAGTTACTCTCTGAATGCGTTTTTGAGTTTCCTCTCTAAAAGAAAATGTGTAACCATCAACGCTACAGAGGAGCTACGTGCAGGAATCTGCTATCGATCTTATTACGCGTCTTGGTTTCAATTGACTGATTGTGAATTTTTATTTTCTTTACTTGAAGACAGTCTTTCCTGAGGAGGAAACTCTCTTTACAATTCGGTTTCAACGGGATGAACATTTTTAACATTTTTGATTCCTCCATTTCATGGCTGTTTTCCACAACGCAAAAGAAAGGAGCATAATATTAGGATGGAAAATTATCGGCTGCTTTGACAGGAATGCGGGCCTAGGAGGAAGTTCCCCTAGCTATTTTCTCAAAATAACCCCTGAAACGAATATAAGGGAGACTGCTTAGTCGACAAAATTAAAACGATCAGCAAATCGCTATCATGATAAAACTATCGTTCTTTTGGGAAATATTCATATTATTTATATAAAGTATTAAAAGGAAGAATACCTGAAGTATCTTTCTATCGAATGTAAACTAAAAAAAAAAGTGTTTTGACCACAACAAGCGAAAGTTTGGTTTTCCTAATTGTGCAAGGACCGTCACTACGAACAGGTGCGAAAACAACAACAAAGTAATTTTTGTAGCTGAGAAGGAAATTGAAACTTCCACTCTGGACTCTCGAGTTACTAAAAATAATTATGTTGAGCCGTCATCTCTGTTTTTTTCATCCAGCGTTTTGATCCCTCCTTAATTAAGTGAATGTTTAAGATCGACATCAACTTTAGTCAACATTTTTATGGCCTTTTTAGTCCTTTATGTATCTCATCAAGATGTACAATACAGGACGTAGATATTTAACTGATCGAATACAGGCTTTTAAATGGATAAATGTATAACACACATACCCCTCCTGTTGTCAGTTCTTCCAAGCATCTTTTATGCTAAGGTCATTTCGTTTCTGATAAAAGTTGACACAAACTTTTACAAGAAAGTTTAAGTTTTAATTTAGCCAAAGTATAAAAGCGAGGGCCCTTTTAAGTTTATTTTTAATTGTTCCGTCTTCTCTGTCGTTCAGAGGAAAGCTGTAACCTTTTCATTAAGCCCTATGCTATAATACAACAAAATAAAGCTTTATGCGGATTTGAATGAACTTTTGGAGTTGACTGTTAACTTTGCCGCCGCCATATTAAATGAAAAACAAAAAGAGGCTGCTGACTATTCTGAAAATTATGAAATATGTAAAGTTTAGACGACAAACAGCATCACTTCATGTAGGCTAAAATAAAGGGCAGTTCACAGTAAGGTATATAACCAAACAGACGACAAAAAGCTGATAGTCGAGTTAATAGTTATCTCTTAGTTACACAACTTATTTTCACTTAAACAAATAATAATATGGTATTCACAAATGTACACTGTTAACTTGATTTTTAATATACCTGAGCAGTCAGGGAACCTGCCGAATGGGAAAACAACAAAGTAAATGAGAAGATTACACTGTGGTTAGATAAACAAGTTGTCGCAGAAAAAAAAAAAAAAAGGACAATGGTCGCTTCCTTTTTTAAGACATGGCCAGAAATCTCGGACATCACATTTCGTGCGACTTACATTCAGCCTGTCGCGTAATGGCCTTAACCGCTGATTTCAGCTGTGACCTCCGGGCTCGTATTTTTAGGACAGATCGAGGGGTGAAATACAAATATGTTTATCGTGAAATGAACGCCGCTGGCTAAAGGTATTGCCAAAACGAGCAATGGCCGACAAAATCCACGAAAAATGCTATCGAACGATGCTTTTTGAGGGACATTTGAGGCATATTTGGCCGAGATATCGCTTGTTGAACTCCGAGCACGAACTTCCAGTTTACATGTATTGTACATCGCAGCTTTACTTTTCTTTTAGTATCGAAATGGAACGGGTTAGCTTTCTTGAATCTCCTCAAGAATCACGTTGTTTTTAATACCAAATATGTAGGATTTGCGTGCGAGAATACGGAGCTAAGAGCGGGACTTTGTTGTCTTCTTCTTCATGGGACGAACGTGGATCTGCGTGACATGTCGACCTTTCCGTGATCTTATTTCATTTTGTACGGTTTTTAGCAGCCGAAAAGCAAGGTACGTTTACAAGCTGAAGATCAGTTTTTTTCATTTTTCAAATAGCAATTTAACTGTATTGTATGACTCGATTTTGGCAAATTACATAGCGACTTTAGATTTCTAATTATTTGCTAGCAAATATGCTATCTTCGCTTCTTTTTTCACGGATTTACAAGGGTTTGACTGGATCTGAAGTTGCAAATTGACATCGTTCCGAAAGCAAGGTATGGAATTCGTTTTTCCGGTAGATTTTTTAACCACAATATCGCTGAAATGTCTTGGAATAATGCTCGATTTTGGCAAATGGAAAAAAGGTATTAATTGTGCTTGTATTTTCTGTAACTTCATCGCCTCTCATATAAAGCTTTGTAATTTCGTCCGCCATTTTTGTTATCGATTGGGAAACGCCGCTTCTGCCGTGCGGGCTCAAATGTCCGAAATTTCTGGCCATGCCAGCGGCTGCGGCACGCACGGCGACAACGCTTGAAGGCCAAGTTTAACTTAGGATCTTTAAAGTTGCACAGAAAAAACAAGGTTGCCTGTAAACTGAAATCGATAATAAAACAACAGAGAAAAACTCACTAAAAATGCTCATTAGATTAAGTGCGTGCTTTACATACTATTGAGCTAATGACAGTATTTCTCGCCGAAATCGTGTCTTCAGTTTACTGTGTTTTTCTCCTGTTGTCACTGTTCTTCTTTATTCTTTTTATTGTTATATTTTTTAACATCGCTACATGTTAATGCTACAAAATGATGCATTTCTGAGATTAATTGCAGTATAGTTATTTTCATTTCTTTGTGGGTTGTAGTGAATTAGTCTTCATGCACTAGAAGAAAGGAAGCGTTTTTATTTTCGTCCGCGCTAACTAAACGAGTACAAGTGCACAGCTGCGACAGTTAATAATTAAAACGTTATTCGGTGTTATGCCAATTGAAACTTCCCGTCTTTTAAGCCAGCGTCAAATTAAACCGAATGCTTCATAGAATATTTATGTTACAGCTGACGTAGTTAAACTGATTTGACATGTTTGAAAATAAATCCCCTGGTCATCAGAGATTTACGGGATCTCTGAAATTAGCTCTCTTTCTACAGCAACACTCAAGTAAAATGATGATGACAAACTTTACTGCCAATCTGAGTCACAAATCATTTGTAGAACATTATTGTTCAACAGAATTGGAGGAGGAAAGAACTAACGAACTGATCATCCTCTTAGTGCTAAACATTTTTGTGTCCGTTACCGCATTTCTGGGGAATGCTCTGATCCTAGCTTCTCTTCAGAAGGCCGGAGTCTTCACTTCATCCGGCGTCCAAACTCTTGTTTCGAAACCTGGCGACAACTGATCTTGCTGTTGGTATCATTGTACAGCCTTTGTATGTTACTTATTTCATATCTGTCGTGAATGAACAATGGCATCTTTGTCGCTTCGCGTTTGCAGCTAGTCTTATCCCTGGTCACATTTTGAGTTCGGTGTCACTGTTAACACTGACCGCAATAAGCGTGGATAGACTTCTCGCTCTGTTGTCAGGGCTCAGATACAAACAAGTTGTAACTTTGAAGCGAATCTATATAGTATGCATCGGGATGTGGTTTGTGTCTATTATCGTTTCAACGACGCGTTTTTGGAATAGACATATAACCGTTTGGGGTGCTTGCATTAGTATATTACTGTGTTTAGTCACCTCAGTCTCTTCTTACGCAAAGATATTCTTTACCCTTCGCCGTCGAAACCAAGTTCAGACACAAGGACAGCAAAACCAAAACGTTCTACTGAACAGAGCGCGATTCAAAAGGATAGTTCACAGTGCAGTGTGGGTTCAGTTAACTTTAGTCTTCTGTTATCTACCTTATTCCCTATTCACAGGGACTTTCGTTTGTCTAAAACTCGTCATTAAACCCACTTCTTTACTGTTTGAAGGTCAGAGAAGTCCGTCAAGAAGTCAAAGATATCGTCAAAGGACTGTTTCGTTCATTAGGTTAATGACTACTTTATGTTTTACCTTAGTTCAGTTTACTTCTTGTAGCATTTGGTTGTAAATAATTGGAAAAACTCAAAAAGGGTAAAATTCATAAAGAAAACTTTAAAATACTAGACTTGTTAATAATACAAATATATTGAAATAGCTAATGGATCTGATGTATAAAATGCTTAATAACAGAAGGTGGAAAGCGCAAGATAATAAATACTTCCTGCAGCATTTGGTATTAAATAAATGAAAAAACTCAAGCAAGGTAAAATTCCTAAACCAGACTTATTTTTAAGAAACGAGCTTTGTTATTAACATAGATAAATTGAACCAGCTCATGGACGTGGTGTATAATTTTGTTTGTACTCTGGAAAGCGACAGGGAAGAACTGGTTATTTCAAATTATAAATATTCTGAGTTACTCTCTGAATAAGGTTTTTCAGTTCCTCTGTAAAATAAAATGTGTAACAATTAACGTTCCAGAGAAGCTGTGTGCAAGGCAGCTGACGTCGATCTCATTGCGCGTCTTGGTTTCCATTGACTAATTGTGAATTTTTATTTTCTTTACTCTAAGACGGCTATTTCCTGAGAAGGAAGCTTTCTTCCATTCTGACTACAATTCGGGTCCAACGGCCTAGACGAGCCTTGCTGTTTTATCATATTTTCTAGTCCTCCATTTTATTACTGTTTTTCGCGACGGAGAAGAAAGGAACAAAATTTCAGGATGGAAAATTATCGGCTCCCTTGACAGGAATGCGGGCCTAAGAGGAAATTACCCGAGCCATTTTCTCAAAATAATTCCTGAAACCAATAACGGAGACTACGGACGCGACAAAATCGTTGTGATGCGGGCGTTTTGACCTTCGATTTATACTATCAACAAGTAAATAAAGTTTTTTTGTGTTTTCTAAGTTGTCGCTATTGTAATGTTAACAGTAGCAGGTTCAAATATGTTCATTTTGCAAGGAGCACTATGAATAGGCACTAAAGCAACAAAAACGTAATTTTTTTGACTGAGAAGCAAATTGAGACGTTCTCTCTGGTCATTAAAAGGAAATAATAAAGCTAAAAGCACATCTTAATCTTTGTTTCTTCATTGATCTCTCCTGTGTTAATGTTTAAGATCGACATCAGCTGCAGTCAACATTTTTATGGCCTTCGGAGTTTTATATGTATCAGTATATAGGGCGTAACTATATTAAAGCGAATTGCAGGTTTTTAAACGGATAAATGTACAACACATATCCCTCTCCAGTGTTCAGTTCTTCCAAACAATTCTCATCTGTTTCAGTCACAAAACTTGTAAATCATAATGAAGTTTGACACAAACTTTGCAAGGAAGTTCAAGTTTTATTTCAGCCAACAGTCGGTTAGTATTGAACTGATGAGTCTTTAGCTCGCCTTCTAGTCATCGCTTGATCGAAAATCGTGATTCAGCCAGCTAACAGTTAAACGACTCTTGGTTTCCTGCGGTGCGTCTGCTATGTTTCCATAGACGCTAAGAAATCATATTATCCTTTATTCAAAGTATTCGGTTGACTTTCACATGAAACTAAAACGATAGCATATAAAGATTTACCATTGTGACAACACAGATGATCATAGTGACCAGAGTTTTCCCCTTCAGATGGAGAGTTTAAAAAACCTAGACTGATCCTTAAAGCCATAAAAACTTGGAACTAATAACTGATTAACACAAACACAGGGGCTCGGATTTTTTCCGAGTTCCCATTTAAAGATGCAAAAACATCTTTGATGTATTTAAACACAGACAAAGACAATTAAAAATATGGCAACCTTAACTTTCATTAGCAGCCCGTTTGAGGATCTATTTTATATTTAAAATTTCTATATCGCAGAAGGCCCACATATAATGTAAACAAAGGTAGCAATAAGAAAAACAAAACAAAAAAGAGCAATTCAAAAACCTGGAATTATCAAAATCCAGCTTTGAGTTTGAATTAACAGTCTGATGAACACAAATACAAACGAAATTTGCAAAAATGACAACCTTAACTTTCATTAACAGCAAAAGCAGCACCTGCGACATGCATGGCGAAAACGCTTAAAAGCCGCCGACGTTTTTACTTTAGTTTCGTTTCTTAAAAATGGGAAGGAAAAAGAAGGTTGCTTATGGACTGAAAGCAATAATGAAACAAGAAAGACTGAATAAAGAAAAAAATGCTTATTACATTGAGAGTGTGATTCACATGCGGTTGACGGCTAATGACTGTGTTTTTCGCCGAAATTGTGACTACCGTTTACTCAACACGCTTTTCTTTTTCTTATTCAGTTTTGCTAGCATAGCTGCATTTTATTCAAATGAGCAATGCATTTTCTGTTATCAATTGAAGAATTGTCAATTTTCGTGTCATCTTCGGTTGTGGTAAAATTAGTCTTCATGTATTACAAAAAAGGTTCAAGCGATATGTGTTTTGCTTTTCTGTCCGCGTCAACTAAAGGTTCCAAACACACAGCTGCGGCAGTTAATACTTAAAACGTGATTCGGTGTCCTGCTAATTGAAACTTCCCTTCGTTTCTGCCCCGGCCTCAAGTTAAACCGATTGCTTCATAGATATTCACATAACGGTCGTCTGAAGGCTGGCGAAGTTAATTTGACATATTTGCGGTATAAGTCTTGGGTCATCAGAGATCTATGCGATCATTGACATCAGCTCCTTTTCAATTTATCAACGAGAAAGAAAGTAAACCATTTATAGAACATTTTTGTTCAATAGATGTGGCTGAAAGAAGAACCAACCAGTTAATGGTCTTCATAGTACCAAACATTTTTGTGTCCGTCACCGCGTTTCTGGGGAATGCTTTGATCTTAGCTGCCCTTCACAAGGAGTCTTCACTCCATCCGCCGTCGAAACAGTTGTTTCGTAACCTGGCGACAACTGATCTTGCTGTTGGTATCATCGTAGGGCCCCTTAAAGTCACTTATTTTGTATCTTTACTGAATGAACAATGGCATATTTGTCGCTTCGCAAATCCGGGTTTGTATACCACAGCCTACATTTTGCGTTCGGTGTCACTGTTAACATTGGAAGCAATAAGCGTGGACAGACTTCTCGCTCTGTTGTTAGGGCTCAGATACAGTCAAGTTGTAATGTTGAAGCGAATCCATATACTATGCATCGGGATGTGGCTTGTGTCTATTATCTCTTCAACGACGAGTTTTTGAAATAAACATATAGCCTCATGGGGTGGATCCATTATTACATTACTGTGTTTAGTCACCTCAGTCTTTTCTTACGCCGGCAAAGATATTCGTCACCCTTCGGCGTCAAGACCAAGTTCAGGCACAAGGACAGCAAAACCAAAAGGTTCTACTGAACAGAGCGCGATACAAAAAGACAGTGAACAGTGCACTGTGGGTGCGGTTGACATTAGTTCTCTGTTATCTACCTAAGTTTATAACTTTTGTTTTACATCTTGGAAGAGAAGTATCGCCATCTGTACTCGTCGCTAGTTTGTTTGCAGTAACTTTATTTTACCTAAACTCGTCATTAAACCCATTTCTTTACTGTTGGAAGATCAGAGAAGTGCGTCAAGCAGTGAGAGATACCGTCAAAGGACTGTATTGTTGATCAAGTTAATTGCAACGTTATAATTTACCTTAGTTCAGTTGGGTTGTAAATAAATGGAAAAACACATGAAGGGTAAAACTCATAAAGAAGAGTTCAAAATACTAGCCTTGTTGATAATACAAATATGTCAAAATAGCTAATGTGCCTCAAGTGGTGTATGAAATGTTTGGTAAGGTAGAAAGCGTAATATAACAGCTTGTCACCTTAATTTATAAATATTCTGAGTTGCTCTTTGAATAACGTTTATCAGTTCACTCTCTCAGAGAAAACGTGTAACCATCAACACTCACAAGAAGCTGCGTGCACGGGCAGATAATCACATACGCAAAGGAAGGAAAATGAAACGTAAAACATGCACGTCTTGGTTCCGATTGATTGATATTAAATTTTTATTTTCTTTACTTTATAAAACGGTTGTTCCCTCGAGATGAACAAGCCTTGTTGTTTTAACATTTTTGACTCCTCCATTTCATTACTGTTTTTCACAAAGGAAAAGAAAAGAACAAAATGTCCGGATGGAAAATTATCGACTCCCTTGACAAGAATGCGGACCTAAGAGGAAATTACCCGAGCCATTTTCTCAAAATCATCCTTGAAACGAATACAACGGAGACTGCTTACCCGACAAAATTAAAATGATCAGCAAATCATTATGTTAAAACCATCTTTTTTGGGGGGAAATATTCATATCATTCAAATTGATCACTACGAACAGGTGCGAAAACAGTAAACCGTGATGTTTTTCGCTGGTTATTAAAAATGATTGAGCTGAACCCACATCCTTATTTTCCCATCGTTTTAATTCCCCCTAAATTAATGTTTAAAATCGACTTCAGCTGCATTCAACATTTATAAGATCATGTGAGTCTTTAATGTGTAACATCGGGATGCTTACAGCACGTGGATATTTGATCGAATTGCAGGTTTTTACTTGGATAAATCTACAACATATTCCTCTCCCGTTTTCAGTTTTTCCAAACATTAATTCTTTTGTGAATAAAGTATATGAAATAAATCAAATATGAACTGCGGAAATGAAATCAAATGTAGGGTGATCCTAGTAGTTGTTATCGCAATTTATGTAATTGCATGTAAAGAAGCCTGGGACAAAATTCATGCTTCTTTACACGCAATTGCAGAAAATTGAAATGAACATAACACATGGCGATCCACAAGCGTGGCCCAGCCGGAGCAGGACTTAAACCTATGTCCTCCTTCCTACAAGAATTCCAACTGTCTTACAGCTCGGCCATACTGCCTCCCGCTGATCGTAGTTTGTCTGCATGTCTCGAAACAAAGGATGCGAGTCTGCTTTGTTTTCATATTTTGTATCCGCGCTAACTAAAGAACTACAATTCTACAGCTGCGAAAGTAAATAATTTCAACGTTTTTCAATATGCTGCTAATTGAGACTTTCTGTTCGATTTAATAATCTTGTAGGGAGGGCTATGAGAATTCAAGATGCAAATAAAACTAGTTACTTTTTTTTTTGGACAGCTTTAGGTGTACTTCAGTTGAAAATGACAACTCCATGTAGAACATATCTTTTTTTACCTTTAAGGTCCTTTAGCGATTGAAAGCCGACTTCACAAAATATTTCAACTCCCTTTCAGCCCGTTCGAATTAAACCGATTGTTTCACAGAACATCTTTCATATTTTCATTAAAGGTTGATGCAGTCAATTTGACATATCTGCCATTTAAACTTTTGGTCACCAGGAGAACTACGCATTAATTAACATCCGCTCGCTTTCTTCAGCAACAAAAGAGAGCTTTAGCAAAGAGGACGGCAACAGCAACTTGAACGGCACAAAACAATAGGCGTAATGACCAAAAACAATTGCTCTGCACGTGCGTTTTACAGTTTTGTACATTTTGTTGCCGGCCTCTGCAAAACAACAACGTCAAATGACCAAATTTTAGCTTTTTCGAGAACGTGAGCGCATGACGGTAAATTTCTGTTTCTTTTTTCTTACTTTAACGCCGTTCATTTAGACCCTAGACAGTTCCTCAGAGATAATCGCGAAAGAGAAAGAAAATCGAAAAGGAATAATTTGAAATGATGTTTTCGATGCCGTCGCCGTCGTCGCTGCTAAAGCTTTTTAAAGTCAAATGGCAACGGCACCCAGCCACGATTCATATGAAGACCAATTCCCTTCAAAAGAATCGGCTTAAACCTTTCTTGTTAGGCCGTTTAATGTATTGGTCCATATGGACCAGTATATTCTACAGATGCATGGTTACTCTTTAAGAATTGGAAAGTTGAAATGAGGCATTGATACTTTGAAATGGTTAGTACTTTGAATTTTGACACCCCATAAATGCGCTACCACGGCCGATTTCCATTGAACGTGACTGTTTGGTTCCCTACAAAACCCAAACTGTCCGAAGTGAACGCCCTCAGACAACACCAAAATATACGATTTTTGTCTTTAAATTTCCGATACAAAAACTCCTCCTGGCGCCCAAAAACGACATTTGCAGTAAAGTTCAGCTCCAGCACTTTAATTCTCTGCCACATTTTTCTGCTCACTTGTTTAGCACGCCGAGGAAAAGCTGTTGAAGAAGAGCTATCCCCACTCATTCGAAAGGTTCGTCGTCACGAGCTAAATGAATTCTGGGTAATTCCTTGATAACGGCGACATGGAAGTCCGCCAATTTCTGTTTCATAAGTAAGTGTTGAGCCACCCAGTCCTGCTGGCGAAATATTGTACTGATTGCATTATTTAGAAGTCAAAACAAGCCAAAATTGCCACGCTAAGTCCTGGAATCCATCCTCAGAAAGGCCAGAAAAACAACCTCACTCTTCAACCGTCATGACTCGGTGACACACTCGTGGCGGCTAAATCGCTGTGAAATTGTTTTTCACCTCTGGTTTCTTTCAGAGGATTGCCTCTACCCCCAAACCAGCTTGATGATGCCAGGCTAGGGGCTTCTGAAGTGGAAAATGGCTCGAAAAAACACTTATAAGTCGCATACTCACCAAGTTTCACGCCGAGTGCTCGCTTGAAAACAAGCAACAGCTAGCGTGACCAGCTTGACAAAAACAAGAGAGCCTTCAGTGCTCAAGATCAGCGAAAATCACCAAGGTAACACCAAATAAGGAATCACCAGATTGTCTCGATCGCTGACACTCAGAAAATTTCAGAAATGGCTCAAGAAAATTTTGACAAGAAAGAGTTAAAGATGAAACAATCAGCTGATGGTCCTCTTAGCACTTGACGTGTTTGTTTCCTTTATACAGATGTACAATAACCATGAAAATTTAAATTCATATATTGAAAAAGACGGTTTTAATTTAAACAAGTATCTTGACATTTTTGCACAAGTGTTAAAAATATTTTCCTTTTATCTGTGAAGTTTGAACTTACACTGAAGACTGGTTGATCTGGGAACAATCGGCGTTTTCTGTTGCACAATAGATCCTCGGATTACGTTGTTTGCAGTTAGGATGTATTGACAGCTGTATGGAAGCAGATCATAGCAGGTGTTATGGACACTTTTAGAAACGTTAAAGGAACAAGTAACCAAACTAGCAATTGATTAAACAATAAGGTATTTGCCGTATGAATTAGCTGACTCCCGCGGCTAATTCACTATTCGACGCACGCGCATGGAGTTAATTAGACATATGATCTGTGATATAAATGCCGTGACAATCAGTGAACCGTTCCATAAGCTCATTTTGCTTTTTCAGCTTTTAAAAAAAAGTTAATTCTGATGACAAACTTTACTGCACCTACCGAGCAAAAGCCATTTGCAGGCCATTATTGTTCAACAGAATTAGCTGGAGGAAGAAAACAAACGAAAGTTTGGTTTTTCTAATAATTGAGCAAGGACGGTCAACAACAACGTTATTTTTGTCGCTGAAAAGCAAATTGAAACTTCCTCTCTGGACTCTCTACTTATTAAAAATAATTATGTTGAACCGTCATCTTAATTTTTTTCATCCGGCGTTTCGATCCCCCCTAAATAAAGTGAATGTTTAAGATCGACATCAGCTTTAGTCGAGATTTTTATGGCTTTTTTAGTCCTTTATGTATCACATCAAGTTGTATACAGGACGTAGATATTTAACTGATCGAATACAGGTTTTTAGATGGATAAATGTATAAAACACATCATCCCCTCCGGTTGTCAGATCTTCCTAGCATCTTTTATGCTAAGGTCATTTTCCTTTCTCATAAAAGTTGAAAATCGTAATGAGGTTTGACACAAACCTTACAAGGAAGTTCAACTTTTATTTTAGCCAAAGTATAAAAGCGAGGGCCTTTTTTAATTTATTTTTAATTGTTCCGTCTTGTCTGTCGATTTTTCTTCAGAGGAAAGCTGTAAGCTGTTCATTAAGCCTTATGCTGTAATGCAACATAATAAAACATTCTGCGGATTTGAATGAACTTTTTGGAGTTAGCTGTTAACTTTGTCCCGCCATATTAAATGAAAAAGAAAAAAAGGTTGCTGACAATTCTGAAAATTTTAAATTATGTTAAGTTTAGACGACAACCAGCATCACTTCATGTAGGCTAAAATAAAAGGCAGTTCACAGCAGGATATATAGCCAAACAGACGAAGAAAAGCTGGCAGTCGAATTGATAGTTATCTCTGAGTTGGATAACTTATATTTACTTAAACAAATGTATATTAACTTGGTTTCTAATATAGCTGAGCAGTCAAGGAACCTGTCGCATGGGAAAACAACAAAGTAAAGGAGAAAGATTATAGCAGTTAGATAAACGAGTTGTCGCAGAAAAAAAAAAAGAACAATGGTCCCCTTTGTTTTTAAGACCAGCGGCTGCGGCACGCACGGCCACAACGCTTGGAAGCCAAGTTTTACTTTAGTATCTTTAAAGTTGCACAGAAAAAAACAAGGTTGCCTGTAAACTGAAATCAGTAATAAAACAACAGAGAAAAACTCACTAAAAATGCTGATTAAATTGAGTGCGTACCTTACATACGGTTGACTAATGACAGTATTTCTCGCCGAAATCGTGTCTTCAGTTTATTGTTTTTTTTCGTGTTTTCGCCATTCGCTGTTCTTCTTTATTCTTTTTATTGTTATATTTGTTAACATCGCTACATTTTAATGCTACAAAATGATGCATTTCTAAGATTAATTGCAGTATAGTTATTTTCATTTCTTTGTGGGCTGTAGTGAATTAGTCTTCATGCACTAGAAGAAAGGAGGCGTTCAGTTTATTTTTGTCCGCGCTAACTAAACGAGTACAAATGCACAGCTGCGACAGTTAATAATTAAAAAATTATTCGGTCTCATGCCAATTGAAACTTCCCTTCTTTTAAGCCAGCGTCAAATTAAACCGAATGATTCATAGAATATTTATGTTACAGCTGACGTAGTTAAACTGATTTGACATATTTGAAATATAAATCTCCTGGTCATCAGTGATTTACGGGATCTCAGAACTTAGCTCTCTTTCTACAGCAACACTCAAGTAAAATGATGATGACAAACTCAACTGCCAATCTGACTCACAAATCATTTGTAGAACATTATTGTTCAACAGAATTAGAGGAGGGAGGAACTAACGAACTAATAGTCCTGTTAGTGCTAAACATTTTTTCGTCCGTTACCGCATTTCTGGGGAATGCTCTGATCCTAGCTGCCCTGCACAAGGCGTCCTCACTTCATTTGCCGTCCAAGCTTTTGTTTCGTATCGCTTCAACGGCGCGTTTTTGGAATGGACATATCAAAGTTTGGGGTTCTTGCATTAGTATTTTACTGTGTTCAGTCACCTCAGTCTTTTCTTACGCAAAGATATTCTTCACCCTTCGGCGTCGTGACCAAGTTCAGGCACAAGGACACCAAAACCAAAACGTTCTAATGAACAGAGCGCGATATAAAAAGACAGTAAACAGTGCACTGTGGTTTCAACGACGCTTTTTTTGGAATCAACCTATAGCCTCATTGGTTGGCTTCAATATTGTATTATTATGGTTAGCCACCACAGTATTTTCTTACGCAAAGATATTCTTCACGTCACGTCGTGACCCAGTTCAAGCACAAGAACAGCGAAACCCAAACGTTCTACTGAACAGAGCACGATACAAAAAGACAGCGAACTTTGCACTGTGGGTTCACTTAACATTAGTTCTCTGTTATCCACCTCATCCTATAACCGTTGTTTTACTTCCTAGAAGAGCAGTGTCGCCATCTGTACTCATCGCTAGGTTATTGTTTGCAAAAGCGGGCTGTGCGAACTATTACCAATTCATACTATAGAGCATATTCTGCTCCCTTATTCTCCAAATTAGGAATTTTAGACATTTTTCAAATAAATACGTTTCAAATAGCGAAATTTATGTACTATTTCCACAACAACCTGTTGCCTCCATTGTTTGCCAACGTGTTTCAAACAAATAGTCAAATTCATAGCTACAGCACCAGAACAGCCAACAATTATCGCGCACACCATTGCCGAACTAATCTGAAGAAATTTACAATTCGATCACTTCCCTGTCAAGTTTTTCTAACTTTAAGAAAAAATTGCTAGAGTTTTTAATAAAATAATTACTGAATTGACTAGGCCGCTCACTTGAAGCACCATTTGCAAACATATTGTCAGTATGTAGAAGGTGGCCTCAACTAAAAGGCTGGTGGTTTCTAGAGGTCACCCTACCACACATTTTACTTTTTTAACCTGTAAATATATTAGGAAAAAGGCAAAATAAACAAATATGTATGGTTTTTTGGTTTGTGTGTATTATCAATTTAACGATGTTGTTTTGGAATCAATGTATAACCCGATTGGGCGGACACATTATATTTCTGTGTTTAGCCACCTCAGTCTTTTCTTACGCAAAGATATTCTTCACGTCGCGTCGTGACCAAGTTCAAGCACAAGGATAGCAAAACCAAAACGTTTTATCGAACAGAGCGCGATACAAAGACGCCGAAAATTGCACTGTGGGTTCAGTTAACATTAGAGACCAATTTATGTCTTCAAGACATAAATTGTAGTTAATGGGACAAACATGAGAAATACTTATGGATTGCGTGACATGCAGTAACACGGGGTGGGTTTCACAGGCCAAAGCTCAATCCTGATCATGTGTACCCACAGTGCAATCTGCAGGCTGAGCCAATCAGGATAGTTCTTTTTTCACTGTTGACCAAATCCTAGTACATTGAACACAAGCCTCGTGTTTATTCATTCCATCCTTCTAGCAGGCAAACATCTTGCCTGCTTTAGTCTGCTTTCTAGTACATTTATAAGTTTAATTAAGATAGATATCTCCAGAGAGAGGATTAGCACCTCTTGGTAGCCGGGGGGCTACAGGGACTCCTGGAAAGGAGGGAGAGGATTATGACCTCTCAGGGCCTGGGGATTAGGACCCCAGAGAGAGGATTAGGACCTCTCTGCAGCCTGGTTGTTGTTGCTTCCTAATGTTCTCATTGTTCTCTCCTATATCAGTTAATACAGTCTGCAGTCATGTTTCGTTCCAGTTTGACTAAGCAACCGATTAGCTATGTTTACTACTGAGATCTACACAGGTGGACTTTAGGGCAAACCTTAGGTGTGGATCTTTCCTCTGTTCTGTGATGTTGAATTGATTATAGACAAATAAACTTTGGGTTGGGATGAAGTGCTCCCATACAGGTCATTCTTTGCCCCATAGACTCACAGAATGGATTGGTTGCCATGGTAACCATGAGTCTTAAAGTGCTACTGAACCCAAAAAGAATCTGGTGAAAAATAACAATAAATTTTTAGTTCAATATGTACTTGATCAGCTAAATAAGTTTTGACGCCGCAAAAACCATTTTATCGGTATTTTTTTCGAACGCGAACATGACCAAATTGCTGCCGAAAGTGCGACAAGCCGATCCTTAATTAAATATGCATATGACGTCACACGGTTGACACATCGAGCGCGGGGAAATTTCTGTTCTCACGTTTTCAGTCAAATGACTGGAATGGCGAAGCATGGAGGTAAGACTTGTGCGGCCGGTGCCCCGGAACAAATTAGTTGTACAAACAACTCTTTTAGTGCCGGGGTTTCTATGCATATTTTCCCCAAAAACTAGAAAGTAAGAGCTCAATGGGTGAAATTTGTACGGACTCACAGGCCGGATTTTAAGCCCACTGATTACAGCCATCTATGCTCTTTGCACTTCCACGAGAGTTGCTATACACGCCTAAGTTTAAGCAGTCTGATGCCTGCTGATGCAAGCGAAGAAAGTGGCGATAACTCGGGGGAATTAAGCAGCAAGGGGCCAAAGGAAAAACGAATTTTAATAAGAGGATCAGTTCTGACGACTCATTGCGCGAATAAAGAGCCAGAGAAAGGGGAACCGAGTGATCGAGATCGGAGAAGATCGAAAGCGGTAAGTGCAGGTCAAATCCAGTCATTTGTTTTCAGTTCTCACAACTACCCATCGTCTTCACTAGCTTCATCCCTATTTCAAGCTAGAAAAACAACGAAAATATCGAAATATTCGACGAGTTAAAAATATTATCCAGCTTACGATAATAAATAACCTTTAATTTTTTTGAAAGTGTCACATCTTGTTTAGGTACCGGTACTCATAAATTACGGGTCCGCAAAAAAAGGCCTTTCAGTAATCACACGCACTTTCATTTCATCGCCTGCGCTTGAAAGTCTTTTGAAAAACATTGTTCTGGCGAGAGAATGTCTCCCTAAACTTGGTGTTTTATTACAAACAATTGCAGCATTTGCGATGAGGTTAAAGGGGTTTGACAGGCTAAACAAGACTCCCGCTGTTTCGTGATGTAAAAGGTCTTCAGTTGACCTTTAGAGTTAAGCTCTCACAAATATGTCTTTTAGAGATTTTCCTCTCCTGTAGGAGATGAGAGGTGATTCTCTATATATTTCTCTCAGAATTGGTTGGTTTTCGATTAAATGCTACTTGGACATTAAAATATTTTTAAGGTTAGGCACTGATGGATTGTACTGTGTGACAAAAGGCATTAATCCGTTTTGCACTTTTTGCGGTTTTTGTTGAAGTGCCGACTTTCTATCTGTAAATTTGACTTCTGCGAGGACTTTGTTTACCAGATTATCTGGATAGCCTCGAACACGCAACTGTGATCTGAAATTTTTAACGTTTTCTTCAAATGTTGCCTTTGAAGAGCCTAAGGGCTTCGCCTTTGATAAATCCTTTTTTCACGCCTGGAGCGTGACAGTAGGAGAAATGCGTGAATTGAAATGTCTCAGTCGGTTTAAAGTGCGTGCGGATGTCAAAGATTGAATCTTTGTAGAATCTCTCGCCTTTAAAGATGGTAGTGTCTAGGAAGATTGTTTTCTCCTTTGATATTTCTGATATTGAGTTAGGCCGTCATCGTCTTCTTCTTCGTCTGGTTCTTCATAGCCCTCTGGGACAACCGGCTCGAACCGATATGGCTCTACGAGACCGCAAACTACTCCAAAATCTTCCTCGTTTTCGCTCTCTACTTCCCCAGAAACACTCTTGGAGCTTATGTTAGAATCTGAATCTTCGGAACTAGACATTTTCCAATCTAGAATGAAGTAAACAGTTGACGTTTACAGTAATCTCGACAGAGACGCTGTGAGCTTCAGTCACTTTCCCCAGTGTTGTCAACCTTGTGACGTCATGAGTGTGGTCATCCGCTGAGAAGTTCGCAGGCTCTATATTTCTGATTTTGTCCCACTTTTCCACCCTACTTTACGCCTCGATAACAGTAACTTCTTGAGGGTAAAAGAGCAGTTTTATTTTCAAGTAGTGTTCTTCTAAGATTGAAAAAATATTTTAAGTAATAAAAAGCCACTTTGAATTTTCGTTTCAGTAGCACTTTAACTACCTTACCTGACTAAGGACCTCTCTCAGGGTATTGTGACTTGCAGCCCTGAGGAGGAGTAAGGACCTCTCGCAGGGTATTGTAACCGGCAGCCCTGGAGAGGAGTAAGGACCTCTTTTAGGGTATTGTGACCTGCAGCCTTGGAGAGGAGTAAGGACCTCTTTTAGGGTATTGTGACCTGCAGCCCTAAAGTGGAGTAAGGACTCTTGCAGGGTATTGTGATTGCAGCCCTCAAGAGGAGTAGCATCTCTCTTAGGGGATCGTGACCTGCACCCCTAGAGAGAAAGGAGGTGAGAGGGGGTTTCCCCCCCTCCCATCTTACCAAGCTAGACTAGTATAGCGTTAACGATAGTTGCCTGTTGGAGTACTTCATTCCCAACCCCTTTTCCCCACATTTGCTGTTGTTTGTGTTCCTGTTTCTCATGGGTTGGAAGCATTAATTGTCTGTTATCCATGCATGGGCACCTCATGCTATAACCCTTGTTTTACTTTTTCTAAGAGCAACGTCGCCATCTGTACTCGTGGCTAGGTTATTCATAGCCACTTTTTATTTAGTTTACCTAAATTCTTCATTAAACCCACTTTACTGTTGGAAGATCAGAGAGGTGCGTCGAGCAGTGAAAGAGATCGTCAAGGGACTCTGTTTTGTTTATGAAGTTAAGATTACCTTATATTTTACCTTAGTTCAATTTACTTCTTGTATCTTTGGGCAGTAAATAAATGGGAAAACGCATGCATGGTGAAATTCATAAACAAGACTTCAAAATATGTGCTTTAGTCAATAACTCAAATGAAGCCATTGCAATAAACAGTAAAACAGCTAAAGGCGGTACTGATTTAAAAAATTTTTCAAAGTGGAAAGCGCAGGGAAAGAACTGGTTAACGTCAATTTATAAAAAGTTTGAGTTACTCTCTGAATAACGTTTTTCAGTTTACTTTCTCACAGAAAATGTGTAACCATCAACACTCACAAGAAGCTGCGTGCAAGGCAGATAATCATTTACGTAAAAGCAGAAAAGTGAAACATACTACATGCACGTGTTAGTTTTCATTGACCGATATTAAATTTTTATTTACTTTATTTAAGACAGTTGTTCCCTGAGGAGGAAACTTTCTGTTTGACTATAATTCGGTTTCAACGAGATGAAGGGGGCCTTACTGTTTTAACATTTTTGACTCCTCCGTTTCATTACTGTTTTTCACAACCGAAAAGGAATGAACAAAATTTCAGTATGGAAAATTATCGACTCCGTTGACTGGAATGCGGGCCTAACAGGAAATTCCCCCGAGCCATTTTCTCAAAACCACCCATAAAATCAATAATACAACGGAGATTACTTACGCGACACAATTAAAATGATCAGCAAATCGTTATGCCTGATAAAACCATCGCTCTTTTGGGAAGTATTCATATTATTCAAATGGACAACGACAGGTGCGAAAACAAGCAAAACCTGATGTTTTTTTCGCTTAGAAGCCACTTCCTCTCTGGTTATTAAAAATAATTGAGCTGAACGCACATATTTATTTTTTTTTTATCGTTTTGATCTGTAACACTGAAATTAATGTAAAAGTTTTCGATCGACATCCCCGGCAGTCAACATTTTTATGGCCTTGTAAGTCTTTTATGTATAACATCGGCATGTATACAGGACGTGGATATTTAATCGAATTGCAGGTTTTTAATTGGATAAATTTACAACGTATGTTCCTCTCCAGTTTTCAATTCTTCCAAACATCTTTTATGCACAGGTTATTTGTTCCGTAAAAATTGTAAATCGCAATGACGTCTGACACACTAACTCTGCTAACTCGTACATTGTGGCCCACCGAAACTGAATTACATAGAACAAAAAATTCAAATGAGCATAACACTTAGGGATCCACAAGCCCAGCCCAGCCGAAGCGGGACTTCAAAACTCGGGACCTACAAGAAGTTCAACTCTCTTACATTTCGGCCACATTGGCGAACTGTAAAACAGGATATTCACTCGGGTGTGCCAGGTGCTGGGCTCAGCTGGTATAAGCGACCCCCGGCCCGAAATCTCGGGGATAATCGTCAGGGTACAGCCCTCCAAACACGGAGGTACCGCTGCCGGCTGAGTTTTTTTTTTTCTTGTTTTGGTTTTCTCATAGAACCCGCGCGAGGCCATTGCAACTGAACTTCACCATCACCACAAATCTCTCTGGAAACAAAGAATATCAGTCTGCTTTGTTTTTATATTTTCTATCCGCGCTAACCTAAAGGACTACAAATGCGCAGCTGGGACAGTAAATAATTAAAACGCGCTACTTATAATTGAGTCTTGTAGGGAGGGCTATGAGAATTCAAGATACAAATAAAATATTAGTTACTTTAGTTTAGGACAGCGTTAGGTTTACTTTGAAAATGACAACAATTTTGGCGGGGGCGAGTGGATATTCCCATCGGTTGTTCAGGCCGCCATCTTTAATTACGAAAACTGTGGAGAGTTGGGGCGAGGTAGAAAATTTACCAAGCCAGTGGAAGGGAGAAATAAAATTTTGGGAGGGGGGAGGGGGAGGGGAAAGAAATTCCTTCCCCGCCCTCCACCCCTCCGACATTCTCGCATCGCTTTCTTGCCCCAATTCTCCCAGTCTGCAACGAATTCAAAATGGCGGCTAAACACTCGAAAGATGAAAACCACCAAAACCGCCTGCACTGCAGGCTAGCCGAAAACAAGCAGGAAGCTAAATCGGTCAATAGAACCGAGATAGAAGCGGCAAACACGTGAACAGGAGTCGTGTAGGCCTTCCAACCCCATTTTACCACGTCTTCCAATCTAGCACTTGCAAGTGATGTCGCCGTCAAACCAATTGAAGATGCTTCAGTGAACTGATCTTATACGATGCTTTTCAGAGGACAGACGACAACCACACACGCAGGTTTCGACGATAATATTTCTTTTACACGAATCAACGACTGAAAGATGAGGTTTTTACCAAGACCCGTCGGAAGAACTGCTATCAAATCCTTTCCGTCTACAAGTATCAAAATAACTTCTTTTTTGCTCGGGACGTAATTCACGTGTCAAACCCAGCTCAGAGAGAAATAAAAGAGCTTCTTCAAGAGCAGCATCAAAGCTTCGCTAGTGCGCCACTTTTCTCCCACGGAATGAGCGGCAAAAAAACTACCTTTAATTGGCAGGTATCAATCTGCTTGAGCTCTACCGCACCAATCAGAGACTCCGTTCGTGGGCGAACGGAGTTTCTTAAACGAACAATGAGTGCGGGCAGGCAGTTTTTTCTTTCCTCTCCCCCTCCCCCCTCCCCAAATTATCTTTCTCCCTCCCACTAGCTTGGTAAATTTTTTACCTCGCCCCAACTCTCCACTGTTTTCCTGATTCAAGATGGCGGCCTGAACAACCGATGGGAATATCAACTCGCCCCCGCCAAAACCCGCCTGCACTGCAGGCTAGTTTTCAGCGGGGCAAGACGGTGGTTTCAATAGAGGATAACATGATGATGATAGTGATTGAAACAGCCATGTCCTTAAATGTCGCATGTTATGTATTTTGATACCAAAGGCCATTTCTGGGTTTAAATTCTGCATTTATCGCCTGTTTGTTTTGGCCCTTGTTGTTCCTGTTTAGCCACTGTGGCCCTTCATATGTCCTCTTAAGCATTTTGCCTAGCTTTGGTTTGGCTCGTTTCAGTGCGTTCAGTGACAGTACAGCCTCTCTCATGTTATCAAGGCTTGGAATTTAAGCCGCGTAATATAATAATCTTCATTGAAGCAAGATGTTGTGTTTTTTTTTTTTGCGACTATACGTCTCTTTATCCTTTCTTTAGTATTGTAGCTTCTTAGAGAGCTATGCAACACTTGAAATCGAACGCTAAATTCCGCTCCTGATTACGGTTGTGTCTTTGTCGTCTTTTCGCTCCGCTCTGTAACTGCGGTTATAAAATTTTCCTCCTTTTGTTCTATCTTTGTTTTTGTCGGAAGCAGATTTTATGAAATTACTTCATTTCCATTGGCTGACGATCGACTTCCGGAAAAGCGGTCAAGCGAAACTAATTAGGGGCGTTTTTGAATTTTACAGCCTCTGCGGGCAGGCGGTTTATTTTTCCTTCCCCGCCCTCCACCCCCTACGACATTCTCGCATCGCTTTCTCCCAGTCTGCAACGAATTCAAAATGGCGGCTAAACACTCGAAAGATGAAAACCACCAAAACCGCCTGCACTGCAGGCTAATTATACATATCTTAAGGTACTTTAGCGATCCAAGGACTTCAGAAAACTGATAATCCAACTTCCTTCCAGCCCGTTCGAATTAAAGCGATCTCTTGCTTCACAGAACATCTTTGTCATTTAAAGGTTGACGCAATTAATTTGATGTAACTGCCATTTCAACCTTTGGTCATCTGGAGAGCCAATCCATAATTAACATCCGCTCGCTTAGTTGTTTCAGGCAGTATGTTCTGAGACAGTTATTTCGCCGTAGGTATCATCGAATTATAGGTGTTGAAATAACGATAAATCTTTCAAAGCTACCCAAATCAGTTTCAGTTCTCCTAAACACTTTTTATAGTAACGTCATTCTTTTTATAAACGTTGAAAATTATCGATGACGCGTAACAGAAACGTAAGAAAATTGCGAGGAAGTCCAAGTTTTCTTTCACTCAACAATTGAAACGTTTACATTCGCGACTAATATATGATTCTTGCGTCCTAGGAAAACGTCTTTGTTTGCAATAAACGGTAGGGAATTATCTTCTCGTTTATTCAATATTCCGTCGACGTTTACAGTGAAACTATACGTAAGGCATATGAGACAAGACTATTCGGATATGGCAGGAAATTATAGCGGTGAGATAACGGCTCTGGCAGAGAAAAAAGGTTCAATGGTCTCTTCTTTAGCGTTTCACATTAGTCTGTTCGCTAATTCAAAATGGCCGGCAAGAGAAAGAAGGCTGCTTGTAGACTGAAAGCAATAACGAAACAAGAAAGACTGAATAAAGATGAAAAATGCTTATTAAATTGAACGCTTGCCTCGCATACGGTTGAGCTAATGACTGTGTTTTTCGCCGAAACTGTGACTACCGTTTACTCACTATTTTCTGTTATTTATGGAAGTATTGTCATTCGTGTCATCTTTGCCTGAGGTACAATTAGTGATCAAGTAGTAAAAGAAAGGAGGCGATGTCTGTTTTTTTCTTTGTTTTTTTTTTTCTATCGGAGCTAAATAAAAGATTATAAATGCACAGCTCCAACAATTAATAATTGAAACGTGATTCGGTATCCTGCTAATTGACGCTTCCCTTCTGTTCAGGCAGCCTCAAATTAAACCGATTGTGTCATAGAATATTTATGTTATTTTCTTTAAAGGCTGACATAGTTAATTTGAGATATTTGTAATAAAAATCCTCTGATCGTCAGAGCTGTAAGATCACTGAAATTAGCTCCCTCTCCACAACAACAAAGTAAAATGGCGATGACAAACTTTACTGTCCACCCCAGTCACAAATCATACATGAAACATTACTGTTCAACAGAATTGGCGGAGGGAACAACCACCCAACTAATGGTCCTCATAGCACTGAATCTTTTTCTGTCCGTCACCGCATTTCTGGGAAATACTTTGATCCTTGCTGCTCTTCACAAGGCGTCTTCACTTCATCCGCCGTCCAAACTCTTGTTTCGAAACCTGGCGACAACTGATCTTACTGTTGGTATCATTGCACAGCCTTTGCATGTTACTTATTTAATATCTGTGTTCAATGAACAATGGCATATTTGTCGCTTCGCACTTCTTGTTTCTTATATCATAGGCTATATTTTGTGTGCAGTGTCACTGTTAACACTGACCGCAATTAGCGTGGACAGACTTCTCGCTCTGTTGTTAGGGCTCAGATACAGACAAGTTGTAACTCTGAAGCGAATCTATATAATATGCATCGTTGTTTGGTTTGGGTGTGTTATCAATTCAACGATGCTGTTCTGGAATCAACATATAACTTTATGGGTTGGATCCATTATTACATTACTGTGTTTAGTCACCTCATTCTTTTCTTACGCAAAGATATTCTTCACCCTTCGGCGTCGAGACCAAGTTCAAACTCAAGGACAGCAAAACCAAAACGTTCTACTGAACAGAACGCGATACAGAAAGACAGTGAACAGTGCAGTGTGGGTGCAGTTAACATTAGTTCTCTGTTATCTACCTGTGTTTATAACTCCTGCTTTACATCTTGGAAGAGAAGTGTCGCCGTCTGTACTCGTCGCTAGTTGGTTCGCAGTCACTTTAGTTTACCTAAACTCGTCATTAAACCCACTTCTTTACTGTTGGAAGATCAGAGAAGTGCGCCAAGCAGGGAGAGATACCGTCAAGGGACTGTTTTGTTGATCACGTTATAATTTACCTTAGTTCAGTTGGGTTGTAAATAAATGGAAAAACACATGAAGGGTAAAACTCATAAAGAAGACTTTAAAATACTAGCCTTGTTGATAATACAAATATGTCAAAATAGCTAATGTGCCTCAAGTGGTGTATGAAATGTTTGGTAAGGTAGAAAGCGTAATATAACAGCTTGTCACCTTAATTTATAAATATTCTGAGTTACTCTTTGAATAACGTTTTTCAGTTCACTCTCTTAGAGAAAATGTGTAACCATCAACCCTCACAAGGAGCTGCGTGCAAGGCAGATAATCACATACGCAAAGGAAGGAAAATGAAACGTATTACATGCACGTCTTGGTTCCGATTGATTCATATTAAATTTTTGTTTTCTTTACTTTATAAGACGGTTGTTCCCTCGAGATGAACGAGCCTTGTTGTTTTAAAATTTTTGACTCCTCCATTTCATTACTGTTTCAATATTAGGATGGAAAATTATAGACTCACTTGACAAGAATGGGGACCTAAGAGGAAATTACCCGAGCCATTTTCTCAAAATCATCCCTGAAACGAATACAACGGAGACTGCTTACCCGACAAAAGTAAAATGATCAGCAAATTAATCGTTATGTTAAAACCATCTTTTTTTTTCTGGGGGGGGGGGGGGGGCAATATTCATATTATTCAAATGGATCACTACGAACAGGCGCAAAAACAAGTAAACCGTGATATTTTTCGCTGGTTATTAAAAATGATTGAGCTGAACCCACACCTTTATTTTTCCATCGTTTTAATTCCCCCTAAATTAATGTTTAAAATCGATTTCAGTTGCAGTCAACATTTATAAGGTCATGTGAGTCTTTATTGTGTAACATTGGGATGCTTACAGCACGTGGATATTTAATCGAATTACAGGACGGTTTTTATTTGGATAAATCTACAACATATTCCTCATATTCCGTTTTTTCAGTTTTTCCAAACATTAATTATTTTGTGAAAGGAGTTTATCAAATGTAGGGTGATGCTAGTAGTTGTTATCGCAATTGCAAAAAAATAAAATTAACATAACACTTGGCGATCCACAAGCGAAGCAGGACTTAAATCTAGTTCCTCGTCGCTACAAGAAGTCCAACTGTCTTACCGCTCTGCCATACTGCCTCCCGCTGATCGTAGTTTGTCTGCATGTCTCGAAACAAACTCGGATGCGAGTCTGCTTTGTTTTTATACTTTGTATCCGCGCTAAATAAAGAATTACAATTCTACAGTTGCGACAGTCATTACTTAAAACGTTGTTCAATATGCTACTAATTGAAACTTTCTGTTCGATTCAATAATATTGTAGGGAGGGCTATGAGAATTCAAGATCCAAATAAAATATGAGTTACTTTTCTTTTGGACAGGTAAGAACTGGTTATTTCAAATTATAAATATTTTGAGTTACTCTCTGAATAACGTTTTTCAGTTCCTCTAGAAAATAAAATGTGTAACCATCAACGCTCCAGAGAAGCTGCGTGCAAGGCAGCTGATGTCGATCTCATTGCGCATCTTGGTTTCCATTGACTAATTGTGAATTTTTATTTTCTTTACTTTAAGACGGCTATTCCCTGAGAAAGAAACTTTCTTCCATTTTCACTACAATTCGGTTCCAACGGCCTGAACGAGCCTCGATTTTTTAATTTTTTTTTTCAGTACTCCTCCATTTCATTTTCTCGAAATAATTCCTGAAACCTATAACGGAGACTACGGACTCGACAAAATCGTTGTGATACGGGCGTTTTGACCCTCGATTAATACTATGAAAAAGCAAATAAAGTTTGTTTGTGTTTTTTAAGTTGTCGTTATTCTAATGTTAACAGCAGCATGTTCACATAATTTTGCAAGGAGTACTATGAATAGGCGCTGAAGCAACAAAAACGTGAGGCTTTTGACTGAGAAGCAAATTGAAACGTTCTCTCTGGTTAGTAAAAGGAAATAATAAGGCTAAAAGCACATCTTTATTTTTACATCGTTTTAATCTCTCCTGAATTAATGTGATCGACATCAGCCTGAGCTGCAGTCAACATTTTTATGGCCTTGGGAGGTTTTATGTATCAGTATATAGGGCGCAACTATATTAAAGCGAATTGCAGGTTTTTAAACGGATAAATCTACAACACATATCCCTCACCAGTTTTCGGTTCAATTCTTTCAAACAATTCTCATGTGTTTCAGTCATAAAACTTGTAAATCATAATGATGTTCAAGTTTTATTTCAGCCAACAGTCGGTTGGTATTGAACTGATGAGTCTTTAGCTCGCCCTCTAGTTATTGCTTGATCGAAAATCATGATTCAGCCAGCTAACAGTTAAACGACTCTTGGTTTCCTGCGGTGCGTCTGCTACGCTTCCGTAGACGCTATGAAATCATATTATCCTTTATTTAAAGTATTTGGTTGGCTTCCACATGAAACTAAACCGATAGCATATAAAGATATACCATTTTAACAACGAAGATGGTCATAGTGACCAGAGTTTCCCCCTTCAGATGGAGAGTTTAAAAAACCTAGAATCCTTAGAGCCCATAAAAACTTTGAACTAATAAACACAGGGGCTCGGATTTTTCCGAGTTCCCATTTGAAGATGCAAAAACATCTTTCATGTATTTAAACACAGACAAAGACAATTAAAAATATGGCAACCTTAACTTTCATTAGCAGCACGTTTGAGGATCCATTTTATAGTTAAAATTTCTATATCGCAGAAGGCCCACATATAAAGTAAACAAAGGTAGCAATAAAAACAAACAAACAAACAAACAAACAAACAACAAAGAGCAATTCAAAAACCTGGAATTGTCAAAATCCAGTTTGAAGTAACAGTCTGATTGACACAAACGAAATTTGCAAGAATAACAACCTTAACTTTCATTAACAGCAAGAGCAGCACCTGCGACATGCATGGTGAAAACGCTTAAAAGCCGCCCAAGCTTTTCCTTTAGTTTCGTTACTTAAAAATGGGAAGGAAAAACATGGTTGCTTATGGACTAAAAGCAATAATGAAACAAGAAAGACTGAATAAAGAAAAAAAAAATGCTCAGCTTATTAAATTGAGAGTGTGCTTCACATGCGGTTGACGGCTAATGACTGTGTTTTTCGCCGAAATTTTGACTTTCGTTTACTCAACACGCTTTTCTTTTTCTTATTCAGTTTTGCTAGCATGGCTACATTTTATTTAAATGAGCGATGCATTTTCTGTTATCAATTGAAGAATTGTCAATTTTCTTTTCATCTTCGGCTGTGGTAAAATTAGTCTTCATGTATTACAAGAAAGGAAGCGATATGTGTTTTGCTTTTCTGTCCGCGCCAACTAAAGAATTACAAACACACAGCTGCGGCAGTTAATAATTAAAACGTGATTCGGTGTCCTGTTAATTGAAACCCTTTCATTTCAGCCCCGATTGCTTCATAGAATATTTATATAACAGCCGTCTGATTAAAGGAGATCTACGCGATCATTAACAACAGCTCCTTTTCAATTTATCAACGAGCAAGAAAGTAACATGACGATGAGAAACGTTACCGCCCATCCGAGTCACAACATCGGGCAGAATGCCTATTGTTCTGGAGACATTTACTTACGTATACACTTCAAGAAACGTCTTAGGACTGTCATATTGCTCGTTATTATTAATAGACGCGCAAGAAGCACGCATTTAATTGGTTGCTATGCACGCACGGCAATGCTCATTAGTATGTAGTAGGCGGTCAATATAAACAATAGATACTGCCTGCTATTGTCTTCTCATTTCTTTACTAAAATCACACATTTGCGCGCAATACCCGTAAACGAAACAAAAAGATGTAAAGTTTGCCAGTGCAATTATTTCTGCATACGTTTGGATTGATTTCGTTCAGTAAAGGAATATAAAACATCCTTGTTTGGTTATTTGCAATTAGGGGGACTGGGTATATTTGCATGTTGCGATCGCGCAACAAAGACAAAATGCTCGTCCTTTAAACGTACCAAGCACCGTTAACTTATCAACCACCTTTATACGAGCTAGGAATTGTAACGATTGTGAAATCAAAGAGTAATTAAATGCGCGTCCTGTATTCCGCAAAAAAATGCCTTAACGTCTCGAACTAACGTTGCGCGAGCGAGGGTTTGTGACGATTGTGGGATAATGCAGTCATTGGCCCAATTTATACTACAGACGGATAATCCGTCTGGACGAACTTGGGCAAGAATTTGTTAGTTCGTCTGATAATCCGTCCGTGTATAAATACGGGCAACAGACGGATTTTTCATGAAGACGAACTATCTGTTTAGTTCGTCTTGGCAGACGAACTAAGGTGGATAATCCGTCAGGACGGATAATCTGTCTGTGTGTATAAATGCAGCGACAGACGAACTTAGATGCCGGAATCAACACCTCGTTACATAAAGCCAGTGGTCTGTTAGCAGTAGGATACAAAATGTGTTCGCATAAACGAAGTACTAGTTTCTCCCGACTTGCATAATCCGTCCAGTATAAACGGGACGAACTATGAGACGAACTTATACTGTGCTTTACAGTTCGTCCCGTATTTATACTGGACGGATTAAACGACCAGACGGATAATTCGTCCAGACAGATTATCCGTCTCTAGTATAACTTTGGCCATTCGCACGAGCGTAAAAAGCCCAAGGAAGCTACAAGTGAGAAAGAATGATAACTATTTTCTTATTTTGATTACGCTTTGGGGCACTTTGGGCTTTTCAGTTTGCTTTCATGCGAATCTTAGCAGCGGGTACTTTTTCAGAGCTTAATATAAAAACAAGGCCAACCGGGCCGGACTTGAACTTTCTTTGATTAACATTAATCATTTGTCAAAGCTGATTGTCAGCCATAGAACATTTTTGTTCAATAGGATTGACTGAAAGAAGAACCAACCAGTTAATGGTCATAGTACTAAACATTTTTGTGTCCTTCACCGCATTTCTAGGGAATGCTTTGATCCTAGCTGCCCTTCACAAGGAGTCTTCACTTCATCCGCCGTCCAAACTCTTGTTTCGTAAACTGGCGTCAACTGATCTTGCTGTTGGTGTCATTGTAGGGCCCCTTAAAGTCAATAATTTTTTTTCTTTACTGAATGAACAATGGCACATTTGTCGCTTCGCAAGTCTGGGTTTGTATACCACAGCCTACATTTTGTGTTCGGTGTCACTGTTAACACTGACTGGATAGACTTCTCGCTCTGTTGTTAGGGCTCAGACACAGACGAGTTGTAATGTTGAAGCAAATCTATATTCTATTCATCGGGATGTGGTTTGTGTCAATTATCTTTTCAACGACGAAGTTTTGGAATAAACATATAACATCATGGGGTGGATCCATTATTACATTACTATGTTTAGTCACCTCATTCTTTTCTTGCGCAAAGATATTTTTCACCCTTCGGCGTCGAGACAAAGTTCAGGCACAAGGACAGCAAATCCAAAACGTTCTACTGAACAGAGCGCGATACAAAAAGACAGTTTACAGTGTAGTGTGGGTGCAGTTAACATTAGTTCTCTGTTATATACCTCAGTCTATAACTGTTGCCTTTGAGGTGTTCTTCTTCAAAGAGGGTCGATGCCATCTGTACTCGTCGCTAGGTTATTTACAGCAACTTTACTTTACTTGAACTCGTCATTAAACCCACTTCTTTACTATTGGAAGATCAGAGAGGTGCGTCAAGCAGTGAAAGATATCGTCAACAGACTATTTTGTTATATTCAGTTTACCTTAGGCCAGTTTACTTCCTGTAGCATTTGATAATAAATAAATGGAAAAACTCATGCAGCGCCACTACATTATTTACATTGTACTCAGCGGTTGTCAGCGCCGCGCACGCGCGTCTGTGGGTGTCTGTTCCATGTGCTCGCCATTGATTGGAGTTGTTGTTATTAAACCTTCGAGTTAACGCAGTGTTCCTTTCTTATTGGCGTGGTGGCAGCGGTTAACCCACGCCTCGAATTCCCTAACACAAGTGTGGGCTTCGGATCCTGCGACATCTACTCAAGGTGACAAATCCATTATTTCAGGTGAGCGATTTGTGTACTTCCCGATATGGCCGCCTCGCCTCGAGCACCCAAACAGTGGCAACTAACAAAGATCGAGACGATTACGTCGTACGAAAGTTGGCGGCAGAACTTGATCTATGTTCTTTCTCTCGACAAGAACTTTGTCCCCTTTCTCGATGCAACCTGGCAGAAACAAACGACCGCCAATCCACGTAGGGGCCTCACCGACGATGGCACTACGGTTCTTGAAGCCCAGCGACTCACTGCCGCCCAAAAGAACGCCCATCTGGACCTACTACTCGGCCAAATAGCCAACTTCCGTACTGTAATCTCTAGGAATTCTATCGTTAAACACTCAACTTCCCTGAACGACATATGGCAAAAAATCCGTCAACATTATGGTTTCCAGTCCACCGGAGCGCACTTTCTTGACTTGGCTAGTATACACCTACAGCGAGATGAGAGACGCGAGGACCTGTTTCAGCGTCTTATGGCTTTCTTTGAGGATAACCTCCTTTCTGTTCATGGTGGCTTAACACACCATGGATATCAGGTAGCTGCCGATGAAGACCTCTCCCCCACACTAGAGAACACTGTCGTTGTCCTCCGGCTCCAGTTGATACATCCAGGCTTACCTCTCTTAGTGAAACAAAAATACGGTTTTGAATTACGCAATAAGACCCTGGCTTCCCTCAAACCTGAGATCTCCCAAGCTCTTGGATCTCTCCTTGATGAGTTACGTAGCATTAAAGATGCCAAAGCCATGCGTATTAGCAGTACCTTACCACGACGCCACCCTAATAGTGGTCAAGGCCAACCTCGACGACGCCCCTTCTTGTCCTGCATCCTATGCAAAACAGCCGGTCGCCCACATAACACTCACAACCTGATGGATTGTCGTTACCTGCCCGACCGTGACCGTCGACCATGGGCTCGGTCACGCATGGTGATGGATGACCTTGACGACCTCGGTGCTGAGGAGTGCGAGCCCTTGGATGAGAGCAGTGACCTTGTAGTCCCACCAGCCCAGGGTGAAGAGCCAGCAGCCCTTCGTGTGAGCATAGTCCAATCACCTGTCCTTAACACCTTCTATCACGAACACCCAGTGCAGCTGACCCTGGACACCGGTGCAACTTCCAACATGGTCCGCGCCTCCTCCGCCAAGCTGTATGGTTTCCCCATAACTCCGGCCTCCCAGATGGCTCGTCAGGCTGATGGAGTTACCCCAATGGATGTCATTGGCGAGGTCCACTGCTCCCTTACCCGTGGACAGTGGACATTTGAATTAGATGCCCTGGTCGTTCGTCAGTTAGATGTCGATACCCTGGGTGGTAACCCCTTCATGGTCCGCAACGACATTGGTGTTCGCCCTGCCAAACGTCAGATTGAGATTGGTGGCACTGAGATTATCAGCTACTGCTCAGCCTCGAGGCATACGCGTCAACCCAATGTGCGGCGTACACAATCTTTCCTGCTACGCAACCCAAACCGCACAGTTGTTTTGGCAGGGGAGTATGTCCAGTTCAGTACCCCTTCTGACGCTGACTCCGACACCTTGTGGGCCCTTGAGCCCCGGCTCGACTGTCCTTCTAACATGCCACGTAAACCAGAAGATGCATGGCCTCCTCCCCAGCAAATTCAATTCGTAGATCATGCCGTACGCGTCTCCAACATGACAGACTCTCCCATTCTTCTGAAGCGCGGTGAGCAGTTATGCCAGGTTCGACACATTCTACCCGTCGAAGCCTCCACCTCCACTTCACCTACCACCACATGCAGTGCCGCCTCTCCTTCTCCAGCCCTCTGCAAGCCGTTTTCACCCCGTGTGATAGTTGATCCTGATGGGTGCCTAGATCAGGGCACTCGTGACAAATTCACAGCTCTCAACCTGGAGTTTGATGATGTGTTCAACACGTCCATCTCTAAATACAATGGTGCAAGCGGCAAAATTGAAGCTGTTGTCAACATTGGCCCCACCCTTCCTCCTCAGCGCAAAGGCCGGCTCCCACAGTACAACAGAAACACCCTTGAGGAATAACAAGCCAAGATTGACGAGCTCGAAGCTGCCG
>OX419337.1:20296305-20298805 GCA_948470475.1 Galaxea fascicularis
ATCTGTCTGAATCAGACAGATAAAGCGTCAGTCTACGAACAAATTCAGTCTACGAACCGTCGAGTCAGACGAAGAAGTTATAATGAACTCAATTCGCTCAGTTTAGCCGTTCATCTCACGAGAAGTTCGACGTAAAACTTTGACCCGTGCCTTAGGATGCTGCTGGAACTTACCACATTGGATTTCGTGTCTCTGAGAATTCGTCAACCGCTGTAACATTTGCCATCACTCTATGAAAAACCCGATGCTATTATCTCCTCGAAAATCCCAACGACTTGTGTATGATCGTGAGTAAACTGCGAGCTCACGCCGCTTTGCGGTAACTAAAATCCTGTCGCTGAAGTGTATTTGAAAAAAGACACTGCATGCTTTAATTGTAGATTGAATATTACTGCACATTTAATTGACTTTTACACCTAATTGTGATGACACGATTGTCAGAAAGATGACTCCTTTATCAGATAAGAAACGACATACGACGATAGATTGAAGGAATAAGAATGTTGCGCGTCACTGGGTATCCAGCTGAGATAGAGGACTAAAAGTCCCCAATCTCAGCTGGATGCCAAGCTATTTTTTTGGTTGCTAAGAGGCTCTGGCTCGTTATGTAGTCAGCATCAGTTCTCCTCGGGTACCCTTCGACTTTCAAGATTTCTTTGCTTTTGCCAAAATCAATGATTATGGGATGAAATTCTTCGCCCTTCCTCTGAATCAAGATATTGTTTCCTTTCAAATCGTTGTGCAGGAAGCCCTTGTTGTGAATATGTTCCAGAGTTGTTACAATATCTTGGAAAACCTTGGTTGTTGCCTTCTTTTTAAACAGTCTTTCTTTTACGGCCTTGGACAGGGTAAGGCTCCGTTCTCCTGTCCCATAGAACTGAAGCAACAGAGAAATAGGTTCGTTCTCCGTGCATACACCAAAAACAAAAGGGAGATTGGGATGATCTCCTAGACTATTTATTACTTCAGCCTCATGAAAAACCTCGCGCTTGCAACGTTTGGTTTCTTTATAAGATTCATTCCGCCTTTTCATTTCCTTGACTACAGTCTTCATGCCTCTGTACTCTGCAAGATAAACTTCCCCAAACGTCCCAGCACCTATGGGTTGATCTGATATCTTGACCAGCAAAGATGGATTAATTTCCCTCACAGCAGCCGCTTTCTGGTTCTTCGGTCGCTTTGGCGTGGTGCTCTTACTGGATTTAACAACAGCGCTTGTTTTCTGTAATACTTTCTGGGTATTGTAGCTGGCAACATCCAGTCGTTGTCGTTTCGCTGCCATTGACACCATTCTCTTTCCTCTTGAAAGTGCGCTGACATTTACCGATACATTTTTTTGTGCGTCATTCTGCCTTTCTCCCTTGATTCCGGACTCCTGTAGTCTTAACGGTTGTGTTTCAGTATCACAAACGAAATCAACTTTTCTCTTTTCGGTGGCCTCCCCATCCACGGGCAAAACAACTTCACACTCTTCGGCAACCACTGTTTCGGCAACGCAAGGCGGCGCTCCACGTTCCTTTTTCTGCTGGCGCCTTTCTTTTTTCTTTTTGTCTTTTAGCCTCTTCTGCCACTCCCGCTTCTGCTTCTTCTTTTCTTCTTTAAAGTGTGGACGACTGTAGAATCTGTGTTCGTTTGCTATGGCTTCTTCAGACATAACCGATGTGGAGCTACAATAGCTAACACTTGCGTAACCTGACGTTATGAAAAAAGCCGACAAGTTAAGACTCAAGCGCTGGTGAGATGTCAGATGGAAGGTCAACCCAAATAGAGCTATGTGATATTGTGGAATTGAAATTATTTTCTTTAACTTTCCTTAATGTTCAAACCATTTACGAACATATCCTTGGTTTCATACTTCCTCTACTTATTACTCGAAAAGTTAGGGGATGTCGGCTTGTTATTGTAATTAATGTCACGCCAGTGTGTGAAATTTTTTCACTTCCGTTTCTGCGAAAGTTTGCATTCAGGTAGACCACGCGTCAAACATCATGTCGTCGATAACAACGGAATGTTCCCTATGTAGAAAAGCTTTCAAAACGCTCTACTCTCTCGAGAAGCACATAAGGCAGCGTCACCCGACTGCACAAGACTCTGTTGTTGCTGTTTTTAAGGACAGTACCGGGAGACCAGTCGATTTGCCCCCGGTAAGAGAGTCGTTGAAACGTGAAAGCCAAGCAGGATACAAGATGTGGCTTTCAGGGTTAGTCGAACGGATGAATTCAACTTTACATCCACGCTTACCAGGTAAAATTGATTCCATTAGAAAACAGTATCATTATATTAAGATTGTATGAACTG
Organism: Galaxea fascicularis; assembly: GCA_948470475.1. Lineage (NCBI taxonomy): Eukaryota > Metazoa > Cnidaria > Anthozoa > Scleractinia > Euphylliidae > Galaxea > Galaxea fascicularis. The sequence goes on from OX419337.1 coordinate 20,298,604, forward strand.
AATAATGCGACGAACTCACAGAATCACGGGCGTGCCACCTAGTGTTTCTGTTGCATCTGTAACCTTGCACTTAGGAGTTCTAGGCACCATGGCATTACAAAAAACCTACGGTGTACAAGCCCAGACTAAACGTTTAGACCCTTGTTGGATTGTATGAATTTCATAAAGCCATGATGTCTAACTCACAGAATCACGGGCGTGC
>OX419337.1:20303805-20308805 GCA_948470475.1 Galaxea fascicularis
AAATTCTTAAAACCCTGGCATCAAATTCTCATCAACTCTAGCTATAATAGATATTTCCAACTTACATGATGCAGTACTTCCAGAGGAATCATGAGAAGTTGCCCTGGCATAGAGCTGTCTCTGCAGCTTATGGGCGGCTTCAAATCCTTGATTTGACAAGTGGTGCAAAGAACGGTGGGCACGGAAAAGCACTGGCACATGTTCTATTGTAAGATGGCCATAGTCACCCGTCCCAAGGCTTGTCCCAAACATTTCCAAAAGAAGAAACCCCCATTCTTTGCACTGAAAGTAATTGATAGCATTGATTGAACAACAAGCATTTTGAAACAAAATCAACAACTATGGACAATAGAAGAAGCAAACAAAATAACAAAACATCCCCAACTACATAGCTGCTACTCATGGCTTTGCTGGGGTACTCATACACTATCATCTAAATTTTGCATGAACTTGTAGTCACATACACTGCAACTGTGTACCTTTATATCAAAAATGTCAATGAGATGTTCTTCACTTTCTTTAAACTCTGTGTCTCTTGCAATTTCTGCAATTTCCTTCCACAAAATGCAAACCTGTCATGTAAACACAGAGCTCATATTAATATGGAGACCCTTAACATAACTACAGTACAATAGTTTTGACCATGTAGATTTTGTTGAAAGATCTAATATGCAACAGTCACAAAACAATAATATTAATTCATTCACCTTGATCATAAATTCTTTTGTCAGGGCGCACCCTGCGTAAATGCCAAGCTCTTTATTTTCCACTTTCTGTGGCTGCTTACGATTTCCCCTCTTTCTGACATTTGGTGCAGACTGAGGGATTTGGTATAGTTCTTTGAACTTGTTTTCAATTTCTGTTCCCTTGTCATGCCACATTGCCTTTTGCTTTGTAATCTCTTTAGCAACTTCTGTGTAAATAGAGCAACTAAAAATTAGAAGACATTGTTATATGCTAGTTCCAAATACCATTAGCTGCACTGTATTGAAATCTAGTGCTTAAAATAAAGCCATGACAACTTAAGACAATCTTGGATTTACAAGACACATTTTTGCAGGCAATGTAATATAGAGTCTGCATGTAGTTATTAAAATGTTTCAGTGCTCATTCATTTTGTTTTTTACTGTTACAGTGCATTACAAGTACTAAATATTTTATTACCTGAATTGGCCAACTTGATTTCTTCAAGTCTAGTCCCAAAGTCTCTGACATAAATGCCACTCTCTAACATCTCACTGTAGTACTGTAAAAAACAAAAAATGGACCTTTACTATAATTGCTTTTATTCAACTCACTAACCAATGTTTAAATTGCATACACAGAATGATTGTTTCTGCTCACTACAGTGAAAATGTATTGTGTTCTCATTGCTATCACTGTCATTGTTACTTAAAAAGCTCTTCCCAATATTGATACAGGTGGAAAGATAATCTCTGTAAAAATTGATGCAAGACATTATAGTTATCATATGGCATGGGGATGTAGAAACTAAGTACAAAACAAATAACATAAAGTAAAAATAATGATCACTTCAGTGAAGTTATGGCATAAGATCTTAAAATTAGGCCCACATAAAAAGGAGAGTAATACAGAATGACACCTTTTGCCGTGCCTCACAGAAAGATATCTTGTTCAAGATACAAAGTTTTGCAGCTTCAGCATCCTGAAAATGTAATGCAAGCTTTGTTATAGGCAAGGACTTGTCAACAATCTCTTCAATGGCACTCAAAATCTGGCATTCAGTACTTCCTGAAATCAGAAAAAATGCAAAGCTTGTGATAAGTTGTACATGTAAAATGCTAATAAGCTTTCACTTCAAGCACTTGGGCCTCCGGAACTTAAAAACAATTGTTGGATCTATCACTAACACTGATTGGAAAGTCTCCAAACAGGTAATTAATAGTTAATTATTGAAGGAATACAACAAAAAGAAACCTTAACTTATACAATAGAATTTGTTTAGGAAAGCATAACATAAAATAAAATAAAAAAACAAACAAACAAAACAAGAAAATGACACTGATACTGATCACAGAGTAAGTGGGCTTCCCTAAACATGTGCTTTACTCAGATCACCTGAACATGAAGAAAAGGAGATATTGTTTCGGTTTGGAGCTGTTTGCTGCCCAGGTTTCAGTTTTACAGTGATCCTGTCTGCTTTAAAGTTTTCAGGGCCATATTTAGACAGTTCCTCATTGCACTCCTGGAGTGAACCAATTTCATAGGCAAGAAGTCCCACACTTTTCATCAGCTGCTCAGTATTGCGCATCTCACAGTGTAGTGCACAAAGGCACATTGAAGACAAATCCTCATCAAGGATACAGGTGAGGTCATCCCTCAATCCTTTGAAACTAAAAGTGCAAAGATAAGGAAGTGTCAACATTTTAATAATATAGTAAACTGCAATTGGACAGCACCAAATGTACAGCAAATATAACACTGTCTGGTCTTTCATCAAAATAATACCAGAATAAGGATATTTACCTGCCAATGTTAGCTTTTACTTGCAAGAAGTGCTCAAGACAAACCTCATGCCTTCCCAAATCACAATCACAAGCCTATAAACAAATGAAAAATACAAAGTTAAAAAACCCTATACATGGTACATTGTATGTGTCTAACTCAGTGTTACACCAAGTAACCTTTTTAAATAAGGTTGGAGGTGACAAACCAGCAAGCCATTGTGGCCCATTGGCCTTCTTCATTTTTTTGGTCTGTTTGTTACATTTCTAGAGGGAGTCCTGTTTCAATTATTAGAAGTTATATTCCCCTTTACAGTTACTATGTCCCTCCAATTACATGTAAGTAGTAAAACAAACTTACCCTTAAAGCAGAACAGAAAATGCAAAATTCCACAGCCAGCCCATGCCCCCCAAGAATGAAGTCTTCATCATCGACCTTAGCCAGAAGTAAAAGTAACCCCTTGTAATCAAGAGTTACTATAATGAAAAGAGAAAAATAATTATGCTTTCCTCCATAAATTATAATTAACTTCTACTGTTTCCCTCATTTAAATAACATGCATGGCAAGCAATAATGCCATGACTTTTACTTCATACATGTACAATCATGAACATTAAACATGAAGATTTCGAATGTCGGTTTTGTGTCCACTGTTCAACTGTACTGATCTGGGTCAATTTTAACTTTTAAAATTATTCAATCCAACAGCCATGTTTACTACAATAATAATTTATAACAACAAAAAGGAGTTAAAAGTGATACCTTTGAATTTTATATGATAGTGTTTCCCATCTACGCAAATTCCACTTCTTTTGAGTTCTTCTTTTCTTCTGTTGAGGTTGACAAGTAAGCTTCTGAGATACTCCCTTGAAATTAAGGAATAAACAGAAATTAAAGACTTGGTTAATGCAGGGTTTAATGACATTTGGGATACCAAAATTAAATTGCCATACGTTCATATAAATTATAATTTTCAGAAGACCTACAAAGTGACGAAATGAAGAAAATCAAACAGCGATCTGCATTTCAACATACCGTAAAAGCTATAATAAGTCCCCAGGGTTGCAAACAGTATTCTGTTTGAGTGTATATTGTTTGAAAACAAACCTACTGGGCCACATGAAGTGGATTTCATAACAAAGAATAGGAGGGGGGCTTAATAGAGCTTAATATAAAGTACTGCAAGATAGACATATTCAACTTAAATTATTAATACATACACTGTTAAATGTCTTTTCTCTATACTATCAGGTAATGCAAACTTTGTTTACATAATTATATCTCCAGGAAGGTAGACTTTGAAAAGCAAAAAATAATACATACCTTGCATAAACCAAAGGGTGCATAATAATTATATGGCTACACAGTATATGTTACAGTCATTCACTCAGATACAAAGTTTTACTGAACACACATATTACTGACAACAGACTAACCTCTTTTCTTTACAATTGGCAATTGCAAGTGGGTAGACAGATTTGGCGCTTTGTGATGACCGATGTTTAGCATCTAATGAAACAATACCAACTGTCACTTGATCCTTCCCTGAGTTCATTGAAAGAAAATCGTGATAACTAATAGGGCACAGACATCAGGGATCTTTAATATTAATCACTTTTTATTGATACCTACATGTACATTGGCTCTTTACGACACTAAGCAACATATTATTGAACTGGTTCAATGTTGTGAATGAATTAACTGGATTTACAAAATTAATGTAAATAGACTGGTAGGTTACAAAGAGTTAAACTAGCTACTAGATGGAGGTTTCCACCTGCTGGAGTTCCTCAAGATGTCTCAACTTTTTAGGCTTACGTGTGTACCAAGCTTCAAAAGTTGTGGAGCTGAATTTTGTTCTTCCTTTTTGACAGTAAAGATAATTATCAACAGTTACTGATAATTTATATTCCACTTCTACCTGACAATACTTCACCTTTGTCCCTAAACGTACAGTAGAAAGCCATTATAGAAAACCTTTTAAAATACATCTTATCTGTTTGCACAGTTATATAAATGCCAGTATCATCAGTCATAGGAGCCTTTGAAACACCTTTGCTTATATATTGTCCAACGATATTATTGTTGTTTCTACCCATACGTGTACAGGTTTTGTTTAAAACAATGTGAAGTCCTGACCGGTAAACCAGTTCTCTTTACTACAAAAAAGGATTGTTAATAAACCAATGTATCTAATAAACCCATCTATCTATAGAGGATGGTAAAAAAATAATGTATTATAATTTTGTATTGTATTGAACAAAGAAGCAATAGAAGCCTGAGATTCATGACATAATTATGTTGCACACACACTTACCAAAGAAAGGACGTCCATCAATTTTAAGATTAAACAACAGAACATCAGGCAATGAACCATGAATGCGCATATCCCTAATGATCCAAACGATGACATTCTTTATGTTTACTTCAAACCCAGGAACATTGGGAGGACCCGTACGAAACAAGCAGATCTGTTTATAATCTGCTACAGATCTGCCTGCACATCTGTAGCAGATCTGCAGACAATCTACAGA
>OX419337.1:20311305-20348805 GCA_948470475.1 Galaxea fascicularis
CAGGAGAACCTGTCATATTCGCAGCGGCCGATGAGCTTTCACTCGTGGTTTTCTCTCTTTGTCGACAACAGCAAATAAATTTAAAGATAATTTGTACATTTATTTCATTTTCTTCATGGCTGAGATATACTTACATGGTTATACCTCCCAATATTGAGGCATAACAAATAAAATGTTTCTTCCTTTTATGTTTTGTTTTCTTGGAATCACCTCGGCACGAAAATTGAAGAATTTTGAAAGTCAAAGATAAAGATACTTAAGAAGGGAAAAACTCCTCAGTACTCACTGAGTGTTAATTCAGAAGGATGGTTTTAAAAGGGGATCAGATCGGAGGAGCGCCGGCGTGTCAATTCAAGAAGTGTTTTCGATTTCAGCGACGGCATGACCTTCACGTCAATCACAACAACTGATAAGAAGAACATCTCCTCAGCTCATGTTTTGAAGCTGTTGTAGGTAAGAAAAATAATCACAGTACAGAAGCTTAACCATCTTATTCCACTTTTCGTGATTCATTCACGTAATGAATCAACTTTCGTATCGTTGTTCTATCAACACTGATATGTCGATCGATGAAATGTTTTTCCCTGAGTCGACTTGAGCGTTTGGAACACAAATGCGCCCTGCAGTACTGCTCTTAAATTTTATCAGTGAAAGAATTTGTCAGGTATGTGTGTCTAATTCCTATATAATAAGGATAAATTAAGGTCGAAAGTGTATTTATCACTTAATTTAAGTATTCAATCGACGTAATATTTGATTTACTAACTCGTTGTATGTATTAAAGTGGCTTACCATTTATGGCTCTTATTTATGCATTTTCAATTTTCGACTATCTTTTTATCTGTAGAATCGAATTATTTTATTTATCTCAAAACAAACCAGTAATGACTGATCCAACAAGGTTTATACCCAAGTCACGATACAATGAACAGTCTATCGATCCGGTTTTTGGGCTTCAACGTGTTGCAGATCATCTGCAGACGCTGCAGATAATCTGCAGATCTGTTGTTAGTCTGTTTTTCGTCTGCAGTCTTAACATCGTGAAGAGTATTGAAGCTTAACGTCTGCACAGACTGAAAACAGACTCTGCAGACGATAAATTAGTCTGCAGTTGATCTGTTTTTGTCAAAACAGATCTGTTGCAGATCTGCTGCAGATCTGCTCGTTTCGTACGGGGAAGTCTTTCAATGCCCATAAGACTTCTGGTGACGTCAAACTGTCCCTTTCGTAGAGCAGCAATGTTGTTCTTCAGTGGAATGATAGCCTCATCAGACTTTTTCTATGAATTGTTGTAAACACAACAATTATGCAGTTAGTTATAAATAATACCACAACCAGGATCAATCAGTACTGTGAAAATGATGTACTCTCCAGTAGTACAATTGATAGCCATGCATAGGACATTGAAAAAATGCAATAAAAAGATGGGGTCAATGCGCTTGTTTTGGCCCTGCATGCCTGTTATTCTAAGTGTTTTTACTGAGTTAAGCGAGAATGTCTGAAACTTGAACAACCCAAGAATACCAGTACTCCATGTTTCTAATGTGTGTACTAAATGAGGCCACAATTATTGTAAAGAATCCCCATAGCTGGTTCAAGCAGACGGAATGATCCAAACTTCAAACTTTGTTACAGGCAAATAAAGTAAGCTTACTACAAATGATATGATTGTACAGTGATACTTTGCTTTTGCCTTCATCAAAACAAAGAATAGTGGCCAATGTTCAAACAGGATAATAGAACTGCCAAGTGTATAATTTATGATAGGTAATAAAGCAATAAATTTCGAATAAATTTAAGCTTATTATCATAACTTAATATTAATATGTTGGACTCACCCCTGTTCTTCCTAGTTTGGACAGGTTGATCAAGTCCTGCCAGGCACTGTCTGATATCCTAGACTTGAGCTTGAACAACAGGTAATGCCAGTATGGAACCCTCAAGGCTTTTACCCTCTCTTCCCACGCCCCTTCTGGCAAAAGTTTGGAAAACGCTGCTTGGACGCCTTTTTCCTTGATTAAGGAGTCAAAAGTAGTCACAACAACTTCGCGGGCTTCACGGCCGGCGTTTCCATTCAAGCAACAGCACTCTCCAAGAACAGAACCAAGGGATTCTCCATTGCTTTCGCAAAGTGTGGAGACTGCCTTCATAAAATCTACTGCTGTCTCCCGGATTTTTTTCTTCTTGAAGGCAGGAGAAAGGTTTTCGTTGCCTCGCAGTTCCAACAGAGTCCTCTTTCTCTACAATACAATACAATACAATACAATACTTTATTTAACCACGCTACATTTAGGAGCGAAAAGCGCTCGTTAAAACATGTGCGTGCTAAAACAATGTATACAATTAATACAATACAATATATACAATTTATAAAAAATATATGCAATTAATAATCTGTGTTAAAAAAAAAAAAAAAAAAAAAAAAAAAAGATGTGTAAAAACATTATTTCATTTATAATAATCATTTAATAAACGTTTAAAAGTTAAAAGATCCTTTGCTTCCCTTATAAATGGAGGTAATGAGTTCCAAGTCCTGGCGGCAATGAAAGAAAAAGACTTGTGACGCCATTCCAAATTACATCTAGGCATCTCCAAAATTGTTCCAGACCCCCTTAGATTATAGGAGCATAACTTAATTTTAAAGAGATTTTGAATATAGCTTGGAGCCTGATTATGTATACATTTATACACAAGGACTAAGGCCTGAAATTCTCTACGCTGTTTTAACGGCCTAATGCCTACAGTCTTCAAAAGGAACTCATAAGGGGTTTGCCTGCCAAAACCTAAAATCGATCTTAGAATGTAATAGTTCGTGACCTCTAGTTTATTAACCTGGGTTTTACCCACACCAAGCAATAAGGGCGCACAATACTCTAAATGCGGTAAAATAAACGCTTTATATAGGCGGCCCATAACATCCATCGGTATGAATTTGCGTATTCTTCGCAAGGCAGTTGCTTTAGCGCATGCTTTTTTCACTTGCTCCTTCACATGATTCGTAAAATTAAGCTTACGATCTAATGTAACTCCAAGAATCTTAAGTGTCTCTGTAGTGTCGACAGACTTGTTATCTACAAGAAAATCATAATGATATAGCGTTGGACCGATGGCCATTGCCTGAGTTTTGGCACTGTTTATCTCCAAATAATTCTGTCTGAACCAGGATGATAATATACTGAGATCACAGTTGATAACGTATTCAAGGACTAAAGGAGAAACATCAGATGCGTATTCTGTGGTGTCGTCCGCATAAAGCCGCAAGGACGTGTTGGTGATGCCATAGTTCAAATCGTTAATGTAGATGTTGAACAAAAGAGGGCCAAGAAGTGACCCCTGCGGGACCCCAGCTCTCACAGTTCTCCAGTCAGAATATACATCCCCCTCAAGTTTGACTCTTTGCCTCCGGCCTGTCAGATAGCATGACATTAGCTCCAGAGCTTGTTCAGTAAAACCGTACGCCTTCAGTTTCGCAATCAAAAGGGTATGGCACACAGAGTCGAAAGCTTTACTCAGGTCAACTGCAACAGTGGCAACCGCCTCCCTATCATCAAGTCTCAATCGCCAATCTTCCACCATCTTCAACAAAGCTGTACAACAAGAGTGTCCACTAAGATATCCAGAGAGGTTGGGTGAGAGCCTTGGAACAAATGCGGTATAAATTTGGTCCGTTACAACTCGCTCATATATCTTTGACAGAGCTGTTAAAATAGAGACGGGGCGATAGCAAGTTTTCTTAGTCTCATCATCCTTCTTAAAAACTGGAGAGATGTTACTGCTCTTCCAGACTGTAGGCCATAATCTATTTGTGATGAAGTGATTGATAAGTCTGGTCAGTGGTTGCGCGATGGCTGGAGCAGATATGCGTAAAAGTCTTTGTGAAATGGAATCACAGCCAACAGCCTTCCCTGGGTTGAGTTTATCCAAGATGTTCTTCAAATAATTCTCGTTCACTGTCGAGAAGCTAAATGACTGCACATCGCCATTTTCAATAATAAGCTTAACACTCGGGTGGTCAGCAAAGTCCTCAATAGTTCTGTCAGTCCCTACATTCACCGCCACATCACAAAAATATTCGTTAAAGATTTCAGCCACATCCGAAGAATCAGTGACCACTCGATCATCTTCCAGCAAGATGATTTTGGACTGCTTTTTGCCTTTGTTGGGTAAGAGGGGTTTCATTTTACTCCAAAATTCACCGTGGTGTTTTGAATTATTCGAAGTGTCTATGCAAAAAGCTTTCATTCCATTTCTTTTTAACGAAGTGACTCTATTTCTTTGTTGTCTGTAGGCTTCCCAAGAGGCTTCTGTAGGATTCCTAGCATGGAGCTTGAAAAGACGATTCCGGCGAGAGATTTCACGCTGAAGTGCTGGGGTGATCCATGGTAATTGATCTCTCCTTACACGCTTTTTCTTCTGTGGCGCGTGCTTATCCAGCACCTCGTTATAGAGCTTCGCCCAGTGGTCCCACAGGTCGTCCACGTCGTCAAATATGTATGCAGATTCCCATGGGACATTATCTAACTCAGACAAAAAAGCTTCATCATTAAAATGACGCATGCTCCGGTATTTAATCTCACGTGCTTTCGACCTTGAAAGCGTGTTTTTCCTAACCGCATATATTAAGTCATGGTCGCTCACTCCAAGATGCAAATTGCCGCTGGTGGCAAAGCGTTCCGGGTGACTGGCTAATATCAAATCGATGAGTGTTGTGGTTTTCTCGGTAACCCTAGTCGGTTGCGAAATTTGATTATACAGAGAAAATTTGTCGCAAAAGTCATGAAGCGCGGCACTGCCTTTCCTACCCGCCTTTTCATCTACCAGCATGTCCAAGTTAAAGTCTCCTATCAAAATGACTTCCTGTCGACATTTGTACATAACCTCGATTGCAGTTGTAAGCGAGCGCAAAAATTCCGCGGGTTTACAGATCTTGTCCGATCTATAACACGAACAAATGATAAAGCGCATCTTTCTTGAATCCATCACGTCCAGGCAAATCGATTCAACTTGCTCTGGCTCCAATTTCCGTCGTCGAAGCACCGCCAAATCCTCTCGTACAAAAGCCATTAAGCCGCCTCCTCCCTTTTTCCGATCTTGGCGCATAATGCGATAACCAGGTTGTTTGAATAAATCGTCAGAATACATAGCGTCAATTTTTGTCTCAGCAATAAACAAAATATCAAACATATTCCGATTAAGCATTTCCCTGATTTCGTCCATCTTGTTTTGAATCGAGTTGATATTCAAGTGAGCAATTTTGACGTTGGACTTGTAGTAACTGCTCACATTCTCCGAATACCACTCGATGGAGTCCTGTTCTCTATGTTCTTGATGTTCGCTAGAGTCCAAGTCACAACCTAGGTTAGTTGACTCTTCAAAAAAGCTATCACTAAACTGCGGCATGCAGCAGGAGAAGCAGTACCAAGATGTTCCATAGTTGCGATAATTGTTTAGCTCCTTTCGACTCATAGCCGTGCATTTGATATGGAAGGGGCTTTGGCAGCCACAACAACGAACGCCATTTTGATTTCTTCTTAGCGCCTTTAAGCAGCTGGAGCAAAATAATTGCTCTGAGTTGTAATTGTTCAGCGGGCCAGGATTAAATTCCACGTCCCCCGATAGTTGTAGAAGCAAAATCTGTGTTGTTGCGACCGTGTTGTTGTAATATAGAACCCTTTGCCCAGAATAAGCTTTTGCTCGACATCGTAGGTAACGAGTGAACCGCAATCCTGATGCTTTATCCCAAAACTGAGTGGTTAGCGGCGGCCTAATAAAATTACAGCCAAAATCCTCGAACTCCAGACGACTGGTTGCAAAACTAGCTTGAAAGGTAATACAGCACCCTCCGCAAAATAGTAGAGAAAGAAGGAACAAGGCACGAAGCCATGCGACAGCCGCCATGCTATCGTTGCGTACCGTTCAAAACCCCCAAGCTACGCAGGCTAGGTAGTCTGGCACTCTGCTGACTGAGCCATTAAGCCACTGGCAATCTCTTCTCGGATTTTGGCGGGATGTGTTGGACGGGTAATGGCGCGCTTTTTGGTTTTGGCGGGCTTGGGGTGCTTGGTGGAGTTGGTGGTAAACCAGACAAAGAGGTCCCTTTTTCGCAACTCATCTGAGCTCGCAGCGCCAAAAGTTCTTTGGATGTCGCGGAAAGCTGGCCTTGTAATGCTTCCGTGAGGCACTTCAGACGCTGGATTTCATGCGGCTCTTCGTCTCGTTCACGGAGATCAAACTTATTGATCCAAGCCAACATCCTTCGAAATTCGTCCGAATTGATGAACGGTATTCCCTGGAGTGCATTTTGGCGGAGGATACCGAGGATGAGGCCAAAGGCTGACGCTACGTACACTTTTTCGCTTCGTCGACAAGCGGCCGAGAACCAACGGAGGCGGGAACTCCATCATCGCTGACGAGATCGTCCAGTTCTACTTGGCGGTATTCATCAGAAAATACCTGCGCAAAACCTGAAGAACATAGTCTCGAGGGTTTGCCACTACAGAGAACGGAATTTAGCGCAAACCAAGACTTCGTAGGATCCAACGAAGGCGATAACACTTTATGTAGAAGAGAGCATTTCTCTTCGCTAATGCTGCTCTTCTCCATCTCAACCAACCTCTGACGAAGTTTCTGGTGATAAATACCGCTATATATTTTCAAACTTAGCGCCATCGCAGGCGGTGTGCGCACTGGGATCGCAAAGCATTTTGGTAGAGATTTTTCCAATATGGCGGCGGAAACGTGGTGAATTGGTGAGTATTTGCAAGCATTTGCTACCTAACACAGGATGTTTCTCTTTCGTTTTCTCAATGAAACGTGTCTTTTATTTTCCCAAGAGTGTAAACAATTAGTTTTTAGGTTGAAATGAACAAAGCTCTTGTGTTTTTTTATAGCATTTTTTATCCACGCATATCCACTGTGTAATTTGAAACCGTTTCTTTCGAGCTTACATTTTCTTTTCCCTGTTAGTTTGAGCGGCGAAAAAGGTTTAAAGGTCTTCTTTGATCTTTCTCCTAGCCGTGTATATAATCGCTCCCCAACGCTCCCCAGTGTGTCTTCAGATATAACCGTTTATACATGGTTAACTTTCAGGTAAATATGGCTTCCAAGAGACCTGTTGTTGTTGACGGGAACACGCCAGGGAAGCCGGAAAGTAAGCGCCCTTCGACCTGTCTTGCGACTAAGGGATCATCGCGAAAAAGCCTTTTTGAAGACGGAAATTTTTTGAAGAAGAAGCCAGCGGGAAAACGAGAATGGTCTGAAGCAGAAAACTCCGCTTTAGTCCAATATATTTGTCTGTTTTGGGATGACGCGGTGTCTGACAAGTGGCCGATGCATAGGGACTCTGAGTTTTGGGATGCGTGTGCTAGTGCAGTGAACAAAGCCTGTAATTCTTCAAGGACAGGTATGTTGAAATTTAAAGAGTTGAGGATAAATTGTAAAAAACTAGACATAAGCTCACTGGATCTTTGTTGCTTTTATCTGGCTCATTATTTATTGTAAAATATTCAGAAAAATTCTAATCCTCCTTGTGGAATGTAATAATATTGCTCCAAAGACCTTTTGCATGTATTTAGTTGTTTTAGTTGTATTGTTTTGTTTTCCTTTAAGGTCATTCTTGTAGAACAAGGGTTACAAAACATCTTTCAAGAGAGTTTAAAACATTATCAGAGGCAGAGGAGGCACTTCAAGTGGATTACTTCCACAGCACATTTGATTTTATTGAAGACAACAAGAGCACTCCTCAGAAATATCGATATGCTACTCTAGATGAATCACTTTCACCAATATTCAGTTGTTCCCCGTCAAAGGATGCAAGGCCAATGGCAAATAATGTTGGGGATTTAGTCCATGATTTTATTTTGTGTTTTAAATCTGCAATGTCGCAGAGATTGCAAACACAGATTATTTCATATTTGCTCAAGATGACCATTATCCAGAGTGATGGAATGGACTTTTATAACTATGTTAATGTGGGTTTCCTCCCAGCAAGTTTGAGTGCCATGAAAACATTGTTCACTAACAGTAAACACAACTTGATTTACTATCTAAGTAAATGTTTTCAAGATTCAAATCCTCGAATGCCGATTAACAGAATGCCCTTTGGATTGTTGGATTACAACATCCGCTTCTTTGCCAAATGTAGTACCCAAAACCTTGGCATTGAAGAGCACTATGCTTCCTGGCTGGAAACAATGTTTTCACATTTTGGCCACAAGTGGCTGTGCCTTCACAGGGGACCAGCTTGGCAGTACGACGTGGACATTCAGAATACCACCGAAAGTCCTTTGCAGGGTCATGAGAGCAGTACCATTTCTGAGGGTACATTGGAAGAAAATGATATAGTCCAAATTGCTCTGCAAGAGGCTTCACTGTCATTAGATGATTTAAACCCCTCAAGTGAAACTTTAGAAAATGCTTGTTGCAATCCTGAAAGTCAGGAGCCTGAAGATGTTGTACATGTCCCACATTTGTGGACTCGTGTTTCTCAGAGTCAACAACAAGAGATTGAATTGGGTTTGGTTTCCCATCAAGAAATGGAAAAGTTTTATCGGATCCAACCCACTACAAGTAGTGGAAAGCAGAATCCCAGGATGTACAATCCATTGAAGGTTTCTTTAATGTTAATGATTTACTTTTGCTTATAATAGTTATTTAGTATGTTTTGTGTTACATACAAAATAGAATTAAAATAATTTTTGTGTCTGAAAAAAATATCTTTTTTTGTTACATTTTTTTTTGTAAATTCCCTGGTGCAAAGAAAGATGGATGGTTTTTTTTTTCAACTTTAGCATACATTTAATAATAGGGCAGTTTTCAAAAACTCATGAACGTGCCTCATTATGTGACTGAAGGTTGTGGATCAAAATCTGCATATGCTGTAGATGAACATGGTTCAGCCTGTAGTTTTACAAAGACAGGTCTGTTGTGGTTGTAGAGGTATTCAAATGCCTCTTCTAGAGCTTGCTGTCGAGATTTCGAATAACAAGTTCCTAACACCTTAAAGGGCAAACAGGTAGCACCAACTTCCCCTGAATCATCTCTCTCGTCTATTTCCAAGTTATCACCAGGCCTATTTACATTCTTAGATGTGTAATTAGGGACTGATGTCTGGCCTGTTCTTGTGGCAACAAGATTCCATAGCACTGTGTAGTCCTTGTCTCGTACTTTTATGCGACAGTGAGAAGTACATATGAAATGCCCTCTCTGGGTATTGGCTGCTACTTTTTTTTGGATCACACCATCTGAGACCTCAGTGCCAATTTTGAATAGTACTCTGACAAATTCTAGCTTCATTACAGGAAAACAAGGGATTTCCCATTGAAATGAAGAAAATCTGTCAATGTGTGTGATCTCACACTTCATGGCTCCATGTGGCATCACTTGTTGCCCGACATCATCACCTACAGGTAAGAAATAAGATTGTGGATTTCCTTAAACAACTAAGGTTGAAATTTTGAAATATTTTAATTCCTGGCAAACTCTATGCACTCTGATGAAAATAGAAGTAGCTCACCATCATGATCAGTTGTTGTATTCTGTTGGGATGTTATGCCAGAAGTATTATTTGAGGTTAATGTTGATGTCTAAAAAGTAAGGAAGAAAGGTACAAATATAGTTATAGTTGAAATCATGTTTATTGTATGCAAATACCAACTTTCCAATGAGGGTTGAAGAAATCAAGTGTGTGCATTTAAAACAGTTCAAACATAATGCAAATAAACCACTTTCTTCTCTGCCCAGATCAGATGCTTTGAAAATGGTGATGACAGGAGATGAAATATACCCAAAGAACACACTAATACATATAACTCTGGTTCTGGTACCTTAAAAAATATAATGCGCTAGTCACTTACTATGGTAAACAAGGGATATTTGTTCAATGTCTGCTTTCCAGTTTTAGTATTCACATTGCCAACAGCTAAGTTGCTAGAGTACAAATCATCCAATAGACTTCAATGTCAAGGTATATTAAACAATCAAGTTTGAGGATTGTGGCATACTATTAGAGGACACCTTCACTAGAATGCACCCTGACATACAGCAAAAACCCACACATAAAAACCTGCATTTTCCAAGTTAAAAATGGTACTTTCATTTGGTGCAAACTTAGCCAATGTATTTAGCTTCTAAAAAGGGTTCTTATGTTTTCTAAAGGAAACCTTATCATCGTAGAATTTTGTGAAGTTTGCCTACAGGGTGTATTCCCTAAATAAAATCTTCACACCTAATGAGTTATTTTTTTTCGCAATACAATAGTTAGCTGAGTTACAATTATTTTGATATGGGTGTTAGTGGCGAAAGGATACTCTCCACAAAGATACTGAAGATCTGCTGATGGATTTGTCTCCCACTTCTTAAGAGGTACTGTGGAGCAGGTACCCAAATTAAAAACTGTCTGGTGTTCAAATACTGCCTCAGCCTTTGAAAAACTTTCCAAGTATTCTTCGGAAGCGCCCCTTCCAACCAACAACTCCATAAGTTGCCCTGAAGCAACCATTTGGAATGCCCTTTGAATACCCACACCTTTGACGTTCTTTAAATAATCACAGCCTGCGGCAATACACGCTTTCCTAAACTCCTTCATGCTTAACTTCAAGCCATCCAGGACATCAGACAAAAGGAAATATTCACCATCTCCACTCAAGGAAGTTTTGACCACCATCTAGATTAGATTTATTGAAATTTTATTGTCTGGTTGAAAATAGAGCAACTTGCTGCAGTTTGCTTTATCTGAATTGCTCAAAGTTGTTTCGTGAGCTCAGTATGACACCCACCTAGGTTAAATTTTCACTTTGCCATTGTTGGGGTAAGCTATAAAATTTGGGGAATTCTTTGGCGTATTTAAGAAAATTATGCAATTTTGTAGGGCAAGTTCTGCAAAAAACTATATATGTATATGTGAAGAAAGAAATAATTTTATGAAAGAAAGCTTTCTTGGAAAAGGCCAACAACTTATCGAAGTCTTAAGGGTAAAAGCAAATTTATTTATTTATGCAGGAGCAAATGAAAACTTCCAGAAAAGGAGGGAGGAAATTAATTGCAACAGCCCAAAGGAAAGAAACAAAGAAGTGCAATGGAGAACCTTTTTGCAGCCATATGCCAAGAGGTCTGAATCTTCGGTGATGGCAAAATCTGCAAAGCCATTGGCAAGCAAGGAAGCTATCTGGGCGTCAGACTCGTATGGGGAAACAATATACTTCACACCCTCAGACAAACAAATCTAGGAGAGAAACTTAGAAAAGGTTTCTCAACATTTTTTTTTTGTAAGTTGTGTAAAATATTATGAGATTTCTAAGATAAAACATTAAGATTCATCCAGCACATGCACTTTCTTGTGGCTTATATGGATTCTCTTAAAAGAGCTAAACAGAAAGCGTTAGCATCATACGAAAGCCAGGTCGTAAAAAAATAAAGACAGAACTCACGTTAATACACGTGGAGATATCATCAAATGTTATCGCCACGGCTTGACCTCGAAGTCTGTTGGCCTCTTCGCTTGTCAAATTTCGTTCGTCAGCTTTTTTTTGACGGTCCTCTCTGTCTCTGTTTTGATCAGAAATAAAAACATTTTTTAGCTTACTAAGCACGTCTCAACATTTTTTTTCAATGTAGAAGTATTCTTACGTTTTCCTTCTTTCGTCTTCGGCTGCCTTAGCTGGCAAAGGTAACCCATCGAAGACAACAAATGGCCTTACTCCGGCGTTCTTCACTGTTTCCAGGTATCTTTGAAATATATTACCAAACCTTCAATTGAAAACAAAATACCCTATGCTTTCGTAAATTAATAGCGACCTTTTTAAATCGGAAAAACATTTGTAAATGAAATGAAATGATCATCATAATAAAATTTTCTCACCTCTCGCGATTTCCACGTTCAGATATCGACACATACAAAGCCCTATGTATCCAACACGAAGCATCGATAGCCACAGTTTGACTAGAAAATTCACGCAAATTAACTTTTCTGCTGAATTTTTTCAGAAAAGGCCAGAGTTGGTTGATCCCCATTACGCATTCGTGCAGGCATTCAAATTTTGATATGTTCGCTCGACCGCGTCTGCTTGCAAATGACTTAGATTTCAAATTTCACCCATGAATCAGTGCGATCCCAGTGCGCACACCGCCTGGCGCCATCGTACATGAACACTGCCATATAGAGGTAAATCCAATTATTTCCATTGTCAGTAGCGAAGTCTTCGCAAAAAATTAACAGCGAACTTTTGTTACTTACGCAGTTGGATGTTTATGATTGGTAAACCGCAAGCCACTAAAAAGTGGGCTCACACTATTCCTCACACTACTCGGTCGGGTTGCTTGACCCGGGCGTTCTCGCCGGTACAGTCTCGTCTTTTCAGGTCGACTGTAGCATTCAAACAACTGTAAAAATTCAAACTAGTATATGTAGTTTGAAAAGCTAAACTACAAGCTTAAGCAGCACAAAACCCAACTGCGTCAAAAAAATAACAGTGAAGTATTCTGGCCCGACCCTAAGTGTACTTTTCCTGCCGACAAAGTAAATCACACAATCTGAGGTCACAAGTCTATGACCCACTTAGATTCGTGGCACCCTTCGTCCTTCAGGTCAAGATCTTACTTCAAAACCTTTGCCGGAAAAACCTTGGCCGGGAGGACCGGATTCCTGAGAAAGACCTACAGCGATGGACGAGCTGGCTGGAGGAGCTACCGAAACTAGAGCAATTCTCAGTTGAAAGGTGCTTCAAGCTATCCAACCTTGCTGACATTGTCTCCTGCCAGTTACATCATTTCTCCGACGCTTCACAAGTCGCGTCAAAGTTAAAGCTAACCCTAAGCTAACCCTAACCCCCTAACTCTAACCCTCTACGCGTAGCCACGCGTAGCCACTCTCTGTGGCCGGCGTAGCCGGCTACGCGTAAATAAGAAAAAGTCCCGGGGTATTCTGCAATTTAGCCCTGGGCTGTCTGCGTTTCCGGAGACGTGTGTTGAAAAACACCATTTAGGAAAACTCCACTCGTTTTTAATAAAGGCGATTTATTTATTTCCTGTCCTAAATCTGGCGCATCCAACACACACGTCTTGTTCGTTCTTGGAACGACCTTGTAACTTTTCTTTTAATTTTAGCCCGGAGTGATGAATATCATTGCAGACAGACTCTGTCATTTCCTGCCATTTTGTAATCTAATTTTAAAAAAATCTGCCCAGGTGATGACTTGCGATTGATACGTACCATTCATTTGCCTTGGTCTCCGAAGCATCATATAACGTAATCAGTCAACACTTGTATTGTTTTTTATTGCGCAATTGGGTCACTTTTATGTGACCATGGCCGACCAAAGATCCAGTAACTAAGGCGTGAGGGTTCTCATGGTGACCGACGGCTCCGTCAAGAATAGAGGCATCGCAGCCACGCTATACGTACACCGAAATGGGTCGCTGCTCTTAGCTGAATTCTTCAGTGCCAAGCTCCGTAGGCATCAAGTGACTTGGTTACCTTGCGAGATTGAAGCCTTGGCAATTGGCACGGCAGTTAGTCATTTCGCCCCTACATCATTCAATCCCCCCACACGACCGAGGTACTCACCGACAGTAGACCTTGTGTTCAAGCTTACGAAAAGCTCAAGAGAGGAGAATTCTCATCCAGTTCAAGAGTCACCACCTTCCTGTCAACAGTCAGCTGCTATTCAGTCCACTTACGTCATATCGCCGGAGTTGAGAACCTACCCTCTGATTATGCAAGCCGAAACCCAATGGAATGTTTGGACTCTAGTTGCCAAATTTGCAGATTCATCATCGATCTTGAAGATTCTATTGTTCGCAGCCTCTCTGCTAGTGATGTCCTTCAAGGCTCTGTCAAGATGCCCTTCACTAGCCGTACTGCCTGGCAGGCTACCCAGCTAGAGTGTCCTCACCTCCGGAGAACACACTCTCACCTTAGCCAAGGTACCCGCCCCTCTAAGAAAGCCACCAAAATTATTGATGTGAAACGCTACCTTAAGGATGTTGTAATTGCCGCTGACGGCCTTCTCGTTGTGCGAGACCATCAACCCTTCCAACCCCCTCGTGAGCGCCTGGTTGTTCCTCGCTCCGTCTTAGACGGCCTTTTAACAGCTCTTTAGTCACCCGTCAAAGTACCAAATGAAGCGTCTGTCCAGCCGATACTTTTTAGCTCTGGACGTTGACAAAGCCATCGACCTTGTATGTTCCTCTTGTCACATCTGTCAATCTGTGAAATCAGTCCCTAAACACTTCCAGCCCCAATCAAGCGAGGAAGCACCTCGGTCCATTGGCATTTCATTCGCTGCTGATGTTGCCCGTCGCCACCGACAATTGATCCTCGTACTAAGAGAGACTGTCTCCTCCTACACTTTAACCACCCTTATCAAGAGTGAGAAACATGAGGATCTCCGCAACGCCCTCATAGTCTTATGTTCCCAGCTGCGTTCCTTACACGATGGCGGCGCCACAATCTGTGTTGATCCTGCCCCTGGTTTTTGTGCACTTGCCACCGACCCAATCCTCCTCTCCCACGGCATTACCTTGGAGATCGGCAGGGTCAAGAATCCCAACAAGAATCCTGTCGCGGAACGTGCCATTGAGGAGCTCAGTTTAGAGCTCCTAAACTTGTCCCCTGAGGGAGGACCTGTGTCTGACGTCACTCTGGCACTAGCAACGGCAAGTACAAACTCCCGCATCCGGCGTGATGGCCTTTCGGCGCGGGAGGTCTGGACTCAGTGCGACCAGCTAACTGGTGAACAGCTACCTATAGTTGACAGACAACTCATCCTTAGTCAGCATTACTCCCCCCGGCAGAATCACACACCCAGTGCAAAGTCTAAGGCTCGTGGTCGTACCAACCTACCCACAGCTGCCGTCTCTGTCGGCGACTTAGTCTTCTTGAAAGGTGATAGAGACAAATCGAAAGCCCGTGAGAGGTACCTTGTGGTCAGCATTCGTGAGGACCTTTCTTGTGAGCTCCGGAAGTTCACCACCTCCCAGTTTCGCAGTAAACTTTACGTGGTGCCTATGTCTGAATGTTATCCAGTGGCTCCGACAGTTTTGGCTCAGTCTCTGCAGGGTCCCATTCGTGGCCTTCACAAGCCCTCCCCATTTGACTCTGATGATGACGCCGACCCTGTTATTCTACCACCAAGACACTCCACTACCCTTGCACCTTCTCTGGTGGTTACTCAGCCTCCCTCTTATGAACAACGCACAGTTCTGCAGCCTGCGCATGATGTTGTCCCTGTTCAGGAACTTCCTCCAGTACCTGCAGCCATTGTCCCACCACCCTGCACTCTCGCCTCTTCGCCAGACTGCTCGGTTCTTTCAGGTGCTCCACCTGAGTCTGCTTCTGTCGTTCCTCCCAGGAGGTCTGGCCGCCAACGGCGCGCCCCTTTTTGGCAAAATCAGGACTGGGACTTTAACTAGTGTGCTAGGCTTTTGCGTTTTTCCTGGTAACACTAATCCGCGTCCTTTTACCTTACATTAGTAATTTTCTACTACTTGCTGCACTTAGAAGGACAAACCTTAGGGACCAGAGACTGCACCCGTTGTGCTTGTATCAGTTTAGTTTCAGGTTCGCTTTCTGTGCTGTTGTTTTAGTTTATGTTTCTTTATTTAGTTGTTTATATTGCATGCGTATACAGTTTACTTCTGTGCCTTGGTGCTAGAGAGAGAGTTAGAAGGCAACCACGCCACTACGTTATTTACATTGTACTCAGCGGTTGTCAGCGCCGCGCACGCGCGTCTGTGGGCGTCTGTTCCATGTGCTTGCCGTTGATTTGAGTTGTTGTTATTAAACCTTCGAGTTAACGCAGTGTTCCTTCCTTATTGGCGCAGATTAAAAAATTTCTAAACCAGACTCAAGTTTAAAAAACGCGCTTTGTTAATTACACAAGTAAATTAAAGTAACTAATGGACGTGGTATATGAAATTGTTTGAACGGTGGAAAGAGACAGGGAAGAACTGGTTACTTCAATTTATAAATATTCTGAGTTACTCTCTGAATACGTTTTTGAGTTTACTCTCCAAAAGAAAATGTGTAACCATCAACGCTCCACAGGAGCTGCGAGCAAGGAATCTGATATCGATCTAGTAACGCGTCTGGGTTTCCATTGACTGATTGTGAATTTTTATTTTCTTTACTTTAAGACCGTTTTTCCTGAGGAGGAAACTTTCTTCCATTTTGACTACAATTACGTTCCAACGGGATAAACATTTTTAACATTTTTGATTCCTCCATTTCAGGACTGTTTTCCACAACGCAAAAGAAAGGAACAAAATATCAGGATGGAAAATTATCGGCTCCTTTGACAGGAATGCGGGGCAGAGGAAATTGCCCGGGCCATTTTCTCAAAATCACCCCTAAAACGAATATAACGGACACTACTTACGCGACAGAATTAAAATTATCAGCAAAAATCGTTATCACGATAAAACCATCGTTTTTTTAGGAATTATTCATATTATTGAAATAAAGTATTAAGAGAGGGAATACCTGAATTATCTTTCTATCAAATTTAAACTTAAAAAAAAAAGTGTTTTGACCTTCGCTTTATACTCACAAGAAGCGAAAGTTTGGTTTTCTAATAATTGTCCAAGGACCGTCACTACGAACAGGTGCGAAAACAACAACAAAGTGATTTTTGCAGCTGAGAAAGAAATTGAAACTTCCACTCTGGACTCTCTACTTGCTAAAAATAATTATGCTGAACCGTCATCTTTTTTTTTTCATCCGGCGTTTTGATCCCTCCTAAATTAAGTGAATGTTTAAGATCGACATCAGTGTCTTTTATGTATCACATCAAGATGTATATAGGATGTAAATGTATAACACACATTCCCCTCAGGTTGTTAGTTCTTCCAAGCATCTTTTATGCTAAGGTCATTTTTGTTTCTGATACAAGTTGAAAATCGTAACAAGGTTTGACACAAACTTTACAAGGATGTTCAAGTTTTATTTTAGCCAAAGTAGAAAAGCGAGGGCGCTTTTAAGTTTATTTTTAATTGTTCCGTCTTCTCTGTTGTTTTCTCTTTAGGAGAAAGCTTTAACCTGTTCATTAAGCCCTATACTCTAATGCAACAAAATAAAACATTCTACGGATTTGAATGAACTCTTTAGAGTTGACTGTTAACTTTGCCGCCGCCATATTAAATGAAAACTAAAAAGAGGTTGTTGACAATTCTAAAACTTAGAAAATATGTAAAGTTAAGCCGACAAAGAGTATCACTTAATGTAGGCTAAAATAATGGGCGGTTCACAGCAGGGTCGAGTTAATAGTTATCTCTTAGTTACACGCCTTATTTTCACTTAAACAAATAATATGGTATTCACAAATGTGTATTAAGCTGGTTTCTAATATAGCTGAGCAGTCAAGGAACCTGTCGCATGGGAAAACAACAAAGTAAGGGAGAAAGATTATAGCGGTTAGATAAACGAGTTGTCGCAGAAAAAAAAAGAACAATGGTCCCCTTTGGTTTTAAGACCAGCGGCTGCGGCACGCACGGCGAAAACGCATGAACGCCAAGTTTTACTTTAGTATCTTTAAAGTTGCACAGAAAAAACAAGGTTGCTTGTAGACTGAAAGCAATAATGAAACAATAGAGAAAAACTCAATAAAAAAGAAAACTGATTAAATTGAGTGCGTGCTGCACATACGGTTGAGCTAAGGACAGTGTTTTTCGTCGAAATTAATTGACTAAGTATTGTTTACACACCATTTTTTTTTCATATTTTTGCTTTTCTTTTTTTATTCTTCTTCATCTTTGTTAGCACAGCTACATCTTAACCAAACAAGTGATGCATTTTTTGTTACTACTGGAAGTACATCTGTTTTCGTTTCATCGTAGGCTGTGGTAAAATTATTCTTCATATACTAAAAGAAAGGAAGCGACGTCTAGTTTTGTTTTTGATATCCGTTCTATCTAAAGGACTAGAAACGCACAGCTGCGACGGCAAATAGGCCATTTCCGAGTTCATGTCTGCCTCCTC
Organism: Galaxea fascicularis; assembly: GCA_948470475.1. Lineage (NCBI taxonomy): Eukaryota > Metazoa > Cnidaria > Anthozoa > Scleractinia > Euphylliidae > Galaxea > Galaxea fascicularis. The sequence continues at coordinate 20,329,277 of OX419337.1, forward strand.
TTCAAAGCGAGTCTAAGTGCGAAATTTTTGTGATGGTAATTAGTTCTACTTTACATATGAACAAAAACTAATTTTCATAACAAAAACTTTGCACTTAGACTCGCTTTGAAGAGGAGGTAGACATGAACTCGGAAATGGCCTATTCTTCGATTTCCCCTACGTGACAAGGCGGCCATGTTGGTGGTCAATACAATCAAATCGCAGAATTTGTATAAAAATAAAGTTTAGTTTCCAGCAGAGAGGCAGGCTATTGTTCTTGGCCACAACATGGCCGCTATGACGTCACATGCAATCCACCAATAATTCAAACGTTATCCGCTATCCTGCTAATTGAAACTTCCCTTCTTTTCAGCCCGATCGAATTGATCCGATTGCTTCATAGAATATTCATGATACAGTAATTAACGGGTGACGCACTTAATTTGACAGATCTGTGATACAAATCCTTTGGTGATCAATCTACGCGATCATTGAAATCAGCTCCCTTTCTACAGCAGGAAAGCATAATGCGAATGACAAACTCTAGCGAACATACCAGTCACAAATCACATATAGAACATTATTGTTTAATAGAATTGTCTGAAAGAAGAACCAACCATTTAATGGTACTCTTAGTACTAAACGTTCCTATGCTCGTTACCGCATTTCTGGGGAATGCTCTGATCGTAGCTGCCCTTCACAAGGAGTCTTCACTTCATTTGCCGTCCAAACTCTCGTTTCGAAACCTGGCGACAACTGATCTTGCTGTTGGTATCATTGTACAGCCTTTGTATGTTACTTATTTAATATCTGTGTTCAAGGAACAATGGCCTATTTGTCGCTTCGCAGTTCTTATTTCTGTTATCACAGGCAATATTTTATGTGGAGTATCACTGTTAACACTGACCGCAATAAGCGTGGACAGACTTCTCGCTCTGTTGTTAGGGCTCAGATACAGACAAGTTCTAACTTTGAAGCGAATCTATGTACTATGCATCGGGATGTGGTTTGTGTCTATTATCGTTTCAACGGCGCGTTTTTGGAATGAACATGTAACAGTTTGGGGTGCTTGCATTAGCATATTACTGTGTTTAGTCACCTCAGTCTTTTCTTACACAAAGATATTCTTCGCCCTTCGGCGTCGAGACCAAGTTGAAGCACAAAGACAGCAAATCCAAAACGTTCTACTGATCAGGGCGCGATACGAAAAGACAGTAAATAGTGCACTGTGGGTGCAGTTAACGTTAGTTCTCCGTTATCTACCTTATGCTATTACCCTTGTTTTTCTTCGTAGAGCGGTGTCCCCATCTGTACTCGTAGCTAGCTTATTTACAGCAACTTTACTTTACCTAAACTCGTCATTAAACCCACTTCTTTACTGTTGGAAGATCAGAGAAGTGCGTCAAGCAGTGAGAGATATCGTCAAAGGACTGTTTTGATCATCAAGTTAATAGCTACAATCCGTGTACCTTAGTGCCAACCGATTTTCAATGGCGTGGGAAAATGAAATTCAAATTTCGTTTTCCTTTTTCGTTTTTCTTCCGAATTTTCTTTGCAAAAAACGGAATCCGACCTCTATTTTCATTTTTCAGTTTTCTTCGCTTGGAGGAAAACGGAATTCGAATTTACTACATACTTTCTTTTTTTCGTTTTTCTTTATCACGAGAAAATGGATTTGAATATCGTTTTTCGTTTTGCTTGTTTGGCAGAAAACGGAATTCAAATTTACTCAATTGAATCGGTGTAACTTTGAAGTTGGGTGTATGGATAGCTCCGGTTTTGGTTCGTTGGAAAATTGAAAGTGCATATTGAACTCGATCTCTTATCCTGAAGAGTAACTGACTTCCCACGATTACTTGAGGACAACACCAGTAAGGACAAACAAAAGATTATATATTGACAGCAATATAAATTGTCATGAGATGAAGTAGTGCTACCCACATAGATATTCATGACTGTTATTCTAAATTTCGAACACATCCTCACCTCTGATACGGCGGCTCGTACTGCGGTATCGAGTGCTCCATCAGAAACTGGCATTCTTTTCCTTATTCCACGATGATCACAAAACCTTTTTACGCTTCGCACACTGCAGCCCTTTAGATTGGGATATTTATTCTTAATTTCCACGACAAGATCTTCGTGGGTATGTTTCTGCTCAATAAGAAACCAAAGGACAAAGAGTTCATCAAGAACACCTTCTAACGCCGCCATTTTTCTTTGTCATTCCCGCCAAAACAAGCAACGGGTTCTCAAACCCCGGAAAAAAATTAAAACGAAAGATCTTAATCTGTTTTCCAATACGATATGAAAGCGAAAAACGAAAAACAAAATTCAAATCCGTTTTTAGTATGCTAGAGATACGAAAAACACCGATTCAATTGAGTAAATTTGAATTCCGTTTTCTGCCAAACAAGCAAAACGAAAAACCATATTCAAATCCATTTTCTCGTGATAAAGAAAAACGAAAAAAAGAAAGTATGTAGTAAATTCGAATTCCGTTTTCCTCCAAGCGAAGAAAATTGAAAAATGAAAATAAAGGTCGGATTCCGTTTTTTGCAAAGAAAATTCGGAAGAAAACGAAAAATGAAAACGAAATTTGAATTTCATTTTCCCACGCCATTGAAAATCGGTTGGCACTAAGGTACACGGATTAGCTACCTTTTATTTTACCTTAGTTCAGTTTACTTCTTGTATCATTGGGTTGTAAATAAATGGAAAAACTCAAAAAGGGTACGTAAAAAATATAAAGAAAACTTTAAAATACTAGCCTTGTTAATAATACAAATATATGGGCCTGGTGTATAAAATGTTTGATAAGGTAGAAAGCGCAAAATAATAACTACTTCCTGCAGCATTTGGTAGTAAATCAAGCACGGTAAAATTCCTAAGCCAGACTTAACCTTAAGAAACGAGCTTTGTTAATAACACAGATAAATTGAACTAGCTAATGGACGTGGTGTATAAAATTGTTTGTACTCTGGAAAGCGATGGGGAAGAACTGGTTATTTTAATTTATAAATATTCTGAGTTACTCTCTGAAGAACGTTTTTCAGTTTCCTCTGTCTTGGTTCAGATTGATTGATATTAAATTAAATTTTTGTTTTCTTTACTTTATAAGACGGTTGTTCCCTCGAGATGAACGAGCCTTGTTGTTTTAACATTTTTGACTCCTCCATTTCATTACTGTTTTTCACAAAGGAAAAGAAAAGAACAAAATATCAGGATGGAAAATTATCGACTCCCTTGAGAAGAATGCGGACCTAAGAAATTACCAGAGCTATTTTCTCAAAATAACCCCTGAAACGAATACAACGGAGACTGCTTACCCGACAAAATTAAAATGATCAGCAAATCGTTATGTTTAAACCATCTTTTTTTTTGGGGGGGGGGGGGGGAATATTCATATTATTCAAATTGATCACTACTAACAGATGCGAAAACAAGTAAACCGTGATATTTTTCGCTGGTTATTAAAAATGATTGAGCTGAACCCACATCTTTATTTTTCCATCGTTTTAATTCTCCTAAATTAATATTTAAAATCGACTTCAGCTGCAGTCAACATTTATAAGGTCATGTGAGTTTTTAATTTGTAAAATCGGGATGCTTACAGCACGTGGATATTTAATCGAATTGCAGGTATTTACTTGGATAAATCTACAACATATTCCTCTCCCGTTTTTAGTTTTTCCAAACATTAACTCTTTTGTGAATGAAGTATATGAAATAAATCATAAATGACCTGCGGAAATGAAATCAAATGTAGGGTGATCCTAGTAGTTGTTATCGCAATTTATCCAATTGCGTGTAAAGAAGCCTGAGAAAAAAAAAATCATGCTTCTTTACACGCAATTGCAGCAAATGGAAATGAACATAACACATGGCGATTCACAAGCGTGGCCCAGCCGGAGCGGGGACTTAAACCTATGTCCTCCTTCCTTCAAGAAGTCCAACTGTCTTACAGCTCGGCCATACTGCCTCCCGCTGATTGTAGTTTGTCTGCATGTCTCGAAACAAAGGATGCGAGTCTGCTTTGTTTTTATATTTTGTATCCGTGCTAACTAAAGAACCACAATTCTACAGCTGCGACAGTAAATAATTAAAATGTTATTCAATATGCTGCTAATTGAGACTTTCTGTTCGATCTAATAATCTTGTAGGGAAGGCTATAAGAATTGAAGATGCAAATAAAATATGAGTTACTTTTTTTGGACAGCTCTAGGTGTACTTCAGTTGAAAATGACAACTCCATGTAGAACACGGTACACACGAGGGAGCTTGCTCCCGCAGCACGCTCCCGGGTAAGTACCCCAACCAGTACACACCAGGGAGCTTGCTCCTGAAACACGCTCCCGAAACACGCTCCCAGGTAAGTACCCCAACCAGTACACACGAAGGACACGACGAGGGAGCTGAATGATGAAATAAGCCGATTGGCCAAATGGAGACACGTCATGTCACGGCAAGCAAATTTCAGTACACACGAGGAAGCTTGCTCCTGAAAAAGACTCGTGGAGCAGATTTGCCCCTGGAGCTTCCTCCCTCATATCAAACCAATTTGATATGAGGGAGCAAAACTCGGGAGCAAAAGGTTTGTTGCACAACAAATTTTTTCGCCAGAAATCGTTAGTGCAGACGAGGGAGCTTTGCTCCGGGAGCGTGCTGCGGGAGCAAACTCCCTCGTGTGTACCGGCCTTTAAGGTCCTTTAGCGATTGAAAGCCGACTTCACAAAATATTTCAACTTCCTTTCAGCCCGTTCAAATTAAACCGATTGTTTCACAGAACATCTTTCATATTTTCATTAAAGGTTGATGCAGTCAATTTGACATTTCTGCCATTTCAACTTTTGGTCATAAGGAGAACCACGCCTTAATTAACATCCGCTCGCTTTCTTCAGCAACAAAAGAGAGCTCTAGCAAAGAGGACGGCAACGGCAACTTGAACGCCACAAAACAATAGGCGTAATGACCAAAAACAATTGTTCTGACCGTGCGTTTTACAGTTTTGTACATTTCCTTGCCGTCCGCTGCAAAATAACAACGTCAAATGACCAAATTTTAGGTTTTCTCGAAAACGTGTGCGCAAGACGGTAAATTTCTTTTTCTTTTTTCTTACTTTAACGCCGTTCTTAAAAATTTAGGCCTTGGCCAGTTCCTCAGCATTTTTCATGTTAAACAAACTGAGATAATTAATCGCGAAAGAGTAAGAAAATCGAGAAGAAATATTTTGAAATGACGTTTTCGTTGCCGTCGTCGTCGCCTTCGTCGCTGCTAAAGCTGCTTAAGTCAGATGGCAACGGCACCCAGCCACGACTCATATGAAGACCAATTCTCTTCAAAAGAATCAGCTTAAAGCTGAAACAATCGGCAGATGGTCCTCTTAGCACTTGACGCGTTTGTTTCGTCTATACAGATGTGCAATAACCATGAAACTTTAAATTCATATATTGGAAATGACGGTTTTATTTAAACAAGTCTCTTGAAATTTTTGCACAAGTGTTAAAAACATTTCCTTTTATCTGTCAAGTCTGAACATACACTGAAGACTGGTTGATCTCAGAACACTCAGCGTTTTCTGTTGCACAATAGATCCTCGGATTACGTTGTTTGCAGTTAGGATGTATGGACAGCTGTATGGAAGCAGATCATAGCAGGTGTTATGGAAACTTCTAGAAACGTGAAAGGAGCAAGTGACCAAACTAGCAATTAATCAAACAACGTATTTGCCGTATGAATTAGCTGACTCCCGCGGCTAATTCACTATTCGACGCACGCGCATGGAGTTAATTAGACATACGATCTGTGATATAAATGCGGTGACAATCAGCTTTTTAAAAAAAGTTAATTCTGATGGCAAACTTTACTGCAGACCCCGAGCAAAAGCCATTTGCAGGCCATTATTGTTCAACAGAATTAGCTGGAGGAAGAAAAACTCAGCTGATAGTCCTCTTAGCACTAAACGTTTTTATGTTCGTTGCCGCATCTCTGGGGAATGCTCTGCTCTTAGCTGCCCTTCACAAGGAGTCTTCACTCCATCTGCCGTCTAAACTCTTGTTTCGTAACCTGGCGGCAACTGATCTTGCTGTTGGTATAATTTCAGAGCCTTTCCTTGTCACTTATTTAATATCTCTTTTCAGTGAACAATGGCGCATTTGTCGCTTCGCAGTTCTAGGTTCTTCTATCACATCCAACATTTTCTGTGGAGTGTCACTGTAAACACTTACCACAATAAGCGTGGACAGACTTCTCGCTCTGTTGTTAGGGCTTTGAAGCGAATCTATATAATATGCATTGTTGTTTGGTTTGTGTGTGTTATCAATTCGACGCATTTTTCATGGAATGAACACATAAACCGATTGGTTGGATGCAGTATTACATTACTGTCTTTAGCCACCTCAGTATTTTCTTACACTGTGATATTCTTCACCCTTCGGCGTCGGGACCAAGTCCAGGTGCACGAACAGCAAAACCAAAACGTACTACTGAACAGAGCGCGGTACAAAAAGACTGTGAACAGTGCACTGTGGGTGCAGTTAACATTAGTTCTCTGTTATCTACCTAATTTTATAACCCTTGTTTTTATTCTTCGAAGAGAAGGGTTGCCATCTGAACTCGTCGCTAACTTATTCACACTAACTTTACTTTACCTAAACTCGTCATTAAACCCACTTCTTTACTGTTGGAAGATCAGAGAGGTGCGTCAAGCAGTGAAAGATATCGTCTAAGGACTGTTTTGTTCATCAAGTTAAGATTACCTTATCCTTTACCTTGGTCAAGTTTACTTGCTGTAGTAAATAAATGAAACAACCCATGCAGGGTAAAATTCATAAACAAGCCGTACTTTAAAAAACGACGTGGTGTAACATTGTTTGTAGGGTCGAAAGCGATAGAGAAGAACTGGTTACTTCAATTTATTAATATTCGGAGTTACTCTCTGAATAACGTTTTTCAGGTTACCCTCTAGGAGAAAATGTGTAACCATCAACGCTTCAGAGAAGCTGCGACAGGAATCTAATATCGATCTTATTACGCGTCCTGGTTTCCATTGACTGATTGCGCATTTTTATTTCTTTACTTTAAGACGGTTATTCCCTGAAGAGGAAACTGAATTTGACTTTAATTTGCTTTCAACGGGAGGAACGACCTTTGCTGTTTTAACATTTTTGACTCCTCCATTTCATTACTGTTTCACACAACAGAAAAGAAAGGAACCAAATTTTAGGATGCAAAATTATGGACTCCCTTGACAGGAGTGGGGCGAAAGAGGAAATTGCCCGAGCCATTTTGTCAAAATCACCGCTGAAACCAATATAACGGAGACTACCGTTTTTTACGCGACTAAATTAAAATGATAAGCAAATCGTTATCATGATAATTTTTATGAACCATCGTTCTTTTGGGAAATATTCATATCATTCAAATAAAGTATAAAAAAAGAATACCTGAAGTATCTTTCTATCGAATGTAAACTGAATAACAGGGTGTTTGACCTTCGCCTTATACTTACAACAAGCAAAGGTTCGGTTTTTCCCGTGTCATAATTGTGCGAGGACCACTACGAACAGGTGCAAAAACAACATCAACGAGATGTTTGTCGCTGAGAAGCAAATTGAAACTTCCTCTCTGGTTATTCAAAATAATTAGGCTGAACCACCATCATTTTTTTTTTCATCCGGCGTTTTGATTCCTCCTAAATTAATGTTTGAGATGGACATCAGCTTTAGTTAACACTTTTTATGGCCTTGTTAGTCCTTTATGTATCACATGTATATAGGACGTACGTTGAAGTGACAGTCTTATTAACACAGACACAAACGAAATTTCCAAGAATGACAACCTTAACTTTTATTAACAACAAGTTTCAGTATCCATTTAAAATGTTCACTGGAAGCTACGCAGTTGTGACCAGTCGTCGCTTGGAGGTAAAAATGTGAATGACTTAAAACTGAAGTTAAACAGATCTTCTGTTTACAGTTTTCTGTACGTTAAAATAGTCTATTAGAGCGAGGGCTCTTTTCAGTTAATTTTCAATTGTTTCGCTTTCTATGTCGCTTTTTTCTTTAAAGGAGAACTGTAACCTGTTTATTAAGCCCCACAGTGCAGTGCGACATAGCAAAACGTTCTGATTAACAATGTACTTGGTTGGAGTTGAAAGTTAACTTTGCCGCCATGTTAAATCAACAAGAGGAAAGAGGTTGCTGACAATTCTAAAAATTTTAAAATTGAAGACGACAAACAACAGTGGCTACCTTCTTATTCATGCATGAAGAAATGGAGCCATTTATAGCTATAGTCACACTTATTTATATCAATATTTTCTTCTTCTTTATTTATTTTGTTCTTATCTCTCTATGTTAGACTGAAACAAACAGTAGTCTACAGGAGAGTATAGAAAAAACAAAAGAAGAAAATCTGATGGTAGTTGTCTTAATAATCTCGCACACTATTTGTTTTTATTTAAACTAATAGTGTGCAATTCACAAATGACCATGAACCTGTTTTCTGAGTGGCTTACGCGAAGTGTGTAGCCACATTAAGGCAGGATTGGATTTCTTTTTTTTTTGTCCTCTAAGGTCGAGCGCCTGTCACGTGGTCTGGTAAGCCACACATGTACGCATTGCAGAGCTATTTTTAATTTACCTGAATTAAGAACCATTCTTCCCCCCCCCCCCCCCCCCAAAAAAAAAAAAAAAAAAAGAAAGAAAGAAAGAAAGAAAAGAAAAAAAAAAGAAAAATAAAGAGAAGATGAGACAGAAAATTATGTAGGTTAGAAAAGGGCTGTCACTTCAAGAAAAAGAGCAATAGTCACTTCTTCCGATTGGAAAAGCAGAACCTGCGGCATGCATGGCAAAACGCTTGAAATCCGGCTAAGTTTTACTTTAGGTTCGTTACTTAAAAATGACAAAGGAAGACACGGTTCCTTGTGGGCTGAAAGCAGCAATAAAACAAGAAAGACTGAATAAAGAAGAAAAATGCTTATTAAATTGAGCGTGTGCTTTACATGCGGTTGACGGCTTGTTACACTGTTTTTTCGCCGAAATTGTAAAACCTGTTTTTTTTTCTATCCGAGCTAACTAAATATAAATGCACAGCTGCGACAGTTAATACTTCAAAAAGATTCGGTATCCTGCTAATTGACGCTTCCCTTCCGTTCAGACAACCTAAAACTAAACCGATTGCTTCATAGAATATTCATGTTCCAGTTGACGTAGTTAAACTGATTTGAAAATTTTGAAATATAAATCCAGGCCTGTGGTCATCAGAGATTTATGCGATCACTGAAATTAGCTCCCTTTCTACAGCAACACTGAAGTGAAATGATGATGACAAACTTCACTGCCAATCCGAGTCAAAAATCATTTATAGAACATTATTGTTCAACAGAATTGGCGGAGGAAAGAAGTAACAAATTCATGGTCCTCTTAGTGCTAAACATTTTTGTGTCCGTTACCGCATTTCTGGGGAATGCTCTGATCCTAGCTGCTCTTCACAAGGAGTCTTCACTTCATCCGCCGTCCAAAATCTTGTTTGAGAACCTGGCGACAACTGATCTTGCTGTTGGTATCATTGTACCGACCCTTAAAGTCACTTATTTTGTATCTATACTGAATGAACAATGGCATATTTGTCGCTTCGCACTTCTTGGTTCTTCTATCACATCCTACATTTTGTGTGGAGTGTCACTGTTAACACTGACCGCAATAAGCGTGGACAGACTTCTCGCTCTGTCGTTAGGGCTCAAGTACAGACAAGTTGTAACTTTAAGGCGAATCTATAAAATATGCATCGTTTTTTGGTTTGCGTGTACTATCAATTCGACGATGGATTTCTGGAATGAAAATACAACCGCTTGGGGTGGAGGCATTGGTGCATTACTGTGTTTAGTCACCTCAGTATTTTCTTACACAAAGATATTCTTTACCCTTCGGCGTCGAGACCAAGTTCAAACTCAAGGACAGCAAAACCAAAACGTTCTACTGAACAGAGCGCGATACAACAAGACAGTGAACGGTGCACTGTGGGTGCAGTTAACATTAGTTCCTTATTATCTACCTTATGCTATAAACGAAGTTTTTCGTTTTCGAAGAGGACTGTCCCCACCTCTACTCGTCGCTGGTTTGTTCACAGCCCCTTTAATTTTCCTAAACTCGTCATTAAACCCACTTCTTTACTGTTGGAAGATCAGAGAAGTGCGTCAAGCAGTGAGAGATATCGTCAAAGAACTGTTTTGTTCATCAAATTAAGATTACCTTATAGTTTACCTTAGTCAGGTTTACTTCCTGTAGTAAATAAATGGAAAAACTCATGCAAGGTAAAATTCCTAAACCAACTTTAACTTTAAAAACGAGCTTTTTAATAACACAAATAAATTAAAGTATCTAATGGACGTGGTGTATAAAATTGTTTGTATGGTGGAAAGAGATAGGGAAGGACTGGTTACTTCAATTTATAAATATTCTGAGTTACTCTCTGAATAAAGTTTTTCAGTTTCGGCTCTCTAGGGAAACATTGTGTAACTATCAACACTCCGGAGAAGCTGCGTGCAAGGAATCTGATATCGAGCTTATTACGCTTCTTGGTTTGTATTGACTGGTATTAAATTTTTATTTTCTTTACTTTAAGACGGTTATTCCCTGAGGAGAAAACTCTCTTCCATTTTGCCTTCAATTCAGTTTCAACGGGATCGATGAACGAGCCCTGTTATTTTAACATTTTTCACTCCTTCATTTCATTTTCCACAACGGAAAAGAAAGGAACAAAAAAAACTCAGGATGGAAAATTATCGTCTCCCATGACAGGAAAGCGGGCCTAAGAGGAAATTCCCGGAGCCATTTTCTGAAAATCACCACTGAAACTAAGGTCCGGTTCAGACGCCGTACTCTTCATGAGCCAGTAAATTCGAATTTGGACCGACCCAAATTGACAAAAGTACGCCTGTTGATTCAGACGTCGAACTTAATTAGTCGTTCCACAGCCGTTCCTAATACAGTTGCAGGAAAACTGATCAATATTGTCAGTGGTTTTGAAAATATATAGCAAATAATAATTTATGCATTAAGTTCGGCTCATGAAAAGTTCGGCGTCTGAATCAAGGCCGTTCCAAAGTCGAAATTCCGGGCCAAGCCAGGCGAAAAGAACACTTAAGCCGTTCCAAATTAAAATAGTCGTTCCTAATTGATTCAGACGCCGAACTTTTCATGTACTTAATTCTATGAATTATGCACCAGTCAATGTAAATCCCCCCCCCCCCCAAAACCCGGGAAAAGCGGGGACATTAGCGGGACAAAATCCAACGTGTGACATTCGAAACTGTCCCGGTATGCGGGGTCTTGGACGAGATTTTCTTCGGTACCGAAAGCGGGAAATCTGCCGAAGGTTGGAGTGAAGAACTATATTGCGAAGAGACTGGGACCAAACCTAAAAGGGACTAAATATGGCGGAGAGAAATGTGAGTTAAGGAGGCTCGAAAGGGTTTTTAGCCGAGAGCGCGCGCGCGTAAACAACTCACGCCATATCTATAAAAAGTAAGAGCACACGTGTGTCGCGCATGCTCAAATGCTAATCTTGTCGATTCGAAATTTTTGAAGTTTCGTAACTTTACTCGCTTATATTTCCGCTTTCGCTCGGTAGATTTTTTCGATTGTTCGGTAACAACTAAGATCAATTGACTGCGTTTATAGTCCGACTTTTAAAAAATTCTGTATGTAGGGAAATAATTAAGAAAGCAATAATCAAAAAGTAGTTTTATTCTTAATCTTCCCTACATAATTTTTTTAAATTGAAATATTTTGAAGATCATTCCTGGTAACATATAATATAGAAGTTTGAGAAGATTTCACCGACCTGTTTTTTAAATAAGATAAAAGATTTCGATTTTAGGGGCTCAACTGAATGCGTCATATGGTTGCCATGGTAACAGGTTTTCTAAAATAAATGTCATGTAATGAATCTATGATATTTCTTTTATTTCTGTGCCAAATTTCATAGTGATACGATGAACCAAACATAACTTAGAAAAGAATTTGTAGAACTTGTCTAAAGAAAATGAAAACTATTTCGAACCACCTTAAACGTGTTTCTTCATAAATCTGTTTTATCCTTACGTCTTGCTTGCCATCCTTCTCTTAATGCATTGCTAAAAATATTTCTTGTGAAAGCTTGATACACTGTTGTTTGTGTATATACCTTTCCACGTAGGGGCTTTTTAAAATTTCTTCTTTAATATTCATGTGCCATGTGATTGCGTTGTTTTGATTCGCTTGGTTGATCATGCGTTCACACAAAACTGATGATACACGGTACATGTATGTTATTCAGGCCCTCGTTGAGTTCGGCGAAAGCCGGAAGATTATTCCTGTTGCTGGATTGACGCTTTCAAACGCCTTTCCAGCAATGAAGGAAGCATTTTCCTTAGACAATTAACTCAAAAGATGCATAAATCATTAAAGACACTGAATGTTACTTTGCTGTCTTATTTATTTTCTTATTAGTGATGTTTTTGACAACACTCAAATAGACCTTCACTGGTAGGCGGGGACAAGCAAGGACATTGGAACGAAAACATTGCCCGGGGGGCGGGAACATTGGCTCACTTTCGCCAGTCCTTTTGTCCAATTCCCCGCCTATTCCCGGGTTGGGGGGGGGCGGGGATTTACATTGACTGGTGCATTAGGTTCGGCTCATGAAAAGTACGGCGTCTGAATCGGGTCTAATATAACGGAGACTATAGTTAAGCGAGAAAATTGAAATCGTTATCATGATAAAACCATCGTCCTTTTGGGAAATCATATTATTCAAGTAAAGTATTAAAAGAGGGAATACCTGAAGTATCTTTATATCGAATGCAAACTGAAAAAAAGAGTGTTTTGACCTTCGCTTTTACAACGAGCAAAAATATGGTTTTCCGTTATAACATCTGTGCAAAGACCAGTACGAACAGGTGCCAAAACAACCGCAACGTGATGTTTGTCGCAGAGAAGCAAATTGAAACTTCCTTTCTGGTTATTATAAATAGTTAGGCTGAACCGTCATCTTTATTGTTTTTCATCCGGCGTTTTGATCCCTCCTAAGTTAATGCTAAGATGGACATCAGCATTAGTCAATATTTTTATGGCTTTGTTAATCCTTTATGGATAAATGTACAACACATTGTCCCATCCAGTTGTTAGTTGTTACGAGTTCGATTGTGTTGTGACGTGAGAAGTGGGTTGTTTGTAGACTAAACAGAACGCAGGGTTGTCGGAACAGCAACAAGGTTATTTATTCCAAACGAAAGTAGTAAACTCCACACAAGGCTTCACTATAAGCTCACTCTAGGCTTGTAAAATTATACTCGACCTCCGTCAAACTTCGATACTCACGGCCTCTGCCAAATGTACACGACCTCTGTCACACTTCAATAAACACGGCCTCTGCCAACTGTATAAACGACCTCTGTCAACTTCAATAAACACGGCCTCCGCCAACTACTCTCAGCTCTCAGCTCTAAAATTACTTCTCTTCACTTTCTTCAACAAACACACTAAGACGCTAAGAAAATTCTAAAGCTACACCGATCGGCTTATATACTTCACAACAAAAGATTCTAGAACTTTCCGACTCGGCTAAATAAAGCAACATTACAATGAGAAACTATTTACAGCGACATACGCAAACGGCTTAAAATAGAATTACTGAATCATGATGATAAAACACTAATTAAATATGCAGAAGATTCTAGACACTTCCAGACAGTAACGCGAGTCACGCAATAATATATTTTTCGTAACATTAGTTCTTCCAAGCATCTTTTATGCGAATGTCATTCGTTTCTGATAAAAGTTGAAAATCATAATCAAAGTTTGACACTAACTTTACAAGGAAGTTCAAGTTTTATTTGAACCAACAGTCAGTAATGAACTGATGAGTCTTTAAAGGGGGTAGTTTCTGTGGTGTGGTGCTGCGTCGGTGGGGAAGTAGTACACAAGAATTTGGTATTATCAACAGAGTTGATAAATGTAAATTGACCACCGTACAGGGGTCCTAAAAGCTGAAGTTTCGAGAGTTAGCCCTTCTTCAGAGCGAATTGAGGACTGAAATATGGGTTGTGTGTAGTTTTTATAGTGGAGTAGGAGCTACGCTATTCGTGGTAACATGGCAACGTATGGATTAAGGGTGCCGATTTGGAAGATGAATTTTTGTTCCAGATTCTTGCGGCTTTCGGTCGTACCTTGATGTAGGGAAAGGCCGCAGATAGCCATGTGTGGTTTGGAGTGGTTAGGGAGATTAAAATGACGAGCGACTGGCTTAGATGCATCCATGTCATTCTTCTCAACATCGCGAACACCTTCGGAACTCCTTTGTGAAAACGCCGTTTCGCAGGCGCAGTATGGAAGTTGTACGCTCCGGGTAATGGGCTCCTGGTCAGCTAAGAGTTAAAGGACTCTTTTTTGTGACTGCGGTGCGTCAATATTCGGTTGACTTTCCCATGTTTTGTGTTTCAACTTTATTGGCCTAAGTCTCACCAAATATATAGTTACAGGTCAGGGAAAAAAAATGAAAACAAAAAAGACCAAAAGGTAAGGTGCAAATGAAACCTGGACTCCCATGCAAGGCACCTCCCAACTAAATCAGTAAAAATCTTAAGCAATACTTATTAAACTATTGTTGCCAGTGGCACCCACAATTGCGTGCAAGACCCCATGAACATGGTTTGTCGGGGTCAAAGACATTTGCTAATTCGTCTTTGAACAGGTTAGTTATATTATATGGTTCTTAAAAGTCTTGGTGTGTAGAAAGTCACTGGGCTGAATTAGTTTACATATTAAGTTCCATAATCAGGCCCGGTCAGGGGGAGTAATGGGATACTAATATACCCGCTCCCCCCCCCTCCCCAAGATACCAATATACCTGAAAAATCATGATACTTAATGCCTAAAATTATTTTGAACCAATACTAAATACCTGAAAATGAATAAGTAAAATCTTAATCTGAATACCTAAAATACTGGAAAAACTAAATACTTTATACCCGAATTTTGACCAAAAAATACCATATACCTGAATTAAAACGGCCCGGGATACCGTATAGCCAAAACCCCTGGCCAGGCCTGCATAATCTAATACAAAAAAAGAGGGCTGATAGGTGGCTGATTTATAGAAAGGCGTTTCCAAATACTTTATATCACTTGATTGAGATCGTCGAGTATGGCGGTGACTTACACTCTTAATAAAACTAACATCAAAGTCAGTATAGCCATATAAGACCTTGTAAAGAAATACTAAATCCTTGACCTCGCGGTCATAGGTAAGCAGTAGCAGATCCAGATGACCTTGCTTGATTTGTAGAATCCAGCGTGTACCTCTTCTCTGAACTTTTTTAGCTTTCTGCTTTTTAAAAGGTTGAGTGGCTGGGAGATCACACTTCAATTGTATAGCTCATTAGTTTTGGACTTCACTTGTGCCAGGTACAAGGATCTTCTAAGAGGGTGCTAATGGGGTTACCTAGTTATCAGTTAACTACTTTTCTTTTTGGCCAATTGTCAGTTAACTACTAACCTTAGTTAGCTATTAACTTTTATTTTCTTACAGCGAAAAATGTTGCATCATGACCCGAATTTTCTTTACTTCAGCACGCCAATCAGTTTTGGGGGTCGGACTGTACTAAAACCAAGGTATAAATTGTGAATTTACGCAGCAGGACAGGTAAATGTCACGAAATAGGTTCGCCGTTAGAAAAAAAAAACCTTTGTTGCTTTTATTAACAACAACAATCGTATTCAGTATAATAATAGAATGTCACTTAACTGTTAACTTTTCATTTATCAGTTAACTACTATTTTTTGGGCCAATTGTTAGTTAACTGTTAACCTCATTAGCACCCTCTTCTAACCTTGACGTTGGTCAACATGGAACAGGTGCGACAAAGAAGACCGAGTAGCTTATTCGCTTTAGTAGTAACCATGAGAACTTTTATTAGTTTCCCACGTTAATTTGCTTGTTATCATGACACCGAGATCTTTGTCCTCGTTCACGCGTTGTAGGTCAACGTGGTCAAGGTGGTAGTCATAGCGCACTAGTCTTTCCTTCCGCGTCACAGTTAAGACTGCTTGCTGCAATTTATCTGCATCTAGATATGATGAGATACTTCTGTAGAGCTTGGTGTCGTCTGCTTAAAGGTCTGTCAGAGAACCATTAGGCAAGACGAGCATTGAGCCAAGCAGACTTTCTTGAGGCACTCTGGAGGTTACAGGGGCCCACCTGGAGGTGAATCCACCTACATCTGCTTGTTGCTGCAGATGCTGCAGATATCTCTTGAATCAATCATGCATGTAGTTCAGTGTCCAGCTACTCCATACCTCTGAAGCTTCTCGGCAAGGAGGATGGCGTGGTCCACAGAATCAAATGCTTTAACAAAGTCTAGATACAGGATATTTGTCTGAATGTTGTTGTCGAGGTTTTTTCCAATAGAATGTAGGATTGACAGCGACTGAGAAACACAAAAGCGATTTTGCATGAAACTGTGCTGTAATGGGGTGATGACGTTTTTTATATGATCGTAGAGTCTTTTTCCAATGCAGCGTTCGAGTACTTTGTTCACCAGGCACAAAAGGTCTATAATTTGAAGCAGGCTCCTTAGCGTCTTTTTTTTTTTTTTTTTGAACAGGTGGTGCGGTAGCTTCTTTCCATTCCTTGGACAAACAAGCTGTTTTGAGCGAGGTGTTAAACATCATGCAAAAGCTCGGGGCAATCTCATTAGCACATTCTTTCAGAAGTCTGGCTGGAATCCCATCGGGACACTGACAGGCTTTCGTGATGTCAAGGTCCATTAAACACTTTGCGACTTCGTTCACCGAAAGAGTTAATTCAGACGAAAGTGGGCGGACAAACGAATGATTATGAATACTCGAGTAACTAGTGTTTACGTTTGTAGTTGACTGTGGCCTGAACACAGAGGAAAAATGCGAGTTGAATAATACTGCCTCATCAGCTGAGCTAGTTGCGGTAACACCGTTCCAATAGATAACACTTGGGTTTCCTCGTGAATGCCGAATTGCCTTGTGGTAACTCCAGAACAATTTGGGTTGTTTTTGAACTCAATTTTCTTCAAGAAGTCTTGATACTTAGCTCTAATAACATATCTGACTTCCTGGCTTAAAGTGCACAATTTTAATTTCTTGATTGCAGCTTTTCTACGTCGGTATTTTCTCAACTTTCTTTCGTAGACAATGTCGCGCTTCCGAGTCTATCCAACGAGGTGAGTTAGTATCTTTGACTGTTTTAACAGGGATACAAGCAGACACTGCAGTCAGGAATAAATCTTTGCAGGTGAGCCAGTACTCGTCAATGTTTTCAGAAAAACCAAAGTCAAAAGGAACGTGCTCTAGTGAGCTACGCAGTTCGGCGAAATAGCGTTCAAATAAAGACATCTTAAACAATTAGACGGTCCTGGATTTGGATTAAGATCCATTTCCTCATGAAGAACGGGCGATGATAAACATAAATAGCCATGCTTGAGTCAACGAGACTGAACGAGCGATGCTGTAATCCGGAAAGTCATTTTGTGACGGAACGGGTGGTTATCGACCTGTGGAAACTTGCTTGAAGTAACAGCATTTAGCTGATATTTCCCAGTAATAAGGTTTAGATTACTGATAAAGGCTAGTCGGGCTACAAAAAAGTAAAGCAAGAGCAAAAAAGTAAAGCAAGAGCTTCGACAGACCACGTGTGGCCGTTGTAGAAACCAATCCCCTCGCCTAGCCCCAGTCCGCGCAGCTACCTATAAATAGTTCCACCTTCGCGCGGGTTATGCTAATCGCCATTTCACTCGAGCTCGTGAGATTGAATTATTACTACGTTACGTTCTTTCGTTCTTTTGATCGCTGTATTCTCAAATCGTCAGGTAATGTCTTTTTCTCTCCGTTTATCTCGCATTTCCTATGTTATCCGTATTTCCTATATGTTATTTCCATTGCTGTAATTAGTTGTTCCGTTCTTAATGTGTTATGTATGTTACTTTATCCTAGAAATCACTGGCAACATGATGTAAAACAGGTTTAAGAGTTTAAGTCTCTCTTCACGTATTAAATTTGCTGGTGCGTTGGTTACAGTCGTCATCTTGAAACTAAAACGGTCGCATATAAAAATCTGCTGTTGCGATAAGGCACATGATCATACTGCAATTTCCCCCTTCCACGAACAAGAAATTAAAAAAAATCTATAACATTCTTGGTTTTCAACCACGTGACTGGGCGGCCATGTTGGGCCGGTCAAAACAATAGAAAATTCTTTTGAATAATTTACATAAAAATAGAATTTAGTTCCCAGCGGAGACAGAGGCTATTGTTCTTGACCACCAACATGGCCGCCATGACGTCACTTGCAAGCCAGCAATACTGGTCATTTAGCATTTTTACAAAGACTATTGATATATTCAATTCAAAAGAAGAATGTTCTCTTAACAGTGATCTCATAACAAGCAAAGTAAAACCGCGAAGCAATTAATTTTTAAATTTATTAAGGTTTCCGTCTTGATTTTTCGCAGCAAATCCAGGAATTCAGTAGCACAGGAAGATGAAAATAGCCTTGATTTGAATGATCCGACTGAGTTCACCAGTCCTTTCCTTTGTTTTGTTTTCGTTTCATTTCTGTAGGATGCCCACATGCAAAGAAAACAAAAAACGGAATTTCTAAAAAACCTAAAATACTTAAAACCAATAAAAACTTTGAACTAATAACTGATTAAAACTCTTTTCTAGCAGATCCTATTTCTATGGGGTCACCAGTGACCCATAAGAAAAAAAATTCCTCATGAAAATCGCGGTTTTTTCTGATTTTCTCCAAATTTGGTACACAGGAAGTCGAGAGATTTAGCCACTTGTTCGTGTGCGAATTAGCGTAGGATACCTCAATGAGGCCTACATAACCAGGTTTTCATGTTTGGACGATCCACTGTGAGGACGCCGAGAGAAACGACCGCCGTTTTGAAGAGGCCCCGCACGTCGAATTCGACGGCTAAAGGAGGTTTAGGAATGGTATTCGAAGATGTAGAAGATGCCGAGGGAAAAAGAAAGTCAAATCTACCGAGAACTTGAATGCAAGCAATGCTTTTGAAGGTAAGCGATGTTACTTTCGACCGCGTGGTTTCGCAATCGTCACACAATGGCAAAATATGCGAGGAATTACTCCTCTAGTTGCTTTTATACGTTTCAAGTCTTGCCAATTTCATGACATATATCCGTTAAGTCACACACGAGAGTTCAAAGGTTCTTTCGGAGTGATTTTAGATCAAAACACTGGGTAATTCAATAAAAGACTCGGTAATTCAATCGAGGTGATGACATGTGGGCTGGGGTCAGGTCGCGTTGCTATGGGGACTTGTAACGCTATATTTGGGTGTTGATTGGGTGTTGACAAAAATTCATAAGAAATTTCAGATTTAATCTTTTTCGGCCAAGTTTTCAGATCATTTTGCTGAGAGAACAAGGATCATTTCACTTTTCAACACCTTAGGAAGATTTTATAACCCTGTGGAGGAATATTCATTTTTTCTCCAAAATGATGCATAA
>OX419337.1:20353805-20373805 GCA_948470475.1 Galaxea fascicularis
AAGATGATCTTGACGAAACCAATGAGCCTCAAACTGAAGACAGCAGCCAGATGGGTCAACTGTGTACTACCAACTCAGCTAATTGCAGTCTTAGCCAAGTGGAGGAGACAGAAGCATCCGCTGATGCTGCTGATCCATCAGGAAGTCAACCCGCTGTTGCCTTGCCCTGGTGTGTCTGTCGGCAGTGTAGGCCAATGCCTCAGGAGATAGAAAACAAGTGCTGCAAACTAACTACGTGCATTAGCTCTACAGCTCGGTTTGCAAAATTGTGTTTAGATGTGGATGTGCTGGAAATGTGTGTGCGAAATGCAGGAGAAATAAGGAATGATCGGGAGGACACTAGCACTCGATCATTTCGCAAGACTGCATATCGCCAGTTCATTCTTGCAAGACATGGACACTTAGGAAAAGGCAACCGACGGGTCTGTCCCTCTTGTGTTGTTCTTAAAATAAGACAACGATATCCCTCAGTCACAGGGGTATATATGGGATACCGTGAACATTAAATCTAAGATTACACATTCAGAATGGAGTACAATTGAGAGCATTACAGTAATTTATTAGAGAGTACTTTATTCAAAACATGAAAACAAACAATGATAACACTGAAATAGAAGCAGCATTACCAATAATCATTATTTTTGCTGTTCCCCTGAATTGTATTCCCCACTGTTATATTGTAGTAATTAATGGGTGTAGCACCCTAGCTTTTAATTGAATGCAATGATAGAGGTGACCTTGTGTTGATACAAACCGCCCTACTTTTCTTATAGAAATTACACTTAAATTAGTATTTACCACTGCCACTACTACTATGGTAGAGCAAGATCACACATTGATTCAGCATGCCTCTTCCAGGTCTCCCTATCGAACATTCTTTGGTTCTCAGCTGTTTCACACTTTCCAAGATGGTATCACTGTTCAGGTTGTCTATAATTATAACTAACAGCGTGTCTTCCCTCATTGGTTTCCAAAGTACTATTTACTAATAACACTTGATGGCAAAAACACGATTTACATAATAAAGCAGAATAGTTTGTTTAAAAACAGGGTCAACTGTAGCCTCTCTTCCACCTGAAAATAAAATGTTACTGTAAATTATCAAAAATTAAAGAAAGTAATACATGTAAATCTTAGTCTGGTAACACTCTGTTTGGACTCAGACAACTCAGTCTTCCATGGGTATTGGATTTTCCTGAAGATCGCTGTTTTCTGATTCACAGGTTTGTGATGGTGCAGGTAAACTAAATCGACTCCGCCGCTTACGCAATTCTGCAGTGGGAGGTGGTGGCTTGGCTGCAATGGTTGGGGCCAACAGTCGAGGATCACTTGCATTCAGAGAGATATTCCTTGTCACAATATCTACATCATTTAATCTGGCATATAAAATTTTAGCAATGAGGAGAGGAATATATTCATATCCCTTGTCTGCTTTGATGATCTTTATGTCCCATTGCTTTGTGCGTTGATGGTATTTTCGGCTGAACATCTGTTCTCCTGTCTTTTTGTTTGTGGCAGCGGGAAGGTGAAGGTGGTAGTTCCAGTCTATTGCTGCCAGATATTTTCTGACTCTGTAGGCCCTATAACTGTAAAATATTCCAGTTTGAGAGGGAGAGAATATTTTCACAACTTGAAAAAAATGCTACTCAACAGAAATTCAAAGGCACAATTGAACAATGCAGTTCACCACAAAATCAGCCAATGATGATGGTGACCATTAACATCTTCATCACCAGTTCAGTCAGCAAGTTGTTACTAACCTGAAAGATATCCTCTTCGATGCATACAGCAGGGACAGACTATTGGCACATTCAATACTACCTGTGTGCCTGTTGAGATAAACAGCTGTTAGCATATTTCAACAATAGAGGGGAAAATAAAATTATTATTGCTCAGTTTTCCCAGGAAATCACACGTAATCTCAGTAGCGTAAAGGTTGTCAGCACAACCAAGCTTTTTAATAAAAAATGACAGTAGCTCTTGAGCCTGGCATATGAAGAAAACCCTTAAGAAGTTAGGCTCAGGGGGGTAACACTTTATATGCACTGGCATTTTACCATTGCACATATGCTCCAAATATTATTGTACAATGCTTTAGGGACAACCCTGACAGGGGCAGAAGCTTATTGTTCTTCCCCAGCCTGTGAGGCAACTGAGATTTTGTACACGAGACAGACAGTTGTCTTACCTGAATCTGACATAAAACTTGAAACTCTCCAGTAGCTCTGCATTTAAGATAACTTTCTGCAGCTCAGCAAAATCTTGGTCACGCCTGTCAAACCAAGGTAGGTCAGGGTCATGGCTTCCCTCGTCATGGTCACACTTCTCACTTAGGCCCCACTCATGCTTGTTACAAACATGATGGAGGAGACCAATCCATTTGTCCTTTTCAAGAAAGAGAAAGTGTGTATTGGTATCCACTCACAGTAATCAGACCATAAATAATCAATGTGAAATCCTCTATCCATTAGCTTTATAATTATAATGCCAGTAGATTTCTACACATTTATAAGCCCTATTTTATAATACTTATTAACTCCTTACCCCTCAATAACCACATCTTCTAGTGGTTAGAAATAAAATGCTGTCTGAATTTTTAACAACAACAAAACAAAAACAACTGGTGGTTCACCAAACTTACAGCCCCTCGAGAAATGCCCTAATGGAAGTAACGGGATAATATTAAAGAAAATATAGTATGGAACATGCATAGTATACCTTCATTGCTTGTAAAGCTTCTGTGTCAGAAGTTGTGGCGCTGACCTTGCAAACACTGCTGCAGTACCAAAAATGTCGGATGATATGATCAGTCCAAGCCTTGACCTTTTCCATTCCTTTTTGCTGCCCAATCTAGCAGACAGAAAAAGACAGTTTATTCATTGACCTTCAAGATACAGCTATTCCCTATAAATGACATGAAAACAATCTCACCACTGCTTTTCATTCTTATATAATGGTAGCAGGGACAGTATATCTCATGGGGAAGTAATCAACTATAAGTTCAAAATGTATGGATCTAGGTTTATATAGTCAAATTTACCTTTGACAAACACTTCCGGATGCTTTTAGCCTTGTGCCAAACATCAAGGCTGTGGAATACATTCTGAAACTCTGTTGCTAAGGAATAAATGTAACAATAATAGCAGATTCAGTCCCCAACTTAAAACAGTAAAAGCGTGCAACAAAGACAAGTGTTGTACTGCAGGGCAGTCCATTGCCATGGCTAAAATAATGTAGTTTATCACAGAAGAACAAATTACACATGTAATCAGGCGCAAGGCAAGTTGATGCCATTATAGCCCATGTTTTTTAAATTCTTTCGTATACTTTATTGATACTTACAGATTAGTTTCTTTATTGATGCGGATGCATCTGTTACAATCTCAACAACTTTTAATACTCGAGAAAGCCGCTCCAGTGCATTCCTCAAGCCCTCCTTTTCCATGTTAACTGATGACAAACCCACGTGACGTTTGTCACGCACTTCAGTTTCAAGAATGTAACTTGTTGTGACCTCCATCAAGAAATAGCACAGATTTTTGGCACTAAATCCTGGTGAGTCACACTGCCCATCTCCTGCAACAACTATATCCTTCCCTGCAAATTCTTTAATTAATTCATTTCTCATCCAGGACCACCACTCCTCAACTGCTGGAAATATGTACAACCCTTGCATTCTGAAGAAAGCTGCCTTTGATGGAAATGCAAGTTCAAGAAATTGTGCCATTCTGCTGATCTTAGCATAATTGTTTCCAGACAACACAACTGCGGCTGCTGACTGTAAGTTGTTGACATACATCCCATTAGTTTCATGGGATGAACAAAATCGGAATTTATGGCCAGCCTGGCAAAAGGTATTAACAACCACTGTTGCCCCTACTAAGTGGTGTTTAACCTGGGGCACTTCTTTACACCCAGGAGACCGACAAGAGTCCACAAACAACCCTAAAAGTAAATCCAAAGAACAAATAAATTTTTTCCCCTTTGCTAACTCCACCTCCTTTTGGTAGGAGTACTGCTCATCTCCTCTGCTTAGCTTCTGATGAGGGCCATACTCCAGTCCTTCAACAGCTGATTCTTGACCAATGGCCTGTTCATCAACCCCATCATCTTCCTCACAATCAGCAATCTCGCTGTCAACACCACCATCATCGGCTTCACCACCAGCACCATCACTTCCAATGCCTTCAACACCAAGCACCTCAGAACCAGGATTTCCCTCATCATCTGGAAGCTCTTCAATGGTCACATGTAATCTGTAAAAAAAGGTATACCATTAACCCTTTCACTCCAAGAGTGAATAATGGAGTGATATACAGTGTTTCCACCTTTTTGGTCTTTGATAAAATCCTATAGCATTACCATTCATGTGAAACCTCTTTAGCAGTTATTTTCACCCGACGCTATTTGTTATCAGCATTTGCAAAATTAAATATTTTGAAAATTTTGTACATGTTTACTTTGGCTAATATTTCTGGAAGTGAAAAGGTTAAATACCTTTTCCAAAACATGATACAAAACCAATTGAAACACAGTGCTAAACTAACAGTGAAGTCACCTTTGGGAGAAACTATTTGATAGAAGCCTTCACATATAATAGAAAAGATTGGCCAATCCTATTTATCTCTGGTTTTGTACACAAGTCATCAATAAAAGTTATCACTGTTTTCAGACAAAGTGAACGCTTCTACAAGGTTTAAAATGAGCATAAGAATGATTGGTAGTCATTGCCACAAAAAACTATCCTCACATGATATGTGCTAAAGCAAGGTCATAAGAAATTTATTGTAGATGCCACAAATAAACATTTTCCCTCATGTAATAATAATTATTACATTATTATTGATTTCCAAGTGGGTGACAAGGCAGCCATGCATGCTAGTTATAAAAAAAAAAATAATTTAATTCCCAGAAGAGGGAAAGCAATAAATCAACATGCCTGCTGTGATGTCAGCCATAAACAAGTGATCATCATTGCTTAAAATTAATTATACAACATAAATGGTGTTACCCCGATTCTGAATCAGTGTCACTGTCAGCATCGATACATATGCCTTTGTTCAGTTCTTGGATGGCAGAATTATAAAGTGCTTGACAACTGAAAAAAGGGAGCAAAACAAAATGTTCAACTGTGGTATAACAAGACTGTTCATAGGCAATGTACTCCACAAATAAATGAAGCTTTCATGCTCGGCTCATTCAGATCACCCTGATGACAAAGTGCCTGTCAAGAGAAAGATACATGTGTATGACTTGAAAAACCTGACAAGCAGTAAGGAAAACTCAAGTTAAAGCACCAGACAGATGTCCTCATCAACTACACTGTAGAAGAGTTCTCAGTAGTTAAAATAGATCAGAATACAAATAGACTGACTGATGAAGATGAATTAAGTGATCTTAGAAATATATATACATATACATATGCATATATATGTATACTGTCGAGTATCATACCTCACATCTGCATCAGAAATAGACTCTTCTGAATCAGAACTCATATTCTCATCGTCAGAAAATAAAGACGAGTTCAAACTATAATCGAAAAAAAGCAAATAAATAAATAAGATGAGACTGTTGTCTGTGATCATGATATTTAAATAAAGATGACAAACTTTAATTGTAATCAATTCATGTATTTGTAAATGCAACCTACATTGCTGATTTATTGCTCTCGCCATCTACACCACCAAGATCTCGAATGGGAGTCTCACTCCAAAGCTCAGAAGTGCTGGTATCAACAATAGCTGGATGACCCAAAGGTTTAACGGGAGTTGAGGTCTGTGGCCCTTTAAGAAAAATATGTTTTTATCGAAATTCAACATTCAAACGAAAACAAAAACAAATACTGATCGACATGAAACATTAACATGCATTGAAGCAAAAGCATGCTCGCACCTTCACTTTCGTCTTTTGACTGTCTTCGGGCACGTGTCGTAAACGCACGAGACTTCGTCGTAGTATGCTCAATTTCCCTTCAAAAACAAACACAAGGTACGATCATAAATTTGACTCGTTGACATAAAAAACCTTTTTAACAGTTAACTCATCAGGCAAAGAAAACCAAAACTTACCTTCTGCGATATTCAAGAGATAACAAATGTGCCGCGAAATCGCTGTCACTACAACTCTCGTATCCTGCCTCGAACTTCGCACCAAGCAGTTATTAAACGAGTCAATTTAGGGTACTATACCATGGTACAAATGAGGATATGGGACCCAAATTGCATTCATTTTTACCATCTGAGATTGTTCATTCAAAAATGATTTTAGTTCATATTTCAAGATTCCTGATGTTCAGTTGCATTGATTCTCAACATCTTTGCATGTTTTGGTATCTTTATATGTCAAAAGCATTTCCTCTGTGCAGTGGTATTTATTAACAAAAAAGTTGTTGCCTCTCACCATGGTAGAATTAAAGCAAAAAGCCTTCATAGTTTACCTTTTACATCAAAAAACATAGTAACAACCGATCTTTTTGTAAGTTAGGCAGTCACCATTATTATGTTTGTTGTTAATGATCTATTCATTCCTTCCTTTCTTCTTTTCTTGAAATAATTTTAATCAGAGAGGGTAATTAGCTCGATCAGTCCCCTGGCAAAGGCTTAGCCTCTCCTATGCGTGTGGGTATTACGAAAGGTGTCTGTGGTGGAACATAGGGCATCCACTTTGGATCTCCATCGGGGCATAGCACTCCATTTTTGGCGATTTCCTTCACTTCTCTCCAAACCAGATTCTTGTTTTTGTGACGCTGTGCCCTCAAAACAGTCCTTTAGACGTCCTCCACACCTTACACCTTATTACCCTGTCGACAATGTTCAGTTTCTGGTTCTCCGAGAGTTAACCGAATGCACTGACTTCCACTTATAATATTGGTGTGTAACCTATCAAATGCGCTTGGCACAAACCATACTTCACTGCGCTGATTGTATTCCTTTATGGATGTGTCTCTAAAACTGAAGTATTCATAACGATGCAACAAAAATTCTCAAAATAGCGGAGTTTTGATCCGGAGGACCTAGAACTTTCAAGGCTGAAAAAGACTTCCTAAGCGACAGCCTCAAAACTTGTCAACAAACGATCAAAGTCGCAGCAAAGTTTAATGATTCACAAGTTAGAAATCAAATGTGTTACAAACAAGGGTTTCGACAAAAATTAGCTAATTAATCTCCCTGTTACGAATGCATTTACTAAAATTTGGAAAGCTTAAAAGCGTCCTAAACAAAGTGTCAAACACTTTACAAGTTAATCTTTTTCATAAATTGATGTTAAAGTGAGATTATTCCAAATTTTGCCATAGCGATTACGACTAGACTATCGGAGCCGTGTTACTTACAAGCGTATCAACATAATAGAGTCCAGCTTAACAAAAGTCTTCAAGCTGGCCTTAAAAAGAATCAACTAAAATTTTCTGTACCAAACATCTTTCTTTAAAATTTGTAAAGTTCCAAATGTCGTAAAATAAAGTTTAGAGTGTCTTTGGACCAGATAATTTCTTGCAGATGGTGATGGTGAAAAATGCGGCATTTTAGCGCGAGCCCACCATCTGAAATTTACTTCATTGACGGCTACTGTTTTTGGCCTCTTCAAGGGAATCATTGTTTCTGGCATCTACTACATGTTACAGTCCTCTTTTCTCACAAACTGCTACATTTTGTAAAGTTTTGGGCTTCCATTCTACACGAAGTAGTCTTCAGGCCGTCGAGTGACTCCTGCACGCCACAAAGTAGTGTCCGGCACGGCAATAAACATGGTTGAATACGAGTACTTCATGCTGAATTGCGTCAGGCGAAACTCTTGAAAAGTGAATATTATTCTTCAAATCGTTGTTTGAGTACGATTGGTTCAATATTTGCTCTGCAAATGCGACTAGATTGAAGGAGCCGTGTTACTAACGGGTCGGGCGCATTAACGAAAAAGAGTGTAGCGTAACAAAAGTTTGCAGTTTGGCGTTGCAAGGCGTCAATGTTAATTTTGTGTACCGGCTGCATTTTGTTTCAAATTGCTCAATTTTGAAAATGTCGTAAAATAGAGTTTAGAGTGTCTTTGGACAAGATAATTTCTTGCAGTTACTGTAGTGGTTATGGTCATGGTGAAAAATGTGCCATTTTAGCGCGAGCCCACCATCTAAAATTTACTTCATTGACGGCTAGCTACTGTTTTTGGCCTCTTCAAAGGAATCGTCGTCTCTGGCATCGACTACATGTTACAGTTCTCTTTTCTCACAAACTGCTACATTTTGCAAAGTTTTGTGGTTGCATTCTACACGAAGTAGTCTTCAGGCCGTCGAGTGACTACTGCACGCCACAAGGTAGTGTCCGGCACGGCAATAAACATGGTTGAATACGAGTGCATGCTAAATTGTGTCGAGTGAAACACTTGAATATTGAGTGAATATTGTTCTTCAAATTGTTGTTTGAGTGCGATTTGTTCAATATTTGCTCTGCGAATGCGACTAGATTGAAGGAGCCGTATTAAAACTAACGGGTCGGGCGTGTTAACGAAAAAGAGCGTAGCGTAACAAAAGTTTGCAGTTCGTCGTTTCAAGGCGTCAATGTTAATTGTGTGTACCGGCTGCATTTGTTTTAAATTGTTCAATTTTGAAAATGTCGTAAATAGAGTTTAGAGTGTCTTTTGACCAGATAATTTCTTGCTTACTGCAATGGTTATGGTCATGGTGAAAAACAGGCCCTTTTCACCACACGCTTACCACCTAAAATTTCCTTTATTGAAGGCTTTATCTCTGCACATCGTGAAGTAATGTTCATACTATTGTTGTAATCTTATCGGGCCCTTGTCTCACAAACTGTTCCATTTACTTAAAGGTTTGGTCTCTTTCCACATGTAATAGTTCAAGGGCCGTTTTAGTGTCAAGTACTGATATGCATCCCAGTTTTATCAGTTGTGCAGTTGGATATAACTTACTGGCGAGGTACCGGTTTGGGAAATGTTACTGTAATAAACTTTACATTTCTATGTTGGCAAATAAAGGGATTGAGTGAGATGAACTCAATTTTCCCGTGATAAGTAAATCTAGCCGGCACACGGATAATGCGTCGAGTAACAAAGGTATCAAAGCAAACGGTGTACTGTATCAGGAGTATTCAAGCGCGCCGGGTGTTATACATCAAGAAAATTAGTTCCGTAGAACGAATTAATTTGATTGAAATTAGAAAGCTTAAAAGCGTTCTAAAGGCGACTTTATGGTGTAAATAGTATGAAACGCGTAAAGTTTGCGGCTTGCTTTCTGCGGTTGTTATGGTAATGGTGAAAAATGCGCCATTTTAGCGCTAGCCCACCATCTAAAATTTACTTCATTGGCGGCTACTGTTTTTGGCCTCTTCAAGGGAATCATTGTTTCTGGCATCTACTACATGTTACAGTCCTCTTTTCTCACAAACTGCTACATTTTGCAAAGTTTTGTGGTTGCATTCTACACGAAGTAGTCTTCAGGCCGTCGAGTGACTACTGCACGCCACAAAGTAGTGTCCGGCACAATAAACATGGTTGAATACTAGTACATGCTAAATTGTGTCAGGTGAAACACTTGAACAGTGAATATTGTTCTTCAAATTGTTGTGTAAGTACGATTGGTTCAATATTTGCTCTGCGAATGTGACTAGATTGAAGGATCCGTGTTACTAACGGGTTGGGCGTGTTAACGAAAAAGAGTGTAGCGTAACATAAGTTTGCAGTTTGGCGTTTGTTAATTGTGTGTACCGGCTGCATTTGTTTTAAATTGTTCAACTTTGAAAATGTCGTAAAATAGAGTTAAGAGTGTCTTTTGACCAGATAATTTCTTGCTTACTGTAATGGTTATGGTCATGGTGAAAAACAGGCCCTTTTTACCACACGCTTACCACCTAAAGTTTACTTTATTGAAGGCTTTATCGTTGCACATCGTGAAGTAATGTTCATACTATTGTTGTAATCTTATCGGGCCCTTGTCTCACAATATTTCTGAGCTTACAGGCACTGTGGCCTTATTCGCTGACAAAATCGACTTTTTTAGATTTAGGTGTTCCTCCGGACATGTTATCTCCAAAACGAAGTCGGTGACCCCCTATCTTTTTTACATTTCTGACAGAACTAACACATCATCTTACAGTCGTAAAAGTCTCAGAAAGAAATCAACCCTTTGAAAATTTCACGTGAACGTCCTTAAATCTCTTACAATCACAGCCACCTAGGAAGCTCAATGTAAACTGAAAATAATCTCACTTAATCACATCATTTATAGAGAGTATGTAACCAGTCTCTAGAGATTCGAATGACATTGGGTTCGCGGTCATGTTGGCGGACAATAATTGACACTTCCCAAATCGACACCTTGCCAGTACGTTATATCCAACTGCACAACTGATAAAACTGGGATGCATATCAGTACTTGACACTAAAACGGCCCTTGAACTATTACATGTGGAAAGTGACCAAACCTTTAAGTAAATGGAACAGTTTGTGAGACAAGGGCCCAATAAGATTACAACAATAGTATGAACATTACTTCACGATGTGCAACGATAAAGCCTTCAATAAAGTAAACTTTAGGTGGTAAGCGTGTGGTAAAAAGGGCCTGTTTTTCACCATGACCATAACCATTACAGTAAGCAAGAAATTATCTGGTCAAAAGACACTCTTAACTCTATTTTACGACATTTTCAAAGTTGAACAATTTAAAACAAATGCAGCCGGTACACACAATTAACAAACGCCAAACTGCAAACTTATGTTACGCTACACTTTTTTCGTTAACACGCCCAACCCGTTAGTAACACGGATCCTTTAATCTAGTCACATTCGCAGAGCAAATATTGAACCAATCGTACTTACACAACAATTTGAAGAACAATATTCACTGTTCAAGTGTTTCACCTGACACAATTTAGCATGTACTAGTATTCAACCATGTTTATTGTGCCGGACACTACTTTGTGGCGTGCAGTAGTCACTCGACGGCCTGAAGACTACTTCGTGTAGAATGCAACCACAAAACTTTGCAAAATGTAGCAGTTTGTGAGAAAAGAGGACTGTAACATGTAGTAGATGCCAGAAACAATGATTCCCTTGAAGAGGCCAAAAACAGTAGCCGCCAATGAAGTAAATTTTAGATGGTGGGCTAGCGCTAAAATGGCGCATTTTTCACCATTACCATAACAACCGCAGAAAGCAAGCCGCAAACTTTACGCGTTTCATACTATTTACACCATAAAGTCGCCTTTAGAACGCTTTTAAGCTTTCTAATTTCAATCAAATTAATTCGTTCTACGGAACTAATTTTCTTGATGTATAACACCCGGCGCGCTTGAATACTCCTGATACAGTACACCGTTTGCTTTGATACCTTTGTTACTCGACGCATTATCCGTGTGCCGGCTAGATTTACTTATCACGGGAAAATTGAGTTCATCTCACTCAATCCCTTTATTTGCCAACATAGAAATGTAACGTTTATTACAGTAACATTTCCCAAACCGGCACCTTGCCAGTAAGTTATATCCAACTGCACAACTGATAAAACTGGGATGCATATCAGTGCTTGACACTAAAACGGCCTTTGAAGTATTACATGTGGAAAGTGACCAACCCTTTAAGTAAATGGAACGGTTTGTGCAATTAAGTCTTTGCCAAATATTATTTAAGTGGACCTATTGATTGAACTTAAGTCAACTGGTGAGGTTCCATAAAGAACAAGTTCGCATTTAGCGACCATACTTTCACACGCCTTGCAGCCGCAAGATGGCAGGATTCGACGTCCCATTCATAGAAATCTTGATTTTTTTTTTTTTTAAACTTTCCACATTGATTTCTTGATCATTTTTGGACAACGCAGAGATAATTGTAAATAAAATCTGTTCAGTCTGGAAAGAAAAGTAGGGGTCACCGACCATTTACGAGAGTAAACTGAAGGCGAAGGGGATGCAACAGCTACCATCCTTATACTTGCTTAGCTTTCTTTCTCATTGCACGTGCTGGATGGCTAACGTGGCATGACCTTGCATCATGGATTTCGTGCGCAGTAGGGATGCGCGTGAACAATTAGCGCAAATAATCATGTTTGATCCTTTATTGGAAACTACAAGTAAATTTTGTCTTCTTTTCATTCTTCTTCTGTTTATTCACTTCTCCTTCTCCTTCATCACTCCTCCAGCAACAAAAAAATTGTTTTAGACGTTTGCTTTTTTTCCCCCAAGGGATGTGTGCAGCACACGCAAACAGAAACAATCATCGTCTGGTTTTAGTAGAATGAACCAAAGAAACGAGGAAGAAAAAAAGACTAATACCGCTCTGATTTCATCTCTCTGCCAATTTCCCATTTGATCAAGATTTTATAATGAGTACTCCCCTCTTCCTGCTGTCTCCCCAGCTACAAGGCTGTTAGAATGCCAAGTTGTGTTTTTGTTTTGTTTTGTTTTTCAGTTAATGAAGTCACACCTATCTTTGGTGAAAACATTGGGAATTTGTTGGTCTTTAGTAAAACATACCTCACATTATGTCAAAGATGATTTATCATGACTTACATTTGCAATAACAAAGACTTTGTAGTCCCCCAAAGAGGGAGGACCGACCTACTTTAGCAGTAGGTTGGTGTTTGGGCCAATGGGCCCACACCTCTTCAGTCTGGCCGAGGTGTGCACCCACTTGCCAGCGTTACTTGATGCTTCCCGCAAGGGGCCATACTTTACAATGAAGGACTTTCTGTTCCGAAAAGGAAAATGAATTTCGTATTATTCATTACATTTATCACCACTCAACGATCAAAGAGATTTAAAATCCAAGCTAACAGTTCCGGCGAAGGAACTGTATTCCCCTTAATGAAAAGGAATAGCATAATTCACTGAAATGGGGTCATTGGTTGTTTACTCGCAAGCTTCAGCGGGGAGAGAGGAGGCTATGGCCCAGGGCTGTTGGCCCACAGAACAGAAAAGGGGACTACGGACCTCCCACTGATTAAAACTGCATTTCCTGTTTAAAAAATAATAATAATAAGCCTCCCTCTCTAACACCTAAAATTAACAAGAGAAATAGAGGAAATGAATTACCATACCAGCTATACTGACCACCTTTTTTAGCAATATTAGACTCACATAATTTATGTACACTGAATGCATATCACCACTGTTATTATAAGTTTATATAAAAAAAAACATCCAAGTTGATGTGCCTTTTAACAGCTACAGTGTTCATGTACCTGTATGTGTCATGTTTACAGAGGGCCCTCATGCAGCCACCTCATCACCTTGCTGCTTGTAACAGGAGCATGAGTAAACCCACTCAATCCCATCATTATCATCCTCATTTTCTGAGAGAAATGGACATCCTTTTCTCAGAAGAGAGGTATAGCGTGTCTCCTGTATAACAAAACGAAATTTGACTTAGTTAAAACATTAATTTTATTGTAGCTATAACTATACCTTTTTTTATAACATAGCTGATAAATTCGTGTAGTTACATTGAACTTTAAAAGCATGCCTCATATTCTTATTATGTACGCTGATGATGTAGGAGAGGGAATTTTTCTTTAGACAATATTCAAACTACTGTGTTGAAAACAATATTTTATTGGTTCATGCATCAAAGGTGAGTTCATCTACCATGGAGATATGAAGCACTTGGGAAGTTGGAGAGCACGTAAGAAGGTAGTGTTGACCTGGGCTATGTCTTGAGCAACTCTTACACATCTTTCATGCTCTCCAAACTTCCTGCATGCTGCATATCTCAATGAACACACCGTGAAACATTTAACCAATAGCTGTTATTGAACTTATCAGCGGTTATCAGTTCTCCTTTGCGTTGCCCCCATTCGCATGCTGGGGAAAAGTACCAAGATGAAAACGAAACAACGTCCATGAAGTAGCCAACACAGTCTCCAGACTTGAATCTAGCCGAAATTGCTGCTAAGGAAGCTTTGCAACTCCATTCATGATCGACTAGACAATGTCAATAAAATGAAGAACCAACTCTTTAAATATTGAGGTCATTGCAATCCTCGATGCGTCGCGAAATGCGTCAAAACGCGAGGAAAAACGGAAACAAACGCCGGCATATTGAAAGTGAAATGTCTCTTGACTGTAGCATTCAGGTATCTAATAGAGAAGCTTTACAATTCAATTCCTGGTTGATTAAACAATGTAATTAAAACGAAGAACCATCTCACTAAATATTGAGGTCATTGCCACCCTCGATGGGTCGCAAACTGTGTCAAACCTAAACGCAAGGAAAAACGGAAACAAACACCGCCATATTGAAAGTGACAAATATTTCATGTCCCTTGTAGCATTCAGTTATATTGTCCCCTGAATGTAGGAATCATGCGAGTTTACCGTGTTCAGCGTTTGATAAATAACGCTTCGCGTGATCTGCCAACATCGTTTTACCAGTAAGTAACTGTTAACTGTCGATAAAGACCTACTATTCCAGTCTTAAACTGTAGTCAAAAAATCATTTAATGAGAGTTGAGATAAAACTCCACACGGCCTATAACTTACCAAACTACACGTATCTTCCTCATCGGAACTCGAATTATGGACCTCCGGACGGCTCTTCTGGCGTGTTTAGAAGGAGAAGTGATTGGAGCGCAATCACTAAAATCGCTTGGCCATTCTCTTCTCCTCGGCATCATTCACGGCATCCGACTGCATTAGCTTGCTCACTGGCACTTCACGTTCCTTCACATCACTTACGATTGTGCACGAAACTGACCAGTGGAATCGCAGTCTCGTGGTACAAGAAAGGGCCTTTTGGGTCCCATATCCTCATTTGTACCATGGTAACCCTCCCCAAAAGTGACCCGTTTTATGCCTCCACCAAGCCAGGACTGAAATATATTATTTTCGAGGAAAATACGTTGACGGTTTTTAAACCACTCTCTTTTGTACTGTTTCAGGTCATAAATCGTTTTTTTGCGACCAGAGTTCCTTCGTTTACCTCCGTGGCCGCCTCCGCCACTTGCGTCCGCCATCTTGTCGGGACAATCTTGAAATATTCTGCAGAATTTTTCAAGTTTTGAGCTTCGGCCCGCACATGCGCAGTTCATGATATTTATCCTTTAACGCCCACTGGGTTTCTCTTCCTCTGAGACCGGCAAGGCGTCATAATCTGTTTTAATGTCATGGAAGTTGTCGTTGTTTTAGAAATGAACCAGAAGGGTAGAACATATTGATTCACTCATGATAAATAAAAACGCCTTGTGAAATTAGATCGTGAGTTGAAAAACAGTGACGCCGAGTGAATATATTTTAGACGCACAGCGAGATGGCGGACTCCGCCAGTGAATGTAATTCGCAAAAGCAGAATTTGAAGCGAGTGCGGGTCACTTACTCTCGTGCAAAGAAAAAGAAAGCGGGAGCGGCGAAGAGCAGCCAAGCTAACCGTAAGAAGGCGCGGAGAAGGAAATGAAAAACCAAATACACCAACGTGTGATACAAGGACGGATCAAAAGAAGCGTTCTTCTCCTCTTCCAGAAGCAACTGATTTCCCGAGCAATGTCAGGCAACCGCGAAAATCATTTTCAAGAGGAGCTCTGATGTTGCAAACAGCACGGGGCGGAAAAGTTGGGTTGTGGTATCAACATTGGAAGGTATTTACATGCAAACATTTTAATAGCACATACATGTATATTTCAGTAATGTTTTTGAGAACTAATTGCTCTTTTTCTACGCTTTTTAAAAAGAGTCAACCTTGTTTAACTGATGGCTGTGAAAGAGTTGCTTTCAATTCATACACGTTACGCCTATGTAGTCTACTATATAGGTTTGTGTTGTGGTGGTTTAGTAGTTAGCATGTAATAATATTTATCACAAACTTGTAATATTTATTAATCTGTTGGATTCTAAAATGCTTCTTCTTATTCAAATTTATTCAAGTGTTGACAGTGTTTTGAAGATAATTTATTAATAATTATAGTAGTTGAGAGCAATATCCAGGTTGAATTGGGATTTTGGAAGTGTCGGTTTGTAAGAAACGAGAAAATCAGGATAATTATGTAGTGAAAAACCTCTTGAAACAATCCCCAATGACAAAATAAACCCACATTTTTGCCAGCTTGCACTTAACTTTGTCATCAGAACTGGCAGGTGGCACGCCTCAAACAGATCAATGTAACATAAAAGTATAGTAATTATTTTTGCTAGTTTGCACTTAAGAGCGCCTGTCCGTAAAAATCAAACATATCGCGGCAAGGGTGGAAAATTCGATTTCTTTCATATTTTAATGTTCGATAGGCTAGGATACAACTAAAATCACTGTATAGTTTTTTCGGTGAAATATCCTTTAGTTTAAAAGAAAAATGCAAAAAACGAAAATTCGTTAAAATCGTTGTTTGAAGCTCTAAATTATTGCACGGGTTTGAGAGCCTCGCGCGCAAAAACAAATCATTCTACCGCCTTTAAAACACTCAAATCTTGTTTTACAATCTCTAAATATTTGTTGGAATGATTTTAGGGAATGTGGCGTTGTTCTTTGCATACGAAAAAATTTAATTTCAAAGGCATACAATTCACTACAGTAAAAGTACTTCATGGATGAAATTAATTTTCAGCATGTGCGAAACCTTCAAATCGACTAAGCTTCCGGTGGTTGAATTGTAGAAGGATGATCTATAGATTCCGGTGAAAATATCTTTGGGCAAATGATTAAGAGCGACGCGAGAGCGTTTCAAAGTTCGTAAAAAAATGCAAATATTTGACCTTCGGCGGTAAACTTTGAAGTTGCTGGTCAAACATAAATTTTTGGTCCGTGTCCATATCAGGTTAAAATAGGCACTGAGAAAAACATTTTGAAATATTCTAACCTTATAATATTCTGTAAAAGACTGGTCCAAGGGCCATTGAAGCTCGATTTTTTGGGTCGTTCGTCGCTCTTTTTTCGATCCGTGCTGCCCGCTGTTGGTAACGGCCGATGTACACCGCGCAACATGTCAACGTATTCA
This sequence comes from Galaxea fascicularis, assembly GCA_948470475.1. Taxonomy (NCBI): domain Eukaryota; kingdom Metazoa; phylum Cnidaria; class Anthozoa; order Scleractinia; family Euphylliidae; genus Galaxea; species Galaxea fascicularis. The sequence continues at coordinate 20,370,730 of OX419337.1, forward strand.
ATGGTGGAATACCAACCTTTGATCAATTTTAGGCGCATTTTATCACAACTGCATCTTCCTTGACGGCTTAGTCATTTGTTCAGTATTGCGTGGTTTATAGTACACGAAAATAATACATCTGATCGCTGCTAGAATAGCAAAAATGTCGGCGTTTACAGTCTGTACTGCAAAACAGGCAGCCGTTTGCTCGTCACGCAATACTATCACGGGCATTTTAGAGGGGAGGGCTAGGGCTAAGATGCTTGAAAGAGTACATACTAAGGCTATCCCCTTTTTTTTTTCTCCGTTTAGCGTCGTCGACCGACCCAGATTTTCGCGTTTTCAAAAAACAAAGTCATGCAAAAGGCAATGAAGGCAATTTCAAACAATTGTCACTTTAATCTGAAACATAAGCAGTTTTTTGCCTTACAGAGTTTTAGTTTTTACTTCATACTTCAACTACAGTTGGGGGGGGGGGAGGGGGCGGTGGCCTAAAATAAACAAAAAAAAAAGAAAAGAAAAGAAAAACGGTTTATTTAAGGAATTTCGTCTTTACTTGCTTGCTTCATCTTTGCTAAACGCTATAGTATGCATTTACCATTGGTTGAAGGCTTGCACTATTCTTAGGTTGCGTTCGACTGACGGCACTCCGGAATCTGAGAATAAGCGGAACAGTCTTCTTTTTAAGTAAATTTGGGAAGACATTTCTACAAATTTTCGCTGACACATAATAATTTAAAAGCCTTTTTTTACTCCAGTAACTCCAAAAACCTTGAGCTCTCAGGAGGGATTTCTTGTCTTCACTGCATGTACATTCTTTTTCAGAAAAGAATAGGGTCAATTAAACGCTCCCTTAGTTCAACAGCTTTTTGAGCCTTTATTTTTTTTTAATTAATTGTTATCTATGCGAACCTGTCTACAAAAACTCGAAAAAAGTTATACCTGGTTATAACAGCACATCAGTGGTAGGTTAATCGACTGTTCATAACTTATCGCTACAAGTAAGAGTGCTGTTCTTAACGGATGGATGGGACTTATAACAGGATATGGTGCTCTGTTCATACAGACGTAACTAAAAGGAGGAGCAGAATCAGCTCTTGTTAACTAATGAATGCAGTCTGAAATGTGAAAGAGTACTCTGTTTCCAACATGGCTGGTGACACTTTAGGCACGGGTAAAATGTTACTATTTATAGACCGGGGAATGAGTGGGGTGGGGGATGCGCGTGGGAGGAGATTGGTGTAAAACCAGCCCGTACCTTTCTTTTCTTTCCTAACTCATAAACCAATCATCATGCCACATACTGGAAACAATTGGTTTCAACATCAAATTTTTCTTACGCACTCCTGTCCATTTGTCTAATTTTGAAAACAAATAAGCACCCTATCTCCTTTCTCCCTCCCCTGGTAGCCCCCCTTCCCCCATAATCTCTTTCAGTTGATAAATAATAACCGGTGTTTCTGTTTAAAAAAATTCTTTCCCTGATGGGGCCTCTGACAGAAGGGGTGCTCTCGAGAAGGATGATGTTGTGGCCCACGCGCGGCACGTAACACCATCATTTCCTTCCGGTAGCATCCAGACATGTAATGGCTTAAATAAGAACTTTAAATTAGTTATTGTTTAATTTAGTAATCATAAATTTGATGGTATCTAAAAAACTGCACCCCCAAAAAAGTACTTTGTAACACGCAGATGAATAACCATCCGAAGCTACAGGTCACCCAGACTTAGGGTAGGCTCCTGGGTGATTCATTGTTCTCTTAGGATTACCCTTCCTCAGGAAGCAAAAGAAAGGCAATACTTTTCGTAGGGGTACGTTGATTTCTTGCTATCTATCAGGGGCACCCAACGAGAAACTTCGATGAAATATCTGTTCGGGAGAGTCTTCCCGTTCTAAGACTTTCGGATAATGCATTGCCAAAAAGTTACTGATTTCTTAACTAAAACATCACCTAAAAGATTCGCAACCAGGGAAATCCAGGAGAAAATAGTCACTTAGATTTTCAGAAGGGATATTTTTGCAATTTTTCACTCTTGAAAAGGTCGCCTAGCATTTTCGGGTTCGCAGAGAAGTTCTTCGAAGGTGACATTCAGCTAGCAATTTCTGAAATGAGGATTTCATTCCCTAAAATTTTTGGGCACTTCAATTTTCAGCTAAGAAATACGAACAGATCAAATTTTTCTAGCTGATTAAAACAACTCTTTAAACAGTCTTTAAACGTTACAAGGAACCTAGAAATATCCCTCTAAGGTTTTTTTGCTTAATTTGCTCGTTGGGTGCCCCCAATCTATAAACCATTTAAATCGGAAATGCGGGTCATCTGCGTTCAAACAAATAAATAAATGAATAAATGAAATAAAGTAAAATAAAACTAGATATGTCATTTCGAACTAGCATTTATTGTATTAAAAAAAAGGATAACATTAGGTAAAAGATGAGGTGATCTTCATCACTAAGTTTTGTAAAATGTAGCACTCCCCCACCCCCCACCACCACCACTACTGCCAACGCTCCTAACAACCCACCCCACGGGCACAATCGAATTCGCTAATAAATAAATTATTATTTGGATTTTAGCAATGGAAAAAGAACGCACTTAAACTATCACTATCTTAATTCCTGCTGCTGTTGTTGGTGTTGCCTTGAGTATGTACTTGTTTAATCAAGAATTTTCGCATTTCCACCCTCCTCAACCCCGCTAAAATGTCCATGACATTGCATTGCGTGACAAACAAACGGCTGATGTAATATTTTCGTGCCCTACAAACCAAGCAATACTTAGCAAGCCGTCGAAGAAGATGCAGGCGTGATTTTGATCAAAGATTGGTTTTCGACCATGGAATAACTTTGGCAGTTTAAATAACGGTCTTTGCGCGGTGGACATCGGACGTTACAAACCGAGCTCATACTTATGCGACGAACAACCAGAGAATCGTGCTTAAATGTCGATTAAATGGCCTTTGGACCTGTCTTTTACAACATGTTATGAGGTTAGAACATTTCGAAATGTTTTTGTATGTATTTATTTTTTGACCTTATATCCGTTAAGGCATGGGCACGGACTAAAATTTAAGTCTGACAACTTCAAAGTTTACC
>OX419337.1:20378805-20388805 GCA_948470475.1 Galaxea fascicularis
GTTCAATTTACTTCTTGTATCATTGGGCAATAAATAAATGGGAAAACGCATACATGGTGAAATTCATAAACAAGACTTCAAAATATGTGCTTTAGTTAATAACTCAAACGAAGCCATTGCAATAAACAGTAAAACAGCCAAAGGCGGTACTGATTTAAAAATGTTTTAAAGGGGAAAGCGCAGCGCACTTACGCGACAAAATTAAAATTATCAGCAAATCGTTATGCCTGATAAAACCATCGTTCTTTTGGGAAATATTCTTATTATTTAAATGGACAACTACAGGTGCGAAAACAAGTAAAACGTGATGTTTTTTCGCTGAGAAGCCACTTCCTCTCTGGTTATTAAAAATAATTGAGCTGAATCCACATCTTTATTTTATTTATTAGTATTTTTTAGCGTTTTGATCTCTAACAATTAATTTTTAGATCGACATCACCTGCAGTCAACATTTTTATGGCCTTGTAAGTCTTTTATGTATAACATCGGGATGTATACAGGACGTGAATATTTAATCGAATTGCAGGTTTTTAATTGGATAAATCTACAACGTATGTTCCTCTCCAGTTTTCAGTACTTTTATGCACGGGTTATTTGTTTCGTAAAATTAAAGTTGTAAATCGTAATGACGTTTGACACACTACTAACGCTGCTAACTCGTTAGTGTACATTGTGGCCCACCGAAACTGAAATACATAAAACAAAATATTCAAATGAACATAACACTTAGGGATCCACAAGCCCAGCCCACCCGTAGCGGGACTTAAACCTAGGTTCTGCTCCCTACAAGAAGTTCAACTCTCTTACAGTTCAGCCACACTGCCGAACTGTAAGACAGGATATTTACTCGGGTGTGGCAGGTGCTGGGCTCAGCTGGTATAAGCGACCCCCGGGCCGACATGTCGGGGATAATCGTCAGGGTACAGCGCTCCAAACACGGAGGTATCGCCACCGGCTGAGTTTTTTTTTCTTTTTGTTCAAAGCTTGTTTTGTTTTTTCATAGAACCCGCGCGAGGCCATTGCAACTGAACTTGACCAAGAGAGTCTTCCCTTCATCAAAAATGGCAAGGGACTGACAGGTAACGTATCCGTTTTCATACCTTTAACCCCCAAAAGCCTTGGAGTGATTCGCATCGAATTAAGGACAGAATCGTTCTATAGCAATTGTGTAGGGGACCTCAAATAACAATTTAAATTTTGATGTATCGATTTAAAGGGTTAATACACCACATATATACATCAGCAGTTTACTTGAACCCTTGCCTAAATGAGACTCGACTGCAATGGCTGCCGGGTCGCCAGGGACCTATATACTGTAATGATGCGGCACCGTTACTGCTTGAAGAATTTCTATCAGTGAAAGTTGAAATGCACCGCGCTATACTTAAGATATTTTGCTATAAGTTTAATTAAGATGGATATCTATATATTTAAGACATTACAGTCAGCAGGCAACGCTTCTTAGACTTGCTGCATATTTGCACTACAGACACTTAATGATTTGAGTAGCCCTGTCTACTTTCATAGACTAGGTACATACCTGTATTATGAGGTTAAGACTCGGTTTCACTCACGTTTTGTTGAATATTTTCTTGAAATGATTTGTTAACAAATCCTCGGTTCGGCCTTCGGAACAACAGATTGTTACTCTCTATTATCTGATTATATCATTGCGGCCCTATATCAGTGAATACAGTCTGCAGTCATGTTACGTTCCAGTTTGACTTCAGCAACCGATTAGCTATGCTTACTACTGAGATCTACACAGCTGGACTCTAGCGTAAACCTTAGGTGTGGGTCTTTCCTCTGTTCTGTGATGTTGAATTGATTATAGACAAATAAACTTTGGGTTGGGATGAAGTGCTCCCATACAGGTCACCATGGTAACCATGAGTCTTAACTACCTTACCTGACTAAGGACCTCTCTTAGGGTATTGTGACCTGCAGCCCTGAGGAGGAGTAAGGACCTCTCGCAGGGTATTGTGGCCTGGAGAGGAGTAAGGACCTCATTTAGGGTATTGTGACAGCCCTAAAGAGGAGTAAGGACTCATGCAGGGTATTGTGATGTGCAGCCCTCAAGAGGAGTAGGATCTCTCTTAGGGGATCGTAACGTGCACCCCCAGAGAGAAAGGAGGTGAGAGGGGGGGGGGGGGGGGGGGTTCACCCCTCCCATGTTACCAAGTTAGACTAGTATGAGGGTCCAAAAAAGGGGTTTTGCAATCCCGCATCCCGCCATCCTTTTCGGCCTTATCCCGCCATCCCGCCATATTGACAGCCTCCATCCCGATCCCGCCATAAAACTCCGTAAGTATTCATCGTTATAGTAAATGAGAAAGTCAATTTTATACCCATTTTAACTAACTGTGACTGATTAGCTCATTGGCAATTCAGATTTTAATAATTAATTTCATTTTAATACGTATTCAGAGAATTGCTTACGTGAGCTTCGGTTCATCTAGGGCCACTTAAAGTATACAGAAATAAAAAAAAAAAACAAATCGGGATGTTACACCGATTTTGGACCCTCTAGTATAGCGTTAGCGATAGTTGCCTGTTGGAGTACTTCATTCCCAACCCCTTTTCCCCACATTTGTTGTTGTTGTTTGTGTTTCTGTTTCTCATGGGTTGGGAACATTAATTTTTATAAACGTTGAAAATTATCGATGACGTTTAACAGAAACGTAAGTAAATTGCGAGGAAGTCCAAGTTTTATTTCACTCAACAATTGAAGCGTTTACATTCGCGACTAATATATGATTCTTGCGTCCTAGGAAAACGTCTTTGTTTACAATAAACGTAGGGTATTATCTTCTCGTTTATTCAATATTCCGTCGACGTTTACAATGAAACTATATATAAGGCATATAAGATAAGACTATTGATATGACAGGAAATTATAGCGGTGAGATAACGGCTGTAGCAGAGAAAAAAGTTCAATGGTCACTTCTTTAGCGTTTTACTTTAGCCGGTTCGTTAATTGAAAATGGCAAAGGAAAGAAGGCTGCTTGTGGACTGAAAGCAATAACGAAACAAGAAAGACTGATTAAAGATGAAAAATGCTTATAAATTTAGCGTTTGCTTTGCATAAGGTTGAGGTAATGACTGTGTTTTTCGCCGAAACTGTGACTACCGTTTAGTCACTGCTTTCTGTTATTTATGGAAATATTCGGTCATTCGTGTCATCTTCGCCTGTGGTACAACTAGCTTTCATGTAGTAAAAGAGAGGAAACGATGTCTGTTTTAATTTTCTATCGGAGCTAAATAAATGATTATAAATGCACAGCTGCGATAGTTAATAATTGAAACGTGATTCGGTATCCTGCTAATTGACGCTTCCCTTCTGTTCAGGCAGCCTCAAATTAAACCGATTGCGTCATATAATATTTATGTTACAGTCTTTAAAGGCTGTAATAAAAATCCTCTGATCGTCAGAGCTGTACGATCACTGAAATTAGCTCCCTTTCTACAACAACAAAGTAAAATGGCGATTACAAACTTTACTGTCCACCTCAGTCACAAATCATATATGAAACATTACTGTTCAACAGAATTGGCGGAGGGAAGAACAAACCAACTAATAGTCCTCATAGCACTGAATCTTTTTCTGTCCATCACCGCATTTCTGGGAAATACTTTGATCCTAGCTGCCCTTCACAAGGCGTCTTCACTTCATTTGCCGTCCAAACTCTTGTTTCGAAACCTGGCGACAACTGATCTTGCTGTTGGTATCATTGCACAGCCTTTGCATGTTACTTATTTAATATCTGTGTTCAATGAACAATGGCATATTTGTCCCTTAGCACTTCTTGTTGCTTATATCACAACCTATTTTTTGTGTGGAGTGTCACTGTTTACACTAACCGCAATTAGCGTGGACAGACGTCTCGCTCTGTTGTTAGGGCTCAGATACAGACAAGTTGTAACTTCGAAGCGAATCTATATAATATGCATCGTTGTTTGGTTTGGGTGTGTTATCAATTCAACGATGCTGTTTTGGAATCAACATATAACTTTATGGAGTGGATCCATTCTTACATTACTGTGTTTAGTCACCTCAGTCTTTTCTTACGCAAAGATATTCTTCACCCTTCGGCGTCGAGACCAAGTACAAGCACAAGGACAGCAAAACCAAAACGTTCTACTGAACAGAACGCGATACAAAAAGACAGTAAACAGTGCACTGTGGGTGCAGTTAACATTAGTTCTCTGTTATCTACCTTTGTCTATAACTCGTGTTTTAAATCTTCGAAAAGAAGTGTCGCCATCTGTACTCGTCGCTAGTTTGATCACAACCACTTTAGTTTACCTAAACTCATCATTAAACCCACTTCTTTACTGTTGGAAGATCAGAGAAGTGCGTCGAACAGTAAAAGATATCGTCAAAGCACTGTTTTGTTGATCACGTTAATTGCAACGTTATAATTTACCTTAGTTCAGTTTACTTCTTGTATCACTGGGTTGTGTATAAATGGAAAAACTCAAAAAGGGTAAACTCGTAAAGAAAACTTAAAAATACTAGCCTTGTTAATAATACAAATATATTGAAATAGCCAATAAGCCTGGTGTATAAAATGTTTGATAAGGTAGAAAGCGCAAGATAATAAGTACTTCCTGCAGCATTTGGTAGTAAATAAATTCTCGCCTTCTAGTCATTGCTTGATCGAAAATCATGATTCAGCCAGCTAAAAGTTAAACGACTCTTGGTTTCCTGCGGTGTGTCTGCTATCTTTCCGTAGACCCTAAGAAATCATATTATCCTTTGTTCAAAGTATTCGGTTGACTTTTGCATGAAACTAAAACGACCGTATATAAAGATATACAAGTGGTGGAACAGAGAATTAACTCTGAAGTGTAAATTAAAGTGCTAATAGAAACCCATGATAAACCCACTGGGCGTTAGCCCTTGTGAAGGGTATCAGGGAACCACACTAGGCAAAGAAAAACTTCTTATGACCTCGGTGGGAATCGAACCCACGACCTCCGGATTAGATCTACCGTTGCTCTGCCGACTAATCGCGGCGAAGAGAATTCACCGCGATTCACCATCTTAATCGTTCCCGACTTTCTCTGTCCGACCTCGTAGCTTAGTCGGCAGAGCAACGGTAGATCTAATCCGGAGGTCGTGGATTCGATTCCCACCGAGGTCATAAGAAGTTTTTCTTTGCTTAGTGTGGTTCCCTGATACCCTTCACCAGGGCTAACGCCCAGTGGGTTTTTCATGGGTTTCTATTAGCACTTTAATTTACACTTCAAAGTTAATTCTCTGTTCCACCACTTGTATGTGTTTATAGTGCTACGCGGGACAACATATATACGTATATAAAGATATACCGTTGTGACAACGCAAATGATCATACTGACCAGAATTTTCCCCTTTAGATGGAGCTTTTAAAAAACCTAGAATCCTGAAAGCCTATGAAAACTTTGAACTAATAACTGATTAACACAAACACAGGGGCTCGGAGTCCTTCCGAGTTCCCATTTGAAGATGTAAAAACATCATTCACGTATTTAAACACAGACAAAGACAATTTAAAATATGGCAACTTTAACTTTCATTAGCAGCACGTTTGAGAATCCATTTTATAATTGAAATTCTCTATATCGCAGAAGGCACACATATAATGTAAACAAAGAAGGCAATAACAAAAACAAAGCAAAAAAGAGCATTTCAAAAACCTGGAAGTGTCAAAATCCAGCTTTGAGTTTGAAGTAACAGTCTGATTAATACAAATACAAACGTAACAACAAGTTTCAGTATGCATTTAAAATGTTCACTGGAAGCTACGCAGTTGTGACCAGTCGTCACTTGCAGGTGAAAATATGACTGACTTAAAATTGAAAGTTAAACAGATCTTTTGTTTAAAGTTTTCTGTACGTTAAAATAATGTATTTAAGCGAGAGTGCGTCTCAGTTTATTTTCAATTGTTTCGCTTTGCCTGTCATTTTTTCTTTAGAGGAGAGCTTTAACCTGTTCATTAAGTCCTCCACTGCAGTGCGACATAATACTGAAAACTCTCCGACTCAAATATACTTTGTTGGAGTTGAAAGTTAACTTTGCCGCCGTGTTAAATTAACAAGAAGAAAGAGGTTGCTGAAAATTTAAAACGTGTTAATCGGTGAAGACAACAAACAGCAATGGCTACCTTCTTATTCATGCATGAAGAAATGGAGCAGTTCATAGCTATAGCCACACTTATTTATATCAGTATTTTCTTCTTCTTTATTTATTTCTTTCTTTCTTATCTCTGTATGTTAGACTAAAGCAAATAGTAGTTCACAGGAGGGTATTGAAAAAACCAGAAGAAGAAAAGCTGCGGGCAGTCGTGTTCAGAATAATTTCTCACACAAATTGTTTCATTAAAACTAATAGTGCGGTATTCACAAATAACCATTAATTTGGTTTTTGTGTGCCGTACAAGAAGTGTGGCGCCACATTATGGCACGACCGATTTTTTTTTTTTTATTTGTCCACGAGGGTCGAGCGCCTGTCGCGTGGTCTGATAGCCACACATGTACGCATTGCGGACCTACTTGAAATACACCTGAGCGAGTAGTCGAGGGAAAAACATAATAAAAATATTTTGCGGCAAAAAAAGAAATAATAATAATAATAATAATAAGGTAAAGCGTAAAATTGTGGTGGTTAGAAAGCGGCTGTCGCTTGAAGAACACATGGCCCTCTAGGTCAACACTAGGGGTGGTCACAGCCAGGGTTCATTACGTCCGTGGTTGTTCTTTTACGTCCCACAGAGTCAATTTGGGAAGAGTTGTGAGACGGGAATTCCGGTTTTATCGACCTTATCCGAGAATACTAGAAAGTCTAACAATTTGCATATGTCATTACAAAGGTAGCACCTGAGTTTTGGTCCGGCCAGGGCTTGAAACCCCGACGGAGACTGCTTACGCGACGAAAACAATCAGCAAATCGTTATCATGATAAAACTATTGTTCTTTTGGGAAATATTCATGTTATTTAAATAAAGTATCAAGAGGGAATACTTGAAGTATCTCTCTATCGAATGTAAACGGAATAACACGGTGTTTTGACCTTCGCTTTATACTTACAACAAGCGAAAGTTTCGTTTTTCTAATAATTGTGTAAAGACCGTCACCACGAACGGGTGCGAAAACAACAACAACGTTATTTTTGTCGCTGAGAAGCAAATTGAAACTTCCTCTCTGGACTCTCTAGTTATTAAAAACAATTATGCAGAACCGTCATCTTTATTTTTTTTTTTTCATCCGTTGTTTTGATCCCTCCTTAATCTGGTGAATGTTTAAGATCACATCAGCTTTAGTCAACATTTTTATGGCTTTTTTAGTCCTTTATGTGTCTCATCAAGATGTATACAGCACGTAGATATTTAACTGCTCGAATACAGCCTTTTAAATGGATAAATGTATAAAACACATTCCACTCCGGTTGTCAATTCTTTGAAGCATCTTTTATGCTAAGTTCATTTTTGTTTCTCAGAAAAGTTAAAAATCGTAATGAGGTTTGACACAAACTTTACAAGGAAGTTTAAGTTTTATTTTAGCCAAAGTATAAAAGCAAGGACACTGTCTGTCTGTCGCTTTTTCTTTAGGGGAAAGCTGTAACCTATTCACTAATGCCTATGCTGTAATGCCAACAAAATAAAACATTCTGCGGATTTGAATGAACATTTTGGAGTTGGCTGTTAACTTTGTCCCGCTGACAATTCTGAAAATTTTAAAATATGTTAAGTTTAGACGACAAACAGCATCCCTTAATGTAGGCTAAAATAAAGGGCAGTTCACGGTAGGGTATATGGCCAAACAGACGAAGAAAAGCTGGCAGTCGAGTTAATAGTTATCTCTTAGTTACACAACTTATTTTCACTCAAACAAATAATATGATATTCACAAATGTATATTAAGTTGGTTTCTAATATAGCTGATCAGTCAAGGAACCTGTCGCATGGAAAAACAACAAGGTAAAAGAGAAGATTATAGCGGTTAGATAAACGAGTTGTCGCAGAAAAAAAAAAAAGAACAATGGTCCCCTTTGTTTTTAAGACCAGCGGCTGCGGCACGCACGGCGAAAACGCCAAGTTTTACTATCTTGAAAGTTGCACAGAAAAAACAAGGTTGCTTGTAGACTGAAAGCAATAACAAAACAACAGAGAAATACTCAATAAAAAAGAAAACCTCTGATTAAATTGAGTGTGTGCTGCACATACGGTTGAGCTAAGGACAGTGTTTTTCGCCGAAATGAATTGTGACTAAGTATTGTTTACACTGCAATTTTTCTCATACTTTTGCTTTTCTTTTTTTTTTATTCTTCTTCATACTTGTTAGCACAGCTACATTTCATCCAAACAAGTGATGCATTTTCTGCTATTACTAGAAGTACATATATCTTCGTTTCCTCGTAGGCTGTGGTACAATTAGTCTTCATATACTAAAAGAAAGGAAGCGACGTCCGGTTTTGTTTTTGATACCCGTTCTATCTAAAGGACTAGAAACGAACAGCTGCGACGGCAAATTCTTCGATTTCACCCACGTGACAAGGCGGCTATGTTGGTGGTCAATACAATCAAATCGCAGAATTTGCATAAAAAAACAAAGTTTAGTTTCCAGCGGAGAGGCAGGCTATTGTTCTTGACCACAACATGGCCGCTATGGCGTCACATGGAATCCACCAATAATTAAAACGTGATCCGCTATCCTGCTAATTGAAACTTCCCTTCTTTTCAGCCCGATCGAATTGAACCGATTGCTTCATAGAATATTCATGATACAGTCATTAACGGGTGACGCACTTAATTTGACAGATCTGTGACACAAATCCTTTGGTGGTCAATCTACGCGATCATTGAAATCAGCTCCCTTTCTACAGCAGGAAAGCATAATGCAAATGACAAACTTTAGCGAACATCCCAGTCACAAATCATATATAGAACATTATTGTTTAACAGAACTGTCTGAAAGAAGAACCAACCATTTAATGGTACTATTAGTACTGAACGTTTCTATGCCCGTTACCACATTTCTGGGAATGCTCTGATCCTAGCTGCTCTTCACAAGGAGTCTTCACTTCATTTGCCGTCCAAACTCTTGTTTCGAAACTTGGCGACAACTGATCTTGCTGTTGGTATCATTGTACAACCTTTGTATGCTACTTATTTAATATCTGTGTTCAAGGAACAATGGCCTATTTGTCGCTTCGCAGTTCTTGTCTCTGTTATCACAGGCAATATTTTATGTGGAGTGTCACTGTTAGCACTGACGGGAATAAGCGTGGACAGACTTCTCGCTCTGTTGTTAGGGCTCAGATACAGACAAGTTGTAACTTTGAAGCGAATCTATGTGCTATGCATCTGGATGTGGTTTGTGTCTATTATCGTTTCAACGGCGCGTTTTTGGAATGGACATATAAAAGTTTGGGGTGCTTGCATTAGTATATTACTGTGTTTAGTCACCTCAGTCTTTTCTTACGCAAAGATATTCTTTACCCTTCGGCGTCGAGACCAAGTTGAAGTATGACAGCAAACCAAAACGTTCTACTGAACAGAGCGCTATACAAAAATTAAGACAGTGAACAGTGCAGTGTGGGTGCAGTTAACTTTAGTCCTCTGCTATCTACCTATGTTTTTAACCCTTGTTTTACTTCTTCGAAGAGAAGTGTCGCCATCTCTACTCCTCGCTAACTCATTCGCAACCACTTTAGTTTCCCTAAACTCGTCATTAAACCCATTTCTTTACTGCTGGAAGATCAGAGAAGTGCGTCGAGCAGTGAAAGATATCGTCAACAGACTGTTTTGTTCATCAAGTTAATGGTTACGTTATATTCAGTTTACCTTAGTCTAGTTTACTTCCTGTAGCATTTGATAATAAATAAATGGAAAAGCTCATGCAGGTTAAAAATTCCTAAATCAGACTTAAGTTTAAAAAACGCGCTTTGCTAATCACACAAATAAATTAAAGTAGCTAGGAAAGTAGTAGTATGGTGGAAAGCGACTAGGAATAATTGGTT
>OX419337.1:20391305-20403805 GCA_948470475.1 Galaxea fascicularis
ACCCACTTTGGGGTTTTACCATTTTGTTTTGTTGTGGAATATTTCGGTTTGTTGAGGTTAAAATGTCAACGATACATGTTAGAAAATTTGTGACTTAGCCAAAGCACATGACCGGTTGTGATGTTGGATTTAAAAGTTAGACACTGGGACTGTTAACCTATAGTTTAGAGATTTACACCATTTGTATTGAAATGTAATCGGATGTAATTAAACTGTGATGAAGTAAAATCGTTTATGCTCATATAGTCATGTAGTCCCTTCATCCAACGTGGCAAAGCCGATGATAAATCGAAAATGTACGTTAGCACATGTTTGAATGGTGGCTGTGGCTCTGCAGCAAAACAGTAAAAACTATAATCACAATGCAGAAGTCCTTACTAGAGTCCTGGCTCGAGTCCTGGCATTGATTTTATTTTATCGGTAAATGCCATACAATAAAAAAAGAACTGTGGAGCTCCGCTTTTAGGTTTGCCTAAATATATATATTATCGATCTTATTACGCGTCTTGGTTTCCATTGACTGATTGTGAATTTTTATTTTCTGTACTTAAAGATGGTTATTCATTGAACAGGAAACTTTCTTCATTTTTGATTCAGTACAATTCGGTTTCAACGGGATGAACGATTTTTGGCATTCCTCCATTTCATGACTGTACATGTTTTCCACAACGGAAAAGACAGGAACAAAATATCAGGATGGAAAATTATCGGCTCCTTTGAAAGGAATGCGGGCCTAAGAGGAAATTGCGAGAGCTATTTTCTCAAAATCACCCCTGAAACGAATATAACGGACACTACTTACCCGACAAAATTAAAATGAGCAGCAAATCGTTATCATGATAAAACTATCGTTCTTTTGGGAAATATTCATATTATTTAAATAAAGTATTAAAAGAGGGAACACGTGAAGTATCTTTCTATCAAATGGAAACCGAAAAAAGAGTGTTTTGACCTTTGCTTTATACTCACAAGAAGCGAAAGTTTGGTTTTTCTAATAATTGTGCAAAGACCGTCAACAACAACGTTATTTTTGTCGCTGAGAAGTGAATCAGGTTTAAGATCGACATCAGTGTCCTTTATGTATCGCATCAAGATGTATGTAGGATATAAATGTATAACACACATTCCCCTCCAGTTGTCAGTTTTTCCAAGCATCTTTTATGCTAAGGTCACTTCGTTTCTGATAAAAGTTGAAAATCGTTACGAGGTTTGACACAAACTTTACGAGGAAGTTCAAGTTTTATTTTAGCCAAAGCATAAAAGCGAGGGCTCTTTTAAGCTTATTTTTAATTGTTCCGTCTTCTCTTTCCAGTTTCAATTTATTCCTTTTGCCATTTTACACATACCACATATTATGCAAAATAAAATAAAGCAAGGAGACACAAAAAAAGCAGTGCTTATAAACATGTGTTCCCCCCCCCCCCCCCACATGATAAATAACAAATTGCTAGAGATTTGAATGAACTCTTTAGAGCATAGTTAGTAGAGGGGTTGCTTGTAGACTCGAAGCACTAATACAACAACAGCGAAAAACTCACTAAAAAAGAAAATTGCTGATTAAATTGAGTGCGTGCTTCACGTGCGGTTGAGCTAATAGGGTTTTCCGATTTAGCGGAAGTTCGACAGAAGTGGAACTTGCCGATTTCAAGTTTACATCATTAAAGAAATGTATATGAATAATTAATTGGGCTGTTAAAATGAAGTCTTCTATCAATCAAAATTTCAAGTTTTAACTGTGGCGAAATTCGTAATTACATTATCAGAAGTCTTGTACTCATCGGAGGTGACCTGTTTAGCTCACATTTTCAGTATTTTTTTGCTTGTAACTAGATATTTGGGCAATAACAAAACCAACAACAAAATTAGACAAGATTCCTCCATTTTAATAGTCGGCAAAGGGAAGTATAATCAGATAGAACATAACTGTGTGGGCAGCCTTGAGAAACGAACTGTACCAACATGGTAAAAGAAACTCCTCACTCAAAACTAGGTTTATTCAGTGTCAGAAGAACTGGCGACGCCAAACTTTCTTTCCCACTTGCTCAGCGCTCTTGCGTGCGCTTCGGCTGCCTGGTTGGCAGTGACAAGAAATTGAGGCAACTGGTCTAGTAGGTTTTCAAGCTTTACGTTGCCGGTCGATGCCTTTGTTTTTTCGCGCTTCCTCTTCTTTTTCCCGTGTTCCTTTCCATCAATTTTTGACCTTTTCTTGATTCCTTTGGCAACACCAGAAGCACCAGCAGCCCCTATAAGCTGTTCATTTGCAACGAGTTTGTATCGCTCGTCTCGTTGTTTAATCTTTGCCAGGGTTTCCTCAATTTCACTGCTGACGTTTCCAGTAGATTCCTCATCTGACTGTCTTTCAGCGGCTTTCAATAGATCGTCTACGGTGTGGTATTCGTTATCAATACTGGAAAACTCAGAAGCTCTAAAGGCAAGTAAAATAAGAAATGATTGAATGTATTTGTAACTTGTCTAAAGAGCACAAAACGATTAGGCCATGTGACTGGCCAAAGACGGTTTCCACTACAAGAACTGCACTTAAGATTTGAGGGTTTTTTCCGAGTTTGGAGGGACCATTCAGCACCCATATGCATAATGACATTTAAGAATTTCAGCAGTGATACTCACTTCTCCTTTTCTTTGCCTAGCAAAGTTGAGGCTCGCTTTCTCAGACGGTCGTGTAATCTCTTGTCGCCGATGTCGCAGCTTCGGTAAAGCTCTCCTTCTTCTCCAAGTACCTCCCAATTCCTTTTCAAAAACGCTAGAACCGCTCGCCAGTCACGTCCTATAAGTTCAACAGCTTTGAGAATCAGCTGGTCCACCAATTTGCTATACTTGCGGTGTGCTGCGTTGGGTTTCTTTTGCGAGGCTTTGCTCCTGCGTGTAGAACTCTCGACACCTGACATGGAACTGGTGAAGGTACTTGTGCTAGGTCTGGCACTGCTAGTAGTTGTTGGGGCTTGAATTTCACCTCCAAATGCTGCCCTCAGGAAAATGTTGTCCGTGAAGTCGCCCATGGTTGAGAGTGAGAAACCATAAAGTTTTAAGTTTATAAATGCGCGTTTGTTCGTGGCGCGTGCGTGGTGCTATCCGCACATCAGACCCGCAGGGGCAATTTATTGTCTTGTAGTCTCACGGTATTCTGTCACAAGCGTGGAAAAAGTGTCTGCATTATTAACTACGGCGACTTCACTGTTCATAAGACGGGATAGGTATGCATTTGCATAGGCCAATGTTGAAAGAAATCAAACATGATGCCTGAAGACTACTTCCCTCCTCCTGCCCCAGCATTTCTTGTCTATACCTACTCACTTTTTATTTCATCGCTTTATCTTGTGTCTCATTTACTGCCTGTAAACCAAGAGGTAGTGCCATGTATTTTTCCCCCACCAACGTTTCTGATCTTCAACCGCCCTTGTCACTTTGGAGGAAAGCAACAGAGATATCCCTCTGATTCGCACCTTGTTTCCTCACTTTAACGGAGTGAGAACAAGAGGAAGAGACGTGTGGCAATCCTTAAAACTCAACCCTGTCATATTTTGGTACATGAAGGGCGAGACACCAGACACTCTGGAAGCCGTTGTTGAAAAAATATACGGAGAAGTGACTGCACCCCGACATTGGCCACGAACACCACGAACAGAAAGGAGACGCCACTGCATTCTTGATGTGAGAAACAGAGTACTACTTGTTTTTATTTGGCTTAGGCAAGACTTAAAGTTGCATGTTCTCGCATACATATTCGGGATTTCTAAAAGTACCGCAGCAGAAGAGATCATACCATGTTGTCCCTATTCTGTTTATAAATTATCGTCATTACATAAAATGGCACTCGATACGACAATGGGAGCAATTCTTGGACACATTTCCAAGCTTTCCCAACGCCGTAGGTATGATTGACGGTACCATTCACCGGATTCGACGTCCTTCCGGGCCGCTTCAAGCCGAATTTTACCGTGGGGATAAACGCTGCCACTCTATGTCGTCACAGGTGATTGTGGATGCTGACGGACTGATCGTCCTTGTCACAGGGTATAGTATACGTCCATTCCTTCTACATTTCTGTATTTCCCGTGGATGACAAATCACCACCTTTACAGGTTTCCAGGACACATGAATGACGCCCAATGCTACCGGACTCTTCCTCAGATTGGACATGGCAGGGCACGTAATTTGCCCCGTAGAGCGCGTCTGTTGGCTGACGGAGGCTACGCTGCGAGGGTGCCTCTTATAGCTCCCAGGCGGATTGCGCGAAATCACAGACAAAGACAGGCAAATCGGGCTTTACGTTCCATAAGAATGCAGATAGAACACTCGATCGGATTCCATAAAGTGTATGCATCCATCAATTCAATATTTAGGCACAAGCGATGTTTTTTTGCCATTTGTTGTTTGTACATGTGGTTTTATATCAAACAGGAGAAAATTGATCATCCGAGGGCTGAGAGATTTGTAGCCCAAGGGAATCATGCGAATTTTGCATTTTTTCATGTAAGTGAATTCTCATATCTGGGTTAGAAGCACGATAAGCATTTATTGCTGTAATGTTTCTTTTCGCTATTTCAAGGGCCATTGAATCACCACATTACTTGACTGAAAAATAAACACGTTCACTGGCAACAAAATGTCCTTGATTCTCTGTGAATTAACTAACCAGCTGCTGATCCTCTGCAAAACAAAATCAGGAACTCTTTTTGTCTTAAGTGACAAATCTATTCACAAGCATGAATCAATTTTAAAAGCTCGGAAGAATGGCTCGAACTTCCGCGAACTTCCGCTAAATCGGAAAACCCTAATGACAGTGTTTTTCGCCGAAATCGTGTCTTCAGTTTACTCATATGACGTGTTTTTCTCGTGTTTTTCTTGTGTTTTCGCTGTTATTTTATTGTCTATTGTTATGTTTGTTAAAATCGCTACATTTTAATCCTACAAGTGATGCATTTCTGAGATAAATTGCAGTATAGTTATTTTCGTTTCTTTGCGGGCTGTAGTGAATTAGTCTTCATGCACTAGAAGAATGGAAGCATTTTGATTTTTGTCCGCGCTAACTAAACGACTAAAAATGCACAGCTACGACAGTTAATAACTTAAAAAGTTATTCGGTATCCTGCTCATTGAAACTTCCCTTCCTTTAAGCCAGCGTCAAATTAAACTGAATGCTTCATAGAATATTCATGTTGCAGTCATCAAAGGCTGACGTAGTTAATTTGTCAGATTTGTGATATAAATCTTTTGGTCGGCATTAGAGATCTGCACGATCATTAAAATCAGTCCCCTATTCTAGAATAACAAAGTAAAATCACAATGCTCTTTAAAATTGCAAAGGAAAATAAAGCTGTTTGTAAACTGGAACTGAAAAAAGAAGGAAAATGCTTCTTAAATTGAGTGCATGCTGCACATACGTTTGAGCTAAGGGCAGTGTTTTTCACCGAAATTAGTTGTGACTAAGTATTGTTTACACACCCATTTTTCTCATAGTTTTTCTTTTCTTTTTTTTTCTTCATATTTAGTGTGCACAGCTACATTTTAACCAAACAAGTGATGCATTTTCTGTTATTACTGGAAGTTTCATCGTAGGCTGTGGTACAATTAGTCTTCATATAAAAGAAAGAAAGGGACGTCTAGTTTTGTTTTTGATATCTGTTCTATTTAAAGAACTAGAAATGCACAGTTGCGACAATAAATCAAGGCGGCCTTGTTGGTGGTCAATGCCATTCTTCAAATCGCAAAATTTGCATAAAAATAAAGTTTAGTTTCCAGCGGAGAGGCAGGCTATTGTTTTTGATCACAACATGGCCGCGATGACCTCCCATGCAATCCAGTAATAATTGAAACGTTATCCGCTATCGTGCTAATTGAAACTTTCCTTATTTTCAGCCTGATTGAATTGAACCGATTGTTTCGTAGAATATTTATGATACAGTCATTAAAGGGGTGACGCATGTAATTTGACAGATCTGTGATACAAATCCTTTGCTGATCAATCTTAGCGATCATTAAAATCAGCTCCCTTTCTACAGCAACAAAGCATAATCAGTGACATTCGCAAACGTTAGCGCTCATCCCAGTCACAAATCATATGTAGAACATGGTTGTTCCATAGAATTGGCTGAAAGAAGAACCAATCATAGTACTAAACGTTTTTGTGTCCGTCACCGCATTTCTGGGGAATGCTTTCATCCTTGCCCTTTACAGGAAGTCTTTACTTCATCCGCCGTCCAAGCTGTTGTTTCGTAACCTGGCGACAACTGATCTTGCTGTTGGTATCATTGTAGGGCCCCTTAAAGTCACTTATTTTGTATCTTTACTGAATGGACAAATGCATATTTGTCGCTTCGCACTTCTTGGTTCTTATATCACATCCTACATTTTGTGTGGAGTGTCACTGTTAACTCTGACCGCAATAAGCGAGGACAGACTTCTCGCTCTGTCGTTAGGGCTCAAGTATAGACAAGTTGTAACTTTAAGGCGAATCTATATAACATGTATCGTTTTTTGGTTTGGCTGTGTTATCAATTCAACGATGCTGTTTTGGAATCAACATATAACTTTATGGGGTGGATCCATTTTTACATTACTGTGTTTAATCACCTCATTCTTTTCTTACGCAAAGATATTCTTAACCATTCGGCGTCGACACCAAGTTCAGGCACAAGGACAGCAAAACCAAAACGTTCTACTGAACAGAACGCGATACAAAAAGACAGTGAACAGTGCGGTGTGGGTGGAGTTAACATTAGTTCTTTGTTATCTACCTATGTTAATAACTCGTGCTTTACATCTTCGAAGAGAAGTGTCGCCATCTGTACTCGTCGCTAGTTGGTTCGCAGTCACTTTAGTTTACCTAAACTCGTCATTAAACCCACTTCTTTACTGCTGGAAGATCAGAGAAGTGCGTCAAGCAGGGAGAAATACCGTCAAAGGACTGTTTTGTTGATCAAGTTAATTGCAACGTTATAATTTACCTTAGTTCAGTTCGGTTGTAAATAAATGGAAAAACACATGAAGGGTAAAACTCCTAAAGAAGACTTTCAAATACTAGCCTTGTTGATAATACAAATATATCAAAATAGCTAATGTGCCTCAAGTGGTGTATGAAATGTTTGGTAAGGTAGAAAGCGCAATATAATAGCTTGTCACCTTAATTTATAAATATTCTGAGTTACTCTTTGAATAACGTTTTTCAGTGCACTCTCTCAGAGAAAACGTGTAACCATCAACCCTCACAAGAATCTGCGTGAAAGGCAGATAATCACATACGCAAAGGCAGGAAAATGAAACGTATTACATGCACGTCTTGGGTCCGATTGATTATCCATTAAATTTTTGTTTTCTTTACTTTATAAGACGGTTGTTCCCTCGAGATGAACGAGCCTTGTTGTTTTAACATTTTTGACTCCTCCATTTCGTTACTGTTTCAATATCAGGATGGAAAATTATCGACTCACTTGACAATAATGCGGACCTAAGAGGAAATTATCCGAGCCGTTTTCTCAAAATCATCCCTGAAACGAATACAACGGAGACTGCTTACTCGACAAAATTAAAATGATCAGCAAATCGTTATGTTAAAACCATCTTTTTTGGGGGGGAAATATTCATATTATTCAAATGTATCACTACGAACAGGTGCGAAAACAAGTAAACCGTGATGTTTTTCGCTGGTTATTAAAAATGATTGAGCTGAACCCACATCTTTATTTTTCCATCGTTTTAATTCCCCCTAAATTAATGTTTAAAGTCGACTTCAGCTGCAGGCAACATTTATAAGGTCATGTGAGTCTTAAGTGTGTAACATCGGGATGCTTACAGCACGTGGATATTTAATCGAATTGCATGTTTTTACTTGGATAAATCTACAACATATTCCTCTCCCGTTTTTAGTTTTTCCAAACATTAACTCTTTTGTGAATGAAGTATATGAAATAAATCATATATGAACTGTAGAAATGAAATCAAATGTAGGGTGATCCTAGTAGTTGTTATCGCAATTTATGCAATTGCGTGTAAAGAAGCCTGAGAAAAAATTCATGCTTCTTTACACGCAATTAAAGCAAATGGAAATGAACATAACACATGGCGATCCACAACCGTGGCCCAGCCGGAGCGAGGACTTAAACCTATGTCCTCCTTCCTACAAGAAGTTCAACTGTCTTACAGCTCGGCCATACTGCCTCCCGCTGATTGTAGTTTGTCTGCATGTCTCGAAACAAAGGATGCGAGTCTGCTTTGTTTTTATATTTTGTATCCGTGCTAACTAAAGAACCACAATTCTACAGCTGCGACAGTAAAAAGTTAAAATGTTATTCAATATGCTGCTAATTGAGACTTTCTGTTCGATTTAATAATCTTGTAGGGAGGGCTATGAGAATTGCAAATAGAATGCAAATAAAATATTAGTTACTTTTTTTTGGACAGCTTTAGGTGTACTTAACATCTCTTTTTCCACCTTAAGGTCCTTTAGCGATTGAAAGCCTACTTCACAAAATATTTCAACTTCCTTTCAGCCCGTTCGAATTAAACCGATTGTTTCACAGAACATCTTTCATATTTTCATTAAAGGTTGATGCAGTCAATTTGGCATTTCTGACAACTCATATGAAGACCAATTCTGTTCAAAATAATCGGCTTAATTAAAGATGAAAAAATGAGCTGATGGTTCTTTTAGCACTTGACGTGTTTGTTTCCTCTATACAGATGTGTAATAACCATGAAAATTTAAATTCATATATTGAAAATGACGGTTTTAATTTAAACAAGTCTCTTGAAATTTTTGCACAAGCATGTTAAAAACGTGTCCTTTTATCTGTCAAGTCTGAACTTACACTGAAGACTGGTTGATCTGGAAACACTCGGCGTTTTCTGTTGCACAATAGATCCTCGGATTACGTTGTTTGCAGTTAGGATGTATGGACAGCTGTATGGAAGCAGATCATAGCAGGTGTTATGGAAACTTCTAGAAACGTGAAAGGAGCAAGTGACCAAACTAGCAATTAATTAAACAATAACGTATTTGCCATATGAATTAGCTGACTCCCGCGGCTAATTCACTATTCGACGCACGCGCACGGAGTTAATTAGACATATGATCTGTGATATAAATGCGGTGACAATCAGTGAACCGTTCCATAAGCTCACTTTGCTTTATTCAGCTTTAAAAAAAAAGTTAATTCTAATGGCAAACTTTACTGCAGATACCGAGCAAAAGCCATTTGCAGGCCATTATTGTTCAACAGAATTAGCTGGAGGAAGAAAAACTCAGCTGATAGTCCTCTTAGCACTAAACGTCTTTGTGTTTGTTACCGCATCTCTGGGGAATGCTCTGATCCTAGCTGCCCTTCACAAGGAGTCTTCACTCCATCCGCCATCCAAACTCTTGTTTCGTAACCTGGCGACAACTGATCTTGCTGTTGGTATCATTGCAGAGCCTTTCCTTGTCACTTATTTAATATCTGTGTTCAATGAACAAAAGCACATTTGTCGCTTCGCAGTTCTAGGTTCTTCTATTACATCCAACATTTTCTGTGGAGTGTCACTGTTAACACTTACCACAATAAGCGTGGACAGACTTCTCGCTCTGTTGTTAGGGCTCAGATACAGACAAGTTGTAACTTTGAAGCGAATCTATATACTATGCATTGTTGTTTGGTTTCTGTGTGTTATCAATTCGACGCTTTTTTTCATGGAATGAACGCATAAACCGATTGGTTGGATGCAGTATTACATTACTGTCTTTAGCCACCTCAGTATTTTCTTACACTGTGATATTCTCTACCCTTCGGCGTCGGGACCAAGTCCAGGTGCAAGAACAGCAAAACCAAAACGTTCTACTGAACAGAGCGCGATACAAAAAGACAGTGAACAGTGCACTGTGGGTGCAGTTAACATTAGTTCTCTGTTATCTACCTAATTTTATAACTCTTGTTTTTATTCTTCGAAGAGAAGGGTTGCCATCTGAACTCGTCGCTAACTTATTCACACTAACTTTACTTTACCTAAACTCGTCATTAAACCCACTTCTTTACTGTTGGAAGATCAGAGACGTGCGTCAAGCAGTGAAAGATATCGTCAAAGGACTGTTTTGTTCGTCAAGTTAAGATTACCTTATCCTTTACCTTAGTCAAGTTTACTTGCTGTAGTAAATAAATGAAACAACGATGTAGGGTAAAATTCATAAACAAGACGTAACTTCAAAAAACGACGTGGTGTAACATTGTTTGTAGGGTGGAAAGCGATAGAGAAGAACTGGTTACTTCAATTTATAAATATTCAGAGTTATTCTCTGAACAACATTTTTCAGGTTACCCTCTAGGAGAAAATGTGTAACCATCAACGCTTCAGAGAAGCTGCGACAGGAATCTAATATCGATCTTATTACGTGTCTTGGTTTCCATTGACTGATTGCGCATTTTTATTTTCTTTAGTTTAAGACGGTTGTTCCGTGAAGAGGAAACTGAATTTGACTTTAATTTGGTTTCAACGGGAGGAACGAGCTTTGCTGTTTTAACATTTTTGACTCCTCCATTTCATTACTGTTTTCCACAACAGAAAAGAAAGGAACAAAATTTTAGGATGCAAAAGTATGGACTCCCTTGAAGGAGTGGGGCGTAAGAGGAAATTGCCCGAGCCATTTTGTCAAAATCACCCCTGAAACCAATATAACGGAGACTACTTACGCGACTAAATTAAAATGATTAGCATGCGGTTATCATGATAAAACCATCGTTCTGTTGGGAAATATTCATATTATTCAAATAAAGTATAAAAAAAGGAATACCCGAAATATTTTTCTATCGAATGTAAACTGAATAACAGGGTGTTTTGATCTTCGGCTAATACTTGCAACAAGCACTGAAAAGTTGTGTTTTTCCGTTCTTATAATTGTGTGAGAACCGCTACGAACAGGTGCGAAAACAACAGCAACGTGACGTTTGTCGCTGAGAAGCAAATTGAAATTTCCTCTCTGGTTAATTAAAATAATTAGGCTGAGCCACCATCTTTTTTTTCTTTTTCATCCGGCGTTTTGATTCCTCCTAAATTAATGTTTGAGATGGATGGCCTTGTTAGTCCTTTATTTATCACACCGAAAATGTATGTAGGACGTACGTTGAAGTAACAGTCTTGTCAACACAAACACAAACGAAATTTGCTAGAATGGCAACCTTAACTTTTATTAACAGCAAGTTTCAGTATCCATTTAAAATGTTCACTGGAAGCTACGCAGTTGTGACCAGTCGTCGCTTGGAGGTGTTGTGTCAATTTTTCCGCTTTCTCTGTCGCTTTTTCTTTAGAGGAGAGCTGCAACCTGTTTATTAAGCCCCGCAGTGTAGTGCGACATAGCAAAACGTTCTGAGTAAAGATGTACTTGGTTGGAGTTGAAAGTTAACTTTGCCGCCATGTTAAATCAACAAGAGGAAAGAGATTGCTGCCAATTCTGAAAATTTTAAAATATGTAAATTGAAGACGACAAACAGCAGTGGCTACCTTCTTATTCATGCCTGAAGAAATGCAACAGTTCATAGCTATAGTCACACTTAATTAGATCGGTATTTTCTTCCTCTTTATTTATTTTGTTCTTATCTCTCTATGTTAGACTGAAACAAACAGTAGTTTACAGGACAGTATAGAAAAAACAAAAGAAGAAAATGTGATGTTAGTTGTCTTAATAATCTCGCACACTAGTTGTTTTTATTTAAACTAATAGAGTAAGTGTGCAATTCACAAATGACCATTAACTTGTTTTCTGAGTGGCTTACGCGAAGTGTGTAGCCACATTATGGCACGATTGGATTTGTTTCATTAAAATGAAACAAATCCAGGCGCTCTAGGGTCGCCTAGAGCGCCTGTCACGTGACAGGCGCTCTAGGGTCGAGCGCCTGTCACGTGGTCTAGTAAGCCACTCATGTACGCATTGCAGACCTATTTTTAATGTGCCTGAAGAACCATTCTCCCAAAAAAAAAAAGAAGAAAGGAAAAATAAAGATAAGATGAGACAGAAAATTATCGCGGTTAGAAAAGGGCTGTCACTTCAAGAAAAAGAGCAATAATCACTTCTTCCGATTAGAAGAGCAGAACCTGCGGCATGCATGGCAAAAACGCTTGATATCCGCCCAAGTTTTACTCTAGCTTATTTACTTAAAAATAGGAAGTAAAAACAAAGTTGCTTATGGACTGAAAGCAATAATGAAACAAGAGAGACTGAATATAATAAAGAAGAAAAATGCTCATAAAATTAGTCTTTATGTAGTAAAAGAAAGGAAGCGATATGCGTTTTGCTTTGTTATTTTCCTGTCAGCAATATCGTTTCAGCCAATCAGCTTATGTTTATTCTAGGTGTGTTTTTGATTAGGGATCGCTCGATTGATCTTAGTGAGCAGAGGGTAATTTTGTGGAAATGAAAAATAAAGCTTTGATTAGAAAACCTGGAAAGTGAAATCTGTGGACGTTGTGGGCCTTCTTGACCTATTTCCCCACAATCCTGCTGATTGAAACTTCCCTTC
>OX419337.1:20411305-20428805 GCA_948470475.1 Galaxea fascicularis
CCAGCGAGAATTCGCCTTTTCAAGCCACGTCACCCGGCCTTAAAAATGTACTTATTTCCACTTCGCATCGCTAAATAACCGCAATACAAGCCTAGAATCGTGTTTACCTTGGATTAATAAGTAATTTAAACCGAAATATAAACTTCTCGCTTGACCTTTGAGGTTACCGGAAGTAATTAAAAATTCTCGACACACGAGAAAAAATCTCGTAAGATCAATATCCATTTTCAAAGGGTGGATTTGCATCTCGCTTGATGAAGCGACATCTGGGCTTGTTATCCTAAAAACTGGATCTTAAAAATAATCTCGACCACTTTTGTCCACTATGGCTTTCTATGGATGTCGTAGAGAAGATAGGTGACGTGGGCAAAGGGATGGACTGGGCAAAGGATGCACAGAATCGGCTACGCGCTGGAGAGCGCTACCTGAAGGGGGACTACAAGGTATGCATTAAACATAACGGGAGCCTCATCTCCTTAATAATATATGTGCGTGCATATGATAACGACGGTAAATCTCCTCACAAATAGACGAAAGATATATCCACATGTGTGGCCGGTACATGATCCTTTCATGATATCCGAAGTGTAACATGATGTTCAGTTGAAGCTGCTTAACAATGTTGCGCTGTACGGTGCGGCATTTGGCCAGAACAATGCGACCCATTATGGGTGGGGTACTGATTACCCTGATATAAGACATGTTCGATAACATGAATCTTTTTATTAACCGCCTGCAGGTCCATGTTTGTCAAAGCTCCACCGTGGCTGATCACTGCCGAACCTTTTCGCTAAGCGACCCGGACAATGGTTCATTCAGGGGCGAATGCGATCATTTGCATAACGACACCTGCGATCGGTGTGCGTTTCTGCATTCTGCACCAGCGGAAGTGGAGAGCGCGTTAGCCGTAGAAATGGAGAATCTAACTGATGACGAGAAGGAGGAACTGTCGTTCAAAGTGACCCAAGCAACAGGCAACATTCTGGCGTGGAAAGCGCACATCTTGCGTTCCATACATCAAGACCGAGCCCGTGTAGAACTACTCGATATGCTAGACGAAACATCAGTATTGTTGGCCCAGGACTGGGCCATAAAATACTTGCCAAGGAAATAGCGCGAGAGTCATACCGATTGGTTTGGTAAGCGCAGTATTCCTTGGCAGATCAGTGTCGCCTTCAGGAAACGCGATGAGCAGATTGAGCTACTCACATTCTGCCACATCTTCAAATCCTGCACACAAGATAGTAGCGCGGTGCTTGCGGTGATGGCCAATGTCATCGAGCAGCTCAAGTCTACCATGCCGCGAATGGACACCGTGTTCTATTGACAGGACAATGCTGGGTGTTACCACTGCGGGCCGCCAACAAGGCTTTGCGATCCGGCGTCTCGATTTTTCCGATGCACAGGGGGGTAAGGGAGCGTGTGACCGCAAAGCGGCGACCATCAAGGTTCACATGCGGGCATACCTCAACTCTGGCCATGACATCGAGAGCGCAGACTAGATGTATGATGCCGTGACGCCATCTGGCGGCATCCCATCATTGAGTGTCACGCTCTGTTACTCTGTAACAGCTGCTCAGGCTGGCCTTTACAAGATCGATGGGGTGAGCTTCCTTTCAAACATCGCGTATACTACAGAAGACATCCGTGTTTGGAGGGGATACAACATCGGCCCCGGGAAGCTAATCCCTGCCACAGAGGTGAATAAGAGCAGAAGTGAACAAGAGCCACCCAAGCACGTCTACAGTAGTCACTCAGCGCCACACTTCTACAATAGCGCGACAGAAGGTCTTCAGGATGATGCTACAAATAAGGTGGAGGCAAAATCCAAATTCTTGAACGCGAAACGCTGTTTCACAAAGCAGCCCTAGAGTAACAGCATCAACTCGAAGGTCACTGGTATTTTTAGGGTATTTTTCCGATTTCCAGCGAGCATCCGTCTCACTTTCACTAGAGTACTAGAGAGAACCACCACCCGCTTTTCCTCACCACCACCCCCGGGACTTGTGCGGGTGGATAAAATTGAGCGGCAACCTGTCATAATGTTAATGCTTATGCTCCTCGGACATACGTAATATGCAATACTGAATAAACTTTTTTCCATGAGAATGAAATAACCACTTTTAGAAGGCCATTGTGCTAGAGTGAGAAGACCATACTTTATCCCACATTTGGAGCATCTGACAAAAGTAACAAGTAAGTACAGCATCAATTGCATTTCGCGACTGTATTGCGATAATCCAAAGTCAAGTAATACCTAGGAAAATGATAAAGCACCTTGCAAGAAACACAGGTTTTGGGGCTTATTTCTTCTTGGAAGAGTTGAAAATCGTACTTGTTGTTATAGTGATTTAAATGGTTTTATGAGCCTGCGCTGTCCAGCGGTCTTTTATCTTACATGTGCTTCAAAATACAATCAGTTATTGTTCATCCGCCATCTTGTGTGTTTGTGTACTCACTCTTGCGTGAACTTCCCCTTCGGGGACATAACATTTCTGGCGACGAGGATACGAGGTATGCCGAGCCTGGGGAAAATAGAAGAGTTTAATCCAGCCTCGACGAACATTAATCGCTACTTGGAGCGCTTAGAACAGTATTTCGTGGCGAACGGCGTGCCAGCAGATTCGAGTGACTCGCACAAACGACGAGCGATCCTAATATCTGTTATTGGTTCTAAGCCCTATGATGTTCTAGCGGATCTCTGCTCTCCAGTTTCTCCGTCGGCTAAAACCTACGTACAACTTGCAACCATTCTGAAAAATCATTTCGCTCCGAAGACCCTCGTCATTGCAGAACGATACCGATTTCACAACTGTAGCCAGAGAGAAGGAGAGGGCGTAGCCACTTTCGCTGCTAATCTAAAACACCTGGCGTCCACATGCGACTTCGGCACTCACCTCAATGAAGCTCTACGCAATCGTTTCGTTTGCGGTCTTCGCAGTAAGGAAATTCAAAAAAAG
This sequence comes from Galaxea fascicularis, assembly GCA_948470475.1. NCBI lineage: Eukaryota > Metazoa > Cnidaria > Anthozoa > Scleractinia > Euphylliidae > Galaxea > Galaxea fascicularis. The sequence goes on from OX419337.1 coordinate 20,414,266, forward strand.
CTTCTAACTGAAGAACACACCTTCGACGGGGCACTTAAGATTGCACTTGGGGCGGAAGCGGCCGAGAAAGACGTCGCTGGTTTCTCTCAAAACGCTGCGGCTCTGGTAAACAAGCTGGATTCGGGGAACCGGCGGACTTTTCGCCCACAGAAGTCTCGCAAGCCTCCTGGCAAGGGCCACGGGAACAAGCCTTCTTCCCAGCACAATAATTCCGGTACTTCAGAATGCCTCAGCTGCGGGAAATCCGGCCATCCACGCACACAGTGCAAATACCGGAGTGCAGAATGGGACATATCACAGATGCCTGCAAAAGCAAACCTCAGAAGGTTAACAAAGTGGAACTGCCAGAATCTCCCCAGTTTGACCCCCCTTCGGATTCAGTTGATCCATTTTCGGTTGCTATCTACACCCTCAGTACAGGGGGGAAATGCATAGAAATACCAGTCGAGTTAAATGGAAATTCCATTCTTATGGAATTAGACACGGGTGCTGGAGTTTCACTCATCTCACAGGAGACTTACAACAAGCATTTCAAAGGCACTCCGCTACAACCCTCTGTTACTCGTCTACACACCTACACAGGGGACCCAGTCCAAGTTTGTGGTCAACTCCATGTTCAACTCAAATACCAAGGTCAGAATGTAACCGTGCCACTTCTGGTAGTTGAAGGTTCTGGACCATCTCTCTTTGGAAGAGATTGGCTCTCACACATCAAACTCGACTGGAGGAAAATATGCAGTATCCGCATGTCTGATGCAAGTTTGCCACAAGACATACAGGCAAGCTTACGTACCACAATTCAGTCTCACCCTAACGTCTTCAAGCCTGGCCTCGGGACAATTAAGGGAATTACCGCCAACCTGGAGATGAAGGCCGAGGCGCAGCCAAAGTTCTACACGGCACGTCCTGTTCCTTATGCTCTTCAAGAAGCAGTAGAAGCAGAGTATAACCGCCTTGAGTCTGAGGGTATTGTGGAGAAGGTGGAATTCAGTGAATGGGCAACCCCCATGGTTCATGTACCAAAAGCAGACGGCACCACACGGTCATGTGGCGACTACGCTGTTACTGTCAACCCACAACTTAAGGTCCCACAGTACCCAATACCCCTGCCTGAGGATGTCTTCGTCAAACTGCGCGGCGGACAACGATTCACCAAACTCGATTTGACAGTGCATATCAACAACTTCCATTAGACCCTGACAGCCAGCAATTTGTTACCATCAACACCCATCGGGGCCTCTACCGTTACAAAAGACTACCCTTTGGTATTGCATCGTCCCCGGCGATCTTTCAGCGTACCATGGACATCATCCTTCAAGGCCTGGACCATGTTGCAAGCATACAAGATGACATCCTAATCACAGGAAAGGATGACGATGAACACATCAAGAATTTAAACACTGTTCTCAGCCGTTTAGATGACTATGGTTTACGACTCCAACTCAGCAAGTGTAAGTTCATGCAGAAGTCAGTAACCTACATGGGCTGCATCATTTCAGCGGAAGGAATCTCCCCAACTGACGAGAAAGTGGAAGCTATCAAGCAAGCGCCACGCCCTGAGAACTCCACCCAGTTAAGAGCTTTCCTTGGCATGGTCAATTACCATGGCAAGTTCATCCGTAATCTGAGTTCAATCCTCCAGCCACTCAACCAGCTCCTTCAGAAGAACCAAGACTTCATATGGACCCCCCAGTGCGAGGAAGCTTTCAACAAGGCAAAGGATTCCCTTTCATCCTCACACGTGCTTGTTCACTATGACCCCAGTCTACCTTTGGTCCTCCAAAGTGATGCAAGTCAATACGGCATTGGAGCGGTCATCCTTCACCGTTTCCCCAACGGAGATGAGAGACCTATCGCCTACGCATTAAGGTACTTGAATTCATCTGAGCGGAATTACAGTCAAATAGAGAAGGAAGGTCTGGCTATCATTTTCGGGGTGACCAAGTACTACATGTACCTCTTCGGGCGCAAGTTTACACTTCGCACTGATCACAAACCGTTACTGAAGATTTTCGCACCAGACTCAGCCAAACCAGTGTTGGCAGCAGCTCGCCTTCAGCGTTGGTACCTACTCCTCTCGTCCTACCATTACGAAATTGAGTTTAAGCCTTCTGCGGAGGTAGCTAGTGCCGACGCCCTGTCCAGACTACCGCTTAAGTACCACAGTGATGCGAGTGTTGAGGACAAAGTCTTCCATGTCGCTGCCCAGCAACTGAGCAGACACCCAGTCTCTGCCTCTGAGATTGCATTAGGGTCTACCTCGCGCCCCTTGGTCAAGAATAACTCTCAAATTCCTCAGGCCGTGAAAAGCAGGGGACCAACACATCCCTTGAAGAATTTAAGGACATTTTCGGACGGCACTGTGGGAAGGAAAATGATGAATGGCAACTGTAGTGTACTGCTGGGAACTGGGACGAGTACATCCGGGCATAAGGAGGAGGCGTAGAGACGTGGAAGCCATGATGGCCTACTTAGTGTAACGTAGTGAACTTAGTGTTGGTTGTGTGTGCCAAAACACTACATTGGCGACGAGGACGGGATAAAATGTCAGAGAGAGCTTTACCGCCGCTTGATCTAACGGGATCATCATCTCAAGTTGCCCAGAAATGGCGAAAGTGGAAAAGGGCATTCGAATATTATGCTGAAGGGAAGGGTTTGGAAAACACGCGAAAGAAAACTTCACAGCTTCTGCACTTTGCAGGCATGGAAGTCCAGGATATTTTTGAAGATATCGCAGACCCCAATCCGGGAGCCGACCAAGATCCGTATGCTGTGTGTATTAGGAAACTAGATCATCATTTCCGTGCTGAAGAAAATGTACCGTTCGAGCGACATGTATTTCGACAACTGGCGCCAAACGAGGGAGAAGCAGTGGATAAATTTCTGGTGCGTCTTCGCCAGCAGGCGAGACATTGCAATTTCGGTACTTCGTTAGACGATAATTTGAGGGACCAGTTGATCGAAAAGTTAACCGATATGGAGCTGAAAAGAAAATTGCTGGAAACGAGAAATATCACTTTGGCTGAGGTCTTGGAGAAAGCGAGAGCATCGGAAGCAGCTCGTCAGCAAATGCAATTTATGATCAGTGGAGCGAGCATCAACGCCGTGGGCAAGAAGGAAGACAGGACAGGAGACCAAGTTGAGAATTTGTGTTACAGTTGTGGAAAGAAGGGACATTTTTCCCGTGATCTGTGTTGCCCGGCAAAAGGTAGGAAATGCGCCAAGTGTTCGAGATATGGTCATTTCGCGGTTTGTTGCAGAGGAAGTAATCGTCCCTCACCGAGAGCCGGTGACAATAGAAGTGTTGGCAGGCAGACGAATCATGTGGGAGTTGGTTTGGAGGAAGAGAGTTTTGTTAGGTGTGATGAGAGCAACCCAGCCTTTTCATTTGCTGTGACAGAAGAAACGACGGAGGAGGTATGCATGGTGTCAATTTCAAGTGAACCAACTATGGATGTGAGTATTAATGGCATTGTTAAAGAAGTATTGATTGATTCGGGGTCGGTGAGCAATTTAATTGGTGAAGAAGATTTTCAAAAGTTGAGAGGGTCAGGTTTTAAGGGGAAGGTGGAACATTGTTCAAAGAAACTGTTTGCTTATGGGGGGAATAAGGTTGACGTGATCGGTCAATTTGAGGCTGATGTTTCTGCGGGACATTCTACAGTGTCCACGAATTTTATCCTTGTTAAGCATGGGCGGTGCATTCTGGGAAATGCAACAGCAAGAGCACTAGGAGTCCTTCATGTTGGACCAAATACAAGCCCTGTTACAGATTGTAATGCTCTCCAAGATGACATTGTGGGTGAACTCAAAGCAAAGTATCCTAAAGTGTTTGAGGGAGTTGGAAAGTTAAAAGATTTCAAGTTGAAGTTGCATGTAGACCCAAATGTACCTCCTGTAGCACAAAAGTTGAGGCGAGTCCCATTTGCACTTCGTGACAAAGTAACTGCCAAGATAGAAGAACTCCTAAGGGAGGACATCATAGAACGAGTCGAAGGCCCTACCACGTGGGCAAGTCCTGTTGTTGTGGCACCAAAGCCCTCTGGTGAGATAAGACTTTGTGTGGACATGCGCTGTGCTAATGAGGCTATTGTCCGTGAAAGGCTGCCCATCCCCACAGTTGACGAAGTGCTTGAAGAGTTAAATGGCAGCACGGTGTTTTCTAAACTAGATCTTCGCTGGGGTTTCCATCAAATAGAGTTGCATGAGGATTCGAGGGACATAACTACCTTCATTACCCATGAAGGCCTGTTCAGGTACAAGAGGTTGAGTTTTGGGGTGAATGCGGCACCTGAGAAATACCAGCACGTTATCCGTCAAGCAAATGCAGGCGTAGAAGGAGTTGTTAACATTGCGGACGATTTGATTGTACATGGGAAAAACACCTCAGAACATGACGAGAATTTACACAAGCTGTTAGCCAAGTTACAAGAGAAGAATCTGACCTTGAGATGCGATAAGTGCACGTTCAGAATGAATAAAGTGGTTTTTATGGGAATTATCCTTTCCCAGCACGGCATTGGGCCTACCGAGGAGAAAGTGCGGGCAGTGAAAGAGGCAAGTCGTCCAACATCAGCGACAGAGGTGAGAAGCTTTCTGGGCCTGGTTGGTTTCAGCTCCAGGTTTATTCAAGATTTTGCAACTATCGCTGAACCCCTGAGGGCACTGACTAGAAATGGGGCCACATTTGAGTGGAAAGAGACACAAGAAAAAGCATTTCAGAAGCTGAAGGAGGAACTGGTAGGAGCGACCATGCTAGCCTACTTTGACAAGACTGCACACACCAAGGTCATAGCAGATGCCAGCCCAGTAGGACTCGGTGCGGTCCTAGTGCAGGAAGTAGGGGAACAGAGCCGTGCTGTGTGTTATGCCAGTAGAAGTCTCAGTGACACTGAGCGTCGGTACAGTCAAACAGAAAAAGAAGCTTTAGCACTTGTTTGGGCTTGTGAAAGGTTCAATTTGTACTTAAATGGCTTACCTGAATTTGATTTAGTGACTGACCACCAGGCACTCAAAACCATCTACGGTCCAAGATCCAAGCCATCGGCTCGCATTGAACGATGGGTGTTGCGGATGCAACCCTACAAGTACAAAGTGTGTTATGTTCCCTCTAGAGAAAACATTGCTGATGCACTGTCTCGGCTGACGAAGATACCAGCATCGCAAGGGTATGTTCACGATGAGGAGTACATTCGCGAAGTAACACTTCAAGCAGTACCTGTGGCCTTAAGGATCGAGGAAATAGAAGAAGCCTCCTCGCAAGACAAGGAATTGAAGGTTGTTCGTGAGTGTCTGCAGAAGGATGACTGGAGTGAGGCACCTAAAGCCTTTGTGATGGTGCGAAATGAGTTGACCTCTGTTGGCCAGGTCGTGCTACGTGGAACTAGAATTGTCATTCCAGGAAACCTGCGGAAGAGAGTCCTTGATCTGGCTCATGAAGGCCATCAGGGAATTGTCAAAACTAAAGAGCGTTTGAGGTCTAAGGTTTGGTGGCCCGGTATCGACCAGCAGGCAGAAAGGAGATGTAGAGAATGTTTTGGGTGTCAGATGGTTACCAAACATGTTCCGCCCCCACCAGTCAAACCCACAAGACTACCCGACACAGCGTGGCAGGAAGTAGCCCTGGATCTGCTTGGACCAATGCCTGGAGGAGAATATCTATTAGTGGTGGTGGATTATTTCTCTAGATGGATGGAAGTTGATGTTATTCGTTCTACAACAAGTGCCACAATTATTAAGTGTCTAGACAACCATTTTGCTCGGTACGGGACACCAGTTGGTCTGAGAACTGACAATGGCCCCAACCTTGTGTCTGATGAGATGGAGAAGTACCTAGAGGAAATGGGCATTGTTCATCACCACACTACGCCTTTGTGGCCAAGAGCTAATGGTGAGGTAGAGAGAGAAAATAGATCTCTTTTGAAGGCCATGCGAGTTTTCCAAGCTGAAGGGAAAAATTGGCGTTCTGAGCTTAACAAGTTCTTACTGGCCTACCGATCTACTAATCACACTACCACTGGAGTAAGCCCTGCAGAATTGTTTTTCAAGAGGAAGTTGACAACCAAGTTACCAGAGCTCCAGGAAGGTGATGGAAAACAGAGCGCCGTGGTGTACCAACAAGTCAGAGACCGAGACGCAGAGAGGAAACAGCTGGCCAAAGATTATGCCGATAGAAGAAATCATGCTAAAGACAGAGATGTCAATGTAGGGGATGAAGTATTGCTAGAGAGAAAGAAGGAAAACAAGCTATCCCCGTCTTATGAAAGCGAGCCTTACAAAGTTACAGGTCGTCATGGTGACCAGGTTGTCTTGCAGTCCCCTCAGGGAGTGGAGTACAAAAGGAACCTACAACATGTTAAGTCACTGGTAATTCCTGACATTAATGGCAGTGCAGAAGTAGAACCAAGACCCCCTGATGAAGCTGCACCACCGGAACATGTGGACCGCCCGATTCAGGAACATGCGCCTCCGGAAGTGACGCCTGAAAATACGCCACGTCGTTCCGGAAGAGTTACACGAGCCCCTAGAGCACTGGCTGACTATATATTGTATTGAACTTTCAGGGAACTGCTTTGGATTGGCAACTTCGATAGCCAGCATCATGACTTTAGTTGATATTGAAACTTTAAGAGAACAGTGAAGACATTGCTTTTATCTTCATAGTTTTTAGACGTTGAACTTGCGAGACATTGGCTGAGTAAGATCGCTTCTTTTGTTCATGTTATATATATATATATATATAAAAAAAAAAAGTTGTCATGTAAGAGTTTATTGCCGGAGAAAGGGAAGGATTGTAGTGTACTGCTGGGAACTGGGACGAGTACATCCGGGCATAAGGAGGAGGCGTAGAGACGTGGAAGCCATGATGGCCTACTTAGTGTAACGTAGTGAACTTAGTGTTGGTTGTGTGTGCCAAAACACTACAGCAACGATTTTACGGGACGAACTTTCAAGAGAATAATGAGCTGATGTGTGATAGTCCGCCGCTACGCATGTTTCCTAAAATAGGATTTGAGGCCAGATTATCCCCCCAAAACATCAAGAAACCAAGAACAACTCATCTCAAGGACTTCCTCAGGTACATTTTCATGAAATACTATTCGCAGGGCTTGAATCAACCACATTTCAGACTCCCTTGTCAAATGCTTAAAGATTACACTTGGTGAGGCGTTTATCGTTTTGACAGCTCGAGTGTTGTCATAATGCCGTTTTTGAAAGCGCCATTCTTAAAAGATTATAAACTTCCCGACGATAATTATTATATCATTTTAAAGCCTGTTCTTTCTACTTTCTAGAAATATATATTTTTGTTGATTTACTGTTTTACCGGGACAGTTTATTTGCTCTCGAAAACTCTCGCCATTTTGATTAGTTTAGGTTGGTGAAACTTTGCCTGTTTTTAATTACTTCCGGTAACCTCAAAGGTCAAGCGAGAAGTTTATATTTCGGTTTAAATTACTTATTAATCCAAGGTAAACACGATTCTAGGCTTGTATTGCGGTTATTTAGCGATGCGAAGTGGAAATAAGTACATTTTCAAGGCCGGGTGACGAGGCTTGAAAAGGCGAATTCTCGCTGGTTGCGGGATAGTGACGGAAAATGGTTATTTTACGGATTTTGAATTAATATTTGAAAGAAATAATACCCTCACGTTTCTTACCAAACCATAGGCTAACTATGGACGAAATATGAAGAAATTCGATTTTTCATCATGTGCCAAGTTTTTTCAATTTCGCTCGGTCATAGTGGACATTTCCTCTTAATTCTTAAATGTTTCCGTTTTGGTCCAACAATTCAGTAGCACAGGAAGATGAAAATGGCCTTGATTTGAATGATCCGACTTCAGGCCCGAATTTAACAAATTACAAGTAACTGAGGCTGAGTTCGCCAGTCTTTTCTCTTTTCTCTCGATTCATTTCTGTAGGATGCCTACATGCGAAGAAAACAAAAAAACGGAACTCCTAAAAAACCTAAAATACTTAAAACCAATAAAAACTTTGAACTAATAACTTATTAAATCTCTTTTCTAGCAGATCCTATTTCTATGGGGTCACCAGTGACCCATAAGAAAAAAAAATCCGCGAAAAAAAATTTGCGTTTTTTTCCGATTTTCTCCAAATTTGGTACACATGAAGTCGAGAGATTTAGTCACTTCGTGTGCGAATTTGCGTAGGATACCTCAATGAGGCCTACATAACCAGGTTTTTATGTTTGAACAATTCACTGTGAGAACGCCGAGGAAAATGGCCGCCGCATTGAAGAGGCCCCGAACGTCGAATTTGACGGCTAAAGGAGATTTAGGAATGATATTCGAAGATGTAGAAGATGCCGAGAGAAAAAGAAAGCCAAATCGACCGAGAACTTGAATGCAAGCAATGCTTTTGAAGGTAAGCGATGTTACTTTCGACCGCGTGGTTTCGCAATCGCCACACAATGGCAAAATATGCGAGGAATTACTCTTTTAGTTGCTTTTATACGTTTCAAATCTTGCCAATTTCATGAAATATATCCGTTACGTCACACATGAGAGTTCAAAGGTTCTTTCGGAGTGATTTTAGATCAAAACACTCGGTAATTCAACAAAAGACTCAGTAATTCAATCGAGGTGATGACATGTGGGCCGGGGTCAGGTTGCGTTACTATGGGGACTTGTAACGCGATATTTGGGTGTTGACAAAAATTCATAGGAAATTTCAGATTTAATCTTTTTCTGCCAAGTTTTCAGGTCATTTTGCTGAGAGAACAAGGATCATTTCATTTTTCAACACTTTGGGAAGATGTTATAGCCCTGTGGAGGAATATTCATTTTTTCTCCAAAATGATGCATAAATTATGCTAATTTCTGCTCATTCAAAATGTTTTTCTGAAATGTTCTGGGCTTTTATGATAAGATATCTTTTTTTCCAGAAAGCCCACTTTCAAATGAGATATGAGATGAGTAGTCCGCATTGCTGTAAATACCTGCTGAGATATAAAATAAAACTGCGATACTGTCAAACTTGTCATTTTTGCTCTGTTGGAAAAGAGTTAACGCAAACACAGACAAAGACAATTTAAAATATGGGAACCTTAACTTTTATCATGATTAGCAGCACGTTTCAGGATCCATTTTATATATAAGGCCCCGGCCCGTTCAGACTAGGTGACTGTGCCCGGTTTTCGGGTACGGGCACTACCTCCAACGGTAGTACTCGGGCACCGTTCCCGGGCACGGGAACTTGTCTAAACACGTTTTCATGTGTTCCCGCATTTCTTCTTGTGTTTCCCTACGATGCAGTCACAAAAATGGCGGCAATATTGCGGAGTACACAAAAAGATAAACTGGGCACTAATCCCTCTGCACGAGTGTGAACATCCTCGGTCGAGGCGCCCGTTTCTCGAAAGTCCCGTAAACTTTTCGGGCCCAAAAAGCCATTTCAAAACCTGCGATCCGCTTATTCTGAAAAGCTTGTCTTTTACTGTGATTTCAAGATACGAAAAGGCAAATTTGGTGCAAAGTTTCATGCCTGAAAATGTCTTCGTTTTTAAGATACGAAGGAAATTATGGCACCCGAACTGCGCCCGAAAAGTTTCGGGAGTTTCGAGAAACGCGCGCCCAGGGCACTGAGGTGTCTAGACAGCGTCCTTTTTAGTACTCAGGAACGATGCCGCGAAACGGGCACTTAGTCTGTTAACGGATTTCACCGTCACGCTATCATCAAAACTGTTCAACGACTAAAGTCAAGAATCAATTAGGTAAAAGAAGATCAAAATTCAAACAGTCTCGCAAAGATACAGGTCTGTGCGATGTTTCGTGTGTGGGAGATATTCAAAGAAATGTTTTACCCAGATTTACAAGGTTTTGTAAGGAGACGCCATGTTTGCGTCTCTCTGAGAGGCACAAATATGGCGGCCGGGAGCGGACAAAAACATATGTCATTGAGTTTTGCTATAAAAAGCCTGTAGTCGCCTTATGAGGGTTCATAAACATCTACATGAGTACAGTCTCATTCAAAGACTGTTCAGATTGCTAAATGTCAGCGGATAAGTCACTTTAAATAGACCTGCTGCTAAAAGTTGTCCCCTACGGAAAAAATAATGTACAAAAGCAAGGGTGCCTTTAAGTTTATTTTTAACTGTTCCGTCTTCTCGGTCGTTTTTTCTTTAGAAGACTTTTAGAGGAAAGCTGTAAGCAGTTCATTAAGCCCTATGCTGTAATGCAACAAAACATAACATTCTGCGGGTTTGAATGAACTTTTTGGAGTTGACTGTTAACTTTGCCGCCGCCATATTAAATCAAAAACAAAAAGAGGTTGCTGACAATACTGAAAATTATAAAATATGTAAAGTTTAGACAACAAACAGCATCACTTCATGTAGACTAAAATAAAGGGCAGTTCAGAGCAGGATATATAGCCAAACAGATGGAGAAAAGCTGGCATTCGAGTTAATAGTTATCTCTTAATATGGTATTCACAAATGTATCCTGTTAACCTGATTTTTGATATACCTGAGCAGTCAGGGAACCTGTCGAATGGGAAAACAACAAAGTAAAGTAGAAGATTACACGGTGGCTAGTTAACCGAGTTGTCGCAGAAAAAAAACAGGAATGGTCGCTTCCTTTTTTAAGACCAGGGGCTGCAGCACGCACGGCGACAACGCTTGGAGGCCAAGTTTTACTTTAGTATCTTTAAAGTTGCACAGAAAAAACAAAGTTGCCTGTAAACTAAAATCAATAATAAAGCAAAAGAGAAAAACTCACTAAAAATGCTGATTAAATTGTGTGCGTGCTTTACATACGGTTGAGCTAATGACAGTGTTTTTTGCCGAAATCGTGTCTTCAGTTGACTGTGTTTTTCTCATGTTTTCTCGTGTTTTTTCGTGTTTTCGCTGTTCTTTTTTTATTCCTTTTATTGTTATATTTGTTAACTTCGCTACATTTTAATGCTACAAAATGATGCATTTCTGAGATTAATTGCAGTATGGTTATTTTCATTTCTTTGTGGGTTGTAGTGAATTAGTCTTCATGCACTAGAAGAACACTGAAGTAAAATGATGATGACAAACTTTACTGCTAATCTGAGTCACAAATCATTTGTAGAACATTATTGTTCAACAGAATTGAAGGAGGAAAGAACTAACGAACTAATAGTCCTCTTAGTGCTAAACATTTTTGTGTCCGTTACCGCATTTCTGGGGAATGCTCTGATCCTTGCTGCTCTTCACAATGAGTCTTCACTTCATCCGCCGTCCAAACTCTTGTTTCGAAACCTGGCGACAACTGATCTTGCTGTTGGTATCATTGTACAGCCTTTGTATGTTACTTATTTCATATCTGTCGTGAATGAACAATGGCATCTTTGTCGCTTCGCGTTTGCAGCTAGTCTTATCCCTGGTTACATTTTGAGTTCGGTGTCACTGTTAACACTGACCACAATAAGCGTGGATAGACTTCTCGCTCTGTTGTTAGGGCTCAGATACAGACAAGTTGTAACTTTGAAGCGTATCTATATACTATGCATCGGGATGTGGTTTGTGTCTATTATCGTTTCAACGACGCGTTTTTGGAATGGACATGTAACAGTTTGGGGTGCTTTCATTAGTATATTACTGTGTTTAGTCACCTCAGTCTCTTCTTACGCAAAGATATTCTTTACCCTTCGGCGTCGAAACCAAGTTCAGACACAAGAACAGCAAAGCCAAAACGTTCTACTGAACACAGCGCGATTCAAAAGGACAGTTCACAGTGCACTGTGGGTTCAGTTAACATTAGTTTTCTGTTATCTACCTTATGCTATAACCGTTTTTGTTCTTCGAAGAGCGGTGTCGCCATCTGCATTCGTAACTACGTTATTCACAGGAACTTTCGTTGGCCTAAACTCGTCATTAAACCCACTTCTTTACTGTTGGAAGATCAGAGAAGTCCGTCAAGCAGTCAAAGATATCGTCAAAGGACTGTTTTGTTCATCAAGTTAATGGCTACATTATATTTTCCCTTAGTTCAGTTTACTTCTTGTATCATTGGGTTGTAAATAAATGGAAAAACTCAAAAAGGGTAAAATTCATAAAGAAAACTTTAAAATACTAGACTTGTTAATAATACAAATATATTGAAATAGCTAATGGGCCTGATGTATGAAATGTTTGATAAGGTAGAAAGCGCAAGATAATAAATACTTCCTGCAGCATTTTGGTAGTAAATAAATGGAAAAACTCAAACAAGGTAAAATTACTAAACCAGACTTAACTTTAGGAAACGAGCTTTGTTATTAACATAGATAAATTGAACTAGCTAATGAACGTGGTGTATAAAATTGTTTGTACTCTGGAAAGCGATAGGGAAGAACTGGTTATTTTAATTTATAAATATTCTGAGTTACTCTCTGAATAACGTTTTTCAGTTCCTATGTAAAATAAAATGTGTAACAATTAACGTTCCAGAGAAGCTGCGTGCAAGGCAGCTGACGTCCATCTCATTGCGCGTCTTGGGTTCCATTGACTAATTGTGAATTTTTATTTTCTTTACTTTAAGACGGCTATTCCCTAAGAAGAAAGCTTTCTTTCATTCTGACTACAATTCGGTTCCAACGGCCTAGACGAGCCTTGCTGTTTTATCATATTTTCTAGTCCTCCATTTCATTGCTATTTTCGCGACGCAGAAGAAAGGAACAAAATTTCAGGATGGAAAATTAGCGGCTCCCTTAACAGGAATGCGGGCCTAAGAGGAAATTACCCGAGCCATTTTCTCAAAATCATTCCTGAAACTAATAACGGAGACTACGGACTCGATAAAATCGTTGTGATACGGGCGTGTTGACCTTCGATTTATACTATCAACAAGGAAATAAAGTTTGTTTGTGTTTTTTAAGTTGTCGCTATTGTAATGTTAACAGTAGCAGGTTCAAATATGTTCATTTTGCAAGGAGCACTATGAATAGGAGCTAAAGCAACAAAAACGTGATGTTTTTGACTGAGAAGCAAATTGAGATGTTCTCTCTGGTCATTAAAAGGAAATAATAAAGCTAAAAGCACATCTTAATCTTTGTTTCTTCATTGATCTCTCCTGAGTTAATGTTTAAGATCGACATCAGCTGCAGTCAACATTTTTATGGCCTTGGGAGTTTTTTTATGTATCAGTGTATAGGGCGTAACTATATTAAAGCGAATTGCAGATTTTTAAACGGATAAATCTACAACACATATCCCTCTCCAGTGTTCAGTTCTCCCAAACAATTCTCATCCGTTTCAGTCACAAAACTTGTAAATCATAATGAAGTTTGACACAAACTTTGCAAGGAAGTTCAAGTTTTATTTCAGCCAACAGTCGATTAGTATTAAACTGATGAGTCTTTAGCTCGCCTTCTAGTCATTGCTTGATCGAAAATCGTGATTCGGCCAGCTAAAAACTAAACGACTCTTGGTTTCCTGCGGTGCGTCTGCTATGTTTCCATAGACGCTAAGAAATCATATTATCCTTTATTCAAAGTATTCGGTTGACTTTCACATGAAACTAAAACGATCGCATATAAATATTTACCATTGTGACAACGCAGATGATCATAGTGACCAGAGTTTCCCCCTTCAGATGGAGAGTTTAAAAAACCTAGACTGATCCTTAAAGCCATAAAAACTTGGAACTAATAACTGATTAACACAAACACAGGGGCTCGGATTTTTTCCGAGTTCCAATTTAAACATGCAAAAACATCTTTGATGTATTTAAACACAGACAAAGACAATTAAAAATATGGCAACCTTAACTTTTATTAGCAGCCCGTTTGAGGATCTATTTTATATGTAAAATTTCTATATCGCAGAAGGCCCGCATATAATGTAAACAAAGGTAGCAATAAGAAAAACAAAACAAAAAAGAGCAATTCAAAAACCTGGAATTTCAAAATCCAGCTTTGAGTTTGAAGTAACAGTCTGATGAACTCAAATACAAACGAAATTTGCAAGAATGACAACCTTAACTTTCATTAACAGCAAGAGCAGCACCTGCGACATGCATGGTGAAAACGCTTAAACGCCGCCAACGTTTTTACTTTAGTTTCGTTCCTTAAAAATGGGAAGGAAAAACAAGGTTGCTTATGGACTAAAAGCAATAATGAAACAAGAAAGACTGAATAAAGAAAAAAATGCTTATTTAATTGAGAGTGTGATTCACATGCGGTTGACGGCTAATGACTGTGTTTTTCGCCAAAATTGTGACTACCGTTTACTCAACACGCTTTTCTTTTTCTTATTCAGTTTTGCTAGCATAGCTGCATTTTATTCAAATGAGCAATGCATTTTCTGTTATCAGAGATCTATGCGATCATTGACATCAGCTCCTTTTCAATTTATCAACGAGAAAGAAAGTAACATGAAGATGACCAACGTTACCGCCCATTTGAGTCACAAACCATTTATAGAACATCTTTGTTTAATAGATGTGGCTGAAAGAAGAACCAACCAGTTAATAGTACCAAACATTTTTGTGTCCGTCACCGCATTACTGGGGAATGCTTTGATCTTAGCTTCCCTTCACAAGGAGTCTTCACTCCATCCGCCGTCGAAAC
>OX419337.1:20433805-20443805 GCA_948470475.1 Galaxea fascicularis
TGTTTAAGATCGACATTAGCTTTAGTCAAGATTTTTATGGCTTTTTTAGTCCATTATGTATCACATCAAGATGTGATGGATAAATGTATAACACACATCATCCCCTCCGGTTGTCAGATCTTCCTAGCATCTTTTATGCTAAGGTCACTTTCCTTTCTCATAAAAGTTGAAAATCGTAACGAGGTTTGACACAAACCTTACAAGGAAGTTCAACTTTTATTTTAGCCAAAGTATAAAAGCGAGGGCCCTTTTGAATTTATTTTATTTTTAATTGTTCCGTCTTGTCTGTCGATTTTTCTTCAGAGGAAAGCTGTAAGCTGTTAATTAAGCCTTATGCTGTAATGCAACATAATAAAACATTCTTCGGATTTGAATTTGTCCCGCCATATTGAATGAAAAAGAAAAAAAGGTTGCTGACAATTCTTAAAATTTTAAAATATGTAAAGTTTAGGCGACAAACACCATCACTTCATGTAGGCTAAAATAAAAGGCAGTTCACAGCAGGATATATAGCCAAACAGACGAAGAAAAGCTGGCAGTCGAGTTAATAGTTATCTCTTAGCCAGATAACTTATCTTCACTGAAACAAATGTATATTAACTTGGTTTCTAATATAGCTGAGCAGTCAAGGAACCTGTCGCATGAGAAAACAACAAAGTAAAGGAGAAAGATTATAGCAGTTAGATAAACGACTTGTCGCAGAAAAAAAAAAAAGAAAAACAATGGTCCCCTTTGTTTTTAAGACCAGCGGCTGCGGCACGCACGGCGACAACGCCTGGAAGCCAAGTTTGACTTTAGTATCTTTAAAGTTGCACAGAAAAAAAAAAGGTTGCCTGTAAACTGAAATCAATAATAAAACAACAGAGAAAAGCTCACTAAAAATGCTGATTAAATTGAGTGCCTACCTTACATACGGTTGAGCTAATGACAGTATTTCTCGCCGAAATCGTGTCTTCCGTTTACTGTGTTTTTCTCGTGTTTTCGCCATTCGCTGTTCTTCTTTATTCTTTTTATTGTTATATTTGTTAACATCGCTACATTTTAATGCTAAAAAATGATGCATTTCTAAGATTAATTGCAGTATAGTTATTTTCATTTCTTTGTGGGCTGTAGTGAATTAGTCTTCATGCACTAGAAGAAAGGAGGCGTTCAGTTTATTTTTGTCCGCGCTAACTAAACGAGTACAAATGCACAGCTGCGACAGTTAATAAGTAAAAAGTTATTCAGTATTATGCCAATTGAAACTTGCCTTCTTTTAAGCCAGCGTCAAATTAAACCGAATGCTTCATAGAATATTCATGTTACAGTCATTAAAAGCCAGACACAGTTAATTTGACAGATCTGTGATATAAATCTCATCAGTGAGAACTACAAGATCATTTATAAAATAACTAAGATAGTACGCGGGCTCGGATTGGTCGAGAGGCGTGTTTGTATGAGAGTATGTAAACATGGTTGTGACTTCAACTTGTTTGGTTTTCCGCGCGCTAACCACGCCAGCACGAATTTGAAAAAGGTTTTGAGTCGAAAAACTCGACAAGTTTACTTTATTTACCCATTTCCTCGTCGGTTGAAACTTGGAAAATCTTTAGAAACATGCTGTGTTAATTTTGTTTCGCTTGAGCTGACATTTTAAGCGAGAAAAACCCGTATTTTGGAAAGCATCTTTTTTGCAAAACAAAGACTGATTACGCGTACAAGCTTCGTGTACAAGACTTCGCGACTGATAAGAATTTCTCTTTTAATCAATGTTCTAAACAAGAGCGTTTTGTTTTTTTTGCTCGGGAAAGTTGTTTTATAAAAGCAATAGAAAACCTTTTTCCTGTGTTTGCATAGCCTGATTGTAACGTTTTATGTCGTACGTTAAAACGATAGAGAGAGACGCGAGTTAGTCAACTCCTATTTTATTGCAGGCCTGTGTATTCCGAGTGATACAATGAATCAATGTTCTTATAATCACGCGATATAAGTGAGATAATCAGAGGTGTCAATTACACAATATTTATAACATGTCATAAATCACGCAAGTTAGTGTCATAACACAATGTCACAATCCGGTATCGTTACATCTCCCTTTTCTTAAAGTTAAGTGTTCATGACATAATCATCATGCCAAGCTGGTGTTCTCTTGATACGGGATGACCTCCGTAGTTGGACAGCTGGCTGAGAAGTCACGATTGCAGGCACGGTTGCAGGCTGGTCTTGTTCCAGTTCCGCGTCGTGGCTTGCGCTGGGAGACTTTGTAGTCTGTGGATGATTGTGCGGAAGATCTTGTTCGACCGAAGGAGGGGGCGGTGTCTCAGCTGTTGTTCTGAGCTGACGCCTGTTGCGACGGTAGCGGCGACCGGCAACTTCCACTTCATACGAGCGGTTCGGAAGAATCTTCACGCAACTTCCAAGAGACCATTTAGTATCGCCAGGGAGTTTCATCCTGATCGCTCTACCTGGCTGTAACGGTGGTAGCGGGTGACTTTTCGTGTTGTACCACTGCTCTTGGACAATTTTTCGCTTTTTCAACTTGTCTCCTGTCTGGCTGTCTACTTTTGGTTCCAGCAGTTTGGTGTGGGTTGGCAACAGCGTTCGTGTTCTTCTGCCCATAAGATGTTGAACCGGTGAGGTTCCTAAACCTTCTGTCGGGGTGTTTCTCCAGTCTAAAAACGCTAGCAGAGGATCTTTGTTGTCTGCTCGTGCTTTCTTCAGCAGCGCTTTGCAAACTTTGACGGCGTTCTCCGCTTTTCCGTTCGACTGGGGATAGTGCGGGCTTGAGGTCTTGTGCTCAAATCTCCACGTCTCGGCGAATTTCGCAAACTCAGACGAGCTGAATTGTGTCCCGTTGTCTGTAACAAGGACTTCCGGAATACCATGTCTGGCAAACTGGACTTTAAGTGCGTGGATCACGCTTGCTGACGTGATTCGTTTCAATTCCTGCACCTCAAAGTAGCTTGACCAATAGTCCACCATTATCAAGAACTGTTGTGGTCCAAGCTCGAATATGTCAGCTCCAACCTTACACCATGGACGACTGGGCATTTCATGTGGCTGGAGTTCTTCTCGGCATTGCTCTGGCTGATATGACTGGCAAACGCTGCACTTGGAAACGTAATCTTTGACTTCCGCGTTGATTCTTGGCCAGTAGAGTAGCTCCCGGGCTCTCCTTAGGCATCCACCGATTCCTATGTGCGACCTGTGGATTTCTTTGAGCATGTCAGCTCGCAGCGAATGAGGAACCACCAGGCGTTCTCCGCGATAAACTAATCCACTATCTTCAACTAGCTCGCTTCGGCTGTCGTAGTAAGGTACAAGCTTTGCAGGGCAGTCTTTTCGACGTAACGGCCACCCGTGGTGTATCGCACCAATGAGCTGCTGCATCTCTAGGTCATCGGCTGTGACTCGTTTGAATTCTTGCAGTCGTTTGGGCGATACAGAAAGTCCATCTTCGTGTTGAACTTCTCGTAAGGCGCGTACTTCACTGCTGTCATGCTGAGCGTCCTCGGTTGTAAGCCTGTAGGCGCGGCTCAGGGCGTCTGCAATGAACATAAGACGGCCTTTCTTGTACTGGATGTCCAGAGAATAATTTTGTAGCGCCATTCGCATTCTCTGTAATCGTTTGGGTGACTGCTGTATAGGCTTCTTGAACACTGCTTGTAGCGGCTCATGGTCAGACTCGACGTGTACGATGTCTCGGCCATATATGTACTGGTCAAACTTATGACAAGACCATACGATGGCAAGAAGCTCTTTCTCAATCTGGGCGTATCTGGTCTCGACGTCTGTGAGTGCTCTTGAGGCGTAACACACTGGCTGACCTTTCTGCATGAGGACAGCTCCGAGACCTGTTTCGGATGCGTCACACTGAATGGTAACTTCTTCATTTACGTTGTAGTATTTGAGTACTGGAGATTCAGTTAGATACTTCTTCACAGTATTAAATGCGATACTGTGCTGCGTCAGCCACTGCCACTCCGCGTCTTTATCTTCTAATCGTCGCAACGGTTCTGTCATTTCGCTCAGATGCGGCATGAATTTGGAAAGGTAATTCACCATTCCTAGGAAACGCTTAAGTGCTGTGGCGTCTTCAGGTTCAGGCATGGCAACGATTGCTTCAATCTTCCCGGGGTCTGGTTTGAGTCCCTCGGGAGTGAGCTGGTGTCCCATGAATGGTACGTTTGTCTGAGCTCGCTTGACTTTCTGTTTGTTCAGTTTCAGGTTCCATTCTCTGCATCTTGTGAAGAATGATCGTTCATTTTGTTCGAGGCTCTTGAAAGCCTCTTCAGTGGTGTCTCCAAACCCAGCGATAATAAAGTCATCAGCAATGACTTCTACACCTTGGAGCCCCTCCACAAATTCGTGCATGGTTCTTTGCCATACTTCTGGAGCAGAACTGATGCCAAAAGGCATGCGAAGCCAACGGTATCGTCCGAAGGGAGTGTTGAACGTAGTTTTGTAGCTGGACTCCTGGTCAAGTTTCTTCTGCCAGAATCCGTCTTTTGCATCAACCACTGTGAAAAGCTTTGCTTTGTCAAGTCGAGTAGCGATTTCTTCTATAGTGGGCATCGGGTAGTGCTCTCGCTTGATCGCTTCGTTCAGATCCCTTGGGTCCAAACAAATTCGAATTTTGTTCGGCTTTATTACTGCCAGCATACTTGAGACCCATTCTGTTGGCTCTGTTACTGGTGCGATGACATTTCGCTGTACTAATTCGTCCAATTTTTCCTTGATTTTTGGGCGTACTGCAACTGGTACTCTTCTCGGGGAATGAACTTTCGGTTTTACTCTCTCGTCCGTGATAATCTTGTATTCGCCTGCAAGTTCTCCAAGTCCTTCAAACACATCTTTGTATTGTTCAAGGATCGCGTTACTTTGTGGCGATATCGTGAGCGATAATACGTCACAGTCGGCCAGCGTGACGATTCCAAGCATAATACTTGTGTTGAGCGATAGGATAGGCTGATAGTCGCCATTGACGACATTAAAGGTCAGAGTTTTCTTTCTGTCCTTATGCCAAACTGGGAGGTTTATCTTTCCGGCGATCTGTTTTCGTTCACCAGTGTAGGAAACGATCGATTTGTTGCATTTCCTTAGGAGCTCGACAGTGTCGTCTCCAGTGATTGATTTGTACACTTTCAGCGGTAATAGATCGCATTCGGATCCAGTGTCCACTTGAAAACGAACTGCATTTCCGGGCTGTCGTCGGTTTACGTACAAATTCACAAGAGCTTTACTCACACGGCCAGGCTGTTCTCCAACAGTGCAAATTTCATAGTGATCGGGTTCATCATCTACTTGCACGGTAGCAACAGTGTTGCTTCGGCACAGCGATTGGTAGTGATTCATGTTGCCACATCGGTGACATTTCTGACCAAATGCCGGACATTTTTTCTTTGCGTGTGTCGTTCCACATCTGCCGCAATTACCACGCGATGCTTGTTTTTGATGTTTGTTGTTTGCTGCACGCGATGGCATCGACGGTCTGTTGCTTTTCGAGCGACCCTGCTTTAATGCATTTACGGTTGGGCTTGCACCCATAAGCTTCACTTGGTGCTCGGTTTGTTCGGCTGCTTTGATGAGATCGACGGCTTTTTGTAATGTCAAATCATTGTATCGAAGCAGTCTTTCACGCATCTTGTCGTCTCGAATTCCTAAAACGATCCTGTCACGCAAAATCTCCTCTGGGGTAATGTCCTCGTGCTGGCAGTTTTTTGCGATCGTTCTCAACTCTGTGAGGTAAGCTGCGATACTCTCGCCAGGCTCTTGCTTGCGATTATCAAATCGGTAGCGTTCATAGATCACCTGTGTTCGCGGCTCGCAGTATTCGTCAAACTTTGCTAGCACGTGTTCTATTTCTGTCTCATCTTCGTCCTCTCCCCATTCAAAGGCATCGAAGGCTTTGGTTGCGTCTTCTCCAATAACGGACAAGAGCGTGGAAACTCTTACCAGTGGCTCCTGTTTAGAAATTCCTGTCGCGATTTCATATCGTGACCACACTTTCTTCCACGCTTTCCAATTTGTGGCTACGTTGTCATCCATGACAAGCGCTTTTGGCGGTGGCAAGTTTGCAGGAGGCATAAATATTTGCGCAGGCGGAGCGGGCAGGATTTCTGGAGCTTCTCCTTGAGGTTCTTCAGATGTACCTTCTGTCGGCATCGTGGTTTATATATCTTCTGACACCATGTAACGTTTTATGTCGTACGTTAAAACGATAGAGAGAGACGCGAGTTAGTCAACTCCTATTTTATTGCAGGCCTGTGTATTCCGAGTGATACAATGAATCAATGTTCTTATAATCACGCGATATAAGTGAGATAATCAGAGGTGTCAATTACACAATATTTATAACATGTCATAAATCACGCAAGTTAGTGTCATAACACAATGTCACAATCCGGTATCGTTACACTGATATAAATACTCGAAGGGGTTGGGAGAATTCTCGACAGTTATGCAAACCCTCGACTTCGTCTCGGGTTTGCATAACTGTCTCGAATTCTCCCAACCCGCTCTCGTGTTTATATCAGGCTATGCAAACACGGAAAACGTTTTCTATTGCTTAATTACATCAGCTTCTTTTTTTATGTGTAACAAAAAAGGAAAATGACGATGATGAACTTTAGCGCCCATCCCAAATTCAAATCAAATATAGAACGTTTTTGTTCAGCAGAATTGGCTGAAAGAAGAACCAACCAATTAACGCTCCTCATAGTACTAAACCTTATTGTGTCCGTCACCGCATTTGTGGGGAATGCTTTGATTCTAGCTGCCCTTCACAAGGAGTCTTCACTTCATCCGCCTTCCAAACTCTTGTTCCGTAACCTGGCGACAACTGATCTTGCTGTTGGTATCATTGTACAACCTTTGAATGTCATTATTTTATTATCTGTGTTGAATGAACAATGGCATCTTTGTCGCATCGCATTTGTGGCTTTTGTTCACCCAGCCCACATTTTGTGTTCGGTGTCACTGTGGACACTAACAGCAATAAGCGTGGACAGGCTTCTCGCTCTGTTGTTAGGGCTCAGATACAGACAAGTTGTAACTTTGAAGCGAATCTATGTACTATGCATCGGGATGTGGTTTGTGTCTATTATCGTTTTAAAGACGCGTTTTTGGAATAGACATATAACAGTTTGGGGTGCTTACATTAGTACATTACTGTGTTTAGTCACCTCAGTCTTTTCTTACGCAAAGATATTCTTCCCCCTTCGGCGTCGAGACCAAGTTGAAGCACAAGGACAGCAAAACCAAAACGTTCTACTGAACAGAGCGCGATACAAAAAGACAGTGAACAGTGCACTGTGGGTGCAGTTAACATTAGTTCTACCTCATTCTATAACCCTTGCTTTTGGTCTTCGTAGAGCGGTGTCGCCATCTGCACTCGTAGCTAAGTTATTCACAGTGGCTTTTGTTTCCCTAAACTCGTCCTTAAACCAACTTCTTTACTGTTGGAAGATCAGAGAAGTGTGTCAAGCAGTCAAAGATATCGTCAAAGGACTGTTTTGTTCATCAAGTTAATGGTTACGTTATATTTTACCTTTGTTCAATTTACTTATTGTGTGATTGGGTTGTAAATAAATGGAAAAACTCAAAAAGGGTAAAATTTATAAAGAAAACTTTAAAATACCAGCCCTATTAATAATACAAATATATTGAACTAATAGGCCTGGTGTATAAAATGTTTGATAAGGTAGAAAGCACAAGATAATAACTACTTCCTCAGTGTAGTATCTGTTAAAAATAAATGAAAGAACTCAAGCAGGGTAAAATTCCTAAGCCAGACTTAACTTTGAGAAACAAGCTTTGTTAATAACACCGATAAATTGAACTAACTAATGGACGTGGTATATAAAATTGTTTGTACTCTGGAAAGCGACAGGGAAGAACTGGTTATTTTAATTTATAAATATTCTGAGTTACTCTCTGTAGAACGTTTTTCAGTTTCCTCTGTAAAATAAAATGTGCAACCATCAAGGCATCAACGCAACAGAGGAGCTACGTGCAAGGCAGCTGATATCGATCTCATGGCGCGTCTTGGTTTCCATTGACTGATTGTGAATTTTTATTTTCTTTACTTTAAGACGACTTTTCCCTAAGAAGGAAACGTTCTTCCATTTTGACTACAATTCGGTTCCAACTGCCTGAACGAGCCTTGCTGTTTTTTTTTTTTATCATACTTTCTACTCCTCCATTTCATTGCTGTTTTCGCGACAGAGACGAAAGGAACAAAATATCAGGATGGAAAATTATCGGCTCCCTTGACAGGAATACGGCCCTGAGAGGAAATTACCCGAGCCATTTTCTCAAAATCATTCCTGAAACCAATAACGGAGACTACGGACTCGACAAAATCGTAAAAAGCTAAACGACTCTTGGTTTCCTGCGGTGCGTCTGCTATCTGTCCATAGACCCTAAGAAATCATATTATCCTTTAATCAAAGTATTCGGTTGACTTTCACATGAAACTAAAATGATCGCATATAAAGATATATTGTTGTGACAACGCAGATGATCATAGTGATCATTCCTGAAACCAATAACGGAGACTACGGACTCGACAAAATCGTTGTGATACGGGCGTTTTGACCTTCGATTTATACTATCAACAAGCAAATAAAGTTTTTTTTTTTAAGTTGTCGTTATTCTAATGTTAACAGCAGCATGTTCAAATAATTTTGCAAGGAGCACTATCTAATGAATAGGCGCTGAAGCAACAAAAACGTGAGGCTTTTGACTGAGAAGCAAATTAAAACGTTCTCTCTGGTTGTTTAAAGGAAATAATAAGGCTAAAAGCACATCTTTATTTTTTCATAGTTTTGATCTCTCCTGAGTTCATGTGATCGCGACATCAGCTGCAGTCAACATTTTTATGGCCTCGATAGGTTTTTTATGTATCAGTATATAGGGCGTAACTATATTAAAGCGAATTGCAGATTTTTAAACGGATAAATCTACAACACATATCCCTCTCCAGTGTTTAGTTCTTCCAAACAATTCTCATTTGTTTCAGACATAAAACTTGTAAATCATAATGAAGTTTGACACAAACTTTGCAAGGAAGTTCAAGTTTTATTTCAGCCAACAGTCGATTAGTATTGAACTGATGAGTCTTTAGCTCGCCTTCTAGTCCCGCTTGCTTAACCGAAAATCATGATTCAACAAGTTAAAAGCTAAACGACTCTTGCTTTCTTGCCGTGCGTCTGCTATGTTTCCATAGACGCTATGAAATCATATTATCTTTTATTCAAAGTATTTGGTTGGCTTTCACTTGAAACTAAAACGATCGCATATAATGATATACCGTTGTGACGACGCAGATGATCATATTGATCCTCTTCAGATGGACTTTAACTAATAACTGATTAACACAAACAGAGGGGCTCGGATTTTTTCCGAGTTCCCATTTGAAGATGCAAAAATATATTTAATGTATTTAAACACAGACAAAGACAATTTAAAATATGGCAGCCTTAACTTTAATTAGCAGCACGTTTGAGGATCCATTTTATATTTAATATTTTCTATATCGCAGAAGGCCCACATATAATGTCAACAAAGGTAGCAATAAGAAAAACCAAACAAAAAAGAGCATTTCAAAAACCTGGAATTGTCAAAATCCAGCTTTGAGTTTGAAGTAACAGTCTGACAAACACACAAACGAAATTTGCAAGAATGACAACCTTATTCTTAACTTTCATTAACAACAAGTTTCAGTATCCATTTAAAATGTTCACTGGAAACTACGCAGTTGTGACCAGTCGTCGCTTCCAGGTGAAAATGTGAATGACTTAAAATTGAAAGTTAAACAGATTTTCTGATTAAAGTTTTCTGTACGTTCAAATAATTTATTTAAGCGAGGGCGCGTCTCAGTTTATTTTCAATTGTTTCACGTTCTCTGTCGTTTTTTCTTTAGAGGAGAGCTTTAACCTGCTCATTAAGTCCTCCCCTGCGAGTGCGACATAATACTGAAAACTCTCTGAGTCAAATGTACTTGTTGGGAGTTGAAAGT
>OX419337.1:20448805-20451305 GCA_948470475.1 Galaxea fascicularis
TACTTATTTAATATCGTTGTTGAATGGACAATGGCAAATTTGTCGCTTCACAGTTCTGGGTTCTTATATCACATCCTACCTTTTGTGTGGAGTGTCACTCTCAACATTGACCGCAATAAGCGTGGACAGACTTCTCGCTCTGTCGTTAGGGCTCAGATACAGACAAGTTGTAACTTTAAAGCGAATCTATACAATATGCATCGTTTCTTGGTTTGTGTGTATTATCAATTCAACGATGCTGTTTTGGAATCAACAAATAACCTTACGGGGTGGACTTATTATTATTTTACTATGTTTAGTCACATCAGTCTTTTCTTACGCAAAGATATTCTTCACCCTTCGGCGTCGTGACCAAGTTCAAGCACAAGGACAGCAAAACCAAAACGTTCTGCTGAACAGAGTGCGATACAAAAAGACAGTAAACAGTGCACTGTGGGTGCAGTTAACATTAGTTCTCTGTTATCTACCTCATACTATAACCTTTGTTTTTCCTCTTCGTAGAGCGGTGTCGCCAACTGCACTTGTAGTTAGGTCGTTCACAGCCACTTTAGTTTACCTAAACTCGTCATTAAACCCACTTCTTTACTGTTGGAAGATCAGACAAGTGCGTCAAGCAGTCAAAGATATCGTCAAAGAACTGTTTTGCTCATCAAGTTAATGGCTACGCGATATTTTACCTTAGTTCAGTTTACTTCTTGTATCGTTGGGTTGTAAATAAATGGAAAAACTTAAAAAGGGTAAAATTCATAAAAAAAAACTTTAAAATACTAGCCTTGTTAATAGTACAAATATATTGAAATAGCTAATGGGCCTGGTGTATAAAATGTTTGATAAGGTAGAAAGTGCAAGATAATAACTACTTCCTCAGTGTAGTATCTGTTAGTAAATAAATGGGAAAACTCATGCAGGGTAAAATTGCTAAGCCAGAGTTAACTTTAAGAAACGAGCTTTGTTAATAACACAGAGAAATTAAACTAGCTAACTGACGTGGTGTATAAAATTGTTTGTACTGTGGAAAGCGATAGGGAAGAACTGGTTATTCAGTCAATTTATAAATATTCTGAGTTACTCTCTGAATCGTTGTGATACGGGCGTGTTGACCTTCGATTTATAGCGGAGCTCCAGCGGCCCGAAGGGCCGCAAAGCGGAGCCCCATACCTATAGAAACCCGTCAACTGCTTTTCTCATGGTAATCTTGGAAAGCGGTATTGCTCGTGGGCGCGACCGACGACGACGACGACGACGACGACGACCTCGCACAATAATTAATAATACCCTAATAATAATAATAATAATAATCCAACATGGCGGCCATACTACAGCTGACCATCTAGTTTACAGCGGACATCTTTGATATTAGACATCCATGTCAATGTCCATTGACACCTGTCAAAACAACGTATCCGCTGACCAGTATCACGTGACCATATTGCGGGCTCAAGTTATGAGCTGTCGAGGTCAGCTGTTTTTTTGAAGTTGACCGCTGACCAGGTACTGGTTTTCAATTCGATCGCAGGCTCAAGCCAGACCAAAACGAGGCGTAATTTTTCGCCAGGATCGATCAACAGATCTTTGTCCTGGACACGTAAGCAATTTTCGCCGCCTACCTTGACTACTTTTCAGTTCTTTTTTTTGTTTAAACCGATGAGGATCAGCCTGTGGATGTTAAGAGCAGCAAATTGGATTGCCTGGCTTTGCTATTTTATAGTTTACGGATCTTCGATAGAAAAGATCGTGTGGTTTGGCAGTCTTTTTATCATGCAGGGGCTGTCTTCGATTGCTGACTTTTGCTGTGTATTAAACTGGACGGTTTTGCCGCTAAAAATCCTTAATTGAAGAAGCTTCCTTGGTAGACATGGGGATTAACACAAAGTGACGGTGAAAAACTCCAAGGCCCGCTAAGGATTTGTATCTGCTTAGCAAATGAATACTTTTGTGTGAAATGACGGCTTCTGCTTTAGCTTTGCGTTCGGAGTGATTGTTGACTGACTTAAGCTTAAACTATCCGCAGGTTAGTATTCCTGTTGTGTCTTTTATATCACATATGGTGATTTATCTCTGTGACTTCGAGTTGTGTTTGTTACTTGTCTTAGTTTTCCAATTTCTATGATAAACGCCGAAGAAACATTCGCCGGCATCGTTCTTTGTTTTCTTACCTTTTGTTGTTTTCATGCTGTTTGGACTAAAAAATGCTCGTCTTTTTTCAAAGGCATATTTTCGATCCAATATTTCATTTTGGAGCCTAAAATTCTCCGCTTTCCCTGCTGTCGCTCATTTTTTGGGCAAAGTATTGGTTGAAGAAAAGCCAAGCGAAGTCCGGACGGGTTATATCCTCGGCTTCGCT
The DNA here is from genome assembly GCA_948470475.1 of Galaxea fascicularis. Classification (NCBI taxonomy): domain Eukaryota; kingdom Metazoa; phylum Cnidaria; class Anthozoa; order Scleractinia; family Euphylliidae; genus Galaxea; species Galaxea fascicularis. Next base: position 20,451,150 of record OX419337.1, read on the forward strand.
CTGTTGACATTATTGAAAACTCGCAAAGAGTAAGCGACAACTTATTGCCAAACGTAAACACGAATTTTAACAGCTGCAGCATTGGAAATGCCAGCAATATGTTGTCCCTCAAAAGCAATTCTCGTTGTTAGTTAAAAGATCGCAGATTTTCAAGGC
>OX419337.1:20456305-20486305 GCA_948470475.1 Galaxea fascicularis
GCGCCAACTAAAGGATTACATTTTTTTTAACAGTGAAATCTTGATTCATTATCTATGTTTTTGTGATTTATAAATTATTCTACACTCATAACAGATGAAAGGACACAGGCCACTTTTTAATGCAAAATCTTTTCAAAAATGTACGCACAGTGAGAGAGGAGGAAGCCAGTTGGAGTGGACGGCTTCCCTGTACATTTTTGCAGTCCCTGCCCTCTGGAATTCCTCTCCCACAACCCATCATAATGATCCATACTCCATTCACCAACACAGCCCCTCTGTAGTGCCCTCCACTCCAAAATGTCAATCCAAGAATATTTTGAATAAGATTTTTTCCACATATTATATAATTATTAAATAAAAGTCACAATTGGACCTTCCTTCTTCCTTTTTGGCATTTTCCCTTGCATGAATTTTTTTTGGTTTTTTTTTCCCACTCACCCCTCCCCCCCACCCCCATCACTTTTCTAATGGTCCGCCCTTAGTATGTAGTAGGCGGTCAATACAAACAACAGCAACAACAATAGTAATAATAATAATAATAATAATAATAATAATAATAATAATAACTTTATTTAAGTCTTAAGTGCTCTACTAATTGGGGAGACTGTAAATCAAATAAATACCTGTAAACGAAACAAAAAGATGTAAAGTTTGCCAGTGCAATTATTTTATGCATATACGTTTGGATTGATTTAGTTCAGTAAATGAATATAAAATATCCTTGTTTGGTTATTTGCAATTAGAGGGACAGAGTATATTAGCATGTTGCGATCGCGCAACAAAGAAAAAATGCTCGTCTTTTAAACGTACCAAGCATCGTTAACTTATCAACCACCTTTATACGAGCTAGGAATTGTAACGATTGTGAAATCACAGAGTAAATGCGCGTCCTGTATACCGCAAAAATGCCTTAACGTCTCGAACTAACGTTGCGCGAGTGAGGGTTTGTGACGATTATGGGATAATGCAGCCATTGGCCCAATTTATACTACAGACGGATAATCCGTCTGGACGAACTTGGGCAAGGCTTTTTTAGTTCGTCTGATAATCCGTCCGTGTATAAATACGGGCAACAGCTCAGACGGATTATTCATCAAGACGAACTATCTGTTTAGTTCGTCTTGGCAGACGAAATAAGGTGGATAATCCGTCTGTGTGTATACAGCTATTTTAATCTGATTAACATTGTCGGATCAAAGCATAAAGCTACAAGACAAGACCGCAAGGTTATGTGGGATTTTCTGAATAAATTCATCAAAATCAGCTATGCCTCGCCCGTACAGTGAAGATCTACGATATCAAGTAGATGAGGTAGCGGCTGCTTTGAGGATGTCCCCAAGAACAATCGAACGATATGTCTCAAAAGTTTTTAATTTTGGAGAAGTGAAAGTAAATACCATCGGAAGACCGATAAACAGTGTGGCCATGCATCCGCACGTGGAATTTTTGATTATAGAAGCAGTGCTTGAACACCCCGAAAAGATACTGTCAGAAATCTCGCACAATGTGTATACTGAAACGGGATCAGATTTTGCGTTAGCAAGTATTTTCTATCATCTGAAACGAAACCGTTTCAGTCTAAAACAGGTTTGTTTGAATTTTTCTGCTTTGTAATCGATTTTTTACGGCTTATGAAACGTACAATTAAGCTGAACTTCCTCTATTTAATACTCAGCTCAACAAAGTTGCCCTTCAAAGATCTGAAGAAGCAAGGGTGGTCTTCCGAGCGGATGTTTGTGCCTTGAATTCTGAAATGTTTGTGTTCATAGCTGAAAGCGGATTCGTAAGTGTTCAGTTCTTCTTTGACCTGTTAGGTTTAAATTCATTCCATTCTTCCAATTGTAAAATTGATTGTTGTATCATGTTGATAGTACAAAAGAATTTCTCGAACCTCTGGACGCAACCTTACTGGAAAATGAGCGGTGGTAAAACAATTCAGGCAGAACTGGGGTCCGCGTATTACTGCCATCCGTGTCCTTTGCACTGAGGGGATCATTGACCTTGGTATTTACGAGGGAAATGTCAATGCCGCGACGTTTCTGAATTTCGCGAGGGATAAGCTTTGTCCTAATCTGCTTCCATTCAATGGAATAAACCGCGATCGGTGGTAGTATTAGGTGAGGAAAGTCTGTGAGCAAAGTTTTAATTCACAAGGTCTAATTTTTCCTTAGGTGAACTGCCCAAGCTAAAAGGCACGTTTCTTGGTGTTGATTTTTTCTCTGAAATGCTTACTAGATTGGTAAGTCAGGGTTATTTTCTCAAAATCGACTCTGACTTTTATTTTTCGTTTGTGTTCACGAATTTGTTTTTGTCTCTCTCATAGATAATGCCACAATTCACCACTCCGAGGCAGCTATTGACGCTATTTACGCCACTGGAGCTCTGGTTATCTTCTTGCCACCGTATAGCCCTGATTTTATGCCATTAGAAGAGCTTTTTGCTCAAGTAAAAAATTGGATCAACGAAAATGACGCAGCATGGCAATTCTGTAGCGATCCAGAATTAATGATTGAAGAGGCTTAATTGTTTCCTTCCAAGTTACAGAAGAAGAAGTCAGAAACTATATTATGCACGCGGAATATTTTTAAATAAATATAACAAACTTTTAACACTCTCTTATTACACTGAATAAATCACAGGTCACTCAGTTCTTTCAAAAGCTTTTCCTTTTGGGCGAGGAACTCGTCGTTTGAAAGAACTCCATCACTAGTCAAAGCTTTCAGGTCTTTCAGCTGTTGTAAAATGGTACTTCGTATTCGCATCTACAAAGACAAAAAACGCAGAAGCACGTGAAAGTCCAATAACACATGTTAACGTACACAAATTTGATAACATCGGCTACTGTATTTCATTGTTTTATGTACCTTACTCTCAGCGCTATCTGTGGATTGCACAGATTCGCGATCACTTGAACTTGACGGTTTGTCTTTGCACTTTTTCGACCTCCCCTTAAAGAATGGCAAGTCTGGGGGTTCGTCCTCATTGTCATGAGTTCCATTTAGCTGTACAAGAAAACACCAGTGAGCTGTATTCCGAGTTCCTGTGTTAACTGATTAGGGAACTTAAGCAGCGACGACGGCAACACCAACGAAAACGTCACTTGAAAATATAACTTTATTTTATTTGTGCTACTTCGCCATTATTTTAACTCGTTCAACTTCTACAGAGACGGCGAACTACCAAAGAACCAAATTACTAGGAGTGGCGCTCAAGTTAAGAAAACTGAATGAAAAATTCGCCGTCGTATGTTCACGTTCTCAGCAAAACCTTGAATTTGGTCATTTCACTTCGTTGTTTTGCAGACGACGGCAAAGAAATGTACCAAAATTAAAACGCACGTGCTAAACTATTGTTTTACAAACCTTCGTTTTGTGGCGTTTTCGCTGCCGTCGCTGTAGTCTTTGCTGAGCTCCCTAATAGCTATTAGTCCATGGGCCAATCCTGATTTTGGTACCAAATTGAGGGGCAAAGGATGATTGCCGCGAATTGATAGCGCAGTTTGTGCAGATTAAAAATTTGTATGATAACCTTTGTGTAGGAGTAGCTTTCGAGGTATTTTTGTAATGTAAAAAGGCCAAAAACGGCAATTTAGCATGAAAACGAGGGAAAAGATAAATTATTATGGAATGTGGGCTAAATGTACATCTGTGTAGTTTAATTTATGTTGGGAGACATAAATGACTTTTGTTTTGTCGTTTATCCTCAAATATCTCCACATTTGAATGAGTTTGAAAATAGAAAGGAAAATTGAAATGTAGGGTGCGCACTGTATTATGGGTAAAATCCAACATGGCGGCTACTGTTCCAGGTGAATGTGGTTTTGATTTCCTGATTTATTAGCGGTTTTATCATGTCAAATGCAAAACCTTCTTTACAATTTAAGCAAAAGCGTCTGACTAATAAGAGATTAAACTTTTGCAGGCAAAATTATTTTAATATTTGACTTAATAAGCCAAATTTTAAAGATTTTTAAAGATTTTTAAAAAATTTGAAACATATTTATGTACCCAAATTTTAAAGGAACTGATACTGTAGAATGCTCAGTTTGATGATCTGATAGAAATTTAATGTAGTCTAGCTTTTACTAGTAATCTTTTTGTAAATTTAAAAGTAGAATGTAATTCTGACTTATTTTTAGCATGATTCATTTGTTGCAGAAAATGTTATTTGAATATATTGTCGGCTTTTTACCAGCAAAAATTCAGTCCCAGCAGTCAAAATCTAACATGTCACTCCACATGGCCCATTTTTTTTCATACACTGCATAACTCAATATGGTTACGTTTATTGCCAATGGATTACCACTTAAACACTAAAAATAGTCATTTCATTAAATAGAGGTCTCCTCTAAAAGACGTAATGATGATGCTGAGGAATCAAATGTGAAACGACTCTGTAAGGATAAATACTGTATCATTCACTGCACCGATGATAGCACAGGTTTAGCTAGTCTTAAAGGTGGTGATTCATGGAAAACGCTGTTAAGAGCAGCAGAGATTCGTAAGCACCAAGAAATTCTCGAAATCTCCAAGTCATTAAGCGAAGGAGAAGTCCCACACATTTATTACGATCGAAAAGGTCGCAGTATTTTAACAATGAAAAAGTTGTTAGATAAATTATCTGAGCAACCGGCCAACAGCCAGACTCACCACGAGCAGGTGGTTAGGAGGCTCTCTATTCGAGGATCTACCAATACTAGTACAACATACGAGCGCAGTTGTATTTTCTCTGAAAGGCCAAAATATATCAAGGGTACAAGAAGTCGTGAGCCTTTGGTACAATGCCGAGATATGCGTGCAGATAGTTCTATCAGAAAGATAGCTACACAAAAGAATGATAGCACGATTCTTGCCCTTGTGTCACGCGAGTTAGTTGCTGCAGAGGCTTGTTATCACAGGACATGCTACAGGAGCTACACTAGACCAGATGTAAGTTGCGAATCACAACGAGATAACGAGTATGCCCGTCTAGAGTCTGATGCTTACCAAATGCTGTTTGACTACATTAGATCTGATGTGATAGAAAGTGGGAAAGTCGTAAAGCTATCTGAGATCACTCAATTACTTGTAGAGTTTCTTATGTCATTAGGAGTCAAGGAATGTAAGCCATCGACAAGGAAGCATATCAGAAGGAACATAGAAGCAGAGTTTAGTGCGTTGCTTAAGTTTGAAAAGTTGCTAGATAGCACCCGTGTGTCCCTAATTCCTGCCAGCCTAACGCCAATGCAAATTGCTAGAAATATGGTTACTATCATTAGAGCAGAAAATGATAACAGATGCGCAATGACAAAGGTGTCCAATATTCAGAAAGCTGCGGTTGACATCCGTGAAGCCATTCGGAACAAGGAAAGCAAAATGTCATGGCCACCGCGCCCTTCAGAGCTGAATGACAGTGCAATAGATATTCCCGAAGAGCTAAGTGTGTTTTTGTGTACATTGCTGACTGGCAACAAAGATGTAACAGAGGGAGAATGTTGTCAAAGAGTCCAAAGCTTGATGAAGTCCTTTTCACAAGATCTAATATTTGGAGTAACCAAAGGAAGGATTAAGCCTCCTAAACAAATTCTTCTCCTGTATGCTGTAAAACCTCTTACAAACAATGTCTAGCGAGTGTCTATACTACATCATTATGGTCACGACATTTCTTATTCCCACCTCGAGGAAATTAACACTGCTCTTTGCATGCAGAAGATGGCAGCAACAAGCAAAATCCTACTGCCTGACAATATACAACCTCACGTAGGTACCACATTGGCATGGGATAATATTGACAGGCTGGAAGAAACTCTTTCAGGAGAAGGCACTTCACACTGTGTAAACGGTGCATTTTGGCCCCCAAAGGAGTGTAGAGCCACTGGATGTTGCAGCTCTACCAATTTATAATGCAGGTGAGCGTCAAGGCCCTAAGCCAAAACGATATGTGGAGGTAGACTGCCAGGAAGCATTAAAAGATGCCTGCAGAAAAAACCTTTCGTGGGTTTTAGTGCGCCTACATGTACAGGTGAACCCGAAAGTTAGTGGATGGACTGGCTATAACATTTTGGTCCGTAACGAAATTGAAGTTCGCCAAGACAATATTGGGTATCTTCCCACCATTTATGCCCCCGCTACCAGCATGTCAACCGTTAATGAGATTTTAGTCCGCTCCCTCAAGATTAAAGAAGCTCTTCAACTGAAAAGCATAGTACTAGTATTTGATCAAGGTCTGTGTGCGAAGGCAACAGAGATAGTATGGAAACATCCAGACCACTTTTCAGATATCGTCCTTCGAATGGGTGTCTTTCATACAGTCTGTGCACTTTTGTCAATTAATTGGAAGGGATTTCAAGATGCTGGTTTAAGGGACATTGGCATTGAATCAGGAGTAATAGCTGAGGGATCTGCGACAGGAGTTCTGGAGGGACGTAAATACAACCGTGCTGTCAGGTTTCATAAGTTGATGTATGAAGCACTCCAAAGGAAGGTACTGGAAAGGATTTCAAACGTGGATAGAAGAAAAGGTTCCCGCGAAGAAACAGTTTATCCAAGATACTGATCTTCAAAAAACCAGAAATGCAAGAGACGAGGCTGATGTGAAGTCGCTCATGACTATGCTAGAAAGCAACTCGATAAATCCATTCAGTCCTGAGCAGCAAGAGTTTGTATGTTTGTCAACCGGAAAGGTTGCTACAAAAAAGATAGAAGAAGACCTGCTGAACGCAAAAACTGTAGGGGAAAACGCCTACCAAGAATTCCGTTTCCAACGCCTGGAGGCAAATCCACGTAAGGTCAAATTCCACGATTCTTTGAAGAAATCAAAGCTGTAGACATTTCCTGAACTTAACAAGAAAGTGAAGGTCAAGAGCAAAACAGCGAAGGAGATTATGCTAAAAGTGGATAGAGCTCTATTTGGCCAGATAATAGCAGAAAACAGACAGCTTCAAATGAAAGATGTTCTTTGTCATCCCATGGGACGTCTTCCTTGGACACTATCCTCAGTAGATGGGTCATTGCGGAAGACCAGCAAGGCAGCACTGGCAAAGGAGTTGCAGAAGAATGTACCTCCTGCAGAGGAAATTCCCCAGTCATCTGCTTGCGCCATAGATGGTATGGTACTGGTGCAAAAATTGAAAGGTGACCATAAGAAGTTTTCAGATGTTGCTGACTCGAATGGGTCTTCACGAGGGAGCATCCTCCTAGAGAAGTGATGTTATCTTCGATGTGTATAGAGAGAATTCAATTAAAAACGCAGAAAGACAACAAAGAGGGGCCGAATATGGAAATGAATTCAGAAATATTCAAGCTGACCATAAAGTGCAGCAGTGGAAAAAGTTCCTTCTAAATCCACAGAATAAGAAAGCCTTAACAGTATTTGTGTCCAAAAAATGGAAACAAGAAAAGTATCGGAGAAAGTTGATTGACAAGGTCCTCTTTGTGGCTTGTGAAGAAGAGTGCCACCAGATCTCATCAGAGGGTTTCTGTACTATTGAAGACCTTAACTCAACACAAGAAGAAGCTGATACAAGGATTCTACTTTATCTCTCCCATGCAGCAAGATCCGGTTACAGTGCACTGATTATGGTCTCATGTCTTTATACTCTGTGTGTCATTCCAGCGCTTAATTCCGTCGTCAATACTTTTCAAGTGTGGAACACAGGCAAGAGTTAGATACATCAACATCACAAGTGTAGTGCAAGCCATAGGTCCAAATCTGTGCAACAGTCTCCTTGGTATGCATGGTTATACTGGTTACGACACATTGAGTGCTTTTGCTGATCGGAGAAAGATTGGAGCAATTCGAATAGTCAAAGAACACAGATCCGTCCAGGAAATGTTTGACCTCTTGGGAGTGGAATGGGAACTCTCCGATGATTTATTTCAGAAGCTTCAGGATTTCACTTGTTGTATGTACAGTTCTCGCCTAGGAACAAACAGTGTTAATGAACTGAGATACAGAATGTTCTGTTCAAGGAGAGGCAACATCGACTCTGACAAACTACAACCTTGTGCTGATTGCCTGTACAAGCATGCTTGCCGAGCAAACTATCAAACAGCAATCTGGAGGCGAAGTCTTGAAAACCGCCCAGAAATTCCAAGTCCCCTAAGACATGGCTGGACGCAAGATGAGAACAAGCCAGGGATTGATTGGATGACTGGTCAGCCAGTACCCGCAGCAGTTTTAGAGCTACTCTCTTGTTCATGCACCAGATCTTGTAAGCTCCCGAACTGTAGCTGCCTTTCGAATGGACTGAAGTGCACAGGCATGTGCAGGCTCCATGAGTGTGACAACAGGCAAGAAGAAGCTGTCGTGGTAGATGTGGATGCTGAAGATGACGACACTGACGAAGACTAGAATAAAAGGTCTGGATATTTTTCCTTTGTATTTCTCTTAGCTATCAACATGATAAATAAAGGTGCGTGTGTATTTACTGACCTCGGAAGAATTCCTTGTCATTGTTCAACTTAAACGCAATAACTTGGCAAATGTACAGCCGAAATACATACCAAATGATCATTGTTAGCCGAATTACAATGTCTTAGATGGATGTCTACGTCACATGTTCAAAGAGCTGAAGATCACAGAAAATTATATTGACATTTATTTCTGAAAAATCTATTGCAAAGTGTGAGAGACTTGGCAGCTGTGTGTTTTTCGTTTGTCAGTTTGAGAACAAGTTATTTTTCAGTTTTCGATCTGTTGGAACACTTAATAGTGCACCAAAATGGCATGTTTGAAAATCCAAGATGGCGGACCCAAGATGGCCGCCAAAATTTTAGCAGCGAAATAGGTAGCTATAGCAGCTGAACCTAGCTAGTACCTAGTTTTCATCTAGAACTACATATTTGCAGCCTTAGAGGACAATCCATCTTTCTTGTCGTAGTTTATATAGATTGTCTAATCCAAAAAGCTACTTTTCCACGTTACCATGGTAACCAATGCCAAACTTTATTTAACGTGACTTCAAAAACCTTAAAAATCACTTGAAGGACATTAGCACTTTGTAATCTCCTAGGCGTAGTTCAAAAACACGGTGAAAACGTTTTAAAACTTACTTTTAAACAATATACAAAAATGTATTCAATTGTTTTAGAAAGCTGAGTGACGTCACTTCATCACGTGATAAACCTTGTAAAGCTACTTATTTGACATGGTTATCATACATTAAAACAAACTAGGTGATTTATAGTTTTAAAAAATTCAGTTCAGGCTTTGTCCCTCTTTTTGGTACCAAATCGTCATATTTGGGGTCGTGGCCCATGGACTATATGAACGCAGCTACCTGACTTAAATGGTCCTGACACAAAAAATAGAATTTTACCGCATGAAACACGATCAACGCTGGGGCTCAAACATAATGATTTTTTTTACTACTGCAAGGTTTTTTTTAGTTTTCCACTCGGTAAAAGCTGTAAAAGCGGCATAAAATTAACATACGGGTATGCACGTGGAGACCGTGAGTTTCGAGTGAGTTAAATGCTAATTCACATGACGTTGTAAAAACACTTTGAAGAAAAATATTGACAAACATAATTCTTACAGACTTTACGATGTAAAATTGGGATAAAAATAATCGGACCCCTCATTCCTCGCACTGAGAATGTTTGACGTAACGGGCAGGAAATTTAAAGTTCCTTACCAACATTCTAGCCCAACAACGCAGTTTAAACTCTGGGAGTTTATGATGCAGTCGCAACCTTGACAAGCATGCTTCATAACTTGACGGCGCTTCTTCCTCATCATCAGTTATAATCTCAGAACTGGGTCCGGGGTTAGCTACACAAAATAATAAATTGCTTGAGTAACACACTCTCCTGAGTATGCAACCTGAGGAGACGGGGATGATATTCAGGATAAAATTACTATACCTTTTCTTTTCTTCCTGTATGTCGGGACGAATGAGTTCTTGGCTTTAGGCAAGTGTGGATCGACCCACAAAGTAATCATCCCCTTTTTGACTAAGGACAGCGCCTCGGCAAGTTGAACTTCTCAAGTAATGGAAAACTTCTTATTTCCTTCACCGATGTAACAAAAAGTAAAGTTACAATCTGCTGCAGGCCTGAGTTCCTCTGTGCATCTCTCCAATAAGTAGGCTTTTAATCTAGCAACACTGTCAAACAGAGGCACGTTTCGAACGCAATAGATCGTTTTCACTCACGTGACTAGCGGCCATATTGGTTTGATGAAACAAAAGAAAGCATTTGCTTAAAAATAGAGTTCAATTCTCAAAGGGTCAGCCTGGTACACCAATATGGCCGCCGTTCCTTTGTTTACACCAATATGGTCGCTGGCATGGGACGTCATGTGAAAACGATCTATGCGAATCGTGCGAGTTTTTGTTTGTTGCTTTTAAAACACGCAGACCAATGTTTACAGTGTTTTCTTCCATCCTACTTATCGCACCTCCGAAAATAAATCAAGAACTACCCATATTACCTTTCGGTCTTGTCTTTAAGCTCAGAACTTCTATTCGACAACCTTAATTGAAATAGCTGTAAATGCAGCGACAGACGAACCTAAATGCCGGAATCAACACCTCGTTACATAAAGCCAGCGGTCAGTCTTAGCAGTAGGATACAAAATGTGTTCGCATAAACGAAGTACCAGTTTCTCGCGACTTGCATAATCCGTCCGGCATAAACGGAATGAACTATGAGAAGAACTATAAATACTGTGCTTTACAATTCGTCCCGTATTTATACTGGACGACCAGACGGATTATCTGTCTCTAAAATAAATTGGGCCGTTCGCGCGAGCGTTAAAACTCCCAAGGAAGCGACAAGCGAGAAAGAATAGCAACTATTTTCTCATTTTGATTACGCTTTGCGGCACTTTGGGCTTTTCAGTTTGCTTTCATGCGAATCTCAGCAGCGGGAACTTTTTCAGAGCTTAAAAACAAGGCCGACCAGGGGTTGAACTTTCTTTGATTAATATTAATCATTTGTCAAAGCTGATTGTCAGCCATAGAACATTTTTGTTCAATAGGATTGGCTGAAAGAAGAACCAATCAGTTAATGGTGTTCATAGTACCAAACATTTTTGTGTTCGTCACCGCATTTCTGGGGAATTATTTGATCCTAGCTGCCCTTCACAAGGAGTCTTCACTCCATCCGCCGTCCAAACTGTTGTTTCGTAACCTGGCGACAACTGGTCTTGCTGTTCAGTGGTATATATGTAGGGCCCCTTAAAGTAACTTATTTGGTATCTTTACTGAATGAACAATGGCTTATTTGTCACTTCGCACTTCTTGTTTTTTATATCACAGGCTATATTTTGTGTGGAGTGTCTCTGTTCTTCATTTAGTAACAGAAATGAACCAATATTTTCTGTCCGCGCCAACTAAAGGATTACAAACACAGCTGGGCAGCAATACACTGACAGCAATAAGCGTGGACAGACTTCTCGCTCTGTTGTTAGGGCTCAGATACAGACAAGTTGTAACTTTGAAGCGAGTCTATGTACTATGCATCGGGATGTGGTTTGTGTCTATTATCGTTTCAACGACGAGTTTCTGGACTTTACATATAATAGTTTGGGGTGCTTGCATTAGTATATTACTGTGTTTAGTCACCTCAGTCTTTTCTTACGCCGGCAAAGATATTCTTCACTCTTCGGCGTCGAGACCAAGTTCAGGCACAAGGACAGCAAAACCAAAACGTTCTGCTGAACAGAGCGCGATACAAAAAGACAGTAAACAGTGCACTGTGGATGAAGTTAACATTAGTTCTTTGTTATCGACCTTATGGTATAACCGTTGTTTTTGTTCTTCGAAGAGCGCTGTCGCCATCAGCACTCGTAGCTAGGTTATTCAGCGGGACTTTCGTTTCCCTGAACTCGTCATTAAACCCACTCCTTTACTGTTGGAAGATCAGAGAAGTGCGTCAAGCAGTGCAAGATATCGTCAAAGGACTGTTTTGTTCATAAAGTTAATGGCTACGTTAAGGTTTTATCTTATTTCAGTTTACTTCTTGTATCATTGGGTTGTAAATAAATGGAAAAACTCAAAAAGGGTAAACTCATAAAGAAAAATTTAAAATACTAGCCTTGTTAATAATACAAATATATTGAAATAGCCAATAAGCCTGGTGTATAAAATGTTTGATAAGGTAGAAAACGCAACATAATAAATACTTCCTACAGCATTTGGTAGTAAATAAATATTCGCCTTCTAGTCATTGCTTGATCGAAAATCATGACTGAGCCAGCTAACAGTTAAACGACTCTTGGTTTCCTGCCGTGCGTCTGCTATCTTTCCATAGACCCTAAGAAATCATATTATCCTTTATTCAAAGTATTCGGTTAAATTGACTTTTGCATGAAACTAAAACGACCGCATATAAAGATATACCGTTGTGACAACTCAGATGATCATACTGACCAGAGTTTTCCCCTTTAGATGGAGCGTTTAAAAAACCTAGAATCCCGAAAGCCTATAAAAACTTTGAACTAATAACTGATTAACACAAACACAGAAGATCGGACTATTTCCGAGTTCCCATTTGAAGATGCAAAAACATCATTCATGTATTTAAACACAGACAAAGACAATTTAAAATATGGCAACTTTAACTTTCATTAGCAGCACGTTTGAGAATCCATTTTATAATTAAAATTTTCTATATCGCAGAAGACCCACATATATAATGTAAACAAAGGTAGCAATAACAAAAACAAGACAAAAAAGAGCATTTCAAAAACCTGGAATTGTCAAAATCCAGCTTTGAGTTTGAAGTAACAGTCTGATTAATACAAATACAAACGTAACAACAAGTTTCAGTATCCATTTAAAATGTTCACTGGAAGCTTCGCAGTTCTGACCAGTCGTCTCTTGCAGGTGAAAATGTGACTGACTTAAAATTGAAAGTTAAACAGATCTTCTGTTTAAAGTTTTTTGTACGTTAAAATAATGTATTTAAGCGAGAGTGTGTCTCAGTTTATTTTCAATTGTTTCGCTTCCTCATTCGTTTTTTCTTTAGAGGAGAGCTTTAACCTGTTCATTAAGTCCTCTACTGCAGTGCGACATAATACTGAAAACTCTCTGACTCAAATGTACTTGTTGGAGTTGAAAGTTAACTTTGCCGCCATGTTAAATTAACAAGAAGAAAGAGGTTGCTGACAATTCTGAAAATTTAAATCGTGTTAATCGGTGAAGACAACAAACAGCAATGGCTACCTTCTTATTCATGCCTGAAGAAATGGAGCAGTTCATGGCTATAGTCACACTTATTTATATCAGCACTTTCTTCTTCTTTATATATTTCTTTCTTTCTTATCTCTGTATGTTAGACTAAAGCAAATAGTAGTTCACAGGAGGGTATTGAAAAAACTAGAAGAAGAAAAGCTGCGGGCAGTCGTGTTCAGGATAATCTCTCACACAAATTGTTTCATTTAAACTAATAGTGTGGTATTCACAAATTACCAATAATTTTGGTTTTTGTGTGGCTTACAAGAAGTGTGGCGCCACATTATGGCACGATCGATTTTTGTTTTATTCGTGCACGAGGGTCGAGTGTCTGTCACGTGGTCTGATAGGCCACACATGTACGCATTGCGGACCTATTTTGAATACACCTCAGCGAGTAGTCGAGGGAAAAAAACAGCAAAAAAAATATTTTGCGGCAAAAAAGTATATGATAATAATAATAAAATAAAGCGTGAAATTGTGGCAGTTAAAAAGCGGCTGTTGCTTGAAGAACACATGGCCCTCTAGGTCAACACAAGGGGTGGTCACAGCCAGGGTTCATTACGTCCCGAGTGGTTCTTTTACTTCCCACAGAGTCAATTTGTGAAGAGTTGTGAGACGGGACCTCCGGTTTTATCGTCCTTATGCGAGAAGACTAGAAAGTCTAACAATTTGCAGATATCATTACAAAGGTAGCACCTGAGTGTTCGTCCGCCCAGGGCTTGGAACTCCGAGCTCTTGCACAGCAGTCCGATGCTCTACCACTGAGCCATCCGGTCGGCGGTTCATTTAGGTTCATTACTTAAAATGGCAAAGGGAAACAAGGTTGCTTGTGGACTGAAAGAAATAATAAAACAAGATAGATTGCATAAAGAAGAAAATGCTTATTAAATTGAGAGTATGCTTCACATGCGGTTTACAGCTAATGATTGTGTTTTTCGCCGAAATTAATATGGTGACTATTGTTTACTCAACGGGTTTTTTTTTATTCTTTTCTGTTATCAATGGAGGTATTGTCATTCGTGTTATCTACGGCTGTGGTACAATTAGTCTTCATGTAATAAAAGAAAGGAAGCGATATCTCTTTTTGCTTTTCTGTCCGCGCTAACTAAAAGATTACAAACACACAGCTGCTGCAGTTAATAATTGAAACGTCATTCGGTATTCTGCTAATTGAAACTGCCCTTCTTTTCAGCTGGCCTCAAATTAAACCGATTGCTTCATAGAATATTCATGCTACAGTCGTATGATTAAAGGCTGACGTAGTTCAATAAACAATAGTCTCCATTTGGCGCGAAAATATGGTCGAATATTTGTCCGCGGATATTATCTGTTCCGATAAGCGGAAAATTTTCCGAGAGCAAAGCTCGAGGTAAATTGGGAGCTTCGACGAACTGATATTGTGCAAGGACAAATAGATAAGCATATTCTTAAAGCCAACTAAAGACTACTGTGTTAATTAATCTTCAAATATTTTTCGCAAAGCGCATTAGGGGAATATCAGTCCGGATGCGTTTAGACCAATGATGGTGATGGATTATAATTTGACATACTTGCGATATAAATCTTGGGTCATCAGAGATCTAGGCGATTATTGGCATCAGCTCCTTTTCGATCTATAGCAACAAAGTAAAATGACGATGAGAAACTTTACCGCCGATCCCAGTTTGAAATCATACATAGAACATTGTTGCTCAACAGAATTGGCTCAAAGAAGAACCAACCAACTAATGTTCCTCATAGTTCTAAACCTTTTTGTTTCTGTCACTGCATTTCTGGGAAATGCTCTGATCCTAGCTGCCCTTCACAAGGAGTCTTCACTTCATCCGCCGTCTAAACTCTTGTTTCGGAACCTGGCGACAACAGATCTTGCTGTTGGTATCATTGTACAGCCTTTGTATGTTACTTATTTAATATCTGTGTTCAAGGAACAACGGCATATTTGTCGCTTCGCACTTCTTGTTTCTGATATCACAGGCTATATTTTGTGTGGAGTGTCACTGGTAACACTGACCGCAATAAGCGTGGACAGACTTCTTGCTCTGTTGTTAGGGCTCAGATACAGACAAGTTGTAACTTTGAAGCGCATCTATATCATATGTATCGTTTCTTGGTTTGTGTGTATTATCAATTCAACGATGCTGTTTTGGAATCAACAAATAACCTTACGGAGTGGACAAATTATTATATTACTATGTTTAGTCACCTCAGTCTTTTCTTATGCAAAGATATTCTTCACCCTTCGGCGTCGTGACCAAGTTCAAGCACCAGGACAGCAAAACCAAAACGTTCTGCTGAACAGAGCGCGATACAAAAAGACAGTGAACACTGCAGTGTGGGTGCAGTTAACATTAGTTCTCTGTTATCTACCTCATGCTATAATCCTTGTTTTTTTTCTTCGTAGAGCGGTGTCGCCATCTGTACTCGTCGCTAGGTTATTCACAGCCACTTTAGTTGTTCTAAACTCCTCATTAAACCCACTTCTTTACTGCTGGAAGATCAGAGAAGTACGTCAAGCAGTCAAATATATCGTCAAAGGACTGTTTTTTTCATCAAGTTAATGGCTACGTTATATTTTACCTTAGTTCAGTTTACGACTTGTATCATTGGGTTGAAAAACTCAAAAAGGGTAAAATTTATAAAGAAAACTTTAAAATACTAACCTTGTTAATAATACAAATATATTGAAATAGGTAATGGGCCTGGTGTATAAAATTTGTGGTGAGGTAGAAAGCGCAAGATAATAAGTTGTCTTGGGTTACTGTTTTAATAACGTTTTTCAGTTCACTCTCTTAGAGAAAACGTGTAACCATCAACGCTCACGAGAAGCTTCGTGCAAGGCAGATAATCATATACGCAAAGGCAGGAAAATGAAACGTATTACAGGTCTGAAGCTTGGTTTCCATTGACTGACAATTTTAAAGTTATTCTTTACTTCAAGACGGTTATTCTCTGAATAGGAAACTTTCTGTTTGACTTTTATTTCGTTTCAACTTGGTGAACGAGCTTTGCTGTTTTAACATTTTTGACTCCTCCATTTTATTACTGTTTACACAGCGGAAAAGAAAGGAACAAAATTTCAGGATGGGAAATTATCGACTCCCTTGACAGAATGCCGGCCTAAGAGGAAGTTCTCCGCGCCATTTTCTCAAAATCACCCCTGAAACTAATATATATCACGTGGAGTATAGTTACGCGACAAAATTGAAATGAACAGCAAACCCTTATGCATGATAAAACCAAGGTTCTTTTGGGAAATATTATTCTTATTTAAATGGGTCACTACGAACAGGTGCGAACACAAGTAAAACATGGTGTTTTTCGCTGAAAAGCCACTTCCTCTCTGGTTATTTAAAATAATTCAGCTGAATCCACTTCCTAATTTTTACTTGTCTCATTTTTCCAATTCCTACAAGAAACGCCAAATATATATATTATAGCAGAAAATTATAGCAGTGAGGTAACGGCTCTCGCAGAAAAAAAAAAGGTCAATGGTCACTTCTTCCTGTTTGAAGACCGGTGGCTGCGGCATGCATCCCATGACAAAAACGCTTGAAAGCGGCTCGAGTTTTACTTTAGATTTGTTTGAACGGCTGACTGTTAGGATCGAGAAACACCGGTCAACGGCCCATTTGGCAAATCGCTCATATTTTGCCCAAAGATACCCTTAGGTGACCTATTTCTAAAAATCATATCAAAAGGTTCCAGCGAATTTTTATTTTTGAGAAATTCGGGAAACTTTGAAAACGCGGTCAAAGTGCGGTTTTTCGTTCAATAAAATGCCCGAAATAAGGTGCGAGGACGAAGGGCTGCTAAATTCTTAAAATATATAAACATGGCGGCAAAATTTAGGTCAAGTTTAAAAGCATAAAAATGCATCTGGTACCTCACTTTTCGATTATTTCACTTTACAGCCTAAAAATATCATCATTAAACATTTTCCATGCCAAGTTTCACATGCTCGAACTCGAAACGCTTCCCACTGAAAAATTAGAGAATCTACGTAACATGCTTAGCTCAAATGACCCTCGAAATATTTAAGAACTGATGGTTATCACCTTAAATTGGCGCGATGAAAAATATATAGAAATCTAAAATTAATCTAAAGCTTTTCGATTTTTAGCTTAGACCTTTAAAAAGATCCTCTGTAATCACCAGCGTGATCTACTGAAGCTTGGAATTCCTCTAGAATCTCTTGAGAGTAGCACACGGGCTCAAAATTATATAAATCCATTCACAACATCAGCGCCAAACCTTTTGAACACAAATTTACTTAATCCTTGCCTTGTTGCCCTAATAACATTTCGCATGTTTTTAAACACAATAACGGAATAAACTTAATACCATGTAAGTTTGAAGCAGTTTTTAAAAGAGGTTTGAACTACCTGTTACGAGTTCGATGTGTTGAGAAGTGAGAAGTGGGTTGTTTGCAGTCTAAACAGAACGCAGGGTTGTCGGAACAGCAACAAGATTATTTATTCCAAACGAACGTAGTAAACTCTGCACAAGGCTTCACAATAAGCTCACACTAGGCTTGTAAAATTATACTCGACCTCCGTCACACTTCAATACTCACGGCCTCCGCCAAATGTACACGCGACCTCTGTCACACTTCAATAAACACGGCCTCCGCCAAATGTTCTCAGCTCTCTCTACTTACTTCTTCTTTACTTTACAGTGCGACCACTTGAACCGGGCCACTCCGAACAAAGTTAACCAATCAAAGCGTCAATTGAGAACAAAGGATGGCTTCTTTTTTTGTAAACGGGCCAATGAAACTCAAGAAAGCAAACAACGGTTTAACAACAAAAATTGGAAACCCAACAAAGTTGCGTAAGGTTGCGGACGTCTCAGGAAACTTGGTCAATTTTTGATTGGTTCGTTTCGATCCTATCTTTTGAAACTTTTTTCGGCTTTTCAACGGTTTCAAATGGTTTCGGTAAATTATAAGATCTTGACGATGGCCTTTACCCACTGCGTTCAATTGCGGTTGAATCGAGTGGGGGGAATATATGATAATGGTCGTCGACTTTCGCAACTGCTACGAGAGCGTGTTTTAGACCTTCACCACGATGGAATGAGTCCACAGTTGATCGCAAATGAAGTAAAAAGTAGTCGACACTTTGTGCGAAACGTTTTGAGGGACTATGATCAAAACAACTCGTCTATGCCCAAAATGAGAGAAACGCAACCTCGATCAAAACTTGGGGGAGATGTAGTGCAATATGTAGAAAATGAAAAACTCTGCAAACCCAGCATTAGAAGTTCAGAGCTGCAGCAAAGACTTTTGTTAGACGGGATTGTTCATCCGGTTGACCTACCATCAAAGTCAGCGATTTCAAAATGTATAAGGGAAGACCTTGTCATGACAAAGAAAAAGATTCAACAGGTACCATTGGAAGCAAAAAATGCAATAAATGTTGAACACACTAACTTTTTCCTGGATCAGATAAGCGACTTGCCACCAACGACAATCCATTTCTTTGACGAAAGTAGTGTCGTGAAAACTACAATGAACCGTCGTTATGGAAATGCAGTGCTCGGAGAGCCAGCATATGAAATTCAGAGATACGCATCAAACGCTAATTTTACCATCAACCTTTTACACTCGATGCAGGGAATAGACTATGTGAACGTTATAGATGGTGCTTCAAATGGATTTGAACTGTTGTTTTTCTTCGAGGAAGCATTGAATGTAACCAGGGCAGACGGCTCTGCTATTCTAGAGCGAGGAGACACAGTTATCATGGACAACTGTGGATTCCATCATGGACACTTCACAGAACCAGTCCTAAGAGAAATGTTGGCGGAATGCGGAGTACATGTTTTGTTCCAGCCTCCCTATTCGCCACATTTTAATACCTGCGAGTTTTGCTTTCGGCAAATCAAAGCTTTCTTGAATTGCCATCAAGAACTAGCCGAAAATCAAACAGAATATTCTATTCTTTTAGCGTGCGAACAAATCACACAGCAGAATTCCATCAATATTTTCAGACATTGTGGATACATTTTGTAATTTCAGTAAATGACAGTAGTTTTGTTGTCCATGTGTCTTTATACAGCTTTATTTATCAGTCTATAAGAGCGCTGTAAACTGATAAAGTTAGCTGAATCATGTTTCCATCCTCCGGCTTCACATCTGCTAGTTCAGCTGAATGTATCCGTTAGGGATAAAATGTATTACGTCTTGCAAAATCGGCTGAACTCCGTACCTGTTCATCTTCTGGAGCTCAGTATTTATTGTACTTGCAAGGAACAATGATTCCATCTCCTTCAGACTAGGTGGATGGCCACTTATGATGTCATTTCACTGGAAATAATTGTAGTTGATAGAAAGTATATCAAGTCTTGCGGTCAAAGCTAGACTGTATTATTCTTTGAAACTAATAGAATCTTGTTGGGCAAAGTTCAAGGACTATTCACTGGAATAATGCGCTACCGCCAAAACCCAGTAGTATCCTCTGTGGGGTCGTGAATATGATCAAATTCACAGTTGCACACATTTTATCAAACATTTTTGGACAAAGGAAATCCTACATTTTGTAAATGGTAATTTCTTTTGCCCGTACAAGGCTAAAGTCGACTATCCATGATCAGTTTGTTTCCCATTTAGGGACAGACCATTTTGTTTTTGAAGGCGGGGGAGTTATTTACGTTCCTAAGAAGCCTGTTCAGTGCGTCAAAAAAAAAAGGTTCGAAAGGACGCCACTTTTTTTTTATACGCATACAAAAGGGGGTACCATAGAGTCGGAATGAAATTACAACTTTTATTTGCTTTCATTTGCAACTCACACTGTCGCACTGTATAACGGGACTAAACAGTCATGATAATTACTTATAAGACAGTTACTTATAAGCCGTGAATTACGACCTAAACGCAATGGAAATCACCTTCTAAAAGTATACCATGTCAGTGATCACAACATTTTTCTCCTATGACTGAACTTCATACAAAACGATAAACAGTTATCCACAAGTAAATGCACACAAACTCAGTTTAAGAAATTTGTGTGTTTGAAACGCTCAATTATGTGAGGAAGCTCCCAGTCCGTCGATTCATTCAGTGGGATTTTGTTTCCCAGTGCCTTCTTTAGGACTAACAGATCCTTATCGAGGGCTGATCTGTCAATATATTTTATTTGATTTTGTTTACGAAGGCGCGGCCTCATGACTGCAAAAAAACTAGATGCCGCTCTCTGCCTTGCGCTACTGAAAATTTCTAAATCGTTTTTGGCCTTCACCTCCTTCTTTTCCAATTCCTTGATTAGATTTTTCAGTTCTTGCAGTTCTTTATTAATTTCTGGGTGCTTGGCAGGTAGTTTGCAGGAATGGACGCCGAGACACAATCCTTTCTTACATGTCTGCTTTGTGTGACCTGGTAAATGGCAAACGGAGCAGGTTTTGGCGCGCTTTTCTGCAATGGTGTCGCATTCTGCAATCTCCTTTTTACGAAGGGCCAGTTGTTGTTTTGCACTATCTAACTGTACCTGCATCATTTGAAGATCCTGGGTAAGCTGAAACTGCCGTTTATCCAGATAACTTGAGCTTGTCGGTTGACTTGGTTCAGGTTTCGAGCCGCCATTTAGGGGTGTTTGGAAGTGTTGTGTTGCGGGAATTAAATCTGCACTTGAAGTCGCAACCAGTTGTGGTAGCAAGCTCGAAGATATATCGTTGAACGACTGTGTTGCTGCTGCAGGAAATGCTTGTCTTGAAACTTGAAGTGGTGGGAAAAGTTCACGTGGTGGTAAATTTGGTTCTTTCAATTTGTTTATCTCCTCCTGGAGAATGCGCTTTTCAGCCAACAGAAGTTTTTGTGGTGAAGGGAAGAAAGCATCAAGATCTTCTTTCTGAAGGTACTTCAAGGATTGGTGGCGCGAGAAGCCCCTAATCTCAAATTCTTTGGCTAATCTCTCTAAGTTCAAACCACTGGAAATACTCTTTAGCCACTGATAGACTTCGGAACACATTTCGGATAACTAGCCAAGTGGACTAAGACCAGACTGAGACGCATAAACGCCTGAGATATGTTAACATGAATTCACAAGCCAAAAAAATAGGATCGAAACGAGCCAATCAAAAATTGACCAAGTTTCCTGAGACGTCCGCAACCTTACGCAACTTTGTTGGGTTTCCAATTTTTGTTGTTAAACCGTTGTTTGCTTTCTTGAGTTTCATTGGCCCGTTTACAAAAAAAGAAGCCATCCTTTGTTCTCAATTGACGCTTTGATTGGTTAACTTTGTTCGGAGTGGCCCGGTTCAAGTGGTCGCACTGTAAGACTCTCCGACTTTCTTCTTACTCTGAAGCTACACCGATCGGCTTATATACTTTACAACAAAAGATTCTAGAACTTTCCGACTCGGCTAAATAAAGAAACATTACAATAAGAAACTATTTACAGCAACATATGCAAACGGCTTAAAATAGAATTACTAAATCACGATGACACAGCACTAATTAAATATGCAGAAGATTCTAGACACTTCCAGACAGTAACGCGAGTCACGCAATAATTTTTCGTAACACTACCTTAGGGTGACTGGCGCTCGTGGGAACTATTTATCACTCTCCCCAGCTTTATGCCCTTCTTACACGGTCCGTGGCGTCGGTCAGAATGTGGAAGGCAAGACAATTTAGTATTACAATGTACTTCTAGCTAAAACCTAGCGGATGCTCAAAATAGAAGCGTTAAAGTATGGATAAAACTCATGTTTCCAACAAATATCCCCGTCAATAAATGATCGCGTGTGGAAAACATATTGCAAAATTATTTGACTGCAAACAAATTCACAGTATTCATGCATGATCATTCCTTACATGCTCATTACCGTTTTATGAAATAACAAGCGGGGGAGACATATCCAGATACCTTGCATCCATCGTATGGTACACCACAATATCAGGGACCAATTCCTGAATCATTTACAGACAATATTTCCGATAACATATTTTGACAATTGAGAATTCGAAAAGTGTCACGCAACGCCACCCTCAATTTGTCTTCTTTGAAGGAAGAGGGGGAGGGGGAGGGAAGAGTTGTCGAGTGTGGGAGAGGATAAATTTCTTCGCGCTTTTTAAAAAAAGGACTGTAAAAAAATCACAAGTTAGTCAGCTGATTCTCCGAAGAAAACTATTTTGCAGGAAATTCTTAGTTCGCGAGAGCTATGTATTCAGATGTCTTGCGCTGCGTCAGTCGTGCCGGAAACAAAGTATATCATTAATTCTAAGTTCCTATTAATCGCTATTTAATTAATTAATCGCTGCAGCAAATTTGGCAAAGCTGACGATTCGGAGGCGTAAGCCCTTCTTCAGAGCTGATATTATTTTCCTCCAAAGGATCTCTCCTCCTCGTTTCCCTCTTTCCAAATATAACGGTCCCTCCCCTGTCAAGAAATTATAGCTAAATAAGGTAGGAAGAAGCGAGACACTGAGAATTCGTAAGAGTTACTTCGGCACGTGCATTTGTGTGTAATGTCCTCCAGAAGTACCAAGTATGGAGCCTTTCTTCGTGTGGGTGGGTGAGGTATATCTAGCCCCAGATCTTCACACACACGCTGTAGCATAGGTAGCTTCAGGTTCTTTAGAGTTCCTTCCATCGCCATGGCACAAAGATTGTACTGGTCGTACACCAAAGGATGCTGGAGCTGGATTGCTTCTACAGCTTCCTTTGCTTGAGTAAAATTAATTTCCTCTTCAGATGCCTGAATATCCATCTCATCGGGATCACTTTGGCGCACTGCGGCACTTTGGCGAGAGAAAAAGGAAGCAACTTGCGAGGCGGCTAAGAATTCAGATGTTTGAAAAAGGCGCTTACCATCAGGACCCCGGGCTCTGCGCATTTCCCGCGCAACCATTTCGGCGTCAAGCTTTCGGCCTGTCGTTTGACCTATGCGGAATTTTGCTTTGAGATATGATTTCTGGTTGTCACTGAATCTATACGCTCTTTTGGCTGCCCTGAGGGCCCAACCCTCTTCTAAAACAGCATGGACTTCTTGGCGACCTATAGTGGCTTCGAGTGTTGGTAACGCGCCTACGCCTTTCACCAAGCGGGACTTATAGCCCATTTTGGCTAAGTCCATAACGGAAAGTCTCTCCAGAGACTGTGTACAGTTCTCTAGAGACAAGTGCCTCTCTAAAGCAGACAGCCTCTGGAAGACACAAACGCAGCCGTCTTGAGGGCAGGAATATACCCCTGCTGCTTGGCCACTATCAATGGCGGAAACATCAGCAGACGGTTCTTTGGCCACACTCGTTAATACTTGTACTGACGTTGCGGTTGCATTTTTCGTGTTTTTTTTTTTTTTTGGAAAATGACCTGAAGTCTCCTTCAGAGAACGATGCTTCCAGCAAATCATATCCAGGACCTAAAACATGCAAATAAAGAAAGAGAGATGTCTGACTCAGGAGCGGATCCAGAAAATACGGAAAGAGAGGGCCAAGTCCCCCTCCTTCCCTCCCAAATGAAAACTTCAATTATAATAACACTCAAAGGACGGTTAGAAGGGTTGGGGTCATACAAAAACGTTGTGAAAACGTTGAAAATACAAGAAAAAAGGAGGGCCGCGGCCCCCTCGGCCCTTCCCCTAAATCCGCCTATGTGACTAAATTGCAAAAGGAATGCTTGACTATTTCTTCGTTCATAAAGCTAAATAATATCAGTATAACAACATCAGTTCATTCGAATAACACAAATGCCTTAAGGGGAAAATGTACGGGCAATTAGCAATCCCTCTACTAGCGATTCACTATCACTCGGGCTGTTAAGCCTTGGGAGTTGATCTGCGCATCCGGCCACCCCTAATTTAATAGCATATCTCCATAGAAAACTTGAGATTCTATAGAAAAATTCACTGCATGACGGGAGAATTCCACGTTAAATTTCACGCGAAAAACCCATATCGCACGAATCGCGAAGCGATGAGTGCGATATCGGTTTTTCAAGTGAAATTTAACGTGGAATTCACCCGTCAGGCAGTGATTTTTTCTTGAATCGCATAGCCAAAGCCAGTCCCTGAGGGAAACCAAACGTTTTGTATTTTTGTGAGCCACGCCTTTGCGCAAACTACGGAAACCTTTTCAAAGTCAGGTGTCAAGATCTAGCGAATAGGAAACAAGATATTTTTAGAATTAAACCACTTTTATTTCAAAGTCGTGGAGAAAGCAGTGCCTCACATTTTACAATTTTCAGCAAAAAAGATGAAAGTACAAAATAAGACAAACACGAAGATTTTATAGAAAAAATCTTTCATTCAATAATTATCTTGAATTTGCCTGCTACCATACAACTAGGCAAAATGTGGCGCCGACAATCAACAACTAATACCGGCGCTCAAGCAAGAGGAAAACTTCAAGCGTCCGGTATTAAAATCTGACAAGATTTACAAAAAACCGGTACGTGCTTTACAGTTACAAAAATTGCATGCAAAATATAATGATTAAGACTGGAATTTCTCAGTAAACTACTACGAAAATAGCTTTAAAAGGCTTAGAACCAAGACTGCAAACGAAGTACGGATGTACTTGTGCTCTTTTTAGTGCTTTTTGAAACCATGTTGTTCTTAAAAGAGACCAGTTCGTCATCTGTATAGGTAACAATGGTTTGGTTTTCAGGTATAAATGCTTAACTCTTTTCGGCATAGATACCTGTTTGGTTTTCTTTCGCGACGCTTGTTTGGTTTTCCGCGGCAACAACTGTCGTTTGGCTTTCTTCCGTCGTCTCTGCCATTTTGTTTTTTTTTTTCTTCAATGCGTTTTCTCGTACTTTTGAGTGTGAGTGGTTTTCTCAAATTTTCTAAAAATTTAGATTTCAATTCGAAATTTGGCAGACATTTATTTTCTGTAAATTCATCCATTTCCACCCAGGTGATATTTTTGTAGCACGAGTTGCATATTTGTTTTCACGATAGCAACTCTACTCGCGACTCACGTCAGCAATATCCCTTCATGCACAAGTGCAATTCCACGCTAAATACCCTCTCTTCGATAGCCAACCAGACCGCGAGTTTACCTTTAGCTATGCGATTCTATCAATTATCTACGATTGGTGGTCCAAACAGACCACGATTGTGTGTTTTTATTTTAACAATTTGTATACACTTTTTGATATTATTATACATTTCTAGATATTTTGTAGTAGTTATATAATCTTAGTTCGCTTAGTTTAATGTTCCTTCCCAAAGGTACATCTTTACTTTTTGCTATTTTTTTTTCGGCGCACTTGGAAACTAGCCCGTGCGTGCGTGCGTGTATGGGACGTACCGTTACCATAGCTGAGTGTTCGACCAAGTCTGTTTGTGTCTATGTGTTAGGCAAGTTGTAAGAAACAATGTGCATACTTACCAGATGATGGCTTTTCCGGTTTAATTGTTTT
The DNA here is from genome assembly GCA_948470475.1 of Galaxea fascicularis. Classification (NCBI taxonomy): domain Eukaryota; kingdom Metazoa; phylum Cnidaria; class Anthozoa; order Scleractinia; family Euphylliidae; genus Galaxea; species Galaxea fascicularis. The sequence goes on from OX419337.1 coordinate 20,481,833, forward strand.
TCAACGGCCAATGCTATACGCGCGCCAACAGGTAATGGACCCAGCGGAGCTAAACTGAAAATTGTTCAGCTTAGTGATCCCTGTGATACTACGGGAATCATCTGCTGTTTCGGTGATGGCGTTAAGCGAGACCACTCGCACTCCTTCCAATCCCCCATACGATAGCAACGCTTTCTTCAGGTCTGTAGCAGTACAGACATCGTGGCCTTCATTGATGAAAGACCTAACGTGTCCTTTACAGGTTGCAGCCAACCGATCTGCAGCCCCCTTCCCACCTTGAGGATCGCTAAAGTCAACGCGGACCACTTGTACTCCAGTGCTGGCTGAGATCTCGGGGCACGCTGATATCGTGCGAGAGGAGTGGTAGCAGCCCGCATTGTCTTGACGGAAGTAGGCCTTGTTTACTTCAGGGTGTTCGCGCTTCAGGGTTGTAAGTACGTGGTGCATGATTGCTGCCACGGCGGAACTTCCCTAGCTGCAGGACTGGATTATATGGATAAAGCCTTGCCACTGAAGTTCTCCCTCTATCCGTCGGTACACAACAGACATGTGCCATGATAAGCCACGCTTGCCAAACCAGTCCGTTTGTGACTCTCTGTATCTTTGAGGAAAAAATTTCATCGCCCAGTCATTGACGATTAAAACTGCCTCAGGATCGAGAGTGTCGACGATATCTAAACGAGCCTGATCTTGGTGGACTGATCTCAGTAAGTGACAAATCCATGACTTGATGGAAAGGGTGGCGGAGTTTGCAATGTACTCAGCTTCGTCTCTGTCATCCTCCGTTGCAAAAGACACCCCTTTAACTGCCTCTGTGATGCTATGCAGAGTCGAGTGCAGGCTTTCGCACTGTTCACATACCTCATCATGGCTGTGGTCGCACTGCTGCTGTAGGTCAGGATCGGTAGTGTCACTGAGGGGAAAAACACTGCAGTGACGTGCTACCGGAGATGAGTTGCTCACATGAACCTATCAGGATATTGGAGATATGTCTGGTGAGGGGCTTGCGGCCCACAAAATTAATACGGATAAACATGAAGCTGGATTTCAAAGACAATTAATTAATCTTCTTCAAATCTATTGTATCTATTTTGTGATGACTAAGTGTAAACAACAAGAAATATATGTATATATATACAGGTAGTCAGCCTGTTGCAATCATTTGTCATTTTCGAATTTGGGAAAAAGACTTCATTGTATTCAACATACTGGAATTGTATCTTTTTTGTGCTGACTAAGTGTAAGCAACAAAAAATGATGCCAATATGTCAATATATGTATATATACAGGTAGTCAGCCTGTTGCAATCATTTGTCATTTTCGAATTTGGGAAAATGACTTCATTGTATTCAACATACTGGAATTAACATCGCTTCGCAAAGCCAACGTTACATTTACAAATAGCGTTACCTTTAAATCTCCTTTAACGTATGATTTGGCGGCTTTTAGCAGCTCGACGTGCTGTACTTGCCACTCGTTTCCCAGACCAAGATCACCCAGTTGGCGAACTAGGTTGTCGAGATCTTCGAATGCACGCGCACCACCTGCAGCGAAATAGTCGAGCCCCTGAAGAGACTTCCGGACAGACGCTTTGCATTCTGCCAGTACACGCAGCATGGTTCGCTCGCTAAATGGTTTGAAGTTTGTCTCCTCACAGTAATGGCTATACTGACGCGCTATTCTCTGCGGTATCATTGTTCGGATGACGTTTGGGATCTCTATTAGCTTGCCAGACGAGAGCTTCAGGGTTTTCTGTCCGAAGGGTAGATCTTGTACCAAATGGGGGCTCGTTATGAATGATAGGAAATGGTCAAGTTGCTGTCGATCAACCTTTATCCTTGGCGAGGGCTGGTGCGTTACTGGAGCGCCGCGTCCATACTGCAGGCGATGCAGGTTGGCCAAAGTAAAGCTATATCTTGTCAGACCAGGTATGAAGCCTGAGATAGCCTTGAAGCTGGCAACACCGGACATGATAGACAGGATCTGCCTTCTCGTGTCCCAACCGTGAGCGTGGTTGTATGCCTCGGTTAGGGCCTGGAGATAATCCTTGGCTATTTTTGGTAAATCATCCAATTCAAGAGCTTTGTTCATGGCTGGGGACGAGACTATTGCTTGCCAAAGAGAACCTGGGTCATTAGGACTGAGAGTATGAAGGAGTGAAGACACGATCTCTACAGTTCGTTTAGTGTATCTTTGCTTGGTGCTGTCACTAACTTTATCCCATTCCATCCAAGGTTGAGATATTGGTGCGATGTTCGTCGAAACTAAATACTCATTTAGTTTTTTGGAATGCACTGAGTGCGACGTGGCTTCCTTTGCGGCTGGCGCCTCGTCGCTTGTACTTGAGACAAGGCTTCCAGTATCTGGACTGAGAAACGTCTCATAATCCCGCCGACTGGACGATATTTCAAGACTTCTCAGCCTAGTTTCGAGGCCGTTGGATGAAACGTCGCTGTCAGTCGTTTGCGCACTTGAAGGGCCTGTTTCCATGTGCTCCTACAAGGTAAAAGATATACATATGGGCCATTGACCAAGCTTGTTCGGTCAAGATGACTGGACCTTGGCCTCAGTTTTTTTTTTTTTTTTTGCTTGTTTATGGACCGAGAGGAAGTCTTGCTGGACACGACGGGTAGTCCCGAGTGGTTAAGATAGCTCCTTTTTGTAAGCTTGGGTGGCCAATTACAGCGCAGGTTTTGGTTCACCTTGGCCTTTCACAGAACTAGTCATATAATTAAGTCAGTTAATAATAATATCAGTTTGTTCCAAATATCTGTTCTTAGGATACATTGGTGCTCTCTGGGTCTAATCTCGTGCTGCGTTTCGCGTTGTTGAGGAACGAGTGAGGACCGCAAAGAGCTTCTGCGTGGGAGGCTACAAATAAAACTTAGTTTGTGACAAACTCAATATACTCTAAAATAAACTGTTGTCATTTTCTGCTCTAACATCTTGAGAAGAACCACAATAACATTTTTCCCTTGAACTCGATCACCTTGTTAAGAGAGTTCCGGGACCCACCCGCTCCCCACCCCATCCCAAGACCCAAATCGTACAACTCAACGATCAACAATATAAAAGTACAGTGAAGACTTCAGAGAATCTTTTAATTTAACATCTTCAAGTGAAGAGTGATCATCGCAGTAAATTTTCCAATTTAAGCAACTGGAAAGAACAAGCCTGAAAATATCAGGGCTTCAACGGGATTCGAACCCGTGACCTCCGCGATACCGGTGCGATGCTCTACCAACTAAGCTATGAAGCCACACATTGGGAGCGAGGTCAATTTATTGAGTTCATACTTTCCCGCACAGTGAAGTGATGTGAAGTATATATGAAATAATTCATATTTGTACTGCGGTTGTAGATACAAGTGAAGAGTGATCATCGCAGTAAATTTTCCAATTTAAGCAACTGGAAAGAACAAGCCTGAAAATATCAGGGCTTCAACGGGATTCGAACCCGTGACCTCCGCGATACCGGTGCGATGCTCTACCAACTAAGCTATGAAGCCACACATTGGGAGCGAGGTCAATTTATTGAGTTCATACTTTCCCGCACAGTGAAGTGATGTGAAGTATATATGAAATAATTCATATTTGTACTGCGGTTGTAGATACAAGTGAAGAGTGATCATCGCAGTAAATTTTCCAATTTAAGCAACTGGAAAGAACAAGCCTGAAAATATCAGGGCTTCAACGGGATTCGAACCCGTGACCTCCGCGATACCGGTGCGATGCTCTACCAACTAAGCTATGAAGCCACACATTGGGAGCGAGGTCAATTTATTGAGTTCATACTTTCCCGCACAGTGAAGTGATGTGAAGTATATATGAAATAATTCATATTTGTACTGCGGTTGTAGATACAAGTGAAGAGTGATCATCGCAGTAAATTTTCCAATTTAAGCAACTGGAAAGAACAAGCCTGAAAATATCAGGGCTTCAACGGGATTCGAACCCGTGACCTCCGCGATACCGGTGCGATGCTCTACCAACTAAGCTATGAAGCCACACATTGGGAGCGAGGTCAATTTATTGAGTTCATACTTTCCCGCACAGTGAAGTGATGTGAAGTATATATGAAATAATTCATATTTGTACTGCGGTTGTAGATACAAGTGAAGAGTGATCATCGCAGTAAATTTTCCAATTTAAGCAACTGGAAAGAACAAGCCTGAAAATATCAGGGCTTCAACGGGATTCGAACCCGTGACCTCCGCGATACCGGTGCGATGCTCTACCAACTAAGCTATGAAGCCACACATTGGGAGCGAGGTCAATTTATTGAGTTCATACTTTCCCGCACAGTGAAGTGATGTGAAGTATATATGAAATAATTCATATTTGTACTGCGGTTGTAGATACAAGTGAAGAGTGATCATCGCAGTAAATTTTCCAATTTAAGCAACTGGAAAGAACAAGCCTGAAAATATCAGGGCTTCAACGGGATTCGAACCCGTGACCTCCGCGATACCGG
>OX419337.1:20491305-20513805 GCA_948470475.1 Galaxea fascicularis
TGACGGCGGATAGGAAATTAACCAAAAAAACGCAAGGTTTCTAAACTACGTCTAAAAACAGGTTTCATGTAGTGGACATTATGTTATTATGCTAGCAGTGAATTGACGGGATTTTAATCAATGTTAGCATTTTCTATGCCCCATTCAAATTCATTGGAACCCTAGTTCATACTTATTAACCCTGTGTCAATTGCGGCTAATATTGACACAGATTTTCGTTTTTCTCAAAGGGAAATACTACGAGTTCGAGCATGAAACTTGGCATGGAAAATGTTTAATAATGATATTTTTAGGCTGTAAAGTGAAATAATCGAAAAGTGAGGTACCAGATGCATTTTTATGCTTTTAAACTTGACCTAAATTTTTCCGCCATGTTTAACACGCTTCAGAGGTGTTGTTAAAATGGCCCACAAAACCACTATAACAACATATCTGAGATAAGTTTGAAACGAAGAATAAATAAGAATGATTTTTCTATATTTGTGCGAAGTTTGAAGCCAATTGAATATATTTTAAGAATTTAGCAGCCCTTCGTCCTCGCACCTTATTTCGGGCATTTTATTGAACGAAAAACCGCATTTTGACCGCGTTTTCAAAGTTTCCCGAATTTCTCAAAAATAAAAATTCGCTGAAACCTTTTAATATGATTTTTAGAAATAGGTCACCTAAGGGTATCTTTGGGCAAAATATGAACGATTTGCCAAATGGGCCGTTGACCGGTGTTTCTCGATCCTAACAGTCAGCCGTTCTTAAGAAGTAAATTATTTACAACTGTTCAAAAAACCTCGCAAAAACATTACACAGTAAAAGAACTAAATGCTCACTAGAAAAAATATGCAAGGTGACGTCTCAATCTGTTCTTAAAAATATTTAAATTTTCCGCCTCAGCAACTTCCCTTGGGAGATTGTTCCACTTATCAATTGTGCGTATAAAAAAAGAATGTTTAAAACTATTGAAAGTTGCTGATGTAAACTTAAGTTTAAAACGATGATTAGCCCTCAAGGGCCGAAAAACATGTGCAAACGTGAAAAATGCCGGAGGCTCAAGTCCATTAAGTCTGTTGATTATCTTATAACATTCGGTTAGCGACAAAAATAATCTTCTTTGTTCAAGTGTTGGCCTTTTGAGGAGCTTTAGGCGTGTCTTGCCCAATTTTCCCAAGGGCACCTTGTAGCCTGTAACCTATTCATTAATCAGGTGTGCCTGTGCTGTAATGCGAACAAAATAAAACATTCTGCGGATTTGAATAAACTTTTTGGAGTTGGCTGTTAACTTTGTCCCGCCATATTAAATTTAAAAAAAAGGTTGCTGACAATTCTGAAAAATTTAAAATATGTAAAGTTTAGACGACAAACAGCATCACTTAATGTAGGCTGAAATAAAGGGCAGTTCACAGCAGGGTGTATGGCCAAACAGACGAAGAAAAGCTGGCAGTCGAGTTAATAGTTATCTCTTAGTGACACAAGTTATTTTCACTCAAACAAATAATATAGTATTCACAAATGTATATTAAGTTGGTTTCTAATATAGCTGAACAGTCAAGGAACCTGTCTCATGGGAAAACAACAAAGTAAAGGAGAAAGATTATAGCGGTTAGATCTGAACGAGTTGTCGCAGAAATAATAAAAAAAGAACAATGTTCTCCTTTGTTTTTAAGACCAGCGGCTGCGGCACGCACGGCGAAAACGCTTGAATGCCAAGTTTTACTTTAGTATCTTTAAAGTTTCACAGAAAAAACAACTGAGATTACTTGTAGACTGAAAGCAATAATAAAACAACAGAGAAAAACTCAATAAATAATTGAGTGCGTGCTGCGCATACGGTTGAGCTAAGGACAGTGTTTTTCGCCGAAATTAATTGTGACTAAGTATTGTTTACACAGCAATTTTTCTCATATTTTTGCTTTTCCTTTTTATTCTTCTTCATATTTGTTAGCACAGCTACATTTTATTCAAACAAGTGATGCATTTTCCGTTGTTACTAGAAGTACATATATTTTGTTTCATCGTAGGCTGTGGTACAATTAGTCTTCATATACTAAAAGAAAGGAAGCGACGTCTGGTTTTGTTTTTGATATCCGTTCTATCTAAAGAACTAGAAACGCACAGCTGCGACGGCAAAATTTTCGATTTCACCCACATGACAAGGCGGCCATGTCGGTGGTCAATACAATCAAATCGCAGAATTTGCATAAAAACAAAGTTTAGTTTCCAGTGGAGAGGCAGGCTATTGTTCTTGACCACAACATGGCCGCTATGACGTCACATGCAATCTTTCAATAACTAAAACGTTATCCGCTATCCTGCTAATTGAAACTTCCCTTCTTTTCAGCCCGATCGAATTAAACCCATTGTTTCAAGGAATATTCATGATACAGTCATTAACGGGTGACGCACTTAATTTGACAGATCTGTGATATAAATCCTTGGTGATCAATCTACGCGATCATTGAAATCAGCTCCATTTCTACAGCAGGAAAGCATAATGCGAATGACAAACTCTAGCGAATATCCAAGTCACAAATCACGCATAGAACATTATTGTTTAATAGAATTGTCTGAAAGAAGAACCAACCATTTAATGGTACTATTAGTACTGAACGTTTCTATGCTCGTTACCGCATTTCTGAGGAATGCTCTGATCCTAGCTGCCCTTCATAAGGCGTCTTCACTTCATCCGCCATCTAAACTCTTGTTTCGGAACCTGGCGACAACTGATCTTGCTGTTGGTATCATTGTACAGCCTTTGTATGTTACTTATTTAATATCTGCGTTTAATGAACAATGGCATATTCGTCGCTTCGCAGTTCTCGCTTCTTCTATCACATCCTACATTTTGTGTGGAGTGTCACGGTTAACACTGACCGCAATAAACGTGGATAGACTTCTTGCTCTGTCGATAGGGCTCAGACACAGAAAAGTTGTAACTTCGAAGCGAATCTATATAATATGCTTTTGTATGTGGTTTGTGACTATTATCGTTTCAAAGACGCTTTTTTGGAATCAACGTATAGCCTTATTGGTTGGTTTCAATATTGTATTACTATGGACTATGGTTAGCCACCACAGTATGTTCTTACACAAAGATATTCTTCACGTCACGTCGTGACCCAGTTCAAGCACAAGAACAGCAAAACCAAAAAAACGTTCTACTGAACAGAGCACGATACAAAAGCGAACATTGCACTGTGAGTTCAGTTAACATTAATTCTCTGTTATCCACCTCATGCTATAACCCTTGTTTTACTTCCTAGAAGAGCAATGTCGCCATCTGTACTCGTCGCTAGGTTATTCACCGCCATTTTTTATTTACCTAAATTCTTTATTAAACCCACTTCTTTACTGTTGGAAGTTCAGAGAGGTGCGTCGAGCAGTGAAAGATATCCTCAAATGACTCAGTTTTGTTTATGAAGTTCAGATTACCTTATATTTTACCTTAGTTCAGTTTACTTCTTAGTAAACTAATAAATGGGAAAACGCATGCATGGTGAAATTCATAAACAAGACTTTAAAACTGTGCTTTCCTTAATAGCTAAAATGAAGCCATTGCAATAAACAGTAAAACAGCCAAAGGCGGTACTGATTTAAAAATTTTTCCAAGGTGGAAAGCGCAGGGAATGAGTTACTCTCTGAATAAAGTTTTTCAGTTTACTTTCTCACAGAAAATGTGTAACCATCAACACTCACAAGAAGCTGCGTGCAAGGCAGATAATCATTTACGTAAAGGCAGAAAAGTGAAACATATGACATGCACGTGTTGGTTTTCATTGACCGATACTAAATGTTTAATATATATATTTAGGCAAACCTAAAAGCGGAGCTCCACAGTTCTTTTTTATTGTATGGCATTTACCGATAAAATAAAATCAATGCCAGGACTCTAGTACGTAAGGACTTCTGCATTGTGATTATAGTTTTTACTGTTTTGCTGCAGAGCCACAGCCACCATTCAAACATGTGCTAACGTACATTTTCGATTTATCATCGGCTTTGCCACGTTGGATCAAGGGACTACATAACCAGAGCATAAACGATTTTACTTCATCACAGTTTAATTACATCCGATTAAATTTCAACACAAATGGTGTAAATCTCTAAACTATAGGTTAACAGTCCCAGTGTCTCACTTTTAAATCCAACATCACAACCGGTTATGTGCTTTGGCTAAGTCACAAATTTTCTAACATGTATCGTTGACATTTTAACCTCAACAAACCGAAATATTCCACAACTACCCAAAAAAGAAGAAAAGTACTTTGCTCGCCTTGTTTTGACTATTTTATGGCGTCATTTTTTGTGAGCTATAAAGACGATAGAAAGGTGCCGTCTGTGTCCTTTGTACAATAGCACCAAAAAACATTAACCGAAAGAGACTTTAACTTAACTTTTCGTTGTGAAAAGTGGCTGCGGCACAATAAGCCATGAATCAACTCAGGTGATCAACTACAAATGGTTGAGAATGGTTTTATTCTTGACTTCGATCAACTACAAATATTGCAAACTACAAACGTTGACTACGAGTCGTGGGCGGTAATATTTTTTACATCACTGTTAATGATAACATCTGATTGGCAATGACAACAGACAAACAAATCGGTTTCAGAAAAACATTTGTCAATAAACATTGAATTAAAGACGAAGTTTTTACTGCAATTAGCCCATACTACGATTTTTTAACTTACAACGAGAATTGCTGTGAAGGACAACATATTGCTGGCATTTCGACTGCTAAAGCTGTTAAAAATCGTGTTTACTTCTGGCAAGGAGTTGTCGCTCTTTGCGAGAGTTTTCCAAATGCCAATCCGGCTCTTGTTCCTAACAAAGCGGAGCCGAGGATTTAAACCGTCCGAACTTCGTTTGGCTTTTCTTCAACCAATTTTGAGCCCAAAAATGAGCGACAGCAGGGAAAACGAAGACTTTTAGGATCCACTAATGAAATATTGAATAGAAAACATTTGGAAAAAACACGAGCATTTTTTAGTCCAAACCATATTTGAGATAAAAGCGTGAAAACAACAAAACGTAAGAAAACAAAAAACCGATACGAATGTTTCTTCGGCGTTTTGGCGTTTCTTGGAAAAATAAGACAAGCAACAAACATAACTCGTGAGCAACCTAGGCAAATCGCTAGTCCGAGTGTTCTTGACATAAGTCTCCGTATAAAAGACAAAACAGGAATACTAAACCTACGGATGCGGACAGTTTAGGTCGGTCAACAATCACTCCGAACGCAGAGCTGACATAATAGCCGTCATTTCACACAAAATCATTGCTTTGCTAAGAATTGCGGCGAGGGACAATATATTGCCGGCATTTCCAATGCTGCAACTGTTAAAAATCGCGTTTACTTTTGGCATGGAGTTGTTGTTCTTTCGGCGAGAGTTTTCCAAATGTCAAACTTACCAAGCGGCGCCGAGGTTATAAACCGTCCGGACTTCGCTTGGCTTTTCTTCAACAAATTTTGTGCCCTAAAATGAGCGACAGCAGGAAAAAACGAAACGTTTTAGGATCCAAGATGAAATATTGGATAGAAAACATTTGGAAAAAACAAGAGTCCAAACCAATTTGAGATAGAAGCGTGAAAATAACAAAACGTAAGAAAAGAAACCGATGCGAGTGTCTCTTCGACGTTTCTCGTAGAAATCGGAAAACATAAGTCAAGTAACAAACCGAGACAAATTGCTATTCAATTTTCTTGGCATAAATGTCCATATAAAAGACAAAACAGGAGTACTAACCTGCGCACAATTTAAGTCAGTCAACAATCACTCTGAACGCAGAGCTTAAGCAGAAGCGGTCATTTCACACAAAAGTAAGTCTTATTACGTCTCATGCCTATCAAGGAAGCTTGTTCAATTAAGGATTTTAGCGGCAAAACCGTCCAGTTTAATACACAGCAAAGTCCGAAGACAGCGTATAATTACTGAAACCTTGAAACCACACGATCTTTTCTCTTCATGCAAGCTTCTGCAGGCAAACACGAGGAAAAGCTGAAACTTCCTGACACTTGGTAATGTTTTTACAGCTTGACAAGAGACGCTCTCTTTTTCGCTGTTCCTCACTATAATTTCGTCTCTTTTCTCGGGCTTTTTGTTGTTTTTTCTCCCGTTGCTCGTCAGTACGATTCAGCCTGTTCACTCGAGCCCTTTCTTGTTCTCTCTCTCGTTGCTCGACAATACAATTCAGCCGGTTTGCTCGTGCTTTTTCTCCCGCTGTTTGTCACTGATACTCTGCCTGTTTACTCGTGCCCTTTCTTGTTCTTTCTCCCGCTGTTTGTCACTGATATTCCGCCAACGAATAGACAAAACTGACTTTGTTTTAAAACTGTCTTCAAAAAATTTCCCGCCACAAAAACGCGGGTTGAGAACTGCGTGTATGGCCAAATGATCTTTCCAAAAACAGTCCATATGGAAGCGCGCCTACATGCGAGCTTGCACACGAGAGGGTTAACTGGAGTATCACATTTGACTTTGGCTTACATGATGGGGTGGACGTACGTACGGTCGGTCGGACGGTCGGACGGTCGGACGGTCGGACGGTCGGTCGTACGATGACGTCATAACCAAAATTTCTCGGATGGATGGGTTACCATATTTTCTTATCAATGGTGCTCCGCGCGCGCGCGCCTTCGGCGCGCGCGGAGCTCCGCTATTAACTTTAAGACAGTTGTTCCCGAGGAGGAAACTTTCTGTTTGACTATAATTCGGTTTCAACGAGATGAACGAGCCTTGCTGTTTTAACATTTTTGACTCCTCCATTTCATTATTGTTTTTCACAACCGAAAAGAAATGAACAAAATTTCAGTATGGAGAATTATCGACTCCGTTGACTGGAATGCGGGCCTAACAGGAAATTCCCCCGAGCCATTTTCTCAAAATCACCCATGAAATCAATAATATAACGGAGATTACCTACGCGACAAAATTAAAATGATCAGCAAATCGTTACGCCTGATAAAACCATCGTTCTTTTGGGAAATATTCATATTATTTAAATGGACAATTACACGTTCGAAAACAAGTAAAAGGTGATGTTTTTTTTCGCTGAGAAGCCACTTCCTCTCTGGTTATCAAAAATAATTGAGCTGAACCCAAATCTTTATTTTATTTATTATTTTTTTTTTTAACGTTTTGATCTCTAACAATTAATTTTTAGATCGACATTACCTGCAGTCAACATTTTTATGGCCTTGTAAGTCTTTTATGTATAACATCGGGATGTATACAGACGTGAATATTTAACCGAATTGCAGGTTTTTAATTGGATAAATCTACAACGTATGTTCCTCTCCAGTTTTCAGTTCTTTTATGCACAGGTTATTTGTTTCGTAAAAGTTGTAAATCGTAATGACGTTTGACACACTACCAACGCTGCTAACTCGTTAGTGTACATTGTGGCCCACCGAAACTGAAATACATAAAACAAAAAATTCAAATGAACATAACACTTAGGGATTCACAAGCCCAGCCCAGCCGAAGCGGGACTTAAACCTAGGTCCTCCTCCCTACAAGAAGTTCAACTCTCTTACGGTTCGGCCAGGTGCTGGGCTCAGCTGGTATAAACGACCCCCGGGCCGACATGTCGGGGATAACCGTCAGGGTACAGCGCTCCAAACACGGAGGTATCGCTACCGGCTGAGTTTTTTTTTTCTTTTTTTTCAAAGCCTCTTTTTGTTTTCTCATAGAACCCGCTCGAGGCCATTGCAACTGAACTTCATTAAGAGAGCCTTACCTTCATCGATAATCGCAAGGGACTGACAGGTAACGTATCCATTTTCATACCTTCAACCCTCAAAAGCCTTGGAGTGATCCGCATCGAATTAAGGACAGAATCGTTCTATAGCAATTGTGTAGGGGACCCCAAATAACAATTTAAATTTTGATGTAACGATTTAAAGGGTTAATACACCACATATATACGTCAGCAGTTTACTTGAACACTTGCCTAAATGAGACTCGACTGCAATGGCTTCCGGGTCGCCAGGGACCCATGTACTGTAATGATGCGGCACCGTTACTGCTTGAAGAATTGGCCATTCCGAAATTCAAAAGGGAACTGGGACGAGTTCCAAATTTTGAAGTAATCGATAAATTGACACCATCACATGAAAGATGACATTGAGTTTAGTAGTTTGACCAAGTTTGATTCTTTTAGGTTGAACAGAGACCAGGTTATAGACCTTGAAACATAGCTCAAAACCCATACAAACGTCTCTAATTTTGTGACAGCCCCAATTTGGGGAATGGCCAATTCCTATCAGTGAAAGTTGAAATGCACCGCGCTATACTCAAGATATTTTGCTATAAGTTTAATTAAGATGGATATCTATATATTTAAGACATTACAGTCAGCAGGCAACACTTCTTAGACTTGCTGCATATTTGCATTACAGACACTTAATGATTTGAGTAGCCCTGTCTACTTTCATAGACTAGGTACATACCTGTATTATGAGGTTAAGACTCGGTTCCACTCACGTTTTGTTGAATGTGTTCTTGAAATGATTTTTGAGCAAATCCTCGGTTCGGCCTTCGGAACAACAGATTGTTACTCTCTATTATCTGATAATATCATTGCGACCCTATATCAGTTAATAGTCTCCAGTCATGTTACGTTCCAGTTTCTTTTCAGCAACAATTAGCTATGCTTACTACTGAAATCTACACACCTGGACTCTAGAGTAAACCTTAGGTGTGGATCTTTCCTCTGTTCTGTGATGTTGAATTGATTATAGACAAATAAACTTTGGGTTGGGATGAAGTGCTCCCATGCAGGTCACCCTTTGCCCATAGACTCACAGAATGGATTGGTTTCCATGGTAACCATGAGTCTTAACTACCTTACCTGACTAAGGACCTCTCGCAGGGTATTGTGACCCGCAGCCCTGAGAAGGAGTAAGGACCTCTCGCAGGGTATTGTGGCCTGGAGAGGAGTAAGGACCTCTTTTAGGGTATTGTGGCGTCCCTAAATAGGAGTAAGGACTCTTGCAGGGTATTGTGATGTGCAGCTCTCAAGAGGAGTAGCATCTCTCTTAGGGGATCGTGATCTGCACCCCTAAAGAGAAGGGAGGTGAGGGGGTGGGGGTGGGGGGGTTGACCCCTCCCATTTTACCAAGCTAGACTAGTATAGCGTTAGCGATAGTTGCCTGTTGGAGTACTTCATTCTTAACCCCTTTTCCCCACATTTATTGATGTTGCATTTGTTGTTTCTGTTTCTTATGGGTTGGGAGCATTAATTTTTTATAAACGTTGAAAATTATCGATGACGTGTAACAGAAACGTAAGTAAATTGCGAGGAAGTCCAAGTTTTATTACACTCAACAATTCAAGGGTTTACATTCGCGACTGATATATGATTCTTGCGTCCTAGGAAAGCGTCTTTGTTTGCAATAAATGGTAAGGAATTATCTTCTCGTTTATTCAATTTTCTGTCGACGTTTACAATGAAACTATATATAAGGCATATGAGACAAGACTTTTGATATGGCAGGAAATTATAGCGGTGAGATAACGGCTGTGACAGAGAAAAAAGTTCAATGGTCACTTCTTTAGCGTTTTGCATTAGTCGGTTCGTTAATTGAAAATGGCAAAGGAAAGAAGGCTGCTTGTGGACTGAAAGCAATAACGAAACAAGAAAAACTGAATAAAGATGAAAATTACTTATTAAATTGAGTGCCTGCCTCGCATACGGTTGAGCTAATGACTGTGTTTTTCGCCGAAACTGTGACTACCGTTTACTCACTATTTTCTGTTATTTATAGATATATTGTAATTGCAGTGTAGTGCAGCCACAAAGGAACGCTACAAAGGCTCAAAACATACATTTCAATCCGATTCCACTCAGTACACTTTCCCCCTCTCTCGCCTCTTAAGTTCCCCGGATCTATATTGAACGACACCGTTGTCTTAATGCACTACATCCCTCCCTTTGTTCGCTTAAATGCTTACTTGCTAATAACACAGAACTTAAACAAGCGGACAATTCTGTAAAAGAAGCCTTTGAAGGTAAGTTCAAACAAGAATGTTCAAAATGTCACTCTAGTAAAACAACAATAAATGTGACAGTTCATAGATTTGGCTAAGTTCAATGTAGAACATAATCATTCAGCGATTTCTTACGGCTAGTGATCCTGCTAGATCTCCTCAAAGGCTGCTCAGCTGCAGATACTGCAGGAGGTACAATCTCTGGTGGTGCTTCTGCCATTGGTACAGGATTCTCTTCCACAGGCGGTAACTCAGTTGTCTTAGTTTCAGTTGGGGAATCAGCATCTTGTATTGAAGTTCCCTGGTTTTCTTCGACTGGCCTATGAAATGGCTTGATGTGCTGAAGGTTCCGCTTGTACTGAACTCCCTGGCGCGAGCACAATACCACTTGGTCCCCGTAACGAGACGTCACTTCATAGGGTTCCTTCTCATACGAAGGTGACAGCTTATTTTCTTTCTTCTTCTCTAGCAGAACAGTCTCTCCTTCCTTTATCTCACGGTCTCTCGCGTGAAATCGCTTATCAACATAGTCTTTGTTAGACTGCTTTCTTTGGGTGTCTTGATCCCGCACTCCTTGATCACTTACTTCCACTTCCTCACCTTCCATATCAACGAGCTCAGGCATTTTAGTGGTAATCTTCCTTCTGAACAGCAACTCTTCAGGAATCTTTCCGGTAGTCAAATGCGGGGTTGACCGGTACGCCGAAAGGTCCTTGTTTACCTCTTCTCTCCAATCCTTTCCTTCGGCGTGAGCTGCTCTAACTGTTTTCAACAGCGATCCGTTTTGCCTTTCTACTTCTCCGTTGACACGTGGCCAAAGAGGTGTCGTGTACCGGTGTTTGATCGCCATTTCTTTCAGATACTCTTCCATTTCCTGAGACACTAGGTTGGCACCATTATCGGTACGAAGACCTCTAGGTATTCCATGCCTCGCAAACTGGGCATCCAGGCAATGAATTATGGTTTTGCTGGAGGTTGCTCGGATGATATCGACTTCCATCCACCGGCTGTAATAATCAATGAGCACTAACAGGTGTTCTCCAGATGGCAATGGCCCCATCAGTTCCCCAGCTACTTCTTCCCATGGTTGTTTGGGTAGCACCGTTGGTTTCACCGGTGGAGGTGGAACATTCTTAGTTACCAGCTGACATCCATAACACTCTGACCATCTTCTCTCTGCATCATGATTCATTCCAGGCCACCAGACTTTTGTTCGAAGTCTCCCCTTTGTCTTTACAACTCCTTGGTGCCCCTCATGAGCCAGACTGGCAATTCTCTTGCGAAGAGCTTGGAATACAATTATTCTTGTTCCCCGTAGAGTTATGTGACCGATGAAGGTCAACTCGTTGCGAACAGGTACGTACGGCTTTGGAGCACTGTCCCACTTTCCTTCAATGAGGCAATTTCTGACTGCTTGCAACTCTGGATCTTGCGCTCAGATCCGCTCAACCTCTTTGATTCTCATTGCAGTAGGGACAGCATGCAGAACTACCATTCGTACATATCCAACATCTTGCAAGGACTGATCTGAAGCAGGTATCTTAGTCAGTCGAGAAAGGGCGTCCGCTATATTCTTCCTTGAGGGGACATAACAGACTTGATAGTTATAGGGTTGAAGACGCAGAACTCAGCGTTCAATCCTGGCAGAAGGTTTCGACTTGCGTGAATAGATGACTTTGAGTGCTTTATTCTCTGTTACAAGATCAAACTGTGGGAGCCCAGACAAGTAGAGGTGGAAGCGTTCACACGCCCAGACCAAAGCTAGTGCCTCCTTCTCTGTTTTGGCTGTCACGGCGCTCCACTTGACTTAAACTGCGGCTGGCGTAACAGACAGCACGACTCTCTCCATTTCTCTCCTACACCAGAACCGCTGCAAGCCCCACTGGACTGGCGTCGGCAACGACACGGGTAGACGCATGCTTATCAAAGTAAGCTAAAACTGGTGCACTTGCCACTTGACTTTTCAATTTCTGGAATGATTCCTCTTGCTCCTTACCCCACACGAACGGTTCTCCTTGCCTTGCAAGTTTCCTAAGAGGATCGGAATCAGGAATAAGCCTAACACTGAATCCCACAAGCCCCAAGAAGCTACGAACTTCTGAAGGTGTCTGTGGTTTACTTGCTTCTACGATGGCTCTGACTTTTTCCTCAGTCGGCCCAAATTCCATGCTTGCTAAGCAAAAGACCCATGAACACCACTTCGTTCATCTGGAATGTAGACTTGTCAGCCTTCACAGTCAGCTGCTTCTCAGTAAGTCGCTCCAACACTTTATGTAGGTTCTTGTCATGTTCTTCGGTGTCTCGACCATGAACGATGAGATCATCTGCCATGTTGGCCACACCTTGTAAGCCTGCCATTGACTGGGTGATGATATGCTGGTACTTTTCTGGGGCAGCGTTAACACCAAAGCTTAGACGTTTGTACCGAAATATTCTGTCATGGGTGGCAAAGGCAGTGATACCCCTTGACTCAGCGTCCAACTCGATCTGGTGAAAAGCCCATCTCAAATCCAATTTTGAGAAGGCAGCACTTCCGTTAAGACTCCGAATACTTCGTCTATGGTTGGTATGGGCAACCTCTGACGGATAATGGTTTCGTTAGCCCTTCGCATATCAACACATAACCTGATATCGCCTGATGCTTTTGGAACAATAACCACGGGACTAACCCAAGTTGTAGGCCCATCAACCCTTTCAATGATGTCCTTTTCAAGGAGTTCCTTGACCTTAGCAGTAACCTTGTCTTTTAGTGAAAAGGGCACTGGTCGCATCTTTTAAACCACTGGGGTTGCACTAGGATCAATATGTAGCTTCAACCGATAATCGTTTAGTTTCCCAATTCCCTGAAAAACACTGGGGTATTTTGCCTTGACTTCTCCAACAAAAGTGTCATCAACAGTGTTACAGTTTCCGCTTGACCCACACGAAGGATTCCAAGACCTGTGACGGCTGCATTTCCCAACAAATAACGCCCCGCCTGGACCACAATAAAATATGCCACAATCTTTGTTTTGGCAACAGAATTGAAACTTCCACTGAAACTGAGCTTCAACTTCAAGCTCTCTACTCCCATAAGCAGACAACTTCTTTGTGCATGGTTGTAACTCAACATTTAGCCCCTGATGTTTTAGTTCCCATAAAGTACTCATGCTAACTAAATTGCTTGCTGAACCTGAATCAACCAACATGTCTATGCTGACTCCACCAATGCTCACAGAGATCACTGGTTCAGCTGACGTAGACAAGGCATATGTCTGTTCCTCTATAGAACAGGAGTGACCATTTGGTTTGCTTGCTCACGCGAAGCTTCCCACTTGCGAACTTTATCCAGTGTAGCTTCCCAAGTAATATTATTGACTTCCAGCAGCTTTTTCTGCAACTCGACATCTGGCAGCTTCTCGATCAGTTGGTCTCGCAGACTTTCGTTCAAAGTTTCGCCAAAATTGCAATGGCGGGCTTGTTTACGAAGGCAAACCATGAATTTGTCAGCGGTCTCCCCCTGTGCTGGTGCAAGCTGACGGAAAACATGTCGTTCAAATGGCAAGTTGTCCTCGGCTCACTGAAATGAGCATCCAGCTTTCGTAAACATACTTGATAGACATCATCCACCGCTTCATTGACCGGCCCGGGATCTGGAAGATCTTCGTAAATATCTTGGACTACCATACCTGCCAAATGAAGTAGTTGAGCCTTTTTTCGTGATTCCCTTGCCCTCGATGTAATACTCATACGATCGTCTCCACTGTCGGCAACGTTCAGCGACCTAAGATAAGGAGCCTCTCAAGTCTAACGGTGGCAACGCTCTTTCCACAGAATTCGCCATCCTCGTCGCCAGTTTGTAGTGTAGTGTAGCCACAAAGGCACGCCACAAAGGCTAAAAACATACACTTTAATCCGATTCCACTCAGCGATGTCTGTTTTTTTTTTCAACCGACATAAATAAAAGATTATAAATGCACAGCTCCAACAATTAATAATTGAAACGTGATTCGGTATCCTGCTAATTGACGCTTCCCTTCTGTTCAGGCAGCCTCAAATTAAATCGATTGCGTCATAGAATATTTATGTTATTTTCTTTAAAGGCTGACATAGTTAATTTAAGATATTTGTAATAAAAATCCTCTGATCGTCAGAGCTGTACGATCACTGAAATTAGCTCTCTTTCCACAACAACAAAGTAAAATGGCGATGACAAACTTGACTGTCCACCCCAGTCACAATTCATATATGAAACATTCCTGTTCAACAGAATGGGCGGAGGGAAGAACCAACCAACTAATAGTCCTCTTAGTACTAAACATTTTTGTGTCCGTTACCGCATTTCTGGGGAATGCTCTGATCCTAGCTGCTCTTCACAAGGAGTCTTCACTTCATCCGCCGTCCAAACTCTTGTTTCGAAACTTGGCGACAACTGATCTTGCTGTTGGTATCGTTGTACAGCCCCTTAAAGTCACTTATTTCATATTCGTCGTGAATGAACAATGGAATCTTTGTCGCTTCGCGTTGGCAGCTACTCTTATCCCTGATTACATTTTGTGTTCGGTGTCACTGTTAACACTGACCGCAATAAGCGTGGACAGACTTCTCGCTCTGTTGTTAGGGCTCAGATACAGACAAGTTGTTACTATGCATCGGGATGTGGTTTGTGTCTATTATCGTTTCAACAACGAGTTTCTGGATTTTACATATAGTAGTTTGGGGTGCTTGCATTAGTATATTACTGTGTTTACTCACCTCAGTCTTTTCTTACGCAAAGATATTCTTCACCCTTGGGCGTCGAGACCAAGTTCAAGCAGAAGGACAGCAAACCCAAAGCGTTCTACTGAACAGAGCGCGATATAAAAAGACAGTAAATAGTGCACTGTGGGTGCAGTTAACGTTAGTTCTCTGTTATCTACCTCAACCTATAACCCTTGCTTTTGGTCTTCGTAGAGCGGTGTCGCCATCTACATTTGTGGCTAGGTTATTCACAGGGACTTTAGTTTTCCTAAACTCGTCATTAAACCCACTTCTTTACTGTTGGAAGATCAGAGAAGTGCGTCAAACAGTGAAAGATATCGTCAAAGGACTGTTTTGTTCATCAAATTAATAGCTACGTTATATTTGACCTTAGTTCAGTTTACGTATGTTGTATCATTGGGTTGTAAATAAATGGAAAAACTCAAAAAGGGTAAAATTCATAAAGAAAACTTTAAAATACTAGCCTTGTTAATAATACAAATATATGGGCCTGGTGTATAAAATGTTTGATAAGGTAGAAAGCGCAATAAAATAACTACTTACTGCAGCATTTGCTAGTAAATAAATGGAAAAACTCAAGCAGGGTATAATTCCTAAAGCAGACTTATTAACACAGGTAAATTAAACTATCTAATGGACGTGGTGTATAAAATTGTTTGTACTCTGGAAAGCGACAGGGAAGAACTGGTTATTTCAAATTATAAATATTCTGAGTTACTCTCCGAATAACGTTTTTCAGTTCCTCTGGAAACTAAAATGTGTAACCATCAACCCTCCAGAGAAGCTGCGTGCAAGACAGTTGATCTCATTGCGCGTCTTGGTTTCCATTGAATGATTGTGAATTTTTATTTTCTTTACTCTAAGACGGCTATTCCCTGAGAAGGAAGCTTTCTTCCATTTTGAATACATTTCGGTTCCAACGGCCTGGACGAGCCTTGCTGCTTTATCATATTTTCTACTCCTCCATTTCATTACTGTGTTTCGCGACGGAGAAGAGAGGAACAAAATATCAGGATGGAAAATTATCGGCTCCCTTGACAGGAATGCGGGTCTAAGCGGAAATTACCCGTGCCATTTTCTCAAAATCATTCCTGAAACCAATAACGGAGACTACGGACGCGACAAAATCGTTGTGATACGGGCGTTTTGACCTTCGATTTATACTATCAACAAGCAAATAAAGTTTGTTTGTAATTTTTAAGTTGTCGTTATTCTAATGTTAACAGTAAAGTAACAAAAACGTGAGGCTTTTGACTGAGAAGCAAATTGAAACGTATTCTCTGGTCATTAAAAGGAAATAACAAGGCTAAAAGCACATCTTTATTTCCTCGTCGTTTTAATCTCTCCTGAGTTAATGTGATCGACAGCAGCTGCAGTCAACATTTTTATGGCCTTGGGAGTTTTTTGTGTATCAGTATATAGGGCGTAACTATATTAAAGCGAATTGCAGGTTTTTAAACGGATAATTCTACAACGCATATCCCTCTCCAGTTTTCAGTTCTTTCCGGCAAACAATTCTCATTTGTTTCAGTCATAAAACTTGTAACTGAAATCATAATGAAGCTTGACACAAACAAACTTTACAAGGAAGTTCAAGTTTCATTTCAGCCAACAGTCGGTTAGTATTGACTGAACTGATGAGTCTTTAGCTCGTCTTCTAGTCATTGCTTAATCGAAAATCATGATTCAGCCAGCTAAAAGTTAAAGGACTCGGTGCGTCCGCTATGTTTCCATAGACGCTAAGAAATCATATTATCCTTTATTCAAAGTATTCCGTTGACTTACACATAAAACTAAAACGATCGCATATAAAGATATACCGTTGTGACTACGCAGATGATCATACTGTCCAGAGTTTCCCCCTCCATGTGGAGCTTTAAAAAAACCTAGAATCCTTAAAGCCCATAAAAACTTTGAACTAATGGTCAAGTGTGTGTGAAGTGAGTGGACGTGTCTTCGATCGCTCTCCGATCAGTTTCAAGTTCAAACAGTTCTTAAATATGCCTAATGTCACTGTTACATCTCTAAAGAAGGAAAATGACGGCCTGAAAGCAGAAATTGCTACCCTTAGACGTGGATTTGAAAATCTGCAGAAATCTCTCACTCGAAACGATGCACAGGAATCTGGCATCGGCAATCGAACCAAGCAGCTCCATCACGAAAGACGAAGCTTTGCACACTCTTCAGTTCTATGGAAAATCTTACAATGACCTCCGCTTGGAAGCTGATAAGAGTCTTCAACAATTGTGGTCACATTTAAATGCTCTAACCTCTCGAGTGGACGAAGTTGGAAATGCAATCGAAGAAATTCAGCGTTATAGCTATCAATACAATGTCAAGATAATTAGTCTCCCCGAAATTGACTTGCGAGAATCGGCATCCGCCACTACGTCTTTATTCATCAGCCTTTTAAAACCTTCAGGAGTGGATATTAATAAACAAGATGTCGACATCGCGCACCGCGTCCCGACAAGACAAGCTACTGCTGGTCCGAGACCGGTCATTTGCAAATTCACTCGAAGAATCGTCAAAGAAGAAGTTATCAATCTAAGGAAGGAAGCTTGTAAGGTTTCTGCAACATCGATTGGCCTACCAGCCGATTGTTCTCTAGGAGATGTCAAGATTTTCGATCATCTCACTCCACAGACCCAGAAGCTACTCAGTCGCCAATGCTAAGAAATTTCAAACCCGCAATGGTTTCAGGTTTTGTTGGTCGAAGAACTTTGTTGTCTATCTACGAAAGTCTGAGGACTCTCGTCCTATCCGGCTCAAAAGCCTAGAAGATCTTGAACGATTTGCACGCCAAGAAGACTTGCCCATGAGCTAAGTAGCGTACTTGTGAAATAATTATTGTAATATTGTTACCTATTCTTATCCTTAACCCTAGAATCTCAATTTGATGAATGAGGGGACGTTTCTCCAATCCATCTTTCCTTTTAATCATTTAGACTCCCATTCCTTCAATATAGCTCTTTATGAAATGTCTCATTGCACTTTAAATTATAACAGTGATTGTCTCGAATCGCTCTTATACAATCCTATAGCCGAGCCCGGATTATTTGATCCACTCTCAAATAATCTTAACCCCGATTCAAACTTTCTTACTCGACTACCGACTAGTAGATACATGGTCGAGGAAGATATCATTGACCAGGTTAGTTCCTTTAATGAGAAATCGATGTTTTCCAAATTGCATTTAAATGCCCGCAGTTTGTTGAAAAATCTTGATCAACTAAATCTTATTCTCAAAAATCTCAAAAGGGCATTCTCTGTTGTTGGCGTATCAGAAACGTGGCTAACTGATTGTTCTTCAGAGCTTGTAAATATTACAGGGTACAATTTTGTCTCCAATCATCGCAAATCAAAAAACAGGCGGCGGGGTTGGCATTTATTTACGAAACGATGTTGAGTACAAAGTTCTCAAAGAATGCAAATTTTTTGACTCAGAAGTAATTGAGTCAATCTTCGTCGAAATTACTGTTCCCCAAGGGAAAAACATTATCGTGGGTTGTGTATACAGACCGCCAAATCAAAACTCTGCCCTGTTTCTAGAGAAATTCAATGACATCCTCTCAATTATCACTAAAGACAATAAGCATTGTTATGTGATGGAAGATTTTAATTTAGACCTTCTTCGATATAACCATCACGTACCAACACAGGAATTTGTTGACAGCTTATTCTCGCACGCTTTTTTTCCTCTTATCTCAAAACCAACTCGCCTCACCTCTTACTCCGCAACACTAATCGATAACATATTCACTAACAATCTCTCGCAAAACTTTCTCAATGGCATCGTTCTAAATGATTTATCTGATCACTTACCGGTCTTCGCCTACTTTGCTAGCGAAACTTTAACACGTAAAAAAGAAAAGAAAATTCTCACTCGGGTAATCAATGCTACTAGTTTAGAAAAATTCAACGAAACCCTCTCAAAGACAAACTGGTCTTTACTTATCCTAGGGGACGACCCCAATAAAGCTTATAATGATTTTATAAGTGAATATTGCAGAATTTACGAAGCCTGTTTTCCTTTGAAAGTCATCAAAGGCAAGCAAATGACTAAATAAGTCCTACTCTCCATGGTTGAGCCGTGGTCTCTTAAAGTCCATCAACGAGAAGAACAGACTATACAAAAAGTTTGTTCGATCACCCACCACTTCTTGTGAACTTAAGTATAAAACCTACAAAAACAAATTGAACCACTTAATACGTATTGCTAAGGGTATATATTACGACTCCAAACAAGAAGATGCCAAGAATGACCTAAGAACGACTTGGAAACTACTAAACGAAGTTATAAACAAAAGTAAGAATTATCCATCTCCACCTTCATCTTTTAAATCTGACGGCAAAACAATCACGGATCCTATGGACATCGCTGACCGATTCTGTAAATACTTCACCAATATTGGTCCTAACCTAGCGAGCGCCATACCCTCCGAGAATTCGGCCACTTTTCGCTCTTTTCTTGGTAGCAGAGATTATCCTCCTATCATTTTAAAACCCACTGATATTCGTGAATTACAAAACATTTGTAGCATGTTTTCTCTGAGGAAGGCCCCTGGTTATGACAATATCTCAATGCGTGTGATACAGCATTCATTTCACTTGATTTCCACACCTCTGGTAAACATTAGAAATCTTTCTCTATCAAAAGGTATTTTTCCAGACAAACTAAAAATTGGTAAAGTAATTCCTATCTACAAAACTGAGGATCCGAGTCTCTTTGTAAATTATAGACCAATTTCTTTACTGCCAAATTTCTCAAAATTCTTTGAGAAGGTCATATACAATCGCTTAGTCGATTTCGCCGAAACAAACGAAATATTCTATCTTCGTCAGTTTGGATTTCGCAAAAATCACTCGACATCACACGCGCTTATCCATTTGCTCAATAAAATCTCGTCTGCAATTGACCGACATGAAACCACTGTAGGTATCTTTCTGGATCTTTCTAAAGCGTTCGATACCCTCAATCATGAAATCCTATTCTCAAAGCTGGAACACTATGGTATCCGTGATGTGGCCCTGCAATGGATAAATAGCTACTTTTCTAATCGCTATCAGTTTGTTCAATTCAATCAAACTTGTTCTACGGTGCAGACCATAAAATGTAGTGTCCCGCAAGGTTCCATTCTTGACCCTTTATTCTTCATACTCTACATAAACGATCTCCCTAATGCTTCAGAACTGATAGATCTTCTTCTCTTTGCTGACGATACTAGTATTTTTTATTCTCACTCTAACCCAAATACCCTAGAATCTGTACTAAATGACGAACTAAAAAATATTGAAGTTTGGTTGTGATGCAACAAATTATCGGTGAATGTCAAGAAAACGGCCTACCTCATTTTCAAGCCTAGGCAGAAAAAATGTAACCACAAATATTATTTCCCTCGGTGGTCAACTTTTAATCCAAACCAACGCTACTAAATTTCTTGGGGTATATATTGACGAGCATCTTACTTGGAAAGATCATATCAGCTATTTATGTAAACAAATGTCTAAATCAATTGGAATGTTATTTAGATCCCGCTTCTATCTATCTTCAAAAACTAAACTTACTCTGCACTGCTCGTTAATTTATCCTTATATTACCTATTGTAACTCTACATGGTCGTCTACATACGTAACAAACTTAAACAGAATTTATTGTTTGCAAAAGAGGGCTGTGCGAGCTATCACCAATTCAGACTATAGAGCACATTCTGCTCCCTTATTCTCCAAATTAGGAATTTTAGACATTTTTCTAATAAATACGTTTCAAATAGCGAAATTTATGTACTATTTCCACAACAACCTGTTGCCTCCATTGTTTGCCAACTTGTTTCAAACAAATAGTCAAATTCATAACTACAGCACCAGAACAGCCAACAATTATCGCGCACACCATTGCCGAACTAATCTGAAGAAATTTACAATTCTTTACCAAGGTCCAAAGATCTGGAATTCCCTCTCTGTTACGATCACTTCCCTATCAAGTTTTCCTAACTACTAGAGTTTTTAATAAAATAATTACTGAATTGACTAGGCCGCTCACTTGCAGCACCATTTATGCAAACATATTGTCAGTATGTACATGGTGGCCTCAACTAAAAGCCTGGTGGTTTCTAGATGTCACCTTGCCACACATTCTACTTTTTTTTTTTTAACGTGCAAATATATTAAGAAAAAAGGCAAAATAAACAAATAAACAAACTGATTAACACAAACACAGGGGCTCGGATTTTTTCCAAGTTCCCATTTGAAGATGCACTAAAAACATCTTTCATGTATTTAAATACAAAGACAATTAAAAATATGGCAACCTTAACTTTCATTAGCAGCACGTTTGAGGAGCCATTTTATATTTAAAATTGTTATATCGCAGATGGCCCACATATAATGGAAACAAAGGTAGCAATAAGAAAAACAAAATAAAAAAGAGCAATTCTTTGAGTTGGAAGTAACAGTCTGATTAATACAAATACAAACGTAACAACAAGTTTCAGTATCCATTTAAAATGTTCACTGGAAGCTACGCAGTTGTGACCAGTCGTCGCTTGCAGGTGAAAATGTGAATGACTTAAAATTGAAAGTTAAACAAAACAGATCTTCTGTTTAAAGTTTTCTGTACGTTAAAATAATGTATTTAAGCGAGGGCGCGTCTCAGTTTATTTTCAATTGTTTCGCTTTCTCAGTCGTTTTTTCTTTAGAGGAGAGCTTTAACCTGTTCATTAAGTCCTCCACTGCAGTGCGACATAATACTGAAAACTCTCTGACTCAAATGTACTTGTTGGAGTTGAAAGTTAACTTTGCCGCCATGTTAACTTAAGAAGAAGAAAGAGGTTGCTGACAATTCTAAAAATTTTAAAACGTGTTAATCGGTGAAGACAACAAACAGCAATGGCTACCTTCTTATTCATGCCTGAAGAAATGGAGCAGTTCATAGCTATAGCCACACTTGTTTATATCAGTTCTTTCTGCTTGTTTATTTATTTATTTATTTATTTCTTGTCTCTCTATGTTAGACTAAAGCAAATAGTAGTTTACAGGAGGGTATTGAAAAAACCGTCGTGTTCAGGATAATCTCTCACACAAGTTGTTTCATCTAAACTAATAGTGTGGTATTCACAAATAACCATTAATTTGGTTTTTGTGTGGCTTACAAGAAGTGTGGCGCCACATTATGGCACGATCGAATTTTTTTATTAATCCACGAGGGTCGAGCGCCTGTCACGTGGTCTGATAGCCACACATGTACGCATTGCGGACCTATTTTAAAGGGAACCTCCAATCCTACCAAAGAATCACTTTAAACCGCAGGATATAGTATTTGCAACAACGTTAGTTTTCTTTTTTTCCAGAAGAGTATCTATAGTGGAGAAAAACGAATTTCAGAATCGCGTATTTTTGTTTTCAAATTTCCTGGGCGCCGCCATCTTGAATAATTGTGACGTGTTTCGGTTGCTCTATTGTTCTGACACAAAGAGCTTTTGTCTAATAACAAAAGGACAACCATTTTACGTCACAATTATTCAAGATGGCGGCGCCCGGGAACTTTGAAAACAAAAATAAACGATTCTATAATTCATGTATTTAAGGTAAACGGGCTTTGTTAGTTAAAACTTCAAACAAATTTTATTCTAAAAATTATTTCGTGTGATTTAAAGTGAACTTTTTGTCAGAGTGGAGGTTCCCTTTAAATACACCTGAGCGAGTAGTCGAGGGAAAAAACAGAAAAAAATATTTTGCAGCCAAAAAAAATAATAATATTAATAATAATTATGAGGTA
>OX419337.1:20518805-20531305 GCA_948470475.1 Galaxea fascicularis
CAGAAAAAGAGCATTAGTCACTTCTTCCGATTGGATGAGCTGCGGCATGTATGGCAAAAACGCTTGAAATCCGCCCAAGTTTTACTTAAAAATAACAAAGGAAAACAAAGGGCTGAAAGCAACAATAAAACAAAAAAGACTGAATAAAGAAGAAAAATGCTTATTAAATTGAGCGTGTGCTTTACATGCCCTTGACGGCTTGTTACACTGTTTTTTCGCCAAAATTGTAATTACTGTTTACTCGCCATTTTTCTTTTGATTTTTTGCTTTTCTATTTGATTTTTAGTAATTTTTGTCAGTATAGCTACATTTTAATTAAACAAGTGCTACATTTTCTGTTTTCACTGGAAGTATTGTCACATTTCGTTTTATCTTAGGCTGTGGTACAATTAATGTTCTTAGTAGCAAAAGAAAGGAAGTAAAGCTTGCTTTTTTCTTTTATCCGAGCTAACTAAAGGATTATAAATGCACAGCTGCGACAGTTACTAATTGAAAAGTGATTCGGTATCCTGCTAATTGACGCTTGCCTTTCGTTCAGGCAGCCTAAAATTAAACCGATTGCTTCATTTATGTTACAGCTGACGTATAGTCCATGGGCCACGACCCCAAAAATGACGATTTGGTACCAAAAAGAGGGACAAAGCCTGAACTGAATTTTTTAAAACTATAAATCACTTAGTTTGTTTTAATGTATGATAACCATGTCAAAAAAGTAGCTTGACAGGGTTTATCACGTGATGAAGTGATGTCACTCAGCTTTCTGAAACAATTAAATAAAGTTCTGTATATTGTTTAAAAGTAAGTTTTAAAACGTTTTCACCGTGTTTTTAAACTACGCTTAGGAGATTACAAAGTACTAATGTTTTTCAAGTGATTTTTAAGGCTTTTGTAGCCGCGTTAAATAAAGTTTGGCATTGGTTACCATGGTAACGTGGAAAAGTAGCTTTTTGGATTAGTCAATCTATATAAACTACGGAAAGAAAGATGGATTGTCCTCTAAGGCTGTAAATATGTAGTTCTAGATGAAAACTAGGTACTAGCTAGGTTTAGCTGTTACAGCTACCTATTTCGCTGCTAAAATATGGCATCACCTTTTTGGCGGCCATTTTAGATTTTCAAACATGCCATTTTTGTGCACTATTAAGTGTTCCAACAGATCGAAAACTGAAAAATAACTTGTTCTCAAACTGACAAACGAAAAACACAGAGCTGCCAAGTCTCTCACAGTTTGCAATAGATTTTTCAGAAATAAATGTCAATATAATTTTCCGTGATCTCCAGCTCTTTGAACATGTGACGTAGACATCCATCCAAGATATTGTAATTCGACTAACAATGATCATTTGTTATGTATTTAGGCTGTAGATCTGCCAAGTTATTACGTTTAAGTTTAGCAATGACAAGGAATGCTTCTGAGGTCAGTAAACACACACACACCTTCATTTATCATGTTGATAGCTAAGAGACAAAGGAAAAATATCCAGACCTTTTATTCTAGTCTTCGTCAGTGTCGTCATCTTCAGCATCCACATCTACCACGACAGCTAGCTTCTTCTTGCCTGTTGTCACACTCATGGAGCCTGTACATGTCTGTGCACTTCAGTCCATTCGAAAGGCATCTACAGTTCGGGAGCTTACAAGATCTGGTGCATGAACAAGACAGAGACTCTAAAACTGCTGCAGGTGCTGGCTGACCAGTCATCCAATCAATCCCTAGCTTGTTATCATCTTGCGTCCAGCCATGTCTTACGGGACTTGGAATTTCTCGGCGGTTTTCCAAACTTCGCCTCCAGATTGCTGTTTGATAGTTTGCTCGGCAAGCATGCTTGTACAGGCAATCAGCACAAGGTGGTAGTTGGTCAGAGTCGATGTTGCCTCTCCTTAAACAGAACATTCTGTATCTCAGTTCATTAACACTGTTTGATCCTGGGCGAGAACTGTACATACGACGAGTAAAATCCTAAACCTTCTGAAATAAATCATTGGAGAGTTCCCATTCCACTCCCAAGAGGTCCAACATTTCCTGAGCGGATCTGTGCTCTTTGACTATTCGAAGTGCTCCAATCTTTCCCCGACCAGCAAAAGCACTCACTGTGTCGCAACCAGTTTAAGCATGCATACCAAGGAGACTGTTGCACAGATTTGGACCTATGGCTTGCACTACACTGGTGATGCTGATGTATCTAACTATTGTCTGTGTTCCACACTTGAAAAATATTGACGACGGAATTAAGCGCTGGAATGACACACAGCGTATAAAGACATCTGTATCTTCTGAGGCCACAATTAGTGTACTGTAACCGAATCTTGCTGCATGGGAGAGATGAAGTAGAATCCTTGTATCAGCTTCTTCTTATGTTTAGTTTTAAAGGTCTTCAATAGGACAGAAACCCTCTGATGAGATCTGGTGGCACTCTTCTTCACAAGCTACAAAGAGGACCTTGTCTATCAACTTTCTCTGATACTTTTCTTCTTTCCATTCTTTGGACACAAATACTGTTAAGGCTTTCTTATTCTGTGGATTTACAAGTAACTTTTTCCACTGCTGCACTTTATGGTCAACTTGAATATTTCTGAATTCATTTCCATATTCATCCCCTCTTTGTTGTCTTTCTGCGTTTTCAATTGAATTATCTCGATACACATCGAAGATAACATTAATTCTCTGGGAGGATGCTCCCTCGTGAAGAACCATTCCAAACAAGCAGTCGGCAACATCTGAAAACTTCTTATGGTCACCTTTCGACTTTTGCACCAGTACCATACCATCTATGACGCAAGCAGATGACTGGGGAATTTCCTCTGCAGCAGGTACATTCTTCTGCAGCTCCTTTGCCAGTGCTGCACTGCTGGTCTTCTGCAATGACCCATCTACTGAGGATAGCGCCCAAGGAAGAGGTCCCATGGGATGACAAAGAACATCTTCCATATGAAGCTATCTGTTTTCTGCTATTATAACCATCTGGCCAAATAGAGCTCTATCCACTTTTAGCATGATCTCCTTCGCTGTTTTGCTCTTGACCTTCACTTTCTTGTTAAGTTCAGAAAATGTCTGCAGCTTTGATTTCTTCAGGCCTCCAGGCGTTGGAAACGGAATTCTTGGTAGGCCTTTTCCCCTACAGTTTTTGCGTTCAGCAGGTCTTCTTCTATCTTTTTTGTAGCAACCTCTCCGGTTGCCAAACATACAAATTCTTGCTGCTCAGGACTGAATGGATTCATTCAGTTGCTTTCTAGCATAGTCATGAGCGACTTAACATCAGCCTCGTCTCTTGCATTTCTGGTTTTTTGAAGAAAGGTATCTTGGATAAACTGTTTCTTCGCGGAACCTTTTCTTCTATCCACGTTTGAAATCCTTTCCAGATTAGTCTTTGGAGTGCTTCATACATCAACTTATGAAACCTGACAGCACGGTTGTATTTACGTCCCTCCAGAACTCCTGTCGCAGCTCCCTAAGCTATTACTCCTGATTCAATGCCAATGTCCCTTAAACGAGCATCTTGAAATCTCTTCCCAATAATTGACAAAAGTGCACAGACTGTATGAAAGACACCCATTCGAACGACGATATCTGAAAAATGGTCTGGATGTTTCCATACTATCTCTGTTGCCTTCGCATACAGATCTTGATCAAATACTAGTACTATGCTTTTCAGTTGAAGAGCTTCTTTAATCTTGAGGGAGTGGATTAAAATCTCTTTCACGGTTGACATGCTGGTAGCGGGAGCATAAATGATGGGAAGATACCCAATATTGTCTCGGCGAACTTCAATTTCGTTACGGACCAAAATGTTATAGCCAGTCCATCCCCTAACTTTCGGGTTCACCTGTGCATGTAGGCGCACTAAAACCGACAAAAGGTTTTTCTCTGCAGGCATCTTTTAATGCTTTCTGGCAGTCTACCTCCACATATCTTTTTAGCTTAGGGCCTTGACGCCCACCTGCATTATAAATTGGTAGAGCTGCAACATTCAGTGGCTCTACACTCCTTTATTTAGTTTTAGTGGTCCCAGGTGACTGCTCAATAAGGGGCAGGGGGCCAAAATGCCTCGCTTGTACTGCAATATCGTTTACACGGTGTGAAGTGCCTTCTCCTGAAAATGTTTCTTCCAGCCTGTCAATATTATTCCATGCCAATGTGGTACTAACGTGAGGTTGTATATTGTCAGGCAGTGGAATTTCGCTTGTTGCTGCCATCTTTTGCATGCAAAGAGCAGTGTTACTTTCCTCGAGGTGGGAATAAGAAATGCCGTGACCACAATGATTTAGTATAGACACTAGCTCGACATTGTTTGTAAGAGTTTTTACAGCATACGGAAGAAGAATTTGTTTAGGAGGCTTAATCCTTCCTTTGGTTACTCCAAATATTAGATCTTGTTAAAAGGAGTTCATCAAGCTTTGGACTCTTTGACAACATTCTCCCTCTGTTACATCTTTGTTGCCAGTCAGCAATGTACACAAAAACACACTTAGTTCTTCGGGAATATCTATTGCACTGTCATTCAGCTCTGAAGGGCGCGGTGGCCATGCCATTTTGCTTTCCTTGTTCCGAATGGCTTCACGGATGTCATCCGCAGCTTTCTGAATATTGGACATCTTTGTCATTGCGCATCTGTTATCATTTTCTGCCCTAATGATAGTAACCATATTTCAAGCAATTTGCATTGGCGTTAGGCTGGCAGGAATAAGGGACACACGGGTGATATCTAGCAAGTTTTCAAACTTAAGCAATTCACTAAACTCTGCTTCTATGTTCCTTCTGATATGCTTCCTTGTCGATGGCTTACATTCCTTGACTCCTAATGACATAAGACACTCTACAAGTAATTGAGTGATCTCAGATAGCTTTAAGACTTTCCCACTTTCTATCACATCAGAACTAATGTAGTCAAACAGCATTTGGTAAGCATCAGACTCTAGACGGGCATACTCGTTATCTCGTTGTGATTCGCAACTTACATCTGGTCTAGTGTAGCTCCTGTAGCATGTCCTATGATAACAAGCCTCTACAGCAACTAACTCGCGTGGCACAAGGGCAAGAAACTTGCTATCATTCTTTTGTGTAGCTATCTTTCTGATAGAACTATCTGCACGCATATCTCGGGATTGTACCAAAGGCTCACGACTTCTTGTACCCTTGATATATTTTGGCCTTTCACAGAAAATGCAACTGCGCTCTTAGTATTGGTAGATTTTCGAATAGAGAACCTCCTAACCACCTGTTCGTGGTGAGTCTGGCTGTTGGACGGTTGCTCAGATAATTGTTATCTAACAACTTTTTCATTGTTAAAATACTGCGACATTTTCGATGGTAATAAATGTATGGGACTTCTCCTTCGCTTAATGACTTGGAGATTTCGAGAATTTCTTGTTGCTTACGAATCTCTGTTGCTCTTAACACCGTTTTCCATGAATCATCACCTTTAAGACTAACTAAATCTGTGCTATCATCGGTCACATTTGATTCCTCAGCATCATCATTACGTCTTTTAGAGGAGACCCCTATTTAATGAAATGACTATTTTTAGTAACCATATTACGTTATGCAGTGTATGAAAAAAATGGGCCATTTGGAGTGACATGTTAGATTTTGACTGCTGGGACTGAATTTTTGCTGGTAAAAAGCCGATAATATATTGAAATAGTATTTTCTGCAACAAATGAATCATGCTAAAAATAAGTCCGAATTACATTCTTCTTTTAAATTTACAAAAAGATTACATTAGATCATCGAACTGAGCATTCTACAGTATCTGTAAGTTCCTTTAAAACTTGGCTTATTAAGTCAAATATTAAAATAATTTTGCCTGCAAAAGTTTAATCTGCTTATTAGTCAGATGCTTTTGCTTAAATTGTAAAGAAGGTTTTGCATTTGGCATGATAAAACCGCTAATAAATCAGGAAATCAAAACCACATTCACCTGGAACAGTAGCCGCCATGTTGGATTTTACCCATAATACAGTGCACACGCTACATTTCAATTTTCCTTTCTATTTTCAAACTCATTATTCAAATGTGGAGACATTTGAGGATAAACGACAAAACAAAAGTCATTTATGTCTCCCAACATAAATTAAACTACAAAGATGGACATTTAGCCCACATTCCAAAATAATTTATCTTTTCCCTAGTTTTCATGCCAAATTGCCGTTTTTGGCCTTTTTACATTACAAAAATACCTCGAAAGCTACTCCTACAGAAAGGTTATCATACAAATTTTTAATCTGCACAAACTGCGCTATCAATTCGCGGCAATCATCCTTTGCCCCTCAATTTGGTAGCAAAATCAGGATTGGCCCATGGACTAGTAGTTAAACTGACAAATTGAAATATAAATCCTGTGGTCATCAGAAATTTACGCGATCACTGAAATTAGCTCTCTTTCTACAGCAACACTGAAGTAAAATGATGACAAACTTAACTGCCAATCCGAGTCAAAAATCATTTATAGAACATTATTGTTTAACAGAATTGGCGGAGGAAAGAACTAACGAATTAATGGTCCTCTTAGTACTAAACATTTTTGTGTCCGTTACCGCATTTCTGGGGAATGCTATGATCTTCACAAAGAGTCTTCACTTCATCCGCCATCTCAACTCTTGTTTCGGAACCTGGCGACAACTGATCTTGCTGTTGGTATCATTGTACCGCCCCTTAAAGTCACTTATTTTGTATCTTTACTGAATGGACAATGGCATATTTGTCGCTTTGCACTTCTTGGTTCTTATATCACATCCTACATTTTGTGTGAAGTGTCACTGTTAACACTGAGCGCAATAAGCGTTAGGGCTCAAGTACAGACAAGTTGTAACTTTAAGGCGAATCTATAAAATATGCATCGGCTTTTGGTTTGCGTGTACTATCAATTCGACGATGGATTTCTGGAATGAAAATACAACCGTTTGAATTTGGGGTGGAGGCATTGGTGCATTACTGTGTTTAGTCACCTCAGTATTTGCTTACGCAAAGATATTCTTTACCTTTCGGCGTCGAGACCAAGTTCAAACTCAAGGACAGCAAAACCAAAACGTTCTACTGAACAGAGCGCGATACAAAAAGACAGTGAACAGTGCACTGTGGGTGCAGTTAACGTTAGTCCTCTGTTATCTACCTGCTATAACCCTTGTTTTACTTCTTCAAAGAGAAGAGTCGCCATCTGCACTCGTAGCTAGCTTATTCACAGTAACTTTAGTTTACCTAAACTCGTCATTAAACCTACTTCTTTACTGTTGGAAGATCAGAGAAGTGCGTCAAGCAGTGAAAGATATCGTCGAAGGACTGTTTTGTCCACTTAGACAATGCATGCATTAGATTATACATTATACATATTTCTTCCGTTTAATTCTTGTATCTTGGTTAGTGAATACACAGAATAACCCAGGCGGATGTCCTTGCCGTATGATGCGTGGTAGAATATTACAAATATATATATGTTCACAACAGTAATCACCAATATAACAAATAGACTGGTGTGGAATATTTTGCAACGAGGACACTGCTAGGGAAAATAGCGAGTTACTCCCTGAGTAAATTTTTCCACTCTGTGGACGGTTTCTTAGTTGACCGTCTTAGCAAAACATTGTAGCCATTTGACGCTTTCTAGGTTAAGAAGCCGTGGTCAAGGAAAATAAGCCAATATACTCAAAGTCAGGAAAGTGTTAAGCCTAATATGTTACACGTCAACGTCATTTAAATTGGTTTCTCTTAAAATTTCAGTTACCTTTTTTTTTTTAAGTTTTTTAAGGAGTTATTGACTGAGGAGGAAACGTCCTATTTGATTACAATTCGGTTTCAACAGCGTTGCTGTTGTATCATATTTTTGACCCCTCCATTGCATTATTGCATTTCTTCCCAAACGAAGAGAAAGGGAAAATTTCAGATGACAATTTATCGACTTCCTGGGAAGGAATGCGGGCCTTAGAGTAAATTCCCCTGCCTGGATCTTTTCTTGAAGTCATTCCCCTGAAACTAACCAGTATAACGGAGACTACCTAGCTGCAAAATTAAAATGATCAACAAATCGTTCTAACAAAATCATTTGTTTAGTACGACTATTGAGATACGGAATACATAAAAGATCTTTCTATCGAATAAATGGAAACTGAAAAAAAAAACATAATTGCCCTGCGCTACATACAATGAACATACGAAAGGGTTTTTTTTTTCGTTGTGTTGGTTCTTACGTCAATAATAGCATGTTCAAATAATACAGGTGCGAAAACAGCAAAAAAGTTATTTGGTGATAAACAAATTGTGAACTGTCTGTCTGATCATTAGCGATAACTATGAGAAATGGAATTTTTTTTTAGACACTGTTCTCAGGAAACTCGGTTGCCAAAGCTTCTTCTCTTACAATCTTAATGCCAGCGACATCTCAAAAGGAGCTGGTCTTTCGCAAGAGTAATTATAATGACAGTATCGCCCAAATTCACAACATTCAACAATGTAATGAATTACTACTCTTGGGCGTTACTTTTCAAAGCAATTGTAAATACAACCTTCATGTTAAATCGAAATTATCTAAGGCCAATAAGTGCCTTCTCACTGCTATACAATCATTTTAGACAGAAGTTTTAAAAGAAAATATACATCGGTTAAAATAGACATTCGTAGTATTTTAGAAGAATCGGACTTGAATTTATATAAGTCACGCTCTATTAGTCCTTGTCCTATTTCCTGCATATTACCAAAAGAAAAGGAAGCAAATTATAACTTAAGGAAAACATCTGTAAAGCGCCCACTAGTTAATACTGAAAGGTTGAAAAACTCGTATGTTAATAGACTAATTTTTAAATATAGTATTTAGGTTGCTAGATTATTGATGTCATTTTATAGCTATAGCTGTAATTTCTTAAATTTGATATTTGTAACTCGAGATATGTGTTGTTATCACGAGATAATAAAGATTATTATTATTATTATTATTATTATTATTATTATTATTTATTGACACGTCAGTTGACTTCTTCAAAGAATTACTGGAAATCTGGGCAGAACTTAACTTAAGGATTGCAAACAAACCCGATCTGTTCAAAGACTGGCTTTCAAAAGCGATATCAAAAGTAAAACATCTGGTGAGACCAGGAACGAGCACCTTCCTTTCCCTAAAGGAGCTTAGCCTAAATTATGATCTCACTCCATGCACACTCGGCTACAATGACATTTTATCGGCTGTAAAAGCCCTCAAGGCCAAGTCAAATCTTCTGGACGCACGAGAAGACAGTCAGGTTCATGAAACCCTAACATATAAAATCTCACAGGCTTCAAAGATAACAACTTTTATTTACAAAGAATTTATTTTTAATAAGATCTTAACCCCAGAGTCCAGTCAAATGAAATGGCTCAGAGATTGCAGCTTTCAGGTAATGAAAATATTAATTGGTCAGCAGCGTACATGCTGGCTAAGAGGTGAACAAGGAGCACCAAAATTACCGAATTTAACTTTAAATTTTTACACAGACAATTCCAACTAATACCTTCCTTTCAAGGATTTGCATACAAGAGAATGAAAATTGCTCTTTTTGCAATATCTTTCGCGAATCTTTAATTCATCTTTTTTGGACTTATACAAAAACAACTTTTTTTCGGAAGGAAGTGATTAAATGGCTGCAAGAAGCTAATTTACTTTCTAACGATTTCTCTCGGACAAATACCACGGCTTTGGGTCTGGAACCAATCGATCAAATCTAATTTTTCAATTCAAATTAACTACTGTTTCCTTCTAGCACGATATCTGGCTTTCCAAAACCAAATCTGAAATTACGCTGTGAGATCAAAAGCAAGCGAAACAAAATGGGAACCTCTAGTTAAATATAACGATTAGTTAAAACTTATCCCTTTTTCTTTTCCTGCCCCTTGATTTTCTGAAACCAAACTTTTACCGCAAACCTCATGCCTCATGCCTCTCTATGCCCTCCCATTGATTTGATGTTTATCATGTGTGAATTAAAGTGCAGTGTGAATTGTTTTTGGAGTACAACTTATGTATTGTTAAATAAGAATGGAAATGATAAGCAGCCGGACGTATTGTGACTACTTTTTTATTGTTGTTGAAAATATAATAAAATAAAACTAAAAAAAAAAGAATAATTGGATTGAACCATCATTTTTATTTGTCATAGTTTTCATCTCTCTTTTAATCAAAGTTTAAGATCGACAATATCAGCTGCAGTCAACAGTGTACGTCCTTTAACGAAACATTTACAGGCCGTAGATATTTCACCGAATTGCAAGTTGTTAAACAGATAAAATAAATTTACGGCAACAGCACGATGAATAGTTCTTAGTAAGGTTTAAGAGGAGGAAGCTACTCAACAATATATGTTATTAGAGCTTAAGGTGGTTCTAAATAGTTGTCATTTTCCCGAGACAACAAATTAGTTTCTAAATACTGTTTGGTTCATAGTGCCAGTATGAAATTTGCCGCAGAAATAAAAGAAGACCTCATACATTCATGACAGCATATTCTTTCAGAAAGGCTGTTACATGGCAACCATATGACACATTCAGTTGAACCCCTAAAACCGAAAGCTAGTGTCTTTTTTAAATCTTTTTTTTTAAATAGGTCAGTGAAAAATCTTGAAATGATTGATCTTTTGAAGTTCTGAAGTTTATTATTTTTTTCCTACCGCCAGGAGGTTTTGAAAATGGGAGTACTATACGAAGCCAATTTATCTTAGTTGTTCTCGAAAAAATGAAAAATAATGTACCGAGCGGAATCGGAAAACTTAATCGACTGAAGTTACAAAACTTCAAAAATTTGGAGACGACAAGATTTGCATTTGAGCATGCGCAACATACGCGTGTTGACTTTTTATAGCAGTTCAGTTATGGAGTGTGTTGCTCTCGCGAGCCCTAGCTCGGTTAAAACATTTTAATTCGAACACCCAAATTGGCTGCCCAAGGTACGTGCTGCTAGCCAATCAAAATTGAGACTATGCCACCAACGTATACTAAAAAAGGTATGTCATTATCCCTTTCTTTGTTAAAAGCTAATGTGTTTAAACTTTTGCCTAAACACACATGCAGTCTTTTGTTTTGTAATCTGGCGACTTCACCGCTCATCTGTTTAATTTATGTTTAAAATCACATTTATGACCTTCTTTAAAGTGGGTTTACTGAAACCGGGGCCAGCCAGGCAATGGAAACCAATCAGAAGGCAGAACTGAAACAATAGATTTTTTTACTTTTTCAAATCCAGCTACTGAAATGTCCGGTATAAAACTATATAATCTCAACTTGCTCGTCGACCGGTGATGTTTACGCGACCACGGTGTCGGTTAAATGTCAAGCTCAAACCGGTAGTACATTCATGTGCTTGCGGCTTTAGGAAGAATTATATGTTGCATTCAGTTTATTTTACGTCGTTGGTTGATTTAGAAAACAAAAGCTGTGTAAGAGTGCCACTTGTAAATATATGTATTGCCAGATATAAAATTTCATTTTTTTAGTTTTCAATTTTTCTCACAAATGGAGAAATGGAAAAATTAAAGAGTAATCGACGGCGTCTCATTATTTTAATTTTCTCTATTTTGCCAAAAAAAGCAAACTGAAAAAAACTGCCCAGCAAGCTGTTTTTGTTAGTAAATTCATTTTTCTAAATTCTTACGTAAAGCAAAAAAGGAGAAAAATGAAAAATTACTCTATATTTTCCTTCTTTGATTCATGTTACGTTATTTCGCTGTTTTAAAAATAAACTTCAAGCACTATACATACACAAAGTTTTTTTTTCTATTATAGTGAAAGAAAAAAAATGAAAAATTGGATCGGCCGAACCGCGCACGGACCGCCATGAGTCCTGGTTTTTATAGTCTAATTACATCTTCCGAGAACCGCGTTCAACAGTGGGTAGCTGCGCCACTGTTAGGTGATGAGGAGATGAAATGTTACTAGCAGAACGGGAAATTAAAAGCTCCCTCTAAAATAATAGTCGTGGTTATGGCTGATAATGACTTTTTTCGAGATTCACAGTCTGATAAGCCATGTAGGTTTCGACACACGATCAATATGTTTATGATTTATAAGGTCCATCTAGATTCCATATACATAATAATGCCGAGTTTCCCCTCAACTCATATTATGAATAAAATTGCTCTTGTATACGTGACTTGGCTTGTTTCCAAGAAAAAAAATTGCTTCATGTAAAACTTGCAGTAGTCATTAACTGTTTCGTATGAACAATAGTGTTGCTTGATTCGTTTTTACAACACCTGTCCAATTGCTTCATCAAAAATTCATTAAAGATTGAAGCTAAGTCGTTAACATATGTCATAAAAAAGACTACGGCCACCAGAAAGTTACACCATTATTAGTTTTATTATCACTTATGAAATTAATTCGCTCAGCATTGCCCTCAGCTAGCGAAAGCCGATGGTGACTACAAACTTTACAGTCGAAAGGAAACAAAAATCGTACGACGACCTTCTTTGTTCCGAAGAATTAACTGGAGGAAGAGACAACCGTTTGTTAGTTCTCGCCGTGGCACACAGTTTTCTGTCCGTCA
>OX419337.1:20536305-20573805 GCA_948470475.1 Galaxea fascicularis
TTCTCTCTCAAGGGTGATAATCCCTTGGCTGGGGAAGGGGTAGTAATCCCCTACAGGAGGTGATAATCCTCCGGGATAATACTCATTCCCATGGCAACACAGCTATAGGGGTACCGATCCCCAGAATGAATAGCTGCCATGAGTCTATGGGTGAAAGTGTGACCAGCATGGGAGCACTTAATCCCAAACCCTGACTTTATTGTACTTAACAAATATAAACACTTCTTCATGAGCAGAAAATTTTAGCAATAGGATTAACAATGTGCTATCGTATAAAGGAATATATGTATTACTGACAGTTGACGATGAGTCAAATTGTCAGAGTTCATGTCCCTGAAGATCTTTGTGACTGTCATTGTGACTATAGCTATTAAGGCTTCCTTTATTGTCTTTGAGTACTAGCAATTATGAAAAACTACCAATACAAAGGGAAGGGTGGGAGGGAACTGTTATTCTTGTGAAAGCAAACAACAGAATGAATCACTGAACCGAGGCAAACGGACAAACATACTTTGATTGACAGATAGAGGGAATCAGCACTGTGATTGGACAATAAAAATAACTGTGCATGAAGCCGCGTAGGCTAAATGACCTTTGTACCCTTGTATTGCTAGCATTTACACACACATTATCATTTACTGTTAGCTTGATTCTAATAAGCTAAAGGTTGTATCATTAATTGTAATTTATATTCTGTAAATTTTCTTTTTGCCAACTTATAATTACATGTCCCGGTTGTCGAGAGTATCGGCCGCATTGCGAGTTGTCGCTTGTCGGTTTTTGGCAGGCCATACAGATGGGCTAGTCTCGAACCATTTTGGATGACTGTGTCATCAACTGCCTTGGCTAATATTCTTTCTACAGTTGCAGTTAACTTTTTTTCTTTCTGCAAGTGGGTGGAAATGCTTGGGAGGTCTTCCTGCGCATCCTGGTCTGAACTTGGTTTCGTTGTTTATTGAGGACTCCCTCAGCAAGCGCATGTAATCTGACTTGTCCATCAACCCCACTCCTGATCCCTTATCGGGCTTCGTAATGACAATGTTATTCTTCTTTTTTAATTGGCCAATTGCTCTTGGTGGTGCGGGGGTCTTCGTTCAACCGTAATTCAAAGCGATCGAACGTAGTGATGCAGCCGCCAATTCTTTGTTTTCATCGCTCAACCCAGGTTCTAATTTCCAGAAAGCCTTTTCAAAAGCAGCTTCGACTTGCTTGGATGACACTCGTTGTAGAAGAGTAAAGTCAAGACCGCGACAGCGCCAGTTTTTAGTAGAAGGCAAGCTTGTAGGACGAAATGTTCTTGACATGTTCGTCGATATAGGTGTCATGTTTGTTAAGGAGCCTTGAAATCTTCTTGGTGTGACCGTTTATTGATTGTCGGTACTGTTCATTACGTAGAGTAACGATCGTTTTTAGGATGCAAAGTAAATGTAATGAACATTTCGCTCTGATCTCGTTGTAAACGTCTTGAGTTTCGAGCCTAAGCTCTGCAAATTGCTTCCTCTTCAGGCGGAGTTCTTCGCCGATAACGACGCTTTCTTCAAAGGCTTTGTACTTAAATATGTGTATTTCATTCGCTTCCTA
Source organism: Galaxea fascicularis (assembly GCA_948470475.1). Classification (NCBI taxonomy): domain Eukaryota; kingdom Metazoa; phylum Cnidaria; class Anthozoa; order Scleractinia; family Euphylliidae; genus Galaxea; species Galaxea fascicularis. Next base: position 20,537,887 of record OX419337.1, read on the forward strand.
CACCTTGAAAACGATCTCTGGGAGATCGTAACGTCGTTTTTTATCGCTAGTTTTTATACTAAAATGTTTTAACTCGAAAAAAACTTCTGATAAGAATCCACATACAACAAATGAAAATACGTTTGGTTTTGCGCCTGTGTAAAGTTCTCTCAGTTTTGACATGGAATAATTGGAAGGCGGCAGTAGGGTAAGCGTTTAGTTAAAACTTTCTCTTTGCAGCTTATAATAAACCCTCTAAATGAAGCTTGCCTTTTTGTTTTCTTCAAACTACTTTCTCGTAACATTTAAAGACTTTTATTGTTCTTTCACTAATAATTAATAGATACGATTACGAACACTTACTACAAACTAAGATACAGTCTAGAAACAAATTACACTACTAACTACAAATTATACTAATTACAATGACTGAGTATTACAACACTAAACTTCAAGACGACTTTACTACATTGATACTACCTTATAAATTTATGCTAGTTACACTCTTTTGCATTAGAGAGACAAAACACAAGAGACGGAAGAACACATTGTAATATGAAAAAGAAATTCACTGTATAGCCATGACTCATTGAAACGCTACTGATCACTCCGTTAACTGTTGCTGCGAATTCTCAACTTTTAGAAACGCTTTTCACAAAAATTTCCTCGGTATATTTTAGTTGATAACAGTTCTTTCAAGCTTAATTAATCTTAAACAAAAGGCCTTTTTACACAGTGAAACCAAAAAGTAGAGAAAATCAGGCTTGATGATCGACCCAGAATATTTGCAGAGTTGATGCAAATGTCCCACGTAAACGTCAAATTTAATTGCTACAGTTATAGGCGAAATACAATTTAACAAAATTTATGAATTTGATTCGGTACATGTAAAATGGCTCAAACCGGTTTCCAGTACTTTTACTTTGAAGCAATATTACACGTTATTACCTTTAAAGTGGAATATAAAAAAACAATCATTGGTCAACAAGTCGACATGTTACCATGGAAACAGCATAACCTGTTAGAAACACGTCTAAGCGAGAGTAAACAAGCTTGACGACCCCCGTTATTTATTGCTGGGGAACGATAACCCCAATGAAATACAACTTTTTGTAATTCAGAGCCACCTTAAATTTTCGAATATTTAAGGTAGCTCTTGACGTGCTTATTACTTTTCAACAATAAAAAGGCGGGTCACCGAGCTTGCTTTGGAGTTATTTCGGGGCAAACGAAACCTAGGTTCCCTGGTCAATAATGATGTACATGTAAGAGTCCGAGAGACAAAACTGAACCACACAAAACGACTGTCAGAAGGTATCACTAACTTAAATACATATTTACAGCGCTTCCTGTACAAATATAATATTAATCTAGGAATTTTGTCTTTTTCGTAGTCCCAAACTTTACACATGAACAATCAATGCTTTCAGAGTTTCCAGATGTAAATGTGAAATAAATAGCTCATCAAGTCATATCATTACTCTATCCGGTTGTCATGTTATGGGCTGGCTTGTTCATCTAAAACAAATGAAATACCCGTTACTAATAAAACAGGCACTCCAAATACTTTTCTCAGCTTCATTCTAGCTGGGACAGTTAGATATAACACGTGCTTTCCTTGTCTAGATTCAGGGAATTACTCTCTCGTTATGCCCACGTTTCCTGAAGTGAATACAATGCGACAACTTCAACCAAGGCCACCCAGCAAAATTTCCTGCAAACTAGCCAATGAGAATCTCACATTGGAACAATGGATTTTAACAAAATTAAGTATGTATGACAAATTTACCCACCATCAAAGCACAACAAAATACATGTACAAATTGCGGGTATTCTGTTGTTTCATCACTCGAACATTATTGGCCAATTTGTAAAAAAAAAAAAATTCTTGGGTAGCATTGGTCGGAGCAGTTGCACCGTAAATAAATATTAATATTGACAAAAACAACTGTGTTCACGATTTCAAAACGGGTTTAGTAGAATGGCAATTAAACTTCACGTCATGCAATTTTGGTCTGAAATCATACTATTGTCTTGTGATACAAAATCAAACACGTCCTGAGCACTCGTTCAATTTGGAATTCACCCATATGATTTCACACCAAATTGTACTCCACTCTTACTCATTATTAAGTGAGAGAGAAAAAACATATTAGGTGAAATCTGATCTGACCTGGAACAGTTCTGGCTGTTTAAATAATTGCAAGAATCTGTCTCAAGAAAGTTGACTAAGGAAATATACCAGTCTCTAGCAATTTACTGTGATATTCCACATGTAAGTTCTTAGTGCTAATGATACTGTGTTGAAAAATAAAATCAATTATTGTTTTACAAAGTCAGTTGTACAAATAACAGAGTGAAATCACACCTTTTGTTGTTTTCGTAAGAACTGTATTCTACACCAAGCTGCTCTACATGACAATATCAGCTGAAATACAAAAACAATGTATAAAATCAGGCCACTATAATAATTTAACTTTGTCAACTTGAAACATTTTCCAACACCTAAATATACATTTAGATTGAGTGGAAATATTCTAATACAAAGATAGTCAAAGCTTTCCATGTGCAGTTGAAAAAAATAGTACAAATAGCATTCATGTTGGTTGGGTCTTAGTCTACCTAAGCAAATTGTTTTATTGATATTTCTTCTAAGCTAATGAATGCAAGAAATTAGGAAAAAAATGCCAAAAGGGAAAGATAAATTTATTTGGAATCTCCCTCTAAGACATGAAAAGAAAATTAGTATCTTAATGAAATTTGAGTCCAATAGACCTCAATGCTCTAAAATACAATCAAACAGATATTTCTTCACCTTGCCATCTTTAGCAAAACCGTCTGATGCTGCTAATCTGTATTGATCCCTGAAAAGCAAGATTTGTAAACAAGAAAAAAATTGGCAAATCAAGAAAAGTAACAAATATTTTCTATTATTCAACTCCTACTCTGCTTTGTAGACACCAAGATAATCATGTTTCCCAAATAGTCTGTGCAAGCCCTCTGAAGTCATGTTTCACTGGGATCTTAGAATGCAAGCACATGAGGTTGGTTGGACTTTAATTTATCATATTCTATTGAGAAACCAGTTCTGGAACTTGGAACTTGGAACTTATACTCCCAAATAGCTCTAGGCTAACACTGGGAGATATAAAATAACAAATTCAAATAAAAACAATAATCGACAATGAATATATAAAGACCAAAAGAAACAGCGAAAGCAAACAGTTCAAAGTCTTTTCAGGTGGTTCGGGGTCTTCATGTTCTGAATGTCCCACATGGCTAGTGACTTAAAAGAAGTGATTGTCTTAGCTTGGACTGTTTGAGTTGACAGTTTGTTCCATACCCGAACAGTTCGTACAAACGGAGAATAACTGTACGCCAAAACACTTGGGTAGGGCTGGAGCATAGCATGATGGGTGATTTGGTTGTTCAGGTTAAAAAACTGTGAGAAGAGACCATGGTCATTTCCTGGCCTTTTTTCAAAGCTGGGCACAGGCTCCAGCTGCTGGCAACATTCACTGCAAACAAAACAGTGGTGTTCGTTCTCTAAAAATAATGCTGGTAACCCTGGTGGTTCATCATCAAATTTATTCGCTACAGCGTCTTCTTCTAAAATTTCCAAAAGAAGAAAGAACACAACAGGGTGAAAGCTGATGGCCATGTTGTCTTCCCTCAACTTGTCAAGGCAGAGAAGTCTGGTAATGACTAGTTCCAGGAGAAAACCACATTTCAACCAAACACTGTAGGAGTTAGTGTTCTACTGGAAAACTTAACAAAAGAACATGACCTACGTAAATGTATTCATTCCCTAAGTTTTGATGCTATGCAATACAAACAAACCTTATTATTCTAGATGCCAGTTTCAACCTTCCCCTTTGAATGAGACTGAGAGCTGCAAACACTTTACTCTGTGCTGCAAGTATCGGATTCCCTAACCTTATAGCAACCAACAGCTGATGATGTGAAATCTGACCAGCTTTCTCAGACTGGAATGAATTTAGAAAATCAGACAGTGTAAATATAACCTTCATGCAAGATGAATTTGCAATAGGTGACATACAGTATATCTTTCTAGCCAAGCACTGATGCTCCAGTAATTGGGGAGACTAAATCAAGTGAACTGACTAAATCAACTCAAATCACAGGGTTGCTTAAGATTTTAAGTATAGACGGCACTCCGGGGGTAACAACACCATTATTTCGGCAAAAACTTCATGCTAGCCCACATTTAGAGCACATATAAAAGAAGACAATAAAGTACATTTACAGGACAATAGATCAGGACAATAGAGGAATACGGATTTACATATTTGGCTTACCATGACGTTCTTGCCATTATTTCCCAACATTTTCTGTATGTTACTACACCAACTTTACAGCATGATCATGCGATCACTTGCAGCATGATCAACATGTTATATCTTGATTATTTCTTCACATTTTATGACAAAAGCAAACAACAATCAAACGATGCACAACGATTACCTGCCTAATGATGAAATATGAACGGAAATTATACTTTGATGCTACAACAATATGCATGAACACTCCTTAAAGGGGAAGTATCACGCTATTTTTAGTAACACATTGAGAATCAAAACTTTGCTTTTCAGTTGATACATGTACCAATTAAAGGTAAAATAATGGTTAAAATTTGTTTAAAGGTTTACTGTAATGCAAAGAAATTATACTCATAGGATTTTGGAGGCAGACAACTTAGACAGGGATCAGTTCAAACTTGAAAACGTCGGCCTAACATTTTTAAGTTTGAATTGAATTTTCGTGTTGCAATTCTCTAAAAATGGATTTTAACATGTATTTCAATTTGTCCTTTTATTCTAAATTCACTTTATTTAGAATGTAGAAATGTAGAATTTACAATGTAGAATAGATTTGAAGATTTTAACAACCTGTTTGAAGCCAGAATGTAGTGAATTTTTAGCAAAAATCTAAACTTCCATGATACTGCCCCTTTCAGTTTCAGTGTTTGAAAATGTAGCAAGAATTACAGCTTGCACAATTACACTTCTAAACTATGCACAATAGTATGAAGGCCCTTAGGGAAGGTATCTTTCCCATTAAAGAAATTCTCAATGTTTGAAAGTTGAGAAAACAAGTTTAATTTATGTTACTGGTAAGTTCGTACATGTAGGTTTACCCTGTCACTCTTAGTCTCAAATTTTGAGACTAACAGTGACAGGGTTCAAAATAGCAGCCGGCTGCTGGCAACAGCCGGCACTTTGGTCACACATGCCGGCGATTTTTCATGGAAGCAATAGAAAATTATGTCTATTGATTGGCGAAAAAATCAGCCTTGGGAAAAAAAGCCTATAAATTCAGGCTAAAAGCTCTGATTTTATTTTGAACCCTGAGTGATGGAACTGTTTGAAAGAATTACTACAGTACAATGTACCTACATAACTGTGTAGATGTTCTCCCATAGCAGAGTAAGCCCCGCCTAAAGTTGATAGCCAAGCCATTACATCCTGCAGTTGCATGTACTCCACAAGACCAACAAGGAGTAGTTTAGACCTGTGGATTAAACACAACAGTCATAAAGCTGTATGAAAAGCAGAGCTGGCATTACAAGGGCTGAAACCATTGCACGCAATTTAATCTGACTGTACACCAACAGACCTCAATAACTTAAGTTAAAGCAATTCAACAACAAGATTGACATTTTCAGTGATCACTTACATGCATGATGAGGTTCTAGCTGTCAATCACAATTCTAAACTTAATAAAATTAATATTTACAAGCCAGGGTAAAAAGTAAAAATCAACTGTTTTCGACACTAGGTCATTATTTTAGCCTTGTCAATATTTTGACACTCTAAATCTAAGGGATTAAATGTTATTGACATTAAAATGTATAGCATAAAAGTTTTTTTGACTTACCACTTGAGATCAGATTCCAAGGACAAAAATATCATTGGCTGAATATTGATGTAACTGTTAATTTTACCAGCTCCAGAACTGTTTTTCTTTGTCTTCCCTTGAATGTGAACTGAGCATCCTCTCCCAAGTTCGAGCTGCATGCTGTGAAGGCCACCTTTCTGCCCCTCTGCAGATACTTAATAAAATGTAAGAAAGACAATCATTCAGTCATCTATGACTGTCTTAAATTCCCTGCCATGACTTTCAACTTCAAAATTAATGAGAGCTGGAAGAAACAATTTAGATTATGAAAATCTAATCCATAGTCAGATATCAAAACCAGCACACATCAATCTCATACCTCAAGTCTTTGTTGGATCATCATCACCAACAAAAGATCCTTTAGGGTTTATCATTTTGATTGACATTTTCAAACAATATTTATACCAGTGACTGGAAGTAATTTGGTGAACTCCAAGATGGCAAAGTGAGAACTCAAATGAATTAAGTACAATTCAAGCAAAAGCACAATGGCTAACAGATCAAAACCTTGTAGAGTCACTCATTTTTTGACTGCTGGAGAAGTGCGACAAAGACTTGCGGTACCAGATAGTCATAACAAATGTCCATCTGTAAATTTCATGGTCCCAGATAACATACATGACTACCACCACACCATTACCCCACCCCTCCCATCAGTGAACTATAGCTTTGGAAATGCCAAGTAGAGAGGTCTTTTGAAAGCCAATTTTCCAAAGAATGGTATGAGGCAAAACTGGGAGGGGTGAGGAGGGGGTGGGGCTCTAAACCTTCCAAGAGACAGGTAATGACAAATTCAAAAATTATAGGTGGGGGTAGGGGTAGGGGTGGTAATGATCACCTTCTCACCCTCTCAAAGAGGACTTTGTCATCCTTTCTTACCATCTCTCTGATAACTTACAGGAGGAGGGGGGAGGGGGGCTGGGTCCACACAGCTCCTGGAGTGATTAATTGATGACAATGGATCATCTGAATACCAACTGATTAATCAATAACAATCAATAATGACAATTAGTTACTGTAATTTCATAATTCTATGGAATGCCACCTGGGGCTGTCAGTCAACTTCGGGAACTCTTCCAGCAATGCTCAGAATTTTGATTGATGGAAGCCAAAATGTAGTTTGTCACTTGAAGGTCAGATCCTACCCGGGCACAGATTTATGAAAATCGCAGTAACTGTCATCGATTGCCATCGGCCAATCGACGACCAATCAATAAACCACAATGATCCTCATCGATTATTATTGAACTGATCGATGGCGATGAATACTACAACCAAAAATCAGTAATCTTTTGGCTATCAATTGGTTATCGATTTCCAATCACGGCAGTCAACCGGGTCAATGTAAAAATCGATCGTTGTCGAGAAAATTCGGCAGATATCCGAAATCTGAGTACGCATCGTCTCTGTCATGATCGATTTGCTGTTGGTTAAAAAGTTTTACTTAACTGCGGGGTTCTCTCACCTTGTTTTTCTTCTAATAATCTCAGCTGTTGAAACAGCCATGAAGATAAACCAGCGCAAAAAGTGTTCGAAGTGTTGATTTGATACCAAAGTATTTTTCCCAAAACAGGATTAACACTGAAGTAGGCAAGTGCTTCGAAAGGAAAATTTCCATCGGGTTGCTCCACGATCGCTGCACATTTTACAGTCTCTCTGTACAACTCTTCATAAGTGATATCAGGGCTGTTGAATTTTGCAAATATTAAGGCTGTTTGCGGCTTCAAACTCGGAAAATTGTTGGGCATTTGTCAACACAATTTTCAAGACAGCAAAATCTCAGAGCAACACTCGTTTCCAGTAGCTTTCGGACGCGCGGTTGAAACTCTATGAAAGCCAAAAACGATTTAAATTTAGAATGCCAGAAAGTAAATTGACGATGCCTTTGGAAGATTTTTGCTGCAAAAATGTTTGTTTGTAATAGAAATAACAAATTTCACGAATTACAAGGTTAATTATGATGAATCTTTCTTTAAATATTTTAAAAATCACCGTCTTGCAATAGGGTTGTCAGGATGGCCGAGCGGTCTAAGGCGCCAGACTCAAGGACAAGTTCCTTCCCATGATGCATGGGATTGGGCGTTCTGGTCTCCGAATGGAGGCGTGGGTTCGAATCCCACTTCTGACATATACCCATATCTTTTTTCAACTTTCCTTTTTAACTTCTGCGATGTTTTCCACGGTCTTAGTTCTTTCTTGCTTTTTTTTTTATTTTTAAAAGTGAAGCAAATGTGTTTGCCTTGTAACACTTTTAAATTTTATGAGAACTTAATGTGTTAAAATAACTATTTGGGAAACTTTCAATTTTCGTTTGTTTAAAGTATTTAAAAAATATATATAATTTCAAAAATATATTTACTTCTGAGCAAAAGCAAGAATTTTGAAAGGCAAAAAGAAAAGAAAATAAATAAAAAAGGAAGGAAACTCATTGGCTCAGGGCACCATGCTCAGGGCAGTCACAGAATTTCTCCGCGGAGTATTGGGAACGATGGTTTGAACAATTGCAAACAAGAGACGCTCGTTGCACCGACCGAATGCCAATGCTTTTGGCGCGAAGCGGGTTCAAGAAGGTTTTTAAAAAGAGTTGTTTGTCGATTACAATTAAGCTTGATATTGCTGCTTCGAGCTTTCGAGCCTCAGAAATCCCTTTGGTAACAAGACTACCCAGAGGATGACTGTGAAGTTTTGAAACCATAGAAATACTGTGGTGTAGCGTTGTGGAAACAGAAGATTGGAAGATCGCCACGAGGACTTCTGCCGTAAGCGAACCGGTAGGCAAGCTGTGTTTCATGAGCTCATGTTGACTTATTAAGCCTTTAAAACTTGACATAAAGCTTTAATGCCAGTTATTACAAATTATGCCTGGTGCTTGTAGCCGATATAACGCGCATTCTAATTGGCTAAGTGCTAGGGCATTATTCTCCCGTATTAATTTTACGAATGATACAAAAGCAAAACAAATCAAGTTGCTTGGCAACGGGCGAAAGGATAACTGAAAAGAAATCATAGTCCCTACAGGAATTGAACCTGCAACCTCCATAACACTGGTCTGATTCCAGGCATATCCAATTTCGATAATCGACGACAGTTGATATCAATCAATACCAATAAAATATTGATATTGATAACTGATGACCAATCAATGGCCAAGATTCGTGTGGTTATCGATTGGTATCAATTTTCAATAAGTAGTAGATAAAATATGAGCGGGAGATCTGTATGGGCATTTACAATGGCGAGCCAACATGTAAACGTCCATACAGATCGGACGCGAATATATTTTATCCTGCTTGTGAAATGAATACATTAAATTGAATGCAATATTTTGTATGTTCTGTTTTAATCTGTAAAATTAAATTCTATGATGAAAATATGTCCATTTTGTTATTCATTTTAATCAGTAGAGATCTGTATCAAAAGTTAATTCTACTGTTGATTTGTATTGGGGTTTACAGTTGTGTACATGTGATCTGAATACTGTGCTGGGATTGGTTTGCACCCTCATGAATAATTAAGGGTTGTGAATCATCCTTGTTACCAATATCATCAGGAGTGCCTCAGGGATCCATTTTGGGACCATTATTGTATATATATATATATTGTTTATATATTAATATAATATAAATACAGCCCCTAAAGCTATGCACTCAAGCACCACTGTACAACTGTACGCTGATGATATGAAATGCTTCAGAATTATAGATAACATCAATGATGTTCAACAACTTCAAAGTGACCTATCAACCTTAAATGATTGGTCAGTTGATCACTTTATGAAGTTTAATTCAAAGAAATGCAAATATCTTGCAATCTCAAGGAAAAGGAATATTGTGGATTCTGTCTATACACTTAATGGCTCACAGATTATGTCTGTCACATCTGAGAAAGACCTTGGTGTAAATGTTTCTTCTAAGTTATCTTGGAATAATCACATTGACATCATCATTAGTAAAGCCAACAAAATGTTGGGCATGATCAAAAGAACTTGTACCAACGAATGTGATGTGAAAACATTAATAGTTTTATACAAATCACTTGTTCGATCACAGCTGGAGTACGCTTCACAGGTCTGGTCACCTCACACCAAAGAAAAGATTGCTGCACTTGAGCGGGTACAAAGACGTGCAACTAAATTCATCCTGAAAACTGACTTATGTTATCCTGAAAGACTTGTTAAACTGAAACTTTTACCTTTAGAATATAGGAGAGAGATTTTGGATCTGTGTTTTTTCTTTAAGTGCCTGAAAGGTTACATAGATTTTGATGTGTTGTCATATGTGAATTTTAAGACACCCAAATATAACATCAGAAATAGTGAAGCTATGCTGGTGAAGGGCCTAATTTTAAAACCAAGGTTTTTAAGTTTTCCTTTTTTAATCGTAATGTAGACCTGTGGAATTGCCTACCACTAGACACCAGAACAATTGAACATTTTTCATCATTCAAGAAAAGTGTTAATAATTTTTATCTTGATAAATTTAATGTAAATAAGGATAGGTTTTTATAATTGATTGATTAATTAATGATATATTGTATACTATTTGTGATATTCCGAGGCAGTTTATTTTTATAAGGAACCTTCGTGTTCTGTGTAAACTGACCTAATTATTCAGATCTTGTGTTTTTATAGTTGTTTTGATTGTTGATTTGTCTTTGGCTTGTATTGTGTGTTGAGATCTGAATAATTAAAGTTGAGTAAATAAAAAATAAATAAAATAAATAAATGAAACTTGCAACAATCGATAGAACTTCTTGCATAGACGTAAGGACACAGAAAGGCAATGACTGGCAAGTGAGTAATTTGAGTACACATGCAACAGGGTATATTCTTGCATTGAGAAGACTGGGTTAGAATTGTTTTATAAATTTGGTGTCCAAGGCTTCCTAAAAAAGGCAGATGATCGGACAGAACGCATGTGCGACGTCTGTTCTAGGGTGCTGTGCCAATCGAGCCAATCTATAAACACTGTACGGCTGTAGGTCAGTAACAACTGGCGACCCCTTACTGTAAGTTTAACATGCACTCAGGTTTTCATAAAATACTACATGTACATGTACATGTAGGTTTTTCATTGACATGATTGTTCAAAAGTACTGTGGACTGCACAGGTGACAGATCATGTAAGCAACCAATGCAGAATTTGTGTGATACACCTGTACAGGTGAATATAATAGGTGTCTCTTTCACTAAATCATTCATCTAATTGTAATTGATTTTTGATTATTTGACACAACCATGTTTTCGGAAGCCACCAGTCATGTGTTGTGGCTAAAGACTGTGGATTTCCTGTAGGTTGTTATAATTTGCCTCGGATTCCATGGAGTTGTTTTTCATTGCCTTTCTTAATTCATATACATGTAAATGCAACAAGGAGAATTATCACTGTCTTCATCTGCCACATACGGGCTATTGCTATCTCCAAATTGGGTGACCCTAAAACACTGACCCCTGGTCCATAGACCCCCCTATGGACCAGGTCAACAGACTACCCCTACGCGGACCCCCTCTGCAGACCACCCCCAAAACAACATAAAAATACAAACAAAAATGAATAACACATAGTACTGGTTGTCTGCACTCATGTCAGCAAAATTTTCAACCTTTACGCTCTTCAAATTTAACAATCTCAGGCTAGGGTGCAAGGTGTGACAATCACATGGCTTGTTGTCACTTCCTTAACGGTGGCGTTCTATGGAAGACTGCAGTTCTTTGAAAAAGAAACACGAGTATAACTTGCCATCTTTAATAATATGTTGCTGGTATGCTTTGGTAAGGAGAGCTTGGTCTTATTATTATAGATTATTCTATTTGATTCTCTCCAGTTGTTGGGTGTTTTATTGGGTATTCTTGATTGTGTCTCAGCACCTTCCCGCAACTTAGACACACTACACTCTCCTCAACACGTGGGCAGTTCCACCTTCTCCTCAGTTCTGATGATGTTCTGGTCTGCTGGCACAGCTATGCCATTATCACAGTATCTTGATATTTTTTTTCTTCTTGAGTACATGTATGTGATCCCTCTGACACTGTGACATTAATAAATTGATGGATGATGGTCTGTACAAGGGTTTTGGGGTAGTGCAGTTGAGAGGTCTTTTTGAGGTGTCCACATTCAGGGTGGATGAGCTCCCAGGTGGATGTGAGTTAAATTACACGGTTAAGCATTGTAATCAATTTAACAGCGCCCATTTACATTTTTCTCATCAACATGGCTCTGGATCTGGTAATGTTTATAACAGCCCAGGGTCTGTTGGTTTCTTGTATACCTTCATGTCCAGCCAGGTACCGTTCCTGATTACTGTAGAGACCCACAAATGTCGTTTGAAATCAGGGGTGCAGCTTATCTGTGAGACCATTTGGTGAATTCCCATTTTCATGGAAAAGTACATTAAATACAGTTTAAATGCTACGTAAAACTAAAACAGAATACTGGTAATTGCTTTTGCAAGTTTGCCTCCTAAAAGAGCCGTTGGTGATACAAGTATAATTTTAGTTTATTTCAAGCTCACATTTCTTGCTGTTAAATGCTTTGTGGTTGCTTTTCTTGAACTGGTGAGCGTCACACATAGCGTTGAAGACAGCCTTTAATTTCAACAACAATTATTGATCCTCTGTAGCGCACAGATCATCTTATGTTATGCAAGAGTACCAAACCAAAACGTTAAAATGGCACCAAACTGTATTTATTGATGAACCAATGATTGCACGTAAAAACTGAACAGAATGTAAACAATGCACTAAGCTAATTTAACCGCTTGAGATCTCCAAGACAAAGCTAATAAACGTCTCTGATGACTGAGAACGCGATAAAGGATAATTACAGACATTTGATCGGTAACTAACATACAGTCTGTACAGTAAAGGTAAAGAGAGCATGTGAGGTTAGTTCGGTGTAAGAAAATGTAGTACAAAATGATAGATCAATGAAGAATCATACCTCTTTTCCCGGTAAATAAGAGAATGGGCCTTTTCCATACGGCCTCACCCCTAAGACTAATACGCCTGTCTATCACACAATACGAAACCAAAACAAAGAGCGCTTTCACAACATCCTCAATGAGCAAGAAAATACCATGCTATTGTCAAGTATTCTCGTGGTAAATGGCCAACTGTTTCTTTGCCAGTGAGCACTTTGATGGGAAATTTGGTGAACAGATTACCAAACTCTCCATGTGCTATGAGTTTTTACAGACGCATGGCTCCCAATAAGCTGCAAACAGTGGAAACAAACTCAAACATCTCCATTTTACTTCAGAGTAAACAAAACCAAAAAGTTATTGTCATTGCCCTAGCCTCAATCAAGCTTTAAAAGATAAACCAATTATTGTCAAGCGCATTCTGTTGCCACATCTTTTCCGGTGTCCAGTCTTCCGTCATCTGAACTAATGCGTGGCTACCTAGCTATGGACATTCAGAACAACCATGCAAAATTCTACAAATAGCTGTCCACTGAACAAAGAAATACCTTTCAACAAAATTAATAATGGAATGGCATCGATCATAATGTCTGAGTTACATTAGTACATTGAAGAACACAAGGGATCAACAGTTGGAGACCATTAACATGATATGGAACCAGACAACATCAGGCGAAGTTTTAGCATTTTAAGAAAGTGCCAGGACAAACTCGCTTGTCTTATTTTTGAAATGCTTTTTATCAAGGAACTGAAACCAATGGTAAACAAACAGCGTAACTCAATCCGAAGTTATTTCTTTAAACAGTTTTTTTAGCTCAATTACACTTTAATTATTTTTATTGCTTTAATTCCGTCATTCAACTTTAAAGGAATGGACAATGTCTAGCGTGCGTCCATCCAATTCGGGATGCACGCGGATAGTTGGGAGAGCACGAAGGTAGCATAAGAGATGCTCGAGGCGCAGCCGAGAGCATCTCTAGCTACCCAAGTGCTCTCCCAACTATTCAAGTGCATCCCGAATTGGATGGACGCACCGGCTAGACATTGTCCATTGCTTTTATAACATAGCGAGACATTTTTCGCGCTGAAAAGTCGCTTTTTCTGTACTGATCAAATTACATATTCTCTTAACCGCGCGGGTGCATACTAAAAATAGAATGACTTGTTTTTCAAAAACACATTTACTTTTACATGCTTACATCTGCGAGTGACAAAATAAGTGTATCAAAATACCACACATAGGCCTTCCAGCTTAAAATATTTAGTTAAGATGTCAAGGAAAAAGTTTCTTTAAAATCACCATTCAAAATGATGCATGCTTTAAAACATCTTGGGTCTTACGAGTCATTTTGAAGGGGTCGCCGAAGAGACCACGACTTGCATATTTTGAATCGTGCAGTTGCTGAAAATGGAGTCGAAATTACACGACAATTTGAAACTCACTCTTGATCATAGAAACATACCAGTTAGTGTTTTTCTTGGTCTTGTTTGATTGTTTATCTTCGAATATTTTTTCGTAATCCCGCTCGGATAAATTTGCGAAGCGGTTGTTTTCACTGGTAGCACTTTCGCTTTGTTGATCTTTAGACGCTTCCAATACTTCTGCAACCATTTCAGACACGTTTTTTAGGTCTTCAAAGTCATAGAAACACCCTACCTCAGATGCTGGGTTGACCAGCCATTATAATACCTAACGTTAAGTTAAAAAAGCTGTGAAAAAAGTTTTGCTGGCAAGAAATTTCATTGACACTGACGTCAGCCTGAACCATCTCTATGAACCATCCGTTTCTTTTTCATAAAATATTAGCCAATAAGAACGCGCGTTAGAATGTAGCTATGTTATAATATCAAATTTTAACATTCATAAAATTCTAATTGAAAATGACCTCAAAGTTGTCGAAATATTTTTCTCTTTTACTGTTGATTTTTATTACAAAGTCATTATCCAAACAACTACTGTAGTTGTTCGGTTATGAGGCGTATCATTTTACAAGTAAAATCTCAACCTCAGGGTGCGTCTTATAGACAAGTGTTTCAGTAAAACTGTCTCAAAAAGTCCCAATTAACCCCCCTCCCCCCCCCCCCCATCCCCACCCTTTTTTCTTCAGCAAAAAAAACATGATGGCCAGCCAATTGAAATTGTTATCTTTTATTTTCTTTTTGTTTGGTGTACGCTAAGGAATAAGAAAATAAGTACAGGTCATACATACAACTAATACCTGTCGTCATATCAGAATGTCTTGTTCAGCATGGCACAAAGTCAGAAATGTAATGTCAAGCCCACTTTTGTCTTTTTCTGTACATGTAGGTAGAAGTTCGTTGAAAGAAAGGATTACAAGTGATTGAAAGACCAGCCTTGTGGGTAAAGTCTAATGTACTTGTCAAACTTCGATCACCTGGCCTGCAAGTGATTGTCCTTTATGGTGCTCTCCACATGGGTAGCTGCCTATATGAACATAACTGCAGTATTAGGATTAGTTAATAAGTTTAATTATTTTCAGTTCAGTTTAATTCTTTTAAGCTCATTAACTCACTTCCTTTAAACTGACAACAGTTTCTGTTTCTACACGTTGTGTGCAGTTTCAAGCTCCAAACACGCACCACACTGTGGTAGATGGCTTTAACGATTTAATAACATTAGCATTAGTTTATCTTAAAGTAAGATGATCCCAGCACTCACTTCAACTTTATAGTTAACTGAGGGCAGTTTGTGTGTTTGCACCTTGTGTGTAGTTTGCAGCTGCTAAGCCACACCACACTGTGGTAGATGGCTTTAACGACTTAACAAGATTAGCATTAGTTTACCTTAATCTAAGATCATCCTAGCGTTGACTGACTTAGTTAACTGACAGCAATTTGTATTTCTTCACCTTGTGTGTAGTTTCCAGCTGCTAAGCCACACCACCCTGTGGTAGATGGCTTTAACGACTTAACAAGATTAGCATTAGTTTATGTTAATCTAAAATCATCCCAGCATTCACTGACTTAGTTAACTGACAGCAGTTTGTGTTTCTGCACCTTGTGTGTAGTTTCCAGCTGCTAAGCCACACCACACTGTGGTCGATGGCTTTAACGGTTTAATAACTTTAATTAGCATTAGTTTATCTTAATGTAAGATCATCCCAGCATTCCCTGACTTAATTAACTGACAGCAGGTTGTATTTCTGCACCTTGTGTGTAGTTTCCAGCTGCTAAGGCACACCATACTGTGGTAGATGGCTTTAACGATTTAACAACATTAGCATTAGTTTATGTTAATCTAAGAGCATCCCAGCATTCACTGTAGTTAACTGACTTCAGTTTATGTTTTTGCACCTTGTGTGTAGTTTGCAGCTGCTAAGCCACACCACACTGTGGTAGATGGCTTTAACGATTTAATAACATTAGCATTAGTTTATCTTAATCTAATATTATTCCAGCATTCACTGACTTAGTTATAAACTAACAGCAGCTTGTGTTTCCGCATCTTGTGTGTAGTTTCTAGCTGTTAAGCCATGCCACACTGTGGTAGCAGGGTCATAATAATTTTAGGCAAACTCAACTGCAACTGGGAATGTGTGATTAAGTCTAGTAAGGTTGAGTTCTTGCTGTAGTATTAGTTTGTCACTTTTAGATGGAATGTTTTTGTGTGCATTGGTTGGGATCTTCATTCTGTTTTTATTCTTTTGGGGTTTTGGCGTTTTCATAGCATGCGAGGTTAGGGTATAGTTTAATTATATATTGTTAACAGTACATTGTATTTGCTGACATTAGATGGACTTGGAGAGTAGCAATATAGCTACTTCGATTGCAACAACAGTCTAATAATGTTTTTAAGATATGGTTAATAAAATTTTCAAGAAATAATGTGGCACCTTTGCCGCCATTTAGGTAAAAATGACATGGTAAATTGACATTATCTCTCATGCGCACTAGGGCTATCATGGTAGGGATTTTACAAAAGGGGTGTTTCTGCTCGTCAACAGAGATTTCGCTCCTTTTGACCAGTTGGTAAAAATTTGAGGGTTTAATGTTGCTTATTTGCAATAATAAGCATGGCACCATATTGCAGTTTTATTTTACATGTAGCTGTGGTTGTTAGGGTGTGGCATGGTTTATTTTTGCACTTCCTGATTGCCGGGTAGAAAACACAGGTCACAGTTTAGAAAACCCCAAACCTAACCCTAACCGTAAGTCTAACCCTAAGCCTAACCCCAACCTATGATCTGTGTTTTGTATCTGTCATTAATTTTTGCTGATGAATGTTTGAGTGCCTGTAGTTTGCTGAACGCTGGTGACGAGGCACAAGGACTCATGGTACTAGATTGGCGTGTCTTTTTAAACTTTTTGCCTCCATTATAAGGGGTGGAATCTCAAGGTCCATGATTTTAAAGTTCAGAAGCACATTAGGAAGTGCTAATGCTTGGTTGATTGTAAGAATTAGACAAGATATTCCTACCCAGGCTAGCCATCTATTTTTTTAGGTTTGCTTGGACTTGAACTTCATCATTTTTATTAGAAGTCCCTGACAAGGCACAGTAATAGTCCATTTTTTTTACTGTTTGATGATACATGTACAATAATTATGTTCTTGTTAAATGGACCGGGGACTATGTTGACCAAGCATTCTCATAGTATAGCAATGGCATAGGGAAGGGAAACTATATTGTGGCATTAACAATTCCAGACAAAATTAAGGAAATAAAATAATTTTTAACTAAAATGAAATAAAAGCAATTTAAACTTGAATTTGTTCACATTTGTGTAGTGTTTTTATTTCGCTTTAAATTAAATGGAAAATTTATTTAAATTAATTTCAATTAAAAAATTAAATTTGAAATGAAAACGAAAACGAAAAGAAAAACTGAAAAATCTCAAAATCAAATCAACGTTTACAATAAGAAAGAAGACATACAACAGAACATCTAATCTCAATTTCAATTTTAGTTTGCTATAAAACTGATGGGGTGTCAAAATAGCAAATTAGTTAAAATTGAAAAGAAATCTGATTCGATTTTCAGAAGTTTGGTTTTGTATATGCATGTCTTCAATTGATTGTCAATATTCGATTTTGATTTTATTAGAGAGGTGGGGTAGTTTTTCATTTTTTATTTCTGGTTTTTATTTGTAAATTCCATTTTTAATTCCATTTTTTTTTTCAACTTAATTTAAAGCACAATTAAAATGAATTAAAACACGGAATTGAACCTTAATTAAATCTAATGTTTGTGAGATTTTATTCTAATAACATTTGATTTTGTTTACGTTTTAATTTTCATGAAAATAAAGAACTTTTTTTATATGGTTTTCCTCTGCGTGTCGTTGTTCAAATAACAATAGAAATAATGTTTTTGGAGTTTTTAGAAGCAATTAAACATCATTTCTAGACTGTTTTTTTAAATAGGCAAAGTTTCAGCCAAACTGAAAATTTGACCCAAAACCATGGGTTAACCCCTTTGGGTTTTGGTCAAAATTTCAACTTTGCTGAAATCTTGCACACAGCTCAAATAAGACTAGAAATAATGTTTTGGGAGTTTTTAGAAGCAATTAAACATCATTTCTAGACTGTTTTTTCAAATAGGCAAAATTTGACCCAAAACTATGGGTTAAACCCTTTGGGTTTTAGTCAAAATTTCATTTTTGCTAAAATCTTGCACACAGCTTAAAGAAGACTAGAAATAATGTTTTGGGAGTTTTTAGAAGCAATTAAACATCATTTCTAGACTGTTTTTTCAAATAGGCAAAGTTTCAGCCAAACTGAAAATTTGACCCAAAACCATGGGTTAACCCCTTTGGGTTTTGGTCAAAATGTCAACTTTGCTGAAATGTTGCACACAGCTCAAATAAGACTAGAAATAATGTTTTGGGAGTTTTTAGAAGCAATTAAACATCATCCCTTGACTGTTTTTTAAAAGAGGCAAAGTTTCAGCCAAATTGCAGTTTTGACCCAAAACCACGGGTTATCCCTTTTTGGTTTTGGTCAAAATTACAACTTTGCTGAAATCTTCGACACAGCTCAAATAAGACTAGAAATAATGTTTTGGGAGTTTTAGAAGCAATTAAACATCATTTCATGGCTGTTTTTTCAAATAGGCAAAGTTTCAGCCAAATTCAAAATTTGACTTAAAACTATGGGTTTTGGTCAAAATTTTAACTTTGCTGAAATCTTGCACACAGCTCAAATAAGAATAGAAATGTTGTGAGGGGGGCGCGGGCTCAGTTTCCTTCACCCCTCTGTACGGATCTGCATTTTGACAGAAAAAGTACCGAGGTTGATAAACCTTTATTGAAAAATGGTACCCTTTTCACATACCTACTTAAGTACACTGCGTCTTTTTCTAAACTGTTTGAAGCACTATAGGAAGAGAGATGACCAATACTAAAATGGCATATTTCCTGCCTTTCCTATGCCTGAGCCGATATAGTGTACGCACAATTAACAGCACGTTGTTTAGTCTCGAGTCAGGCACAGATTTTCAACCAATGACATTTCGAAAGATTTAATTGGGGTTTTGCACAGCATCGGCGAGTACACAACAACTCCTAACGCACAATTTAAAGCCAAGGCCATGTTTATTTGCGAGATTCACCATAGTTTCTTACCAGGATGCTCCTATCACTACCACTTAGTATCTAACTACGACAATTGAAGGTTATCAAACAGTTCAAAAATTCATCATTCTTGAAATTTTCGGTATGGCCTCTTGTTAGCAAACGGGGTCCCCACAACGTATTCTCAAGAAAATTAAACCAAGCCAGTCATCGCTGAAAATTTCTTTCCGTGTTTTCGTAAGTAAAACAGCTCACTCGGAACCTCTGGATTGCCAACGTTAATCATTACAGCATATTAATGTTAGGAAGCGTTAACATCAGCTTGACGTTAAGAAAGCTTAGTTGTGGATCCAGATGTTCCAAGTTCACTTAGAACTGAGCATTGGGTGGTCTGTGCAAAGGTTCTATACGACTTCATCAAAACTAGTAACTGTATCTGGCTTGATTTAAGCTTCGAAATTGCAAACAGTGGATATTTTGGAAATCTGCCCACCGTTAAATGTTGAGTAATACTTACACACTACACACCGTCATTGTAAATAACAAAGAAAATTATAAATTATGTGTAACTACTTCATTCTACAACTGATAAGAGCACCCCGTGAAACCAAATCCAACAGCCAGTCACTGATTGTTTTCACAACAGAGAATAGTTTAATAAATAATGATTGAAAACGCTTTTCGGATGTTTGAAGTGCCAAAATCGAAATCATTAGAGCAGAAAAGTCAGTATAAAAGTAATAAAACCTCTGTCAATATTTACCCTTTGCTTTGTAGAAAGCCACGATGCTACTAAGCCACTAAACGCTGCCGGTCATATTTGGAAAACATTGTAAAACAAACGAAACAAAAATGGGGAGAAATTGCCAATTTTAAGATTACATAAGTAGCCCAAAACATAACACTGAATTTCCTTAACTGTGAGCGAAAACTGAAAATTTCAATTTTCAGCTTTATGCTCTTTCTCATCCTACTCAAAGCCGTAATCTGATCTCAAGGAAATGTTATCAGGGGTAAGGTGAGTAAAGAGGCACCTTAAAACATGGGGTCTCCTCTTGGGGGCGTAGGGCGTGTCGCACTGGCAGTAAAAGACTCCTAATATGACGACATGACCTTATGTGATACATGACCAGACTATAAGTAGGGCGTCTCCGCACTCCGCCTTGTTGCATTGACCATGGAACAGGTTTTGTGTGATTGCTCTGGAAACTACCACTGCCTTTAACTGAATAAATAACTACCTCCATGTCAGCCTATAAACCTGTTAAACATGACCTCATGAATAGCACAATGATGGCCTTAGGTAATATGATCTCATGTCCATAAAAAGTTCAACATTTCCTTGAGCGTCGAGAAAATACAGCTGTGAGTAAATTGCACCATCTGTTCCATCTTGTTGAGAATTAATTCAAATATTTCTGTTTACGTTATGTTCAGGCCAACTATGCAATCAATAAGAACCAAAGACGCTTACTGCTGTTCTAACGTGACGCAGTGTTTTAAGAGCCCCGCCCCTGGGATAAAGAGAATCCGGGGGTCCTGGTAAAATTAATAGCGAAAAGGAAAGAACTGACAGTGGTTTTCACTTTCAAATAATTAATACATGTACTTTAAAATAACCGATTAAGTATAGCTAACCCTTTCACTCGATAACTCAATTCTAAAACGACCTAAAGTCGGGATTATTTTCTTCCTTTTCCGTTGTTTAAGTCCTAATACACGACCACTGAGAGTCAGCTAGCTATTTAAAAGTGCGTTCTGGCAGTAGTAATTTATATTATGCTGAAAAAGTGTTTGCGCTAGCAATCCTTAAGGTTTGGCCATTAAGAGGCAGTTATGTAGTTCTCGGCTGTTTGCTGTTCGACATTCGTAATAGCAAATGACTTAAGGCTGAACCCTTTAAATCATGCACACTCTTGATGAAGTCTTCCTCGGCTCCATAAGTCTTTTCTTTAAAGTTGTTCCTGTAGCAGCTGAGTTTCGTCCGCCGGTTTGAAGCAGATATTGTCCTTATCGGTCAGTAAGGTCCCTTTGTTCTCCGAGAATGGCCAAACACCTTCTCGCCCATGCAGTCTCCTTTTCCCCGATCCTTTAACCGGTGAATCTGGAAGAACATGATCATACAACAAAAATAAATTAGACTGTCAACTTAGAGCAACGTAACTACATTTGTTTTAATATATGGTACTTTAATCCGACAATAAGCTCAATTTTCAGTCGCATTGGTGTGAGTCGTGGTTTTGATTGGTTTAAATCCCGTTGTAGCTCAAGCTTGGGCCTTGTTTGAAAAGCTCTAAACTAGTTCTGTGGGATTTTTTCGGTTGATTTAGAACAAGGCCCAGGTAGAACGTGGTATATCATCATAGCCATTCCAACCACTCAAATAATAAAGACCAAGATTATCTACACAGAGAGCTGCCTCACTTCCAAAGGTAAAACGTATTACTGTATCTCCACACATCTTATCCTACATCTATCGCAATCCAGAGCAAGTCTTTCATTCTTGCCTGTGACATTTAGGGCACCAGTTATGTTTTGTTAGCTCCTTAGGGCCAACTTCATTGATACGATGGACGAAATATTTTTTTTTTATCTAGGCTATTGCCCTTACAAATGAAACAGGTGTTTACCCATTGCTACGCTTTGTGTACAACAAAGTGTCTTCTTACCTGTCAGTGTGTAGAAAGAGATAAGGTGAGGCGGACGGCCATTGCTGATTACGTATCCTCCAATCACATGCCGTGTCAGCCTCATGTCTATTTCTACAACTAAAACGTGCCACGGATATTAAACCTTGATGATGGTAGGATACTGAGACAGTGCAGTTAAATCATGCTGAAATTGCTCCCATTATCAGTAAGACGCCCGCGTGGTCAAAAGCAAGTCATGAAATAATCCGTTCTCGGTTTTCGCTACTTAAGGCAAGATACCAAGATATCGTTTCGTCAAGCATCACTTCCCTTCATTTGAACTGTCACCGAAAATACAACCTCCAAATAGCATGGAATAGTTTGAGTCCAAAAATTTATACATTTATGTGTGAGGTTCTGCAGGAATCTTGCTGATCCGAAGTAACTGATATGCTTACCTCCGATAATAGTCGTGTGGGAGGCTCCTCTAAGGGTAAGCCCTCTGCTGTTTAACACGTAAACCGGAGTCCACTACTTAAGGCAAGCAGAAAATGAAAACGTCAACATGAAAAACCAACCCCTGATGGTCTTGCCCCATGGTTATCGCTTGATTACTCGCGAGGGGCACACTGTGGCAAGAAAGCACGCGTTTCAGTAAAAGGCAATATTCCACTTACATATACTCCAATTTCTCTTAAAGCCTCGATGTAACAGCTTTTACATAATATGGGCTAGAACTCTGAAACCCAGACGGGGAGGCTAAGATTGAGAAAAAGATTTATCATTTCCTCACAATTAGAACATTAAGTGGCAATCATGCTGACTCGCTAGCCGAGAATGTTCTATCTCTTCTTTGATAGACTATTTCGACCATAATTGCTAATGCTAAAAGTTCTTGCATCCAAGCACTGTGTGGAAACTTAAAGACTTGTTTCAGGGATTGACCTTAGGGAAACCGCAAAGAAGGGTGGTATAATAACCGTAACCTGGAACGTGACCATCATCATCATCATCATCATCATCATCGTTATCGTCATTGTCACCGTGGTCGTCGTCATCATTATCATCGTCAACGCCAGCTCCGTTTCTCTTTAATGAGGAGAAAAGCATAAAGAGCAAAAATCTTAGTGGACATACATGCCTCCAGAAGGTAGTGAAGGCTGAATGAACCCCTCGGCTTTGGAAGAAACTGACCTGTGGACAATCGAGAATGGTGATATGATGTCCAGGATATCTTCAGCTGAATTCACCATCGGCATCGGCATCCTCATCACCTGCATTATCGCTTCGTCGCTTCGCTGCAGTACTTACACAAACGGCTTGCAGACAACGTTAGAGAGCAGAGTACAGAACAAAACATAGAAGCACAGTTAAAGACATTCAATATATTTTCTAGCTTTTCATTTAACTGGTTTAAATTCAATTTTTAGTGTTCATACTTTAGTTGTCATCGGTTAGTTTTTAGGTTCTTTTAGGTACATTTTAATTTAATTTTTAGTTTATGTCAAGCAATCATTTTATTTTTATCACTTATTAATTAATCATTTTCTTTCAACACAAGCAGTTATTTTTTATATATCTGAAATTTCAGTGCGGTTGATTCAGTTTACTCAGGTCTTACCGCAGTTTCTTCATGGCAGAGCTCCGATTTGCAGTTTCCATGGCATCAGTGAAACCAGTGACAGTGATCCGGGGCTTCTGGCATTTCAATTCAGTATATTTTCCTGATTTTTCTAGAGAGTACTTCTCAAGGGAAAAGCAAGTTTAGTAAAACTGAAAATAAAAAAAAAGTTAAAAAAGGAAAATAATTGTCATCGAAATCTTGCTCTATATTGTTTGGCCGTCAGTAACGTCAACTTGAATTTGTCATAATTGAAAAAATGAGTATTTTTACCATTATAGCAAAGATAATGGGTTTGAATTAAATTAAGAAATGAGACTCAAGTAAAGGAGCAAATAAAGTGGGTCAAAACGTGACTCGGTTTCGACATGGGTTGGAAATGTGAAAGATGTTTTGGGGGTTTCTTTCAGCCCTTTCTTTTAAAGTCTTATTGGAGGGTAACAAACTTCGTGGATTTGAAACACTTTCAATAACACTTACCTGGAAAACTTGTCTTTTGCAAGTCTCCCTGACAACTTTCAGGATCTCAGGTAGGCCGGTATGGCTTTAATGACATCTTAAGGTCTGCCCGTTGACTGAAATGCGGAGCTACGAGCTCACGATAATACAGACAGTGAAATATGCATTGAATTCATTTTTCATAACTGATTTCACCGGTCATTCCAGTGAACATCATAACTTCAAAAAAATAAAAAGTGGAATGTTTTGCCCATTCCTCCTTTGTCATAAAATGACGTGCTGACTTCTCTTTAAGAATCAGTCTCTGTAAGCTTTGGTGAAGTACCGATTACACTACCTTCTTTGGTTTGATGCCCAGTTCATTGTAGATTGTTCTTTTTTGCATTTTGTAACAACTGCCGGAGTGCTTCTTTTTTTTTTGGATCTCAATCAGTCGCAACTTTTCTTCAATGTTTACTTTTCAGCAGTTGGTTAGAAATGCCTGCCATTCAAAGCAAATGTTCATGGGTTTGAATCCCATAAAAATTCCACCGCCGCGCCCTCCCACCCCCCCCCCCCCCTACTTTTTTTTTTTTACTAACCTCGCGAGCTACAGATTCTTCGGGTTATTTCAATGATGTTGGGTCGAGCGTCCAACATGGTTGCAATATCACCTGATGCATCTTTCTGTTAATCTAAACACAATTCTTTTCAGAGCGGGTTAGTCAGAGTAGATTAGTATGCATTACTAATGCAAGCTTACTAGATTGAAGTGGCTGATCCATAGAGATTTTCTCAGCCAAATGGGTTTGAATCCCCTCAATGCCATCAATTAAATCCGTTACAGCGAATGTTATTTACTTTCAACTAATTTTTGTAGAGTATGCTAGAGTAAATAAAAGAAAACAGGCATTTGTTCCTCGTCTAAGATTCATATTCTTAATTTTTCTGTTATGGCAAAGGACGTTACCTTTTTTCTCATTTATATATCATGACAGTTTCTCCAGTAAATTGCTATCATCGTAACCTGAAGACCATGCATGGGCCTGAATCCTTTTCAGAACATTTCTTGAAAATTTTCCTATAGCATGTTCACGTTTTATAAGAAAAGCTCGTGGGTTGGACTCCTATGAAATGTCAGCACGTCGGTGTGTCCTTAGCTACTAACCTGGTTACATAGCTATCCAAGATACCGCATAGTGAGTCACAGCGGATGAGTGAAATCACATTTGGTGGAATGTCTGCTGAAATAAACACAAGCCTCACAAGACCAGTGTCAGTAAGAAATAAAAGGAAGCAACCAGAATCATAATGTGACTAAGTAGGGCATTTTGCATCATGTCTGGACAATTAGGAAAGAACTACACAAACTACAAAATCACGTCAAATGATTCTAATTTTGTAGACCATCAATGCAATTATACTTACAGTTAGGGTCGCGTTCGTGTTCTCTTCACTGGGTAATTTGTCTGGTAGCGCTTTGTCCAAGGGAGCTGAGGACATAAATACACCATTCATATATGTAACCCGCAATATAAAATCATGTGGCTCACCTGAATAGCCTTGTAAGCTTCTGCTTCTTCTAATATTGTTGTTGTTGTTGCTAATAACTCGGAACGTCTGTAATCTTTCGTCTTTCTTCAACGACACTCCACTCTGGTCCCAAATGCATGCGCGTCTCTTCAAGGACACGCCCAAAAATCGTCGAGAAAAAAAGTGCTCCGAATGCACCCACGAATGCATCGTCGTTACTCGGAGTAACTGTAGTCTTCCGCGTTTCTTCAGGAACGCGCCAAAGAAAGTATGCGCATCTCTTCAAGGACACGCCCAAAAAACTTCGAGTTAAAAAGGCTTATCCAAGTGGACCCTCAATTGGAGTGTAATCACGATTAGCGTAAAAAAAGACTTTTTCGGAAAAGTCTTTTTTTACGCTAATCGTGATTACTCTGAGCGACTGTAATCTTCCGCGTTTCTTCAGGAACGCGCCGACGAAAGCATGCGCATCTCTTCAAGGACGCGCCCAAAAACGTCATCGAGAAAAACGGTGCAAATAGTCCATCAACTGGATTCCTTGGAAAAGGACTCTCTTGCCCATCTGAGACGTGGAGATCGACGTTGACGTAAACTGTGAACAAGAAGTCGCTGAAAATGAAATTCTGTGATCAGATGAGTTAGTAGTTTAAAAGAAAACAAAGACAACTTGATGTGTCAAACTTTATTGATTAAATTTGTCAGTTACAGTTTGCGATGCGTGGATTACGAAGAAAAATTCCTGAAAAGAAATTACCTGAAACAAAATCAGTTAGTCGCTTATTGCGTAGCTTTAGATGAAAGACAGACAAACTTACTGTTTTCAGACTTTATTCAAATCATCTGTTAGTTATTACAATACACTTAAGTTAAATGCGGTAGGGTGCGCTCCTTAGCAATTTAGCTTCCAGAGAAACCAAGGGGTGATCATACGTCCTTAAAACTCGACGTCTCGAATGAAACACCCCAGGGAATCCGGAATACGCAGACTGACATTAACGGCTTGCTGTCGATACGTTGTCGAAAATCACTTTGCATCGAATATGAAATCCAAGGCCGAACAAAAATCGAATCAAACCGGACTTGAAAACCGAAAACAAACGCGTTACACTTTAATTATTTATAAAAATAAATTTGCACATACCTGGTGTCCCTGTGTACCTCGGGCTAATTAACATGGGGCAACTTCTGATCACAGCTGTCGTATTCAATTTACGGTCAAGAATTTGCTCGAAACATTTAACCTGAGGCAATTTCTACTAAACGATCTTTTCCGGTTAGTGATCTAGCCTTAACGTTCTATTCATCTGGCGTAAAGCAGAAATTGCCCCTCGTAAATCGGCCGTACCTTTTTGGGTCGCTGTGCCCCACCCTTCTCCGTGTCCATCCGTGTCTCGTTCAAGGTGGTTGTACGGACGGTGGTCGGCATTCTTGAGGCGGCGGGGAGAATATCATTGATCCCGAAAACGACTTCTGGCCGGCCAATTACATTATTGAATATAAGCTGTTTAAACCAACGTTGTCCGAATGAAAACCTTTCTGGAACATGCGCGACGAAAAATAACAAACTCTCCAATCCTTCTCTCTTATGTAAACTTTGTTTTACTGCGGTTAGCAAAGTCTGGACTGTCTAAAAAGTTGTCCTTTTACATGAAGTTGGTTTGACAACGTTAGTTGAAACAGTTATTTAGGGAATGCTACATGTCCACTACTCTGTCTTTTCTTCTGCCTGGATAGACACTTTGCATTTAGAAATCATTTTCCTCTCATTCCTCTTGGCTATCTCCACAATTTTCTTTTTTTTTTTTTTCCTAAACAGAATTAACCGATGAATTAAACATGATGACCAAAATAACTTCTCAATGCAAAGGCCTGTTACTCGCCCGTTAGCGTCCTCTGGTCTTCTTTCATCGCCGCACAGGCAGCAACCTCTCCTACTTACACTAACTACATAGGCTGCATCTTTGTTCTTCTTTCTTCGGCCGGCCAGTTGTCGTGCACCACTTACCGCGTGCGGTTGCGCATTTCAACTCCGGAGCCTCAACTGGTGGCAACCACTGTAGGACCATGACGCTCTTATTCTGGACCTTCTTCGTCATGAAGACTAGTTGGGTCTACCATCGGTACTGTTCGCGAGTCCGTTTTGGTTCAGATCACACATAAGCTTCTTTAGGTTCGGTGAAGGCTTTCAACAACAACACGTTCTTCTGAATTCATCGTGAAGTCTACCTACGCCTACCGACCATCGGTAGACAATCTGCGCCTGCGTGGTGCAATGCAGGGCTTCCTGGCAAGAGGTTCCTCCCACAAGGCAGACATTTAAACAACAAGACTTGTCCGTTCGTCTTAGTGTCAATGCTGCCATAGTGAGAAAATCCTCCCATTTATCTGTCACTTTCTGAAGCTAACTAGAACTGACTCTTCATAGATGCTGGTGACGATTCCGCGCCGTAGAGTGATCTCTCGAAGACTGCGTACGCTTACAATAGTTGTAAACGATCTCAGCTGACCTGTTGTGTGTTCATTGTCCCATGAAACCCTGTGAGTAACTTGCGATAAAAGTTTGCTTTTCCGAGAAGAACAGTTTTATCGCAGATTACCGAGTATGTGAGCACTAAAGTTTCATTAACTAATCTTCACTTGCAGGTGGACGTCAGTAGGAATAAATCGCAGTCAAAACGAATGAGGAAACTTCAGTGTGGTTGTCATCTTTTCCTATTTTCTTTTCAATTCTTTTCCTTCTTTCTTCCTTTCTTTCTTCCTTGGTTTTCTTTTTTCTTTGTAAGCCAATTTTGAAAAAAAGCTGACCCACAATTGCAAGGCTATACGAACTGTCTTTCTGCAACTAGAGAAGCCACTCAACTTGCTTGCAAGGAATGGCCAAATCAGGTCTCCCTGCTTCCAGTTGAATGGCCTGCACCCTATAGTGTACTAAGGTATTATGTTAATCGTCTGGTTGAACCTTACCACAGAAGCTTCACTTGCACAGAGCTGTGTAAACTGACAAGTGAAACGTGAATTTGAATTTCATTTTGCGCAACTAAGCGGGAGATTCCGGTGAAGACGTCTATGATCCATGACGATGACGAGAAGCACATCCAGACAGTCCGGAAAAGCCGAACATCGAAAAAGAAGCAAGACCTAACCTAATCCGAAGAAAGGCCGAATAAACACAAATTAGCAGCCGAATAACCTGCAAAGCAACCCATTAATTAAGGAGCCTAAGGGGAGGAGCCAACCAACCCATGGGACCCGCTAGCTGAGCTAACTACAGTTAAATTAAGCCGAATGAGAAGTCTGTGGACTTCTGGCCGAAGGTGTGTGGATGGTATGCTTTGCAAGGTTCAGCCAGAGCTCTATATACCATCCTATCCCAACCCACAAGGAATCTTACTGACCACAAATCATAGTCCAACATCGGAAGCTGTAACTGGGTCGGGTTGATCTGATGTGAAGCTGTTAGTGGTTTGACTGGGTTGATCTCAGGTGAAGCTGTCAACTGGGCTGGGTGCAGCAGATCGAGGAGGGAACCTGGTTAAGGACAGAGATCTCATCGCAACGCGGAGTAGATATCCTGTGGCTGGAACGGCTGGATACTGGGGAACCTGTGCTTTAAGCATTAAACGGTGGAATTTTTCTGTCGATTGCCACAACAAGAATTTAGGAATCCAGGGCAACCTGAGGAAAAAAGGGTAATGTGCATGTAAACAAATAAAATTCACAAATTATGGACAATGGTCTTTAAATAACTGAGAAAGTGCTTCCTTTGCAATGACATCTACAAATGGTTAGACTTTCTAGTCTTCTCGAATAAGGACGATAAACCGGAGGTTTCGTCTCACAACTCTCCACAACTTATTCTGTGGGACGTTAAAGAACCACTAGGGACGTAACGAACCCTGGCTACCCTGGTTGACCACCCCTAGTGCTGACCTTGAGGTATCTATGATCTATGATCTCTAAATCATTGTACCTGCACCGTGCAGTCTGGCAAAAAAGTCCCCAAAAAGTATGTGAATTAGTCTTGAAAAATCCCCTGGGGAAAGCTAAATATAATGCATTGTATTGTATTGTAATCACGTACCAGACAAGCTGAAAGCCAGAGGTTTCTTGTCATACCATTATATTTGAAACTCGAAGCGCTAGACCTCAAATGATATTGGAAACTCCAGCATTCGAAGCTGGACGGAGGCCTGGCTGGATTTTCCTGGATGCCAGGCTGATTAATAGGAAGTATGCCGCTGTTCAATTTACCCCTGCTTCTCCTCCCATGGTGCGGTTTTTTGAGAGGGGATTGTTTGTTATCGTCCAATCGACGTGACGGTTACACACACGAAAATCCAGCTTCGCCTAAGTCGAGCTTCGAATGCTGGATTTTTCAATAACATTTGTGGTCTAGCGCTTCGAGTTTTTTTATGGATAAAATATAATGGTATGACAAGAAACCTCTGGGTCGCAACTTGCCTGGTACGTGATTTGGAAGTCGAGCGATGGGAATTTGTCGGTGAAATACGTCTCGGTGCTGTGCCAATCCGAAATCGAGCTTTCCACCCTTGTCTCCCTATAACCTCCAACGCAAAATCCGCCAAATTGCTAAAAATTGCCGTTTTCAGCTCCAAGGGCGACAACACAGAGCATTTAAGGTAAAACACATTTATTTTGATCTTATGTAAAATTATTCATCGCAGTACATTAGATTATGTCTTATACTATTAAGTTTCCCATAAAAGATACAGACGGTCACACAATTTGAATGGGTCCCCTGTGCATCAACCTGGGAGGAGTAAAACTTAAAATAAGTAGCATAAATTAACTATATTTCTAAACTTAAGGATGAATTGCCTTTTCTGAAATTTACTTATCAAATTCCTATAGCATCAATTATGTTTGAAGCATATAAAAATGCCAATGGGATTTGAGCGTAAAAATAAATCTGTTGAACTACTCACTTCGTTTTCAGATTCACTTTGTTCAGCCATCTTGTTTGAAAGATTAAAAGTAGCTGAGGAAAGCAGACTCCGACGACAATAGAGAGCAACGTACAGTGCTTTTATACTTGCCAGAAACGTGCGCACACAGTATCTATATCATTGTCCTAGTTTGTATAAACAAAATGATTAATTCTACAAATACTAGAAATTAAGATGTTCTGAATCTTTCCCTCTCGTCACACGAACTTTGGCAGCCGCTATGAGTGAAAAAGTTTTCGCGGCTAGTTTTTGTTACGATTGGATTTTCGTAGTATCGGGAGTCGACTTAATTTATTGCTGGTTTGCATGTAACGTCATGGCGGCCATGTTGAGTGTCAAGAATAATAGCCTGCCTCTCCGCTGGGAACTAAACTTTATTTTTATGTAAAGTTATGGGGAAAAATTTGTATTGTATTGACCACCAACATGGCCGCCTTGTCATGTGGTTGAAAGCCAAGAATAACACCCCAGTTGTTTCGTCATATTGAGATGTTACAAAAAGGGAGTAAGAAGGCTGTCGTTTTAAGTCAAGAAATCATATTTGATATGATATTAAAACAAATTAGTTGGGCCTACCGTGATTTCCACAGCTGGTGTAAAAACAAATTTGCTTTGCAAAGGTTACGCTCCCACGTGCACGCGAATTCATCTGGACAGTTTCAGAACTCTTTGCTATAAACAGAATCTAAACGTCAGTATGTAGTTAGTAGCTTGTAACCGGAATTAAATGGACGGAAAGTTTCCGAGCGGCTTCTGCGAATTAAAATTTGTTTCAAATTTGAAACTGATGGGACTGACCTTTCCCAGTGTTGGAATCGAGTTCTTTCTCCCCGCGGGCTTCTTCAAATTCTTTCGGTCCCGTCTCATGTCTCATGTGGAAAGCAAATTGTTACAAACTTGACTCCCCATTTCGCTGTCAACTTGTGTCCATGAAACGCATACGGTTTTACCACACACTCGCTTCAACTTGCTGTTCGAACTGAATTAATTTTCAACGTAGCCCCAAAGCAAATAAGTGCGCACGTGCCAGCGTGAGTGAATACTATTTCCTGATTGGCTTCTTGAATCTCAACGGCCGCCTTCGAACGATTTATTTATTTATTTATTATTTAGAATATGTAAAATATTTCGTTGCCCTTGAATGCTTAGCAAACTGTAATTTTCCTGTACCAGATGGAACTTTTTTCTTTTACTGTTTTTCTTTTCTTCAGCAGTTATTCCCTCTGCAAAAAAGAAAAAAAAATAGAAAAGAAATTACTACCTCATTACATGATAATTTCGCGACCCGTTAATGTCGCGAATTTCGCGAGTTAAAAAAGTTGCAAAATTAAAGTGATGAGAAAATTAAGCGACTCACAATGTATCAGTAATAAAAAAAAAAAGATGAGTTAACGTTAGCTTTGGGGATGTGAATGTTGACTTTAAGCTATCCGTGTTGAAAGCAATTCCTGCAACTTGGCTGGTGGAAATGTATAAATTTTTCACGAGCGCAGATGGGAGGGTTCATGTCTTGAAACGATGGGAGAAATGGGGAATAAAGGGTGTAGAACTGGAAGACACCGGCTTCCTACCGCCTATTGATCCATATCAAGACATTTACACTAATGACTCGTGACACTTGTTAATGGCAGTAAAGTTTTAGTAAACGTGGTTTAGTCCTTGTAAAT
The DNA here is from genome assembly GCA_948470475.1 of Galaxea fascicularis. Lineage (NCBI taxonomy): Eukaryota > Metazoa > Cnidaria > Anthozoa > Scleractinia > Euphylliidae > Galaxea > Galaxea fascicularis. The sequence goes on from OX419337.1 coordinate 20,570,090, forward strand.
TAATTCTGAACAAAAAAAAAGCAGTTGGGAGAATTCATAAATGTATTGTATTGTACTCAATAATTCACGTTCAGGCACGATTCCTTGAATGTCTTGTAGGCATTGTGATTGTCATACAGACCCACCGCTGCATCTTTTTAGTGTTAATTTTGACGTTATTGTAGATGAAGTCCTTCTATTTGTTTGATGGATAAGTTAAATAAACAGTGAGTGTCTTATTCAAGAGCGCGAAATTATAGTGATTGAAAATACAAAAATTTCACATAATCCTGAAAGTTAAGTGTGGCGAAATAGGCGCGCAGTAAAATCACGAAATAGACGTGTCGCGAAAATTCCATGTGATAATGTAGTACAGTAATGTAGTACATCCAACACGGGATGCAAGGGATAGTTGTTGCCCAAAACAGCAAACATTCTTCTCAAAGGGGGAGGGGATTGGAACGGGGAGGAGTTCTCCCTCCACTTTCTCCTTCCCGCTCCTCGTGTAAGGTTGCCACGCAGGCTAGTATAGCCACTACGCACAGAATGATAAATAGCTAGAAAACAGAACCTCAGGAGACTTCTTTCATTAGGCAACAGTCACTCCACTTTTTGATAGAACGAAAGCATCTTCATGTAACGAGACACAACGTTTGGTCTCAGTTAGAGAAAGGCAACAGTGTTTTTATTCTCTAAGGCGGCGAAAGGAGAGGAGAGTGGCAGATGCGAGGAGGGGAGAAGTGACTTGCCATGGACTATCAACCTAACTAATTAGTCAAAACCAGTACTAAAGAAACATCAGTTCACACTGGTTGTGTAGGTTTAATTAACGCAGCCCACACCTATATGAATTCTTAAGATTTGGTGAGTTTAATCCCGTAATAGAGAAAAGATCTGCAATCCCTCCATGAGTGGAAACCTTTGCTGCCCTTTTTGAGCAACTGGACGGTTGCATACCAGAGTCTCACTCCTTTCCCCAGTGAACAAACAAGTGACTGACAATGGACAATTCATGCTATACGGTCTACTATTGATCACGTCACAACCAACCCTACACAAAAATGGTGCTACAACGAGTTGCAAAAATACTTGAGACACTGTACGCCATTTGGCCTTGAATGACGTTTCCATGATCTTCCGCTTTCCCTCCCCCTCCCCCTCTTATCAAAGTTGTTAACGGCGCAGCACCATGCTCGAAACTTTGAGGAACAACTTTGAAAGGGGGAGAGGGAGGGGGTGAGTATTGCATGTCACAGATTTGTTAGCAGCGGCGTTTTAGAGAAAGAAGAGACGTTTTTGATGGCGAATGTCTCAACAATTTTGCAACTGGTTGTAGCAAATATTTGGTCATGTAGAATCTACAGAATAATTTCTTGGTTCCCTAATCCAAAAGCACCTCTACACTACACCAGCAAACACTGTTCTTACTTGCCTTACTTTTTTTTTTCTTCGTCACTTTTTTCTCGCTTCCTTTGTTTTTGTTTTTCTTTTCCTTGTCTTTAATTATTAGACTCTAATGTGATTCGTGACACTGAAGAAATGAAGCTTTTGGGGGTTACGTTGGATAAGGACTTAAATTTCTCTAAGCATGTTGCAGATATTGTACGCAGCGCAAGGTTAGAAATCAAATTCAGGTCTTACAGAGACACAAAAATTTAATTGATGTCAATACTAAAATTAGATTGTACAATGCCTATCTTTTGCCTCATTTAACTTATTGTTCTATTATCTGGCATTATTGTGGTCAGCACAATTCAGAGAAACTGGAAAAACTGAAGCAGCGTGCCTTATGTTTTATTTATAATTATCGTGAAAGCACCTATGAAGAGCTATTAAGTTATATTAATCATCCTACATTGTTCAATAGAAGGATACATAATATTAGGATTCTTATATAAAAGGCTTTGCATGGTTTGAGCCCTGAATACACTTCAAAGTTATTCACTTTTCGAAATTGTAATAAGGATCTGCGGGGCACAGATATCTTATCCATACCAAGAGTCAACACCACTAGCTATGGACTTCATTCTCTCTCTTATCATCGTTGTAAGCTATGGAATTCCCTTTCTAACAACATTAGAGCTATTCCAGAGTTAAGTAAATTTAAATTGGCTATTTCTGATCTTAAATTTGATGCTGACTGCTGTACCTTTTGCGGTTAATTTTCTTAAATCTATTTTATATCATTAGTTAGTTGATCAATATTACTATTTTCATATTTGGTATTAATACTATTAATATCATTTCCTTTTTTTATTTTTGAATCTATTAATTTTAGCCATTTATCCTCGGAGATATTAGCATGTTATTGCATCTTCAATTCGAGTATAAATAAAGGTTATTGTATTGTATTGTATTGTTAAGATGTACAGTGCTTGCAGCATTTTGTAAGTCGTATTTTTAGTAGTAACCGTAAGTACATTGAAGTCAACCGATGAACGGAAGGTTTACTGGTGATGCATGACACTTGAAACGTATCAGCAGTTCGGTTGAAATAGTGAAAAATATATTTCAAAAGTGTCAGATGTCTCTTACAAAACAAAGGCGTTTCGGGTATATGACCCTTCTTCAGTGTGGACAAAAACCGTTGGAAAACGCAATCGCCTAAAAAAACGTTAGGTGAAAGTATCCGCGCGTGCCTCCAGTAAAGCGCGCAATTATAAGTTATAAATTCAAATGAAGTTAAAATCAATATTAAGGCAATTCGGTTGGACAGTCCCCAGCTGGGAAATCATCTTCACGCTGTTTTTGGTGGAGGTTTGTTCCCCGTCGTAAAACCAAGCCACGAACTCGGACATAACAGATACTGTAGCCCGTGGAGTTTAAATGCTGGGCCACAGGAAATCCAGGAATGTTGTTACTAAACTCGAATGATGGTGGAATTGGGCCTATGAACCCAAATGAAAGGGGTATTGGTTATACCAACCCAAATGAGGGTGTAATGGCGTATATGGACCCAAAAGAAAATGAAATGAGGAAAATGAATCCAGATGAAAGGGGGAATGGGGTATATGCACCCAAATTATGGGAAAATTAAGAATATGGACTAAATGAAGGCGGAATGTCATATATATTGACGATGTTGGAATCGGGTATGTGTATGTTGCTACAGTTAAAATAAGAAGCAACACAACGAAAAAAAAAACCTGTCGTATGTTTATTGTATGTAGCGCATGGCAATTCTGTTGTTGTTGTTGTTGTTGTTTTTTTTTTTAGTTTGCATTTATATTCGATAGAAAGATCTTTTATGTATTCCCTATCTTAATAGTCGTACTAAAAAATGATTTTGTCAGAAAGATTTCTTGATCATTTTAATTTTGTTGCTAGGTAGTCTCCGTTATACTGTTTAGTTTCAGGGGAATGACTTCAAGAAAAGATCCCGGGGGAATCTATTCTAAGACCCGCATTCCTTCCCAGGAAGTCGATAAATTGTCATCTGAAATTTTCCCTTTCTCTTCCTTTGAGAAGAAATGCAATAATGCAATTGAGGGGTCAAAAATATGATACAACAGCAAGGCTGTTGAAGCCGAATTGTCATTAAATAGGAAGTTTCCTCCTCAGCGAATAACTCCTTAAAAAACTTAAAAAAAAAGGTAACTGAAATTTTAAGAGAAACCAATTTAAATGACGTTGACGTGTAACATATTAGGCTTAACACTTTCCTGACTTTGAGTATATTAGCTTATTTTCCTTGAACACAGCTTCTTAACCTAGAGAGCATCAGATGGCTAAAATGT
>OX419337.1:20578805-20693805 GCA_948470475.1 Galaxea fascicularis
ACTTAAAATGAATTATATCGGGCCTTTGTGATTCTCATGTAGTTGATCTGTAACACAACGGCCAAATCCTCTTCGAGAATTACACCCGAAGCGAGTACTTGAAATGATCTGAAATGATGGTGCAATATTCGTGTCACGTAACAAGTTGATAGTCACGCAAAGCCGACAGCCACAGAGCACGTCGTATGGCCTGCGTAAAATGCAGCTTGGTTTTAAGAAAAATATAAAGGTCTAGGGTATGTCACAACACATCTTGATCAAAATATCATAACCTGAATGTGATTAAATCGTCGATTTCCCCGACTTATCAAAGAAATCGAAAGGCCGGTCATTTGGTGTTTCGGCTGTTTGTTTCTACTAAATACCCATTGAATCTCCATGTGAAATTTGAAAAGTCGCTGTTAAGCTCCACGATTAGTCAAACTAATACTTTTAAAAAGAAGCAGAACAAAAAGAAAAAGAAAAAAGAAAAACTAAAGGAGGTTGCCGTTGCCAGGAATTGAACCCGGGGCTTCCTGATCGTTAGGGGATAGACGTACCTTTCGGCCATGCCCTCTATGAATACGTAATGAGGTGAAAATTGCTGTTTATAACGATTCTGCTCACGCACTCGTTCAGAAAAGATAGGACTTTTTCCTAGAGTCCACAGATGAAATGGACAGACACCGAACCGTAAAGCAATTCTTTCATAAATTAAACCAAAGAAAAATCTATTAAACCTATCCAAGGTGGAAACGGCTAAATCAGGCCTTAATGATTTAGCTTATTTGTAAGACGGTGGCCAAATTACGTAACAAGTTAATCGTCACGCATCACGCTACTAAAAGTGTCTTGGACAGAAGTGTCTACTTAAAATCAAATTACGATCGACTCGAGCTACATTCTAAGCACAAAGGCGGTCCAAATGGCCAAAACGGCCGCTTCTAAATTCAGCGAATTTCTTGTTTATTCATTAAACTTTCCGCCAGTCCCTCCCCTACTAAGTATTGCTTTTGTCTCCATAGTCTTCTTGGTCCAACGTTTGTAAATTTCAGGGTGTAGTACAAAGGCGGAGAATTTTGCTCTGCAGATATTGTTTACGTGTTTAATCTTCATGGCGTCGGTTTTTCGTTTCGATTGTCCAACTCAACAAAGGTCTAGTTTGTTTAAGGATCAGTGATCAGATAAAGTTAATAAGATGAAGAGCACGAGTTGCGAGAATTGAACTTTGAAATCTTCACAGCAGCGAAAATGAACTTCGAGACATCGCAAAAGCTTATCACTGTGCGGTGCCTGGGGCAGTAGTAATCGAGAATTTTTTGCCACAATATGATGGAAGAAGGAAGAATGAAGAAAATCGGCAAAAAAAGGAAACACGAGAAAGACTTTCTAGCCAAAAAACCGAATTCTGGCAAGCAACGCATTTGATTAATGAGCAACATATGATCGATTTAAGCAGGTACGTAATGAAGTATTTTTGAAGACGCTGTTTTCATGGTGAACGCTCGATTGCAAATATGATCTTGTTTAGAAAGGCTATATCCCTTGGCTTAAACGATCAGTATAACACTTTGTCAACATTTGACAAAAACACAAGGACCACAAGCATGCAAATATTTTTCTCTGTGAGGATATAATTTGGTCTGACAAGCAGCTATAACAGCTAATCGGTTCGAACAACAAAATATTTGGAAAATCAAGTTAATTGTAGTACAAAGCATAAATTGATGGATTGAATATCTCACCTTACAAAGCAAAAAGTTTTGTGCCGGACCCCGAATCGCTCAAAAACATTGTGGCTGTAAAGCGTGACTAATTTCCCTCAGGACTTTCACACAATATTTGGGATGTTATCTCGCATTCAGAATAATCGGAAATTTTATTACGATCAAAAAATTTTATAAAACTAACTTGAAATGAGCCGTCGACCAGTAAGAAACTTTAACTTGCCTGTTACACTTCTTAACAAAGCGATCACCTTTGAATATCATTTTTATAGTCCGTGTACAACTTTGCATATTGTGCTCCATCGTCGGTTCAAATTACTGACGTCTGTCAATTTCGTCTAAATTTATGCTTCTGGCGCCTGTCAATCAACTGCGTAATTTTACGGAAAATATTAGCACGTAAACGGTTCTTTCAAGAGGTGTGTCTGAAAAGGAGGTGCTCCCACAAAACACAAACGAATGTACAGGTTTCTAGCACATATCTTTTTAGAAAATAAAGTTGTTGTAAATTCAAGGTATTGTTATGTTCATCATCCATGAGCTGGCTCATGGGAGCCTTTGATTAAGTAACGAACCTAAAGTAAAACTTGGGCGGATTTCAATCGTTTTTGCCATGCATGCCGCAGGTTCTGCTCTTCCAATCGGAAGAAGTGACTATTGCCCTTTTTCTTGAAGCGACAGTCGTTTTCTAACTGCCATAATTTTCTGTCTCATCTTATCTTTATTTTTCTTTTGTTTCCTTTTTTTTTTTTTTTGGGGGGGGGGGGGGGGGGCGATGGTTCTTCAGGTACATTAAAAATAGGTCTGCAATGCGTACATGTGTTGCTTACTAGACCACGTGACAGGCGCTCGACCCTAGAGGACAAAAAAAATCCAATCGTGCCATAATGTGGCTTAATACACTTCGCGTAAGCCACTTAGAAAACAAGTTAATGGTCATTTGTGAATTGCACACTATTAGTTTAAATAAAAACAACTAGTGTGCGAGATTATTAAGACAACTACCCTCAGATTTTCTTCTTTATATATATACCTGGATTTTTGAAAACAGGGTCGCAGGAAAGTTATACTAAGCCTTGTTTATTTTAGTACTGAGGTGTGTTTCCCCCTTCTATTCTTCTTGGTCTTTGCTTGTGCTGGGGGGAGCGACGATGGCAATTAGCTGATTAGTAAGAGAAAGTTAACATTGAAAGTTAGAATAAGCTCTTCCCCCCCCCCCCCTACTCTGTCCCTCCTCCCTTTTAACCCTCTTTATTTGGTCCCACTCTCTCTCTTTCTCAAGAAAATTTGCATGAATTTGAAATCTTAGCGCAGGCTTAGTTTCAAACGGAGTCAGTATATTTAGCTTTCCTGTTCACCTCCTAGAGCAAAGTTTTCCTTAGAGCATCATGAAGCTCAGTGAGGGAAAAATTCTAGCGAGATGCAGTGTCTGCCTCGTCTAATAACCTTCGTGCGTATTTATCTTGTCGGCCGCTATGAAGTCGACTGTTAGGCGCAGTGAAGGTTATTGTAGAGCTTTGCTTTCGGAGGTAAGGAGTCTTTAGCCTCAAAACGTAGGTGTCAGGGTTGATTTGTAAGCGCAGATGGTGAAATTGGACTTGACTTTTGACCAGGCTAAAGACTTAGTAAAAATTGAGCAAGAAACAAGGGCTTGACGGAAGTTTGCTTGAAATCGTTTTTCAACATCCGGGACTTCAAGTAACTATCGGGCGACGACAAGATTTGCCTCTGTATTTCTGCGCGAAAACCGTAAGTTTTTCCAGTTTCCCGACTTGTTACCGCCCTTGCGGCTTTAGCGATTCTATGCTAGTGATCTGATAAGTGATGTGATAATTTGAAGTGTCATAATGTGTGATTTCCGGCCTCAAATCTAGTCGTAACATTTGCCACATGTTTACGTAGATGTAATTTACCAAGAGCTTGCTGTTATTTGTGTTAGCCACCAGGGAATTCGGTTTAAAACGTTGCTTGATTTCGTGGAAATCGATGCCTCTTTCCGACGGTAACTTTGCTCTCGGCAAGGCCGACGTTTCAAAGCAAGATTTGGGCAAAACTGACACTACTGCCCACACGATAGTTCAGGTCAGAGGTTACGTCGATTTCATGTCTAGTGATATAGCAAATAGCCATGTTCTTTTTTTTTCCTTTCGTCGACACTGTAATCTGGTAATAAGCAAAAAGTTAAGTGTCCTTGTTAAACAACGGAGGTAATAGCAAAGGAAGTTCTAAAAAGCCTCGAATTTTCGTCGACCTGGTTTTCATAAGGTCAGGTATATATATATATATATATATATATATATACCTGACCTTATGAAAACCAGGTCGACGAAAATTCGAGGCTTTTTAGAACTTCCTTTGCTATTACCTCCGTTGTTTAACAAGGACACTTAACTTTTTGCTTATTACCAGATTACAGTGTCGACGAAAGGAAAAAAAAAAAAAGAACATGGCTATTTGCTATATCACTAGACATGAAATCGACGTAACCTTTGACCTGAACTATCGTGTGGGCAGTAGTGTCAGTTTTGCCCAAATCTTGCTTTGAAACGTCGGCCTTGCCGAGAGCAAAGTTACCGTCGGAAAGAGGCATCGATTTCCACGAAATCAAGCAACGTTTTAAACCGAATTCCCCGGTGGCTAACACAAATAACAGCAAGCTCTTGGTAAATTACATCTACGTAAACATGTGGCAAATGTTACGACTAGATTTGAGGCCGGAAATCACACATTATGACACTTCAAATTATCACATCACTTATCAGATCACTAGCATAGAATCGCTAAAGCCGCAAGGGCGGTAACAAGTCAAGAAACTGGAAAAACTTACGGTTTTCGCGCAGAAATACAGAGGCAAATCTTGTCGTCGCCTGATAGTTACTTGAAGTCCCGGATGTTGAAAAACGATTTCAAGCGAACTTCCGTCAAGCCCTTGTTTCTTGCTCAAGTTTTACTAAGTCTTTAGCCTGGTCAAAAGTCAAGTCCAATTTCACCATCTGCGCTTACAAATCAACCCTGACACCTACGTTTTGAGGCTAAAGACTCCTTACCTCCGAAAGCAAAGCTCTACAATAACCTTCACTGCGCCTCACAGTCGACTTCATAGCGGTCGACAAGATAAATACGCACGAAGGTTATTAGACGAGGCAGACACTGCATCTCGCTAGAATTTTTCCCTCACTGAGCTTCATGATGCTCTAAGGAAAACTTTGCTCTAGGAGGTGAACAGGAAAGCTAAATATACTGACTCCGTTTGAAACTAAGCCTGCGCTGAGATTTCAAATTCATGCAAATTTTCTTGAGAAAGAGAGAGAGTGGGACCAAATAAAGAGGGTTAAAAGGGAGGAGGGGCAGGGTAGGGGGAGGGGGGGGGGGGAGAGCTTATTCTAACTTTCAATGTTAACTTTCTCTTACTAATCAGCTAATTGCCATCCTCGCTCCCCCCAACACAAGCAAAGACCAAGAAGAATAGAAGGGGGAAACACACCTCAGTACTAAAATAAACAAGCCTTAGTATAACTTTCCTGCGACCCTGTTTTCAAAAATCCAGGTAGATATATATCTGTCTGAATTTGTAAAAAGGTGCCTACAGAAATTTCAAGCGCGTTGTAACAATTTGACCCTTGAGGTGAATAAAATACAGCTGAATGTCGCTAGGTAGGGCTTAAATGGACAAATTAATCGCTGGAAACAGACGAAAAGTCGATCTTGGCAAAAGCGAGAGATTTGTAATGAAATAAACAACATTTATTAAAAGCACAGAAATTATGAACTTTCAGTCTCGCAAACTATGAGGCTCAGAGCGAGATGCCCGACTAAAACTGATCCAGAATTTACCGTTCTTGAGCCCAGAATCGGTTGTCTAAGACAAAATCACTTCAGCTAAACACTCACGAAGCGTTTTCAAGCTTGCACACACTATTCTTATAACACGAGCACCACGACATACCTGAAATCCGTCTGTCAACAAGTTGAGGAAATCACACAATTATACACGTTCGCGGCACTGATAAAGCTCTCCACAACCAAACCAGGCACAATGTTTCCACACTTGATACGGGCAAAGTATCATCAAATTACTCTCTCTCTCTCAATACTGAACTCTCGCTTTCTCCACATAAATCATCACATGTAAACTTTGCTGACACAGTCGATTTATTCAAGATCCCGGATGTACCCATTCGTTTTCAAACGGACAAATAGAGGGCGGTATTGACAAAAAATTTTAACTAAGTCTCTGGCCTGGTCATAAATCAGCTTTAATTTTGCTCTCGCCGAATAGATCTGACTCCTACAAACTACCTTTTCAGGCCAGAGACTCGTCACCGCCCACAGCAAAGCTCGCAATATGATGCCTTTCCGTCTCAAGCCCGAGATCGGTGTCTCACCCGTTTAGCCAAAATGAGACGGAATACGGTAACATATTGGACGACGGCAGACCTTGCCAATCGTGAGAATTGTTCCTTCATAAGGCTTAATGATGCCTTCCGGAAAACTTTACTGTAGGCAGCCAAAAAGAAATGTAGAAAATTAACCGACCACTGAAAACAACTTCTAACGCGCGCGCTGATTTCAAATTAGTGACTTATGACACAAAGAGAATTGTGGGAAATGATATGTAGGGGAGAGGTGGGGGGGGGGGGGGGGAGAGAAAGATGTAAATAGCATTAAAAACACGTTTCAGCTTGTTACGAGGTTTTGTGTACTAAAAACAGAATGACAAAGAAAAACTGGTCAAGTACTGAACAAGCCTGAAATGGGACTGTTGCTAAAAAATCCTGGAGGTACCTTTTTGCAAATCCAGACAGATATATATATATACTCTCCTGTAAACTGCTGTCTGTTTCAGTCTAACATAGGGAGATAAGAACAAAATAAAGAAGAAGAAAATACTGATATAAATAAGTGTGACTATAGTTATGAACTGCTCCATTTCTTCAGGCATGAATAAGAAGGTAGCAATTGCTGTTTGTCGTCTTCAATTTACATATTTTAAAATAAAGTTTCAGAATTGGCAGCAATCTCTTTCCTCTTGTTAATTTAACATGGCGGCAAAGTTAACTTTTAACTCCAACCAAGTACATTGTTAATCAGAACGTTTCGCTATGTCGCACTGCACTGTGGGGCTTAATAAACAGGTTACAGCTCTCCTCTAAAGAAAAAGCGACAGAGAAAGCGAAACAATTGAAAATTAACTGAAAAGCTCCCTCGCTCTAATACACTATTTTAACGTACGTCAGAAAACTTTAAACAGAAGATCTGTTTAACTTCAGTTTTAAGTCATTCACATTTTCACCTCCAAGCGACGACTGGTCACAACTGCGTAGCTTCCAGTGAAGATTTTAAATGGATACTGAAACTTGTTGTTTATAAACGTTCAGGTTGTCATTCTAGCAAATTTCGTCTTGTGTTTGTGTTAATAAGACTGTTACTTCAGCGTACGTCCTACATACATTTCGATGTGATAAATAAAGGACTAACAAGGCCATAAAAAGTGTTGACTAAAGCTGATGTCCATCTCAAACATCAATTTAGGAGGAATCAAAACGCCGGATGAAAAAGAAAAACAAAGATGGTGGTTCAGCCTAATTATTTTTAATAACCAGAGAGGAAGTTTCAATTTGCTTCTCAGCGACAAACATCACGCTGCTGTAGTTTTCGCAGCTGTTGGTAGTGGTCCTCACACAATTATAAGAACGGAAAAACCCAACTTTTTTCAAAACACCCTGTTATTCAGTTTACATTCGATAGAAAGATACTTCAGTTGTTCCTTTTTTTATACTTTATTTGAATAATATTAATATTTCCCAAAAGAACGATGGTTTTATCATGATAACGATTTGCTAATCATTTTAATTTAGTCGCTTAAGTAGTCTCCGTTATATTAGTTTCAGGGGTGATTTTGACAAAATGGCTCAGGCAATTTCCTCATTCGCCCCACTCTTGTCAAGGGAGTCCATAATTTTGCGTCCTAAAATTTTGTTCCTCTCTTTTCTGTTGTGGAAAACAGTAATGAAATAGGGGAGTCAAAAATGTTAAAACAGCAAAGCTCGTTCCTCCCGTTGAAACCAATGAAAGTCAAACAGACAGTTTCCTCTTCAGGGAACAACCGTCTTATTTCAAGTAAAGAAAATAAAAATGTGCAATCAGTCAATGGAAACCACGACGCGTAATAAGATCGATATTAGATTCCTTGCTCGCAGCTTCTCTAAAGCGTTGATGGTTACACATTTTCTCTGAGAGGGTAACCTGAAGAACGTTATTCAGAGAGTAACTCAGAATATTTATAAATTGAAATAAGTAAACCAGTTCTTCCCTATCGCTTTCCAGAGTACAAACAATTTTATACGCCACGTCCATTAGCTAGTTTAATTTATTTGTGTTATTAAGAAAGCTCGTTTCTTATAGTTAAGTCTAGCTTAGGAATTTTACCCGGCATCAGTTTTCCCATTTATTTACTAACAGGTACTACACTGAGGAAGTAGTCATTATCTTGCGCTTTCTACTTTACCAAACATTTTATACACCAGGCCCATTAGCTATTTCAATATATTTGTATTATTAACAAGGCTAGTATTTTAAAGTTTTCTTTATGAATTTTACCCTTTTTGAGTTTTTCCATTTATTTACAACCCAATGATACTAGAAGTAAACTGAACTAAGGGAAAATATAATGTAGCCATTAACTTGATGAACAAAACAGTCCTTTGACGATATCTTTCACTGCTTGACGCACTTCTCTGATCTTCCAACAGTAAAGAAGTGGATTTAATGACGAGTTTAGGGAAACTAAAGTGGCTGTGAATAAGCTACTAGCTACGAGTGCAGATGGCGACACTGCTCTACGAAGACGAAAAACAATTGTTATAGCATGAGGTAGATAACAGAGAACTAATGTTAACTGCACCCACACTGCAGTGTTCACTGTCTTTTTGTATCTCGCTCGGCTGTTCAGCTGAACGTTTTGGTTTTGCTGTCCTTGTGCTTGAACTTGGTCACGACGCCGAAGGGTGAAGAATATCTTTGCGTAGGAAAAGACTGAGGTGACTAAACATAGTAATATACTAATGCAAGCACCCCAAACTGTTATATGTCCATTCCACAAACGCGTCGTTGAAACGATAATACACACAAACCACATCCCGATGCATGTTACATAGATTCGCCTCAAAGTTACAACTTGTCTGTATCTGAGCCCTAACAACAGAGCGAGAAGTCTGTCCACGCTTATTGCGGTCAGTGTTGACAGTGACACTCCACACAAAATATTGCCTGTGCTATAAAAAACAAGAAGTGCGAAGCGACAAAGATGCCATTGTTCATTCACGACAGATATGAAATAAGTAACATACAAAGGCTGTACAATGATACCAACAGCAAGATCAGTTGTCGCCAAGTTTCGAAACAAGAGTCTGGACGAAGAATGAAGTGAAGACGCCTTGTGCAGGGCAGCTAGGATCAGAGCATTCCCCAGAACTGCGCTAACGGACACAAAAATGTTTAGTACTAAGAGGACTATTAGTTCGTCAGTTCTTCCCTCCTTCAATTCTGTTGAACAATATTGTTCTATATATGATTTGTAACTCGGATTGGCAGTAAAGTTTGTCATCATCATTTTACTTCAGTGTTGCTGTAGAAAGAGAGCTAATTTCAGAGATCCTGTAAATCTCTGATGACCAGAGGATTTATATTTCAAATATGTCAAATCAGTTTAACTACGTCAGCTGTAACATAAATTTTCTATGAAGCATTCGGTTTAATTTGACGCTGGCTTAAAAGAAGGGAAGTTTCAATTGGCGTAATACCGAATAACTTTTTAATTATTAACTGTCGCAGCTGTGCATTTGTAGTCGTTTAGTTAGCGCGGACAAAAATAAAAACGCTTCCTTTCTTCTAGTGCATGAAGACTAATTCACTACAGCCCACGATGAAACGAAAATAACTATACTGCAATTAATCTCAGAAATACATCACTTCTATAATTAAAATGTTGCGATGTTAAAAAAAAATAACGATGAAAGGAATAAAAAAGAACAGCGAAAACACCAAAAAGACAGGTGAGTAAATTTAAGACACGATTTCGGCGAAAAACAGTCATTAGCTCAACCGTATGTAAATTTAATCAGCATTTTTCTTTTTTTATTGAGTTTTTCTCTGTTGTTTTATTAGTGCTTTCAGTCCCCAAGCAACCTTTCTGTACAACGTTAAAGATACTTGGCTTTCAAGCGTTTTCGCCGTGCGTGCTGCAGCCGCTGGGGACCATTGTCCTTTTTCTTTTCTGCGACAACTCGTTTATCTAACAGCAACAATCGTCTGCTTTACTTTGTTGTTTCCCCAAGCGACAGGTTCCCTGACTGCTCAGCTATATTAGAAACTAAGTTAATATACATTTGTGAACACCATATTATTTGTTTCAGTGAAAATAAGTTGTCATGTAACTAAGAGATAACTATCAACTCGACTGGCAGCTTTTCTTCCTCTGTTTAGCTATATATCCTGCTGTGAACTGCCCTTTATTTTAGCCTACATTAAGTGATGCTGTTTGTCGTCTAAACTTTACATGATATTTCAAAATTTTAAGAATTGTCAGCAACCTCTTTTTCTTTTTGATTCAGTATGGTGGCAGCAAAGTTAACAGTCAACTCCAGACGACGATCGAATAGTATCCCATGATGCACCTCGTTTAGGCTTATATTATCACTGCGTGACGTCATCATTTACTCCACGCTCCAGCGAAGAAACCATGGCGTGCTTTCGGACTTGTCTGAATTCCGTGGCTTCTGCTTTCAAGAGTACCGATTTAGTTTATTTTCACTGCGTTTCCAAGGAGAATTTTGCCGTTACAGTAAAGGGTTTTACTTGCGTTTCGTTGATCTGTCGTGAAGAACATATAAGCTATGTGGAAAGCATGGGCAAACGAAGAAGTGCTCTCATCCCTGCGGTTGTTGCGAATTCGCTCGAGACCGCATCTTGATCTCTGGACTGACCAAGCCATCACTTTCATTTTCAAGAGGTACATTTTCCGAATAGAAGCTAAGGGGTTTTCTGATTTTTCTGTTGACATCTCTCGTCCGCTTCTTAGCAGGTTTGTTCGGTGTTGTGCCGCTTGCTACATGACATCTCTTTGAAGATGATGGTTCCATTGAGCTATTGAAATTTACGAACTTAAACACTCCGTTATTAAGGCTAGTTATCACTGCTGAGCATTTTGCAGTTTCGGAAAGAATAATAACCAAAACACCTTCGAAAATAATCATGCTGACTCTAAAAGATGACCCAGCGTGGGAATAAAGCGCCAAACGAACTGAGACAGACATCCACACACGCAACACTGTGTTACGAAATTTCAGTCAACTTCGATCGTTCAAAAGGTCATAAAAATGTGGGTACTTTTCGGTACTTTTTGGCCAAAACTCACTATTATGTCTATATTCTCTGGCGTGATGCTCCAAAATGGAAGACATCAACATACTATGCAAAAAAAGCGAATATTCATGACCTTGTTACGGGTCAATGAATGCTTTGTGATGCGAATAGTCACATAATACAATCAAAGACAAGAATATTATAATAAGACTGCCCTCTTGAACACTTACAAATCATTATAATTGAGCCAAAGAATTAAGTAATGCACTTTTCATACCTTTTACTACAATACAAATAAGAAATAGACCGCGGAGAAAACCACGTTATTTCACGCTGAAATCCATGATAACTTCGATGTCGCGTCATGTACGTAGCAATTTGCATCATGGGATACTATTCGATCGTCGTCTGAGTCAACTCTAAAACGTTCATTCAAATCCGCAGAAAGTTTTATTTTGTTGCATTGGAGTATAGGGCTTAATGAACAGGTTACAACTTTCCTCTAAAGAAGAAACGACAGAGAAGAAGGAACAATTAAGAATAAACATACAAACGCCTTCGCTTTTATACTTTGGCTAAAATAAAACTTGAACTTCCTTGTAAGGTTTGTGTCAAACCTCATTACGATTTTCAACTTTTATGAGAAAGGGAAATGACCTTAGCACAAAAGATGCTAGGAAGAACTAACAACAGGAGGGGAATGTGTGTTATACATTTATCCATCTGAAAACCTGTATTCGATCAGTTAAATATCTACGTGCTATATACATCTTGATGTAATACATAAAGGACTAAAAAGGCCATACAAATGTTGAGGGATCAAAACGTCGGATGAAAAAAATAAAGATGGCGGTTGGGCATAATTATTTTTAATAACTAGCGAGTCTAGAGAGGAAGTTTCAATTTGCTTCTCAGCGACAAAAATAACGTTGTTGTTGTTTTCGCACCTGTTCGTAGTGACGGTCATTCCACAATTATTAGAAAAACCAAACTTTCGCTTGTTGTGAGTATAAAGCGAAGGTCAAAACACCCTGTTATTCCGTTAACATTCGATA
Source organism: Galaxea fascicularis (assembly GCA_948470475.1). Taxonomy (NCBI): domain Eukaryota; kingdom Metazoa; phylum Cnidaria; class Anthozoa; order Scleractinia; family Euphylliidae; genus Galaxea; species Galaxea fascicularis. The sequence goes on from OX419337.1 coordinate 20,590,930, forward strand.
GAGAGATACTTCAAGTATTCCCTCTTTTGACACTTTATTTAAATAACATGAATATTTTTCAAAAGGACGATCGCTTTATCCTGATAACGATTTTTGTTTTTGTCGGGTAAGCAGTCTCCGGTTATATTCGTTTCAGGGGTGATTTTGAGAAAATAGCTCGGGCAATTTCCTCTTACGCCCGTATTCCTGTCAAAGGAGCCGATAATTTCCATCCTGATATTTTGTTCCTTTCTCTTCCGTTGTGGAAAACAGTCGTGAAATCGAGGAATCAAAAATGTTAAAAATGTTCATCCCGTTGAAACCGAATTGTGGTAAAACTTGGGCGGCTATTAAGCGTTTTCGCCATGCATGTCCCAGGTGTTGCTCTAGCTGTTAATGAAAGTTAAGGTTGTCATTCTTGCAAATTTCGTTTGTGTCAATCAGACTGTTACTTCAAACTCAAAGCTGGATTTTGACAATTCCAGGTTTTTGAAATGCTCTTTTTTGTTTTGTTTTTCTTATTGCTACCTTTGTTTACATTATATGTGGGCCTTCTGCGGTATAGAAAATTTTATAAAATGGATCCTCAAACGTGTTGCTAATCAGGAAAGTTAAGGTTCCCATATTTTAAATTGTGCTTGTCTGTGTTTAAATACATGAAAGATGTTTTTGCATCTTCAAATGGGAACTCGGAAAAAATCCGAGCCCCTGTGTTTGTGTTAATCAGTTATTAGTTCAAAGTTTTTATGGGCTTTAAGGATTCTAGGTTTTTTAAACGCTCCATCTAAAGGGGAAAACTCTAGTGAGTATGATCATCTGCGTTGTCACAACGGTATATCTTTATATGCGATCGTTTTAGTTTCATGTGAAAGTCAACCGAATACTTTGAATAAACAATAATATGATTTCTTAGCGTATATGGAAAGATAGCAGACGCACCTGCAAGAGTCGTTTAACTGTTAGCTGGCTGAATCATGATTTTCGATTAAGCAATGACTAGAAGGCGAGCTAAAGACTCATCAGTTCAATACTAACCGACTGTTGGCTGAAATAAAACTTGAACTTGCTTGTAAAGTTTGTGTCAAACTTCATTATGATTTACAAGTTTTATGACTGTGACAAATGGGAATTGTCTGGAAGAACTGAAAACTGGAGAGGGGTATGTGTTGTAGATTTATTCGTTGAAAAACCTGCAATTAGCTTTAGTATAGTTGCGCTCTATATACTGATACATAAAAAACTCCCAAGGCCATAAAAATGTTGACTGCAGCTGATGTCGATCACATTAACTCAGGAGAGATTAAAACGATGAAAAAATAAAGATGTGCTTTTAGCCTTATTATTTCCTTTTAATGACCAGGGAGAACGTTTCAATTTCCTTCTCAGTCAAAAACATCACGTTTTTGTTGCTTCAGCGCCTATTCATAGTGCTCTTTGCAAAATGATTCGAACATGCTACTGTTAACATTGGAATAGCGACAACTTAAAAAACACAAACAAACTTTATTTGCTTGTTGATAGTATAAATCGAAGGTCAAAACGCCCGTATCACAACGATTTTGTCGAGTCCGTAGTCTCCGTTATTGGTTTCAGGAATGATTTTGAGAAAATGCCTCGGGTAATCTCCTCTTAGGGCCGCATTCCTGTCAAGGGAGCCGATAATTTTCCATCCTGAAATTTTGTTGCTTTCTTCTCCGTCGCGAAAAACAGTAATGAAATGGAGCAGTAGAAAATATGATAAAACAGCAAGGCTCGTTCAGGCCGTTGGAACCGAATTGTAGTCAAAATGGAAGAAAGCTTCCTTCTCAGGGAATAGCCGTCTTAAAGTAAAGAAAATAAAAATTCACAATCAGTCAATGGAAACCAAGACGAGCAATGATATCAACATCAGCTGCCTTACACGCAGCTTCTCTGGAGCGTTGATGGTTACGCATTTTATTTTCCAGAGGGACTGATCAGTAGCTGTGATAACATACTATTTCAGTTAGGTGTAAGGTACAACTGTACCACAATAAGGGCGCAGTATTTTTTCCCTTTAAACCCTATTAGTGTATACCACACAAGTGAATAGTGCTTTTGGCACGTTCTGATTGGTTAACTCGGAGGTGATTAGCTAAGTACTATTTACCTCAGAGCAGCCGAAGAAAAACTGAAACTAGCTTCCTGTTTCGATTTCCGAGGAGGAAATTGTTCGAAAAAATGCTAGTTACTCAGCTTGTGTGGTATATACTAAAACAATTATTCTCGTCAGTGTCGGTAAAAGTGGTGGATATTTACTTTGCCGTTTTGCGGCTTGGCAAATATTCACCACTATTCAATGAATAATAGTTAAATATTTGCTTGTATCCAATTTCCCCCTTTCTCAAGTATGCAGGTCATTAGCTAATAACAAGAAATTGTCCTGCTTATTGAACAAATTCTCCCAGCTTGTACCACAAGAATCAACAGGAGAACAGTGAGAAGTAAAATTATGCCTGTTGAAATCAGGGTCTAAAGGGCTTCATATGGCAGTGCAAACCTGTTTAAACTTTTTGATAGTGGTGCAAATTTTCAATAAGATGAAATGAACTCCTTTAAATTTTGGCAGTAGCTTGATTAAGGGGGCCATCTAGGCAGTGTCACCTAAAGGTTGGACCACTTATTGTAATAACTACAAGCGTAAGGACCATTTTAGCCCTCTGTTTTGTTGTTGTGGAAAAAAGTGAATTTTACCGTTTACGTGGAACTCAAAGCTGTGGGTTACTCATCTAAAGTAAAAGGAAATTAAAAAGGGTGTCTTTCTATGCATTTCTACCAAACCCTTTTCGGCAGTAAAATATTATAGTGGCCATTTGTGTAATACCAAACCATGATTTTAATTTGTTAAAGCTACATTACAACAAGCTCACTGAAAAGTTTCATGAGGAACATCCTTTCAGCATGTTATTTTTAAAAGCAGAACATTTGTACTCTACATTTATCAGAATAGCCCATGGAATACAACCAAAAGGGGTGGCTCAGCTTTTATGATACCGTGTTTTGTGTACTGTATATGTGCCTGATTTAAAAAAAGCTACTCTTAATTTTGATGTTATGTTACCTTTAAACAGGTTGTGTTCTTTCTCAGTTCTTCAAATTCACGTTAATATTTTATGAAGAAGATAGAAACGATACGACTCCTGGAATAAACAAAACTAGAAAATATCCACATACACCCCCAGTTGCAACTTGAGCCGTTAGATATAAGCAACTGATTCACAGAGGAAACTACTCAGCTTAACTGGAATGGTAAGGGAGTTGAATGGTGTTAATTCAAAAACAACAAAAAAATCTTTTGAGGGGAGGGGTGGTAGTATAGATTTCTTGACGAGATACTTGACAGTTTTTGCGAAATTTAAGACCAACTATCGCAATTTGTTTTTAACTGGTATGCCGTAATGTGTTTGCTTGTTTTATCTTTACGAGGAAAATAGCCTTCTAATTCTGTCGGTCAAAAGCAGTAACAACAGGATTGTATAATTATGATAACGGAAATGCCGTGCGGTCAATGAGTGAGTGGAGCGGTGTAGCAGCTCTCGTAAGGTCTCACGAGATTGGCTTGCTACCCTTCTGGTGAACAAAAGAACAAACAAGACAAACAATGGACCCGTGCTACGCTTGCTACCAGTTTGAGCTTGTGGGTGTGTTTACGCCGTCAGCCTTGCTTCCCATGGTTTTACTGGGCCCGGTTGTTCGAAAGCCGATTAACATAATCCAGGATTAGCGTAAACTTTGGCTGTAGTTTTTAACTATTGGATGAAAGTTGTTTTCGCTGCTTTTTGTTTTTCAAAATTGACATCCCCTAATCTAAAATTTTACAGAATATCGGCATTAAACAACGTTTGGGGAGAGAGAAATAAGCCCCTTGATTAATTTTTAATCCTGGATTAGCGTTAATCGGCTTTCGAACAACTGGGCCCAAATAACGCAGAAAATAAAATTTACTGGCCAAGGGAAATAAATGGATTTATGTTGAGTGTGACATGTTTCATAAGTATCTTCCAATGTTGCTGTTGGGCAATTAGATTTTCCAGTGTTTAATTACTCACTCATAGTTTGAATGGGAAATTACAGGGAAAAAATTTGTCCAACATATTTAATTAGTTATACAGTTTGAGAGTAAACAATTATGGTTTCGTAAATTGACAAAATACTTGAACGACTGGAAAATTGCTCTCGTTTGTTAAGGCCGCCGCACACTAACCGATTTTTGTGCGGACGGACGAAGGATCTTCACTAGTCGGCTAGTGTGCGGTGAATTCAGACAAGTTTGCGACAAGATCGGAGCTTGTCGGGCGATATCTGACAGTGCTAGATCTCAAAATGTGTTGTCGGGTCTTGTCGGTCAGTGTGCATGAAGGAGAAAGCATGGCAGGAAATTGCTACTGAAGCTCTTGAATTAAGTTGTTCAATACACCCTGTTCATTTAGTCTGGTTATGCAACTCTTAACCGATGTTGTTCTTGCGCTGCTGTTGGGAGACCTCTTTATCCTCTTTAGAAGAATCAAGATAATCAAAGCAAGTCTCAGTTTTTGCCACGTCAGTGGAATAGGCGCCGTTTTGATTAAGGATGAGTCGGCCCCAAGCCTTGACGCGGTTAGTTGGAACAAAAACTCGGCTAGTGTGCGGCAAGCTGATGGCCCGACAAATTTTAACCCGCAGTTAAAATTGCACAATATTCGAGTTTTTTGTCATAGAATTCTGCAGTTCTACGACAAAAACTCGGCTAGTGTGCAGCGGGCTTTAATGTACTCTTCGCTGAATAATATATCTATAAACGTTAGTCATATCAATGTTTAACAGGCTGTTCTTGTTTTGTCCCATTGGAGGGTATAACTTGGCTTAACACCACGTGCTCCATTTAGAATCCAGATAAAAGTCATCCCCAGACTCCGTGTCCGAGACCGAATCATCTTCCATGTCACGTGGTTCATTGCATTCGGAGCATGAATCGGAATCTTCGATGACGTAACTGTGAATGGTGCAGAGTGGGTCCTGGAACCTAACTTGGTTGATACTGCCTTCGGAGCTACCGCTGGTTGCGCTGTCTATGCTCCTTGGGGTGCTTTCTGCGATGAAAGAAGAATTGCAAAAGTTTCTAGAGATCGTTTGTTGGCACCAAGGTAAAGGCAAAATTTATTCTGTCACTGTGGTAGCCTATTATGTCAAAAGAAGCTTCATGACTTGTTCATCAATGATTGCCCATTCCTTTGATGCCACCAGAAGGTAATAATCGTAATTATAACAAAATACTTGCACATGATTGGCTATCACCAGCTATGAATTTCACCCAAACAGGGCAATGTAATTGGACAGTATGCGCCATCGCTCGCGGGCTGGAAGAGGGCGGTGTTCTTTACTACGCATCTCGGGGTGAAAACGTTTTCTTTCTTTTTTTTTTTTCCTGAAACGTTTTAATCATATTTCTTTCTCGAATTTTGTTATAGATACGATTAATTGATTAACAAATCGGATTTTGTTAATCACTCGTATGATTAAAGATCGAATTGGACTCCACTCAGTCATATTACCATTGTTAATATATATAGATTGGTAGCAACGATCAGTACAAAAGTAAAAGAGCTGGAAACCACTGTGAGCTACCTCAAGCTACCTTTGGCTCCAGATTAGGGACTAACCATCCCATCACGTTTGTAATGTTCCATCTCTGATTTATCTATAGTACCTTTCGTAGAAAGTATGAGCAGTCCTAAGCAAGGGTATCTCCTGGAGTTAATATTACTAATCATCATCATTGTCATCATCATTATTATCACTTGTGTAAGTATCATCGTTCTCATTGTAAACATTATTATCGGACCATTACAAAAGTGATGGGGGGGGGGGGGGGGGGGAGGATGGAGATTTTTACCTATTCCTAGGTTTATTTATTTCTCTATGATTTATTTATTTTTTGCAAGTGCATAAATTTCTTTTTTCAACGTCTTCTTTTCACGATCTAATTGTGTGTTCTTTTCCCTTGTATGATTCTCTTTTTGGTGCCCCCATCCCCTCCCCCCCTCTCGTCTGCCGTCGCTTTTCTAATGGTCCGTCGCTTTTTTGTCGTTCACAGGGTTATCTACTGGGGTTTGGAGTTGGACTATCATTAATAAAGGGGAAAACCTACCAGCTGACAAGCGAATTGCTTCAATAGAGACGTAAGAACTTGGAATAAATCCTTCTTTGCCATCCGCTCTCAAAATCCACCACCACTCTTGGTCGTCTCTGTTGAGAACAGTCACAACTTCTCCCCTTCGCACATCCAAATCATTCTCGTCGGCTGCATTAAAATCAAATAAAACCATCACAGCTTCATTTTCAAACTTCCGAAAATGTGTCACTTGAGCTTTCTGTCGACGGCGAAAAGTCTCTGGGGCTCTCCGATCCCAACGAATAAGCTCGGAAACCATCGACGTTGTTCGGTTATCGTCGGATAAGTCCTCAAGAGACGACGACACATGCCGAGCTCTTGATTTGTACTTGTTTCCGCCGACCAGCGATTCATCGCTTCGACAGCGTTGCATAGAGGAAGAACTAAACTTTTCAACATATCTTGGCATATTGTCACCTTTGTTAGAACTGTACGAATTTCGCGGATGTAACGAAGCAGTTTTTCCTTCGTCGTGGAAATAAACCCTAACGGGGCGAAATGTTCTTTCTCCATTCTTTTGCTCAGCATTAGGAAAAAACCCACCCGTAACAAAGTCATTCTTACGTAGTACAGTACAATAATTAAACGGCAGGAAACCGCGTTTTCCTTTGTTGTTCACTGCAAAAACCTTATTTTTCTCTCTGTAAAGAAGCAGGACTATTTCCCCCTTCTCTGCTTTTAAGTCCGTTGAATCAGTAGGGTCATATTTCCATAACACTCTGGCTTTGATGTGCGCTGGTTCTGTTGGAGATGCTGCCGCAAGCCTTGACGCGAGCTCGGTTTTCGCTATGTCTGGAAGTGAGAATGGACTGTGGATTCCCGGGCTGTAGGCTTGACTAATACCACTATCACTATCATCATCTTGTTCCATATCCATTTGCATATCACCGCCTCCGGGTAGCAGAGGCTTCAGCGTTTGCAGTTTTCGCTTTCTTGCCTTTTTTAAGGTGTAAACTGCAAGAAAACAGACCGAGTTAAGTAACATACTGACCAGCACATCCAGAGATATATCTCTTACGATTACAGTAATACGAATACACAGACATCCCTTATGAGGCAAATAAGGACTTAAGGTTTTAGCATCATTTGGATTTTTGCAGGGCAGAGTTGTTGGCCCTGCACCTAACCCCCAGCCTGGAGGACCAGGGTACTGTTTCGTCAGACCCCTCTCCTGCGGACCACGTATGGTTGAACCTGCCAGGAGCAAAAGGCTCCCCCGGCGTAGCTCCTACAGTAACACCACCACTTTCACGCAATTACCCTGCAGAACAGGTGTAACATTTGGAAGCGTACGAGAGCTGAGTATTCATGGGTTATGAACAAGGAGAATGGGGAGATAAGCAAATGTTACCAAGGGGGTGGGTGTCAGGCAGAAAAACCCTTCTCCTATCCCACCGCCTTTGATTTGTCTCAACTCTCCAAAGATGGGGGTTTAATACACTAACAACTACTTCAACCATTGTTTCATTAAGGGCATATTGTTAGGAATCATATCTTGCCCTTCCTCAAGAGTCCATAATGTAGGGAAGATATCCGTTTATAAATATTTCTTTGTTATTCAAATGTCCCAACCACAGGAACAAAATACCCTTTGTTTCAATAACCAATGAGGCTCTGGTTGGCACATTAATGACAACAGGTGACGTCAGCGATATCTTCTCTTGTTACGTGTATCCTGAATGTACAACAACTTGACGGGCTATCACGCGATCGACCATCCAATCAGATGTCCAAGATGGCGTCAATTTAAAGAAATTGCACAAAATATTTTATTGTCCTTAAAATTCTGATTTGGTAATTCGAAATCAAAAGCTTGTGGAAATATTAAAAACTATGGTCCAAAAGTACAAGGATAAAGTCGCAAAGTATAACCTTGCATGCCAACAAGCCCTCTACTGAGGGCTCGCGCGAGACTTATTTCGGACACGCGAAGCAAACCACCAGAGGATTGGGGCGAGGGCGTGATAACGCACAGATGTATTTTTTTTTCTCTTTCTTTGCATGGGGTTGTTAAAAATGACAATTTTGGCCACAATACAAGACACTAAAATGCCAAAAAGGAAACTAAAAGAACAACTCCAAGTTCAATATCAAAATGGAAACAGCAATATACGAACATTAAAAATCGTACGTGGGTGGCTGAAGTTGAATTATGTTGTTAAAACGACATCTAATTGTACAATGACAGGACAAAATGTTTCATCACCTGATATTTTGAAAGCACTGTGGTTTCATAAGTCTGGTTTAGTAATGGACTTCAAGGTTTGAATTTCGAATTATTTATGATTTCTCAATTTTCTCTGAGTCGATTGGACGAAGTGTTGAAAAATTTAGTTCAAATCCCATTTTCTCCAATTTAATTCGCTAGAAAGTATTGATCTCTTCCCATACTCTCTTTATAAGATGTTAAACGTTTGAATAAATGAAAGAGATTGATAGAGCATTGCAGTGAACAAAAAACATGAAAACAAAAACCCATAAAAAACAATAATAACTGTGAACCAGTTTGCACTTAAAAAAGCTAGTGCGTGGCCTTACTCTCTAGCGAATCCTTTGGTTAGCTTATGCCATACAAGAATAACACTGATCACCGTTTAATGCCAGTAAGTCGCTTCTATTTCGCTCGACAAAGAACAGAATCTTCGATAAACAAACGACGCGAGATATGGAGGTCGAATGAAGTGTGGAATGAAATAGTGACGTCATAAAATAGCATTCCTTATACCAATGATATATGATATGAACAAATTTTCTTTCTCCCACACAGCATAGCCTTTTGCCTTTATCTAATCCCAATGTAACAACGACTTCCTATTTTCCATATTTCAGATTCTGAGAATGTAACTGTTTTCGGTTTTAGGTGTTAAACGCAAAGAGCGGTTTAGATGTGAAAATTACAGTGACTTTTGAATTTTAAAGCTCTTGATTTGCGTCACAATGCAGCTCTTTACAAAGTTTAAAATCTGTCAACTTAACCAAATACTCTAGACGGCTGAAATGACAGGACATATGATTGGTTGTTTTGGAAATAGTGATAATATAATTGTTTTCATTATTTCCGTATATTTTTTGCTCTTGTTATCACCAAACTTGTCCCAGCGTAATATCCACAAACTATTCCTAATTGGCTGTGATGGGCCACTAAATCTCTTCAAGACTGAAGTTCAATTTTTGACACTACGTTGTAACTTTGAAGTTTATCGAGGCTTGGAACACATGAAAAAGGTCTCAAAATCACCGAAAATGGTTTGTTAAAGATAAAATTGGCGATCAAGCTATACAAATTTTAAAATAGTCGAAACATCCAAATTTCTGTAAAGAGCCGGGCTAGCAGACACTGTGCACATACACTCCCGTTTTTAACGACTGTTTCACTGTTGGTAAAAGTCCATTGTCAACTGTTTCCAAATGATAGTAATGGAAGGTATGCAGCGCTAGTTAAGTGAACGTACGGCAATAGTTGCACCGATATTCATATAATAATGACTTGACAGTCATTAGATGAAACAAACAGAAGAGGTCAACCTGAAATACTCTATAGCCACTGAAATCGTCACGCTTTAAGATCTCATCCATGAACTCAAAAGTTGCCACCTATTTTAACTCTTTACACATGGTGAACAGCTGAGCACCAAAGGAAAGTCCAATTCTGCAATCACAATCTCGGATTTTATCCGCATACTAAAGAATTACAATTGGCTTAAACATCATATATAGGCGGACAATGGTGAATGGTTTTCATTCACTGTGAATTGACACACTATAAACTTTTGGCTCATGAGAAAATAAACTGCTTAACTACTGTAAACACCACTGAATTAATATCGCCAAAAGAAGAAAAGACCTGAGTGAAACCAATCTGCGAGCCTCACAGACACTCGCACCAGTTTTATGAAAAACGTTTCAGCATATCCCTTACCTACGGCCAGACAACACATAACTTAGAAATGAGAACAATTTGACGGGAATTGTCGCTGCTCGCTGCCGCTCCACGGAGACAAAAACCGAATAATGATGAACAGTGGTCTAGATGTTGAGTTGTTTTTCTGCTAAAGCCACCCGAATATCAACAGCTTCTGTAAAGCTTCCAGGAGGTCTAGACAAAAATCTATTCCTATCCTCTACGAACCAATTGCAAGCTTAACGCTAATTGCTCTATTGACAATGTTACGCGATAAACACGAGTACTGCAACAATATCTATATAACGCAATAGCGTTTCCCAGCAATAATGTATACATTTGCTTATTAAAAATCTACACATGCTTGAATAGACACAATTAACCCTTTCAGTTGCAGGAATGATCAAGAAGTAATTTCTACTTGTAATAGCATTTTACTGTCAAGCAAACAGGTGATGAGAATAAAGAAAACAATCAATCAGAGGATTTGTTCGATTAAATACCAAACTCTCAGTACTAACATTATAAGAAATGTATGGCAGACGGTAAGGAGAATTGATATTGAGATCGTGGGAGTGAAAGAGTTCAACTAAAGAGTTTATTCCGTCAAATTCTCCCGCGTCCAAGTTAAGTTGAAGCTTCATTGCCTTGTTTCACAACATCGGAAACACATTTACAATCCCTGCTTTGAATAAAGTGTGAAAAAAAAAAAAGAAGCTTTTGTGTGGCTATTTGTTTTTGCCAGTTTCTCTTGGAGTTATATGCGATGAAGAAATTGCTCCCCCAATTCTTAGTGGCGGTTATAGTTTCGTACCAAGAAAAGGTACTAAAGAAAAGGAAAATGCTTGGACGTTGACATTACAAATGATAACATTATTGCACTTGTGGCCATACTTTAATTGTCCGCAGGTTTGTAAGTTGACCCTTTACGAATTCTGCGAAAATTTCAATTGGACAATTTTGTGCAATTTGTGCTTATGATAACTCTCCTGTTTGTTTTCAGATATCTTTAGTGTTTAGTGAACTGAGAAATGTTTGCAGACATTTTCAAGAGTAGCGTCTGTCCGTGGGTTTGATAAAGATAGTTGCGCAGACAATGAGTCTAACATTGCTGACCATAAACCAACTCTCTTCAACTAAATCTCAAGCAATGATTACAATAAATCTCATTCTTGTCTGTACATCGATTGCCCTGTGCCTCTATTACTGTAATATAGTGTAAGTTCTTGGACTGAAGCACAAAGTTCCTTGTATATCATACCTTCCAAACTGACTGCCAAAACAACTTATTTGTGCCGAAAACAAGTACTTCCCGAAAGTTATAACCGGCCCCCGCTGCAAAGAAGTTAAGTAAAATCGCTACATCTCACTGAAAATTCACAGAAATGCTTTAATGTTTGATTAGAACTTACACCTCAAATAAATAATGTCATAAAGAGGCACCTTTGGAAATTGTTCAACCGAAAGAAGGATAAAACAAGAAATGAAAAAGAAAAAGTAATAAACAGTCACATTTTATCCTTAACATATATGTCGTAGCGAAACGACTTTGTAGCAAAATGACTGGATACCCTTCTTGACAGCCTTGAAATTATTTTCACCACTAGACATATTCTCAAATGATTAGAAGCAAGAACCAACAGTTTTGCATCTCGACTCAAGAAGTGAACTGCTTTGAATACGGAAGCTGTCAGTAGTGAATTAACTTTGAAAGACAAAACCAATTCTAACATACAAAATGAACTGATAGGTAACGAAGAATAGAGTTGCTTCATTACTGGACAAATATTCCAAAACTTCCCTTTTTGCTCGCGGCATTGGCGTCTCCGTCGATGTACCGAAAAAAATGAGAGATAAACAAAATCGATATTTCAAAACAGATCAGTTTATGCCCGTGAAGTCGATCCTACGCAAACTGAGCTGACTGGAGAACGTTTCTTGAAATAATATCGGCGGCATATCGGAAATTTACGTTTTACAAAACAATATCAAGGTATCAAACTCATAGTTTATAAACAGATTTTGTATCGCTTCAAAGTTTGCTTTCAAAATTAATCTTTCACACTTTTCCAAAGGTCATTCAGTTATTTCTTAAAGAATGATTAGTAACGGTGAACGTACGAAAAGACAAGAATGTAGAGCAGAAGATGTGGTTGTCTCAAAGACTTCCTTAATTAATTTTCAAGTGTCAAAACCGGTACGGAAAACGTGTGGAGACAAATTGGCAAAGAGTTACAATATATTCAAATATATTGTCCACGTTCTAAGTGACTAATGTTAATTGCTGGGAACAGAATAGACCGGAAATAGCAAATATCAATTGGCTAACATCAGCTATTTTTTCGATACTCAACTGCGCAGTAACTAAATCTTCATCATGCTTTCTTTGGATACGAAACGTGCTACGAATATATCGAGAAATCGGGGGAAGATTAAAGGAAGCTTTCACGTCAAATCTATGAAATTTAAATGACAATAATGTGTGACGTTCTTTTTAAGCCCACGTTTGCACGTACAAGGAAACGTTCTGCAAAATGTCATCTCAAAGATGCTATAAGTAAATTTTAGGAATATTTATCTCATCTAAACTGGCCAATTCTCGTTAACATTAATTTTACGGAAGTCATTTTATATCTTTGTTTTGGTTATTTCTGTGCATTAACCTCCCATAACTTGCTGCGCGAATAACGACTTTTGATTTTAATTCCACACCAAATTTAAACTTCCAACGACTATTGCATGATTTCAGATTAATTTAAAAACCAAAAATTACACACTGCACAGCAAGATCTATTATGTTCCAGCGATTCGTGAATTGTAATTATAATTTCCGCATGACTTTTGTCTGGGTAAAAACTGAGTATCTGAATTTTAAACATTTCTTTTGGCGGAAAAGGCAACCAAATCAACACAGTTTTGGAGATCTATTCTTGTGTCAATATGGGACTCTGATTATTTATTTCACCTCTTTCAATTTGCTTTCGAGTGTCTGAATGATCGAAGTGCTTTGTCGACTATTTTTGGTCCTTTGGGAAAATACTACATATTTCATACTTAAACAAAACAACTTTTACGCTGTATATCAGCGGAGAGGCGAATTCGAAACGAACTGAATCAGAGGAGAAGCAAATTTGAAACGAACTGACAGGTGCAATGGACATCACGAAAACTTGACAATTTACGCGCAAAATGAAAAACAGAACCTGTTGAACGGACAATTTATGGCGATCATTGTGACTCAGACGTTTCCCGATCTGTGAAACCTGTCTTTGCAACCGTTTACCAATGTGAATGTGGATTTCGGAAGGCTTCTACACACTTCAATAATAGACAGTTGAAACATTTTCTTACCGTTTTCAAGGAAATCGCCATCGAAATCCATGTTGGTTGATTATCGCGATGCCAGCTTTCAAAAGAAACTAAAGACTGGTGGCTTTACACGCTTACGCTAATTCAAAATGCAACTCCGCTACCGACAGAGGTGGAGATCTCATCAGAAGCTGTTATTGTATTCTCTCGTGTCTCACGGCTTGAATTGTTTCTATGGATACTGCAGACACTTGACACATGACTTATGTGACACGGGAAGCAAACTTGTCTTCTGATAGGTCAATCACTGAAAAGTTTACTGACTTTGAAGTGGTTTATGAATTTTGATGGGTTCGAAAGTTGTCGGCGCGCGAAAATGGCTCGCGATTTGTTCGTTTTGCGGCTGTTAAATTATTGGAAAAGAAGTGTAAAATGTAACCGATGCGAAGCGTTAAAGGCTGAAGAGATGCGGCAATTGAGTTTGAAGAGTAAAGTAAACAGTTCTCAATTCAGTGTACCGCGGCATAAATTAGACATTTTAAAAGAACTTCCTTGACGCCAAACAAACCAAGGCAGGTGCATCAGTATTGTGCAACGAGCAGACATCGAACATGCAACAAAACAAAAACATGCAATTATCGAAACGTTCATGAATTTCTAAATTAGTCCTTCGCTCTTTGACAAGAATCACAGAGGAGCACACGAATGAGGATTAGAGCATTTAAGACCAAAACAACAAGGGTATTAGTTTTCCATCAAAACATACAAACTCAACCAAACTAAAACCTTGAGCTTTTGTTAATCATCATCTTTTCCCACCTTCTTTTGTTTTCTTTGCTCCACTAAACTCTTCGAAAAACAATTCCGTACGCTTTTCAATAGACACGAGAACAAAGGAGAATTGAAAATTCCGTCGGCTAATGGTCGTTTTGTAATTTCCAGTTTAAAAAGCTTGCTTGGCATTTTAGCGGAGACAAATAAGTGAAAGATTTGTGTCACGTTTAATTGTGCTTGTAATTATGAGCCTAAAATGTAAAGAATTTACATCTAATTTTAATCAGCGAAGAGAGAAGAGTAGATAACTTATAACAAGCTTTCACTCAAAAAGTTTTGCTCGACGATTTCATGATCACCAATACGCTTGAAAAAGGAGTCGACTTGTTTTTTGCACAATTAACCTCACTACCAAAAGAATAGTGCGGATTAGTCCTCAACAATTTTTATTTGAATGCACAATTAATTCTGTCAAGTGTTACATCATAAACATCCGTCCAAATGCTCCTAGAAACTTCCAACGTTTACGCAACTACGACGACTACGGGAACGAAAACGTCAGTTGAAAATGAAACTTCTCGTTTTTGTTACTCTTTCGTGATCATTCCAACTTGTTCAACTTAAGAAGTGCTGGCGAACTGTCCAGGGTTTTAATTAGTGTGAACGGTGTTAAAGTAAAGAAAAAGAAAGAAAAATCTGCTGTCATGCGGTCACGTTCAGGTAAAAACCGAAAATTTAGTCATTTCATGTCGTCGTTTTGCAGATGACAGCAAAGAAATGTACCTAAAGGTAAAACGCACGTGCAGAACTATTGCTTTGTTCACTAAGCCCATTGTTGGGTGGCGTTCTCGTTGCCGTCGCCGTCGTAGTTGCGTAAACTCCCTACTGTTTAGCCCACAACTTGCTGGGTACGCTAGCTGAATCTGAACACGTGTTGGCAGTTGGAAAAACAACGCCCAATAACCGGCAACAACACCAACCGTTAGTAATTGGCATCGCACTGGCCAACCATTAAAAACAATGTTAACGTTGGACATACCTTGGTAACAATACTGTAAACGAACAAACCTCAAAACATCATAACAAATGAATGATACGATCGCGAAGATGATGCACGCAGGAAACACAAATTAACATTAGCTTTATACGGAAAGTTCACAGCATGTTTTTACAGGTGGTATTAAATCGGATTTCAGCGGGATATCAGCGAGTCCCGACAGGTTAAATTTAGATAGTTAATTAATCACTAAGTTTAAGGTTAATCAGTAAAGGTTAAGGCCAGAACAAAAGTCCAAGATATTCATGCATACATTTTAGGAAATAAAAAATAACAATTTCTGTGTAAGAGCAGTTTCTGTCCACTAGTTTCCTTGAGAACTTCATCACCGCAAGAAACTGATCTATTGCTTGACCATAACGGAGATGCAACCTTCTTTGATTTTTAAGGCAAATCCTTTACTTGTAGTTCTCTTCTAGCTTGTCACAGTCGCAGGCCTAACCCCAACATAAGCAAATAAAAGAAACTGTCTGCATTATTGAGAGACCACGGCTCACACATGTAACCTTCGCTATTGACTCTCGATGGATTTTAAAACTTTTACTGCAATTTCAGTTTTAAGCAATAAACATTAACTTTTTCAACTTACATACTTCCCTGTTGATCTCTAATTTTGTTACTTGTATAATAATTATACAAGTAATTCTCCCGCTTAGGTGTTTTTTTGTTGAAATCTTCCTACTTAATGGTTATCTTTTCGTCTAACCCGCCTCGATTAGATTTTTTGCTATACTGCGGGAGCACTTGGTTAGCTTATTCTATTTTATTTCAATAAATGCTGTTGTTGTCTAGTAAATAAACACAGATCCAATGTAAAATTCTCTATTACTTATGTATTGAAATAGAAACTTGGGTAATAACTTCTCTGTGTGGGAAAAGCAAAGAGCGTAACAATGATTGAAGGTTTATCAACGTTTTACCACGCTCGTTCTAAAGTAACAAGCGCTATGGAACACCACATGCAGTGTTTCTAGAAGCCTTGGTGATTGGCGCAAATTGGGGTACGAAAACAATGCAAGTCAATTACGGATTGTGTCGGCATTAGAAAAAAACGCCTATAAAGTAAATATTTGTAACAGAATAGGCATTTCCGAGTTCATGTCTGCCTCCTCTTCAAAGCGAGTCTAAGTGCGAAGGTTTTGTGATGGTAATTAGTTCTACTTTACATATGAATGAAATCTAATTTTCATAACAAAAACTTCGCACTTAGACTCGCTTTGAAGAGGAGGCAGACGTGAACTCGGAAATGGCCTATTGTTGTCATCCATTTACGCAGAAGTGAGCCGCTCTGTGAGAAATTCGAAATAATTAAAAACGGCGTCGTTTCTGTTCGAGTGAAAATAAAGAGACAGAGTCAAGAGCTGAAAAAAGAAATGAAATCACAGGGAACTCACTCCAGTAACTTAATTTTTGGACTTTCCCACAAAAATAGCGATCCAATCGAAAAGAGAATGAATGGTTCCCCGATAGGTTATTAACGATTTCGAGTATGCAAGATATGCTTTTGGGAAGAAAGAACAGACAGAACCTAAGAAGTCATTGAAGTCGTGAAGCGCCATATAGGGGGAACCACTTAGTGTCTCATTCCCCTGTTTACTACACAAGAATGGCAAAGAGTCGCAGTAAAAAGGGAGAATTAAGATTTGACTTTACGCTTAAAAGAGAGTAAAAAGTGGAAAAAGAGACAATTAAGATTTGATATTATGCTCATTCTGCCGTTGTATTAACCACATCTTTCTTTCCTCAATTACTTACGCATTTTACCCGAAAGTAGCCGCTACCCAAAAGTTACGGCCAACTTCCTAGCGCACACACACGCCCCCTCCCACCCCCGTTTCCACAATAGCATACTGTTACGCGTATTCTATACACAATGTTCCTCTACACTGGGAGGTCGCCTGGGAAGATTCTAGAGTTAAGTCTACTTATCCCAAAAACAAAATTCCTCCTCAAAAAAACACTAATACTTCAAAAGGCACGCACCCCAAGCCCAGTTTAAGTTAAACGCTTAAATAAAATCGTTCCGGCTCAAAACAGTTTAAGTTATTTATGATAACTTGCTTCAGACAGAACAAAAACAGCGGCATGTTTATAGGTTTTAACCAAGTGAGTGCTTATTACCCTGTTTAAAGCGATTGCCCTCTCACGAGGAATTCATTTTCGCCTCATTTCCGAAAGATAACAATATAAAAGCTTACAAAATGGCGAATAACTGCAGACCTATCACTCGCGAGATCGGAACCCAGGGTTAAGAAATAATCAAACTTGGACTCAAATATGATGAAAACACGAACGCGCCACTTAAACTCCGCGTATTAGATTTCATTTGTATAATCACATGTCACGATTTCGTACCCCCAGACTCTTTTCGTACCCAGTTTCATAGGTTAGAAATGCACTTCGCCATATGTTAAAGTTTGACCCTTGCAGTGGGAAATTTTAGTGAGTGATAATCATACTATTAACAAGTGATAATCATACTATTAACAAATTCCGGCGGCCGGCCGGCGTAAGGCACAGTGAATAACTGTCGACCCGTTCAGCTAAGAGAAAGAAAGTAGATTATTTGTCAAGACACGCTTGTGGTCTTGGGGCGGCGCAGTCACGGAAGAATGAAAATGAAGAACAGCGCAGAAGCGCATTTAATTGTGAAATTCTGTCTTTGACCTGCTGTAAGTAAAAACCAAAGCTCTAGAGGAAAGAGCGGCCGGATACGCTTCTTTTAAACAAATAGCCCCACACACTCTGACATGGAATTTACGCAAACTTGCAAAGCATAATAATACACTTCATAATCTTCGTATAAATTTTGACTTCTTCAGACTTTCGTCTATCCGATAAATCGGGTGTGCAAAAGGTTAATTTGGGATTGAGAAATCTGAAATATTTTGGATATCTCTTGAGAGATGGCAGATCACATGCTGCAGCAACTGTTCGTACTCACACTCATACCAATTTTTCTTGAACAAATCTGTTTAAGGGGGAGGGCGCAATGACTAGGTTATTCCTATGTGGCGCACTAACCCAAGGGCAACACTAGGAGTGGTCACAGCCACCACCACGGTTCGTTACGTCCTTTGTGGCTCTTTAGCGTCCCACAGAATCAATTATGAAGAGTTGTGAGACGGGGCCTACGGATTATTGTCCCAATCAGAGAAGACCAGGAAGTCTAACCATTTGCAGATGTCAGTACAGAGGTAAAGTCCAAAACGCCGTCACGTCGTAATAAACAATATCACAAGAAAAGACAAAATATTTCATTTCAGTGTACAGCTGTCCACTGGAAACAAAAAAAAAAAAAAAAAAGGAATCACAATTCAATCTCAGGCTTGAATCAGTATCACTGACGGAATAGATGGCGACCCACAGCTTCACATGTACGCAGACGATACCACGATTTATGTCTCGGCTCCTACTTTTGATCTGATGGCTTCCAAGTTAAATGAAGTCCTAGCTAGATTATATATATATGGTGTTGTGAGAATTGTCTCACTTCCCATCCTACCAAGACGGAATATATGTTGCTCAGTGGACGCGGGCAAATAACTGGGCTAAAACAAGCTATTAAGATGAGTGATTATGTTATCCAGGATGTAGTTTCTACAAGATGCTTAGGTGTCCAGATAGACAACGCTCTTAAATGGGATCATCATGTATCAGAACTAGCGAGGTCGTTTACGCACAAGTAAAACTTATTTGAATCACTGTACATCCTGCCTAGACAGGCGAGAACTGATTTCTATATTAAATTAGGGTTATTTTGCTCTCTGTTACGTATGGTATGTTGGTTTGGGGCTGTTGCGGTCAAGTGTTTTTCTCAAACCTGGAATCTATACATGTCAGAGCGGCAAAAATAATATTTAACTTAGATTAGTGTATGCCAAGCAAGGAGGTTCTTGCCATAGCAAAATGGAATACCTTGGAGACCATGTATGACAAACGATTATTAATTTTAGCGCATCAGGCTTATTATCATCTTTTACCATGTCCAATGAAATGTCTTTTTGCAAAGTATGTAAGTAGCTATGATTTCAGGAGGAAAATGACCTTTAAGTTACCTAGGCCTAGGACTGATATGATCAAGAAATCGACCATCCCCGATGCTCATACAAGTCAATTATTCCGTGGAATGTCATGGAAAACGAAATGAGATCTAGTTGTGACATTGACGCTTTTAAAAAAGTTACCCAGGTGTACTTTTAATTCTTACATAAGATTTATTGTGATTAATTAGGAAGTTTAATTAGTTTATTGGTTGTACACGACCACATCAGCTTTGCTGAACTTTTAATTGTGTTTAAATAAATGCTGCTACTATTACTGTGGGGGGGGGGGGGGCAGGGGGGTCAGAACCTCCCGCCTCCCGTACCCTGCTCTCCCGCTTCCCGTACCTTTATCTCCCGCCTCCCGCCCTTTTCCGTGCCGCTCCCGTCCCCTGTAAATTGGCAGAGTCGAAACACATCCTACTCATTTAGCTTCACAATTCTCAAGCATTTCCTTCATTTGAGATCGCCTGCTCGCCTCACCTTTTTGCAATTTGACAGCTTAGTACAGCTTTATACGCGACACATAAGCACTCATGCCGTTTGACATTTCATGACCTATGACGTAACCACTGTAAACGGGTTTACTATTTAACCGGAAGTAAGCCTGTTTTTCAGCCCAAGCGCAAATTTTCGTTTGCTCGTTTGCTCAGAAGTCTCAGAAGTGACCGAGAAGACGTTAAATGCAAGTCAAATATATATTGGGTTCTTGTTTTTGAAAGTATTGTAACATATTGTTGAATTTAAAAAATTAGCGTTTCACATTTCTCTCCAGCTTCCCGTCCTCTTAGAACTCCCGTTTCCCGCCCTTTCCTCTCCCGCCTCCCGTACCCCTCCCGACCCCTATTCTCCCGGGCTCCCGCCCCCCTGTCTCCCCCCCCCCCCCACATTGCTAAATCGCACCGTGGGCAGTGTACGTCTACCATGTGTAAGGATGGGAAACATGAACTGAAAAACACACCGATTCGGCCTGAGTGAGGATTATAATAATTTGCATGAGGCAAAGTTCTGTGGCTTCTTTGCCCTTGAATAAAAACAAATAAAAATAGGTAGTGTTTTACATTCTAGAAATTCTGTGGTAAAAAGAAACTTGGCATCTATAATAGCAAAGGGTTATTTTTAGGAAATTGGCTAACGGAAAAATGTAATTTCCGACGAAACATCGAGTACACAATTCTTAACCGCTGTTTCGGACTGAATGAGCCCGCGCCCACTAGAGGACTGAGTGAGCTGCGGAAATCGTGGCTACAGAATACCGGCTTTACTCACTTTCTTAACTGACACGGAAAGGTCTAAACACCAAAACAAAATTAAGGCTTAACCTTCAAAACTCGCTAAAAATCTTAAAAATGCTAATTGGTTGTAAGTAACAACAAAATCTATCAGCGCAGAACAAGATAAATGATGATTAAAACAGCTAATACCGCAAAATATCTCACAAGTCATCCATCTTCCCCCAGCCAGATAACCCAACAACCTTTGGTTTGGTCCAAAGCCAGAGATGTTTGAGCGAAAATCTTATCACAGTGGGAAGCTTTTAAATTTATTATGGAGGATTATTTTTGAGCAATACTAACTAGTTGAACGGACTAATTTTAATTGAAAATTAGTACATGAAAATAAGATTCCCCTTTGAATTCGAAAAATGCGGAGTTCCATTAACCTCCAGCATTCAATCTATTCACGAACTACTTGGATACTTGTTGACAATGCACTCGATCTTTGGCCCCCTCCCCCCCCCCCCCCCCCTTTCTGGGATTTCTCCTATTATTTTTTCCTTATCAAGGTCTGGTCGGATAGGATGACGTAATTTCCCACTAAGCTGAAGATCTAAAGGAATGAATCATGAAAGCAATATTCAGCAAGGTGCGCCCTTGACATCACTTCATTTTCAGACTACTTAAAACAAATGCGATTTACGCGGTTTGCCTGAAAAAGTGTTTCGAATTCTCGCTTTTTAATCGCATTCCCAACTAAACGTTGAGTAGTTATTTCGGATTTTCCTGCGGTCTATAAAACGCGGTTTCCTGAAAGTTTTAGAGACACATTACGGGCACGGAAGAAAATTGTAAAACCGGAAGACCTTTTTTTGGGAATTACATAAAAAATACGTGGGAACATTTTAACCACTAAGTGATACTTAGCCAGATCCGATTAAAACATGATGCAAAAACAACAGAGCTACCCAAGAAGCCATTATTACGATCGGTAAAAATAATGTATCAGTTAGCAAACTTGAATGGGTCTCTGTCTTGTTATAATATTACAGGGAATTTGAGCTTCATAAATTTAACCAAAAAAAGTCAGGGGAAGAAAAAGATGATAAAGCTTAGTTTTGTTTTGGTGTCGATCCCGTGGTGTGCCGCTATGACCGCATATTTTGGTCCATTTGTCGATCTTAAAAAAATGTGAGTCAAGAGTGTCATTGCTTTGAAGAAGAAAGGCCAATGTGGGGGTTAACAGAAGAAGGGTGAATTAGAAATGTTCCGTATAACTAATGTGTTTATTGAAAAGGGATTTTCAAGCACAATCGTGATTTATTCAGTATTTTGTTTGTATACGTGTTTAAGCAATAACTTTAAAACGAATTACGATTCCCTGCCGGTAAAGGGGTTTGAGAAAATTGTTACAATACAATCTTACAACACTTGTAAAAATAAGTCAAAAGTATTCTGTTTCGACGTCTGCATGAGCCATTGGAAGACTCTCACCTTGCCTATGAAGGGCGTAAAAGAGTTGAGTGTTCCATTTTCGAGTTTTCCACGAAGCAGCGGAAAAGCCAGATGATAAGGCAGTGGCCCAAGACCTCCCAGTTTGCCTTACTAACTTCTAACAATAGAGCTCTTTCATGTGAAATCTAAAGTTATGGGCATAAAATTATTGGTAACACGAAATTTTTCTTCACGGAAATCGCTGAAGTAGGGATTTCAACGACGGCCTAACTAAGGTTAAATATATTTCTATATTCATTAGCGCACTCCAAATGCAAGACTATATGTTCAGGTGTTGAAACGAAACGACAGTGGCATTCAGATGCATTTCAAAGGCCTTAGTGGAAAGACTTCGAAGCTCAATTTGAAATGCTAGATCACCTGCAATACGGCTTTAACAATCTAAAAAGGTCAATAAGGTCTCTAGTTGGCGCCTCAAAACATTTTCAACCCTCTTCAAAACATTGAATCGATTCACGGAAAGATAGTTTATTGAGATAATTTTAAAGCTAACGAAATAACTCTCAGTTCGTTCATTGCTGAAAAAGAGTGAGAGAGAACGCTCAAAACAGGACTAAAAATTGACTGGAAAAATTGACTAGAGATGTTTGCCGTAGAGTTTCAAATTAAACTTGCATCGCAGCTTAGAATTTCTAGCACATGTCCAAATAGTTGAAGAGACTGCATCTGTTTCACAAGTGCCAAGTGATTCAGTACTAAAATTAAGTTACCACTTTGCAAATTTTACCTCGTTCGTGCTCCTCTTTGGCTTTTGACAAACATATCAGAGGGCTACATCTCTTCTATGTCTACTATGGCAAAAGTTTCATTTTCTTTGGCAAATTATTCACGCTAATGCAGATAACAAAGGCTGAGAAAATAAGAAGTTGAAGTGCTAAATTAAACGAAAACAAAGGTAATTTTGACAGGTCTTTGCTTAAAAGGACGCAAAAGTTCGATTAAGTGAATTCCGAAGCTATGAGAAGACATTCAGAAATTCTGAGAATGACACAAGCCAAAGCAGAAAAGAACTGTAGAAAAAAAATTAACCAAGCATAATTAGCAACACTTAATTGGCACTTAATTAATCGTGTTCTTCAAACTGCAAACAAAAATTTACTTATATGAAACGAATACAGTCCATATATATCGAAACTGGTCATTTGCAACATAGGTCATACCAACAAACTCAAAACATCCTACAACGTAGTTCGTTCTAGACGACCTATTGACACAACTGGGCCAAAAAAGTCAGATAAAATCCTTATCTTTCAATAAAGGAATCTATTTGATCTGGCAAACATCTTTGCTCTGGTCTGCGTAAAGCGGAAACAAAATTATGCAAAAATCCGCCCTAAAATCCTAAAACTGCGGTAAAAAGTAAACAGTGCTTTGACTAACTGGGGACAAGTTTGCAGTTATTGCGTCAAAAAGTCTGTAGAGGACATGCTTGCAATATTTTAATCAATACAGAGTTATAATACAAGTAATTAGTTTCTGTTCAGCAAGACATGTCAAATTTGTGAAACATAATAGCCAAGGATTTGAATTTATTTTCTCGTTCTACTTCAAGAAAACTGAAAATTTTCGGATTTACTGGTGGAATGAACCAAGTTAAAAAATGTTACGCGACCAAAAAAAATATCGATCGTTTTTTCAGAGCACTTCAGCCAAAAAGCAAGTTAATATGATAAACATTTTCTTTATCTGTCTGTTCAAGACCTGCAAACAGACTGTTTTGTCGTGCGTCCCGGTTTCCAATACCGCTGAATGTCTCTTAATCCTTTGAGTGTAAAGAATTAAGTGACTTAATACGAGTCGAGGTTGGGACGCGTTCAAACGTAAAGACAACTGAGAGAGTGTTATTCAGTTCCCAGCATGAAAATAAGTCAACGGAGCAAAAAGTTACATCTTCCCCGATCTTAAAGGCAGTGTTAAATGTGCTGATATAAAATCTGAAACACCACAAGGTTTTTCCGCTTTTGCACGTCAGAAGCATCCGTGTTTGCTTTGTAAAGTAAACTTCCATAGCATCTCTAACTAATACGAAACTTTGTCCATACCGAGATAAGTCCTGCATAGTTCATAACGTTTTTATAATCAAATGGCAGTCGTGGGTTCACTGTCAAGCTCAAATTAACTACATTTGTACATATTTCAACAACCGCCGTGTTATTTAGAGCTATTTTAATAGGCATTGACATTCAGACAAACGGGTTATAAACAAACTCCAGAGATAAATCGAGACCGAGTTCGATGTAGGTAGGATTTTACGCTCCACTGCACGACCCATGCTTAATCACTATTAAACAGCCCGTTGTCCAGAAAATGCTTGTTTTTACTACATTTTGTTTGGAGACGTTGAAAATTAGATATCTTGACAATTAAAGTACCTTGAAGACGGCTGGGAGAACAGAATCACAAAGTTTATGATCAGAATACAACTATGACTTAACAGTCTACTTGAAAACGATGATTCATCAAATAAATTAAACCTACACATAACCCAAATTTAAACTGCGGTGCGATCAAACTTCCAAAATAGGTTGCGGATGGACATACCATAAAATCTGTTAGATTTTACGCTGTGGAATTCTCAGGAAATTAACGCTTATTAAAGTTCCTACC
Organism: Galaxea fascicularis; assembly: GCA_948470475.1. NCBI lineage: Eukaryota > Metazoa > Cnidaria > Anthozoa > Scleractinia > Euphylliidae > Galaxea > Galaxea fascicularis. The sequence goes on from OX419337.1 coordinate 20,615,501, forward strand.
TTTATATTTCCCAGCTGCGGATGGCTTCCTCCCAACGATTGATGGACAAAAGAAGGCCATTTTGCGGGATTTTTTTAACGAACAATTCTCAACGCCGATTGGAAGATACTCTTGTCCCAAGTGTCTCCAGTTTACTTCACAATCTTTTAAAACATGTGGTTTTCTAATCAAACTTCCATCAGCCGCAGAGTTTAACGAAGGATTTTCAAATTTATCTTGGGCCTAACAAAATCGAAAACAGACAAGAACGTCTCAACATCTAGCGGGAATGTTTGTAATCATGCAAAACGTGCCTTTTGGCAGGATTTGAATTCGCGATACAGTAAGCGATAGAAATCCCATTAACAATGTGACTATAGTTTCTTGTCAAAACACGCCATTTTGCTGATAGCCTTAGGCTAGCACGTCTATGATCTTCAGCACCAAAAGCACTTACTTTGACATGGGCAGGAGATAAGTAAAATTGAAAATAAAGTCAATTACCAACCTTGAAATTTGAGTCTGTGATTGCCCCTCGCTACGTTTACTTTGCGATCTTCGGAACACCGAACCGATCGCCAACAAGTGGACATCTCATTTGCATTAAATACCCAAAAAGACGTCAAACCTCTCCACATACATACGCGGTTCACATTACACTTGATCTAACGCGATACGTCGATCGTTTCCGGCAAAGATTCACTGCTCTGAAAAGACGTTCGACTGGTTGCCAATCAACAGGTGACCCCAAAGCGATCCTAGACAATACCTGTCAATATACAATAGGCTGCGAGTTGATAACTAATTTTATTACCTGTCGGGAGAGTTGGTAAGTCACTTATTACCTTCTACCGCTCCAGTTCGGTGACGCAAGTGAGATATAAGTTGAGCGATGTTACTTGTAATACACTTCTTAAGAATTTCTTCGCCTTCGGTCCAAGAGAAAAAAAATGTTTTCTTTTCTTTGATTACTTTAGAAATAAGAAGAGGATAAAGTCTCAAATCAAATCTGATAATGTGATGGAGGATTCCTGTGCGATTAGGAGTGAATCGTGATTAATCCCATCGATTGTATACATGAATTCGCATTCTATTATAATCGTCCACAAGGATCCGAACACCAGGGTATTGCACGCCTTTCTTGTCCACATTCGGGGAAGAGGGGTTGGGATCGGGACTTAACTGAGTTGTGTTTTGGGCCTCCTAGTTATGGAAATTATGAAGTTTTTGATGAAGGAAGGAGAACTTCAGTTTAAAAGAATTTCTCTCTATTCTTTAGACATGGAAAATAACCGAAGCAAAATTCCATTGTGATTGACACCTGCAAAGACGAAAATATCGGAACCCACAACAGGTAGATAGATACCCTCCCCCTCCCCCCTTTTAAGAACTCCCGTTCCTCGCTTCCCATTCCTCTCATGCCCTCTGCTCTACTGGACCCCCCCCTTCCCGCCTCCTCCTGTTCCCACCCCCCTCCAGCCCCTTCCAGCCTTCCAGGGTAAGAATTCCATTTTTTTCTTTATCCTCCTTTGAATTGAAGAACCCGAAAGCACGTACGCTCCCGACTAAAGAATCCGAGGGAGCCCTACCCATGCCCCGTGATTCCTGAAAGTAAGGGCGAGAAGCAGGAGAACGATTTACTGGGCGTAAAAGCGAGTGCAACTTGTTATCATTCCATTTCGATATTAGGCCAGAAGGGAGCATCTCCTCTGTTTTCTCTGATATCCTCTTAACAACTTCTCGCCTATGAATAGGAAGCTTAAGCAAAGGCGTTTTTGAGCGACGTACGCCAACCGGAAGTGAAGCGTTTCCTTTTCGAACTGCCTTGACGCTACCACATTTGTACTGTTCAGCGTATTTTTCTCTTATAGAGACGATTTGCTAGAGGATTTGGGTGAAATCACTGCCCAAGAATACGAAACATCAACTTCCGGTTGACGTACGTCGCTCAATAACGCCTTTGCTTAAAGTGCCTATGAAGTAAAAAAAAAAATAATTTTGTCCAGTTTGTTTGCTTATGTCTTGATGAACGCAGCTAAACGGTTTTGACCGACCAAAAGCACTTTCTTGCCGTATTTTTAGAACCTCAAAGTTTGGATTTCGCAATCTGAAATGGGTCCGTTTCCTCAATGCGCGCGGTCAAATCGCTTATCTTACACAGGAAGTGACGTAGTTGGTGGTTCTGCACAGTGTCGTGGCGGATAAGAGGGCAAAGAAGGGAGCTCAGAATTATTGCGCGGCCGGTGGCCCCAATAAAGTCAATTGCTCCAACAAAACCGGAACGCCTGGATTTTCCACGCATTAATTTCCCAAGGAGGAAAGTTTGCGGCAGAAATGGACGCGATTTGTCCGGATAAATCGGAAAGATTTCGTGCCTCAGGGTACCCACACAAACTGTGTGACCTTTTGTACTTGGGAATATCGAAAATGCTCATACATTCGTAAGAGAGATTTTACAATTGCAAAGTTTGCATTTACGTCACTTTATAGAGACAAATGAAATTTAGCAAAAATGTCTCTCTGTATATATTACAGAAGCGAAGGACTTTGCAGTGAGTACTGCGATGAACATACTTTAATATCAAAATAAACGCATTATTGCCTGAAATGCTGTGTGTTGTCGTTCTTGTAGCTAAAAATGGCGAAATTTGGCCATTTTGCGGATTTTGCGGTGGACCTTTATACCTGAGCGTAAACGAGAACAAAATTTTTGTGATTTATCGTGGGGTCGAGTCACTGTTAGACTGCAAAACAGTCGTATTTTTTGCGAACGCGAGCGACGGTGTCGGTCCATCTTCGAACGAAAGGTCTGGAGCGAGTGTAAAAACGGCGAGGGAGAATGAGGAGAGACGCTAATTATTTTAAAACTATTTTTAAAAATATTTTCTCGCCTCACACGCCCTGCGGGCGTGTGAGGTTCGCGCGACACTCGAGAATCACGCTTACGGCGCTTCGCGCCTTCCGAAACAACCGAAAACGACTGTTTTGCAGTCTAAATCACTGTACAACTGATAACATGGATTTATATAGCTACAATAGTAACAATAAGTACTTCTGTGAAAAAGGCTGATAACAAGATGCTTTATTAATATTTATCTCATTAATAGCAATAATCTTCGAATTAACCGCCGGTGGACAACAGTGAGGGGCCCCAACGGAAACAATAATTCCGTCCTCATGGGGGATTTAAGAAGTTTATGGGACTTGTAGTTATCGGATTTACGGTTTGCAATGTAATTCAGAATTTAAGCTTTGTAGTGTTTTGAGAATCCCACAAAGCGCCACTGTCTTTCTTACCACAGAATTCATGTGTTGAATATATAATCCAGGTGATGTGATCAACAGAAGGTATGACTTGGCATTTTTATTACTAACTAGTTTCGTACCGCACGGGAAGTGCAGCACTCATCAGATAAAATAGCCAAATGCAAAGATCGTTTCAAGACTCGCTGACTACAGACGCGCGTGCGTGCACAATTTGAATTTAAATTTTAACAGCTTTTGGCGCGCGGAATACGCACTTGAACAGTTTTTAGCGCGTGACAATAGCAGGCTTAAAGTTCTTTAGAAGAAATTTGTTTGCGTGCCTACAGGAAGTCACCAGTTCGTTACGCTTGTTCAAGGTCGCCAGTTCCGGTTTGCAAATGATAAAGAACTTCTCCCACAGACACAAATTGCAGCGGTTTGAGGCAGGGCAATATGGAGAGGTTTGCTTTAAAATCCTCCAGGCGATCTTGAATTTCGACCTTGCTTCCTTCAAATTCCAAACATGCTTGCTGAGCTCAGTGCAGTGTCTTTTGCTGGGGTCGCTAAAAGAAGATTTGTGGTTGGCAAATCTTGCTTTGAACGAGGTCTCCGTGAGCCCGACATACGTTTGGGCTGGCCTGCTGTCTTCCGTTGTCACTGTTGCTTGGTAGACAACGGATGATTTTAGGCAATTCCCGGTCATAGGGCAGTCAGCTGGTCTTCGGCAGTTGCATGCTTTCAAGATTGGTGGTGCGGTTGTTTTCTGCAACGTTGATTTGTTGCGACCATCAATTTTCTGCTTGAGGTTGGGCATGCAACTGTAGCTGATCTTGACCGTGTTCCGGTTGAAGATCTTGTGGAACACGTGGCTTTCCGGGAACTCTTCGTCGAGGATCTTGAGAAACGCTCGCCCAACATTTGTAGCCACGTTCATGCTAAAGGGTGGATTGTACCAGATGATGTTTCGCTGGCGGTTTTTTCTGTTGGAGCTCGAAGGCTGCGCAAGGTTTGGTTTGAATGTGAGACGATGATTGTATCCGCTGTCATCTAGGGCTTTCTGATAGAGAGGCACTGCTTCGTTAAACGACTGTTCATCAATTGAAATTTCTGACAGTCGTTTGTTGATGGATTTCGGGATGTTCTCGATGATACGCGGTGGATGGTTTGACTTCCTATTGACGTAGAGTGGAATGTTTCCGGGTTTGGTGTAAGCCATGTATTTCCCATCAGACAGGTTGAGGGTGACATCGAGGAAGTTGACGGTTTTTTTGTTGGCTTCTATTGTAATTTTCAGGCCATAACTACTGAAAATACTGCACAGATCTTTTTTGATGCACTCTGTTTGCCGTGGTGATGCTTTGGATATCCCGAGGCCGTCATCTCGGTACAAGCCAAAATCGCATGTGCTGCCAAACTTTTCTTTGATTTTGTGTAGGAGGTAAGCACCGACAAGCTCGCAAGATTCAGCACCGTCATAGCTCCCCATAGTGACGTCAAAAAGATTTGATGAGGTTTTCTTACCCCATGGTTCACCATAACTATAGAGGAGAGAACTTTTGGCTTGAAGGATGATATGCCGTTCATTGTCGGTTATGGAATCATATGCGGATGCAAACTGCAGAGCTTCACTTAGCAATTCAACTGAAATCGATGGGTAAAACTCAACTACATCGAATGCAATGAACGAGTACATACCCTTGTGCTGAATGTTATTGAACCAAGATAAAACAGCCTTGGTATTTTTCCATTGATTTAGCTCAAGGTTGTTAGCAAGTCTGGTGTTGATGCGGTCAAGGAGTTGTTTGCTGATTTTGCCAATTTCAGCCTTCGCTGGATTGATAAGGCGACAGGTAGGGTTGTTGACAAAGTTAGGCTTGTGATCTTTGAGGGTAATAAAGGCTTCACGTTTTGCATATATTTTATATATATTTTATCTCTCGAGCTGGTCTGATCCCACGACAAGCGATGGGCTCCTGGCGATGTATTTGACACAGGAGCCCATGGGCTCCTGATTTGACAGGATTACGTGTTCCTCAGATCGAGGAAAAGGCCGGGGTGGGGAGGGACGAATTCTAACGAAGAGATCATTAGAAAAGTGATGACTTTTCCAATGGTCCCTCCCCAGGGAGCGTCTTTAAAAATGGGTGAGATTATGCTGAATGCTGGATCTCCAAATAGAAGAATGCCAGAGTAGCACAGTGGCATGTATGTTTACCTCCAAAGCCGCGGCTACACGAACAATTTTTTGGTTGCTGTGGTGATGCGACTTTTTTTTTAATATTACGCGTCGCCACCGCGCGGTGAAAATCACATTTGTAGCCACCCTCATGCAAGCGCTGTGATGGCGACAACAGAAAAATCGCGAGAAATTCAATGAGTTTAACTTATCGCGACAAAATTACACACTTTGTCACTCTTGTAGCCACCACCGCGCGCCAGCGACGCGACAATTTCCAGAAAAATTGGTGAGCATCGCAAACAAAAAATCGCTCGTGTGTCCATGGAAGAAGGGAATAGATGGGATATTCATGGTTTTGTGGCAAGACTGAACTACGAAAATCACCCTTATTTAAGTGAGCCTGTCTGGGGGTAACGAACTTAACTATATTGTTGCTGTGGTAAGTTCCTAACCCTCATGCTTTGAAAACCCTAACTTGCACAGGCAAGCTCTCTGGCTAAAACTATCGAAAAGGTTTTCAAGATTAATATTTTCAGGCTTATCTGGTAACTGGGTAATTCACATGACCAGAACAAAAACAAAAAAGCCTAAACCGCGAACGGTGCCAGTAAACTTCTGGATATCGCAAATGGTGTCGATGGTTGCTGATTGCCAAGGTGCAAAACTTTACGTATCGATTGTTTGAAATTCGCGTTATTGTGACGGTTATGACGTCATGAGCACGCAAATTCATACAATTTTGTTATCATCACTATAATTATGTACATTAACAGCAACTGCTTACGTAGGCTTGTAAAGAAGGCTAGAATCACCAAATTTATCTCTCTGCTGTGCGGTTGGTGCCTGGAACGAGTTGCGCATGCCTGAAAGAGTACTTCTCAGGCTCCTCTGCCACTTAAATGGAAGAGCTGTTCATGGGGACGAGGAGGGACGAGTGGAAAGTTACTTGAGCCCTCCATACATAACGTACCTACCCTGAATAAACAAAATGGACGAAAAACATTACGTAAGGGAAGATGATGAACACGAACAGCGCTATTCACAATCAGACACCGTTATCTTGGTATCCTCAACACAAACATCAGGTTTGTAATGTGTAACTAATTCATCTGAACAAATCTCAGTATTTCCATGAAGTTAAGCAGGTTTGGATAGGCAAATGTACAAGCTTATTATTCGCAGAAGTTGTGACGTAGAGTGGCGCCCGGCGTTGTCAATCAATGGTTTCCGATCGATTGATTGCAATCAATACAATCAATAATAATCAATAACAATCCATTGATTGTTATTGATTGGTGCAACCAATCAATAAAAATCGATAATCACACTCGGAGTCTTAATTCTTATTGATTACCATTGATTTCTATAGAAAATCATTGATTAATAATTCATTATGCAACTTTCTGGCGCGTGTTAGCGTGGGCGTGCTTCATTGGTCCCGGGCATATTTACACGTCCAGGGTAATTGGGTAATTCGATTGCGCACTTTTATCCTTGCACTTCAACCGGGATTCCCAGAACACACTTGTTACGGAGTTTGCTTGTTCCAGAGATAGCGAAGCAAGTTGAATTGTCAGTGCGCTGTGTAGTCAAGGGCTATCACGAATGCCCTTTTGAAGTGAATGTCGGAGAAATGTTCTACGCATTCAAGAAGAGAGGAGAACGTGGGAATGCGTTCAGAGTTACGAATGATCGGGGGCAGCTCGGCCATCTCCAAATCGAGCTTGTTGGTCCTCTTTAACCCTTACACAAAGAGATTACTGTGTAAGTTTAAAAACGCCACAATACATTACAAGGGAAGCACATTTTCCTTTTAACAATTATTCTACTATCTTCCCTTTCGGTTGCACGGGTGAATGTTCAATTATTCTGCTATCTTCCCTTTCGGTTGCACGGGTGAATGTTCAAGATGTATGTTCTTGGCCTGCATGCGTATATTCAGGCAGCATGACAGTGAGCAGACAAAAACAATTTCCTCAACTAATTAACAAGCTGGAAGAGAGTGACACTGAAGAGACTTAAAGAACAAACCATTCAGTTTGGGATATACCGCCCTTTGCAGATTATATGATTAGAATTAATGACAATTTTGTTCTTGTTTCGAGACGATCAGAGTCTAGTAATTTAAGTGAGCTTTTAACAGTAATAAGGGTAAAAATGCTACAAATTTAACATAAAACACAACAAATAAAGATAACTGAATGGTTTGTTCATTCATATGGTGCGTGTTATTTAAGAAAACGACAAATTTCATAATCAATAAAAATCAATAATAATCAATAACAATCGATGAAAATCAATAGAAATCGATAGTCACACAACTTTTAGGCATTGATTTTTATCGATTTCCAATACCAATCGATTAATTGTCATTGATTATTATTGATTATTATTGATTTTATCGATTATCGGAAACCATTGATTGACAACGCCAGGAGTGGCGTTGCACAGTTGTTGAATCGCAGAATCAGACAAATTACAATACTTTGATAAATTAATTGAGACTAATTTGGAATAGTTTGGCCTTGCCGGTTTTGCACAGTACGCAAATAAACATCTTTTTGGGACGCTGTCTATGTAGGCATCCCAGCCACACTGGCTTTGTCGAGCCTGTGTGCTCAACCCTAGCCAGACCTCTTTCAAAAATTATGTTGTTTCTAGCTTGCATTAATTCTGTTAGCATATCCGCATATCCCTTAATCCAGCTTTCCCAAAAACAAACTAAGTTCAGGTGCATTTTGTAACCCTATGCAAGACTGAACTCTGGGCGGTACCTCGAACGGGTCTCCCGTTCGTACCGACTCCTTTGGGCAGCATTACCTACATTCTTTTGTTTTTTTGTTTGCAGTTGCTTACTGGTATTTTGTTTTACTGTATATTTGTAATTCATGATAATTAAGCCTAATAAAATCAATTTTAAAAAAATTAGAACCTATCCCAGACACACTATTTCCAGAAACTTGGTAAATTTTCTGTGTTGATTTTCTTGAGCATCAACTCCCAGGAAAATAGCTAAATTCTTCAAGCAATATTATTGATCAGCTCTTGAAAAATGACACCCAATTCTAAACCAAAATTCTCCAATTTCCATACCCTATCCCACACCAAACTGCTTGAAAACACTATTGGTTAAACCATTGCTAAATCAAAACACTGCTCTTGAATAAAGCAGTTTACTTAATTTATTGTAGTTTTAGATAGTTTATATTGTGATTTTTTGTAAATAGTATTTTATAAGTAGGGATGTAATGGTTAGATTTGATTTACTGCACTCATCCATATGGCTTACATGTATATATGGGAGTTACCCCTGATAATGATCTACGAGATGCTGTTTATCAGGAACATAAAACCAAAACTCAACACGCAGTCGAATTCAGTCCATGCCAAACTTTTTGCATAGCAAATTATTGAATACTTTAACTCCTTTTTCAATTCCCTAAATATTTTCACACCATTGCTACGATATATGTAATCAATTCTATCATGAATTTTGAACTTGGAGTCATCAAAACACCATTCACACTTTACATCGCTCATTTTAATTCTAAAGTGCTTGACAAAGCCTTTTGTTATCGGTACCCCTTTCCCCAGGAAATAATGCAATGTTCTTCTCAGCCAGAATTCATTTACTTTACCTGTTTCCAGGGTCAAAGGAAGAATTTTCGAACTTCGGTTGTAGTCCATCTGTCTGTTGGAGCGAATTCTTGTGAGTAACACAAAGTATTTTTTGCTTGATTTGTAGAAGTGTGTGTATCCAAGCTGGTTCCTTTTTTGTTCACCCTTATAGTGTGCAGTCAGTTTTAAAGATATATATGTTATTCACCGGCCGGGAGGTCCGTATTGGGAAAAACTGTGTCCTCTGTCTCAAGTACGGCCCTCTGGCTGCGGCCTCAGGCCGTACTTGAGACCTCAGGCACAGTTTTTCCCAATCAAACCAACCAAGGCCGGTGAATAAGATTTTTATTTATTTCTAAATTCTATTTTTAGAAGGTAGGAGAAACTATTAAGAAAAACTGGAAAAGTCATGTTTTTATTTTACACATTGTCTCATCAACATGTCAACAACTGTACAATAAAACGATAATAAAAAGAAGTTTTGCTTTCAAAAGTCAACAAAAAACAATTACGGTAAGACAAATTTGCTCTTTCAATTCACAACTTCACTCTGCACTTAGCGTAGTTGGTTACCATGACCATGGTCAGGAGATAGGAAAATACTGCCCGCTCCCAGAACCGCCCGCTCACGATCAAAGAAATAAATAATAAACATTTTCAGTTACTATTCCAAAGGGTATGAAAACTGCACAGTGAACGTTTAGCACAGCAGTTGAATCCAAGGGTTTGTTTACAGTCTTAGAGGAATTTTAAGTTAAGGGAATGATTCACTTGGTGTTTTGATTTTGATCAATTGATCAATCAATCAATCAATCAGTTTATTATTAATTTATTGATTTGTTTCTTTGCAGGTGATATGCAAAATATATTGTTCCAATTGTGGTTGTGAATTGTGCAATCATCCTCCTGTTGGTGTTTCTTCTCTAATACCCATCGCATTGGATATTTATAAAGACATGCTATGTTAAAGGCTCAGCTTTATGGATGAATACCATTAAAATTCCAAGCCTACATGTACAAGTAATAGATGCAAAATGCATGTTATTTTCAAATGACGGATTTTTCCTAAACTGAAAATATTTCAGAGGACTGTCCTGATGACACTTTGTGAAGTGGAAACTGTTCTTCAACCAATCAGACATCTAACAAAACTGCCAGAAAAAAACAATTAACCACAAGAGTTATCAACAACAGATTGCAGTTGAGCCACACTGTATCTGATTGTTTTTTGTTTTTCAACCCAATATACATCCCAAAAATATTTTCTGAGTTTCACAGTAAGCACAGGAGGTTAATGGAGAATATTCTTTTTATTCAAGAGGCCATTCAGATATTTGGATGTCAAGACTGGCACTCTATGTTTAACAATTACAGGTAACTGGGGGAAGGGGCTAAACAGAATTTTATCACAAACTTAAGTGATAGGAAAATCATTAAGACCAGTTTACAATGTGCCAAACAGCTGAACATAGAAAGGTTGTCAAATTCTGAATTGAAAAGAAAAGCAGCACTGCCTTCTGAAAGGTAAAAAACAATGATTTCTTTAACGGTGATGGAATGAACTGTAATAAAATTTTGAAACAAACTATGACCCTTGTCTCCAGTTGCTTTACCCAGGAGCCCATGAATTCATGGGCTACTTTACCATAAGGGAAGTGAACCCACTGAAATATATACTGCTCAGTTCAGAAAGTGAAATAAGCCAGAAGAAAATAAACAAGCAAAGATGAGGCATTTATTTCAAATACATAAGGGAACCACAGGAATTAAATAATTTTATACCAATGGAGTGTTGGGCACACCTGTGGATAGAGGTTTTGCATGCTCAGATGACCCATTTACACTTTGGATACTTTTCAGTAATGTACTGTCAGTCATTATTACAAACTTGTGCAGGGCCTTTTTAACATGTTACAGAAGATTGGCCATGATGTAACAAAGCAATGTGCAGCCTTTAAACATTTAAAAAAGAACATCAGAAATTAACTTGGATATCTTTACATGCTTGATGCAGAGTACAGAGTAAAAATATGAGTTAGCTCACTTATGCAAGCTTCTTCAACTGCACTGAGTTGTTAAGTTGGTAGAACCATTTCTGCTACTTCAGTTGCTCTTGTTTGGACCGGTGTTCTTGTGTTTCCTATTAAAATTGCATGGCTGTCATCTGGCATCAAAAACCACCACTAGATGAAGGTTTGGTTAAGAAATAATTTATGTATAACTAAACTTGGTGGTGGTGTTAACACAGTAACCATTACAAAACAATCTCTCATGGCACGTGTATATTAATAATGATTATTGACCCACATCAATTTATTAACAAGTTTTAAAGAAATCATTAAACCATGACTGTTCTATTGTGTCACATGAGGAATACTGCCGAAGAGTATTGAATTTAATGCAACCTGCAGTGTAACATGTTGTGGTCAAAAGAAGTTTAAAGACAAGTGATACTTTAATGCAGCAAAATCCCAGCCAAGGAAAAGCCTAGCCATAAATAAGATGCATAATATGATCTGACAAAATATATTTGTATTTGAAATCATGTTTGTCTAGTGGAAATTCCTGCACCCCCACTGTATACCTTGTTCAACACTATAATAACTAAAGAACTGCATTGCTTTTACAAAATAAGCACTAGAGGGGCTTTTCAGGGCCAATGAACCAAATTATACAAATGAAAATAACAGAGTTAAGAATCCAAACTGACAGGAGGCAGACCAGTTGGCTATTTACAAGGATGACCAAGGAGTTGAACCAGACACTTACCCAGAACAACACCAGCCAGTGGCCAAAATGGGATTTGAACCCGGGTCACCGCATTAAAATCCAGCGCCCTAAACCACTCAGCCATCCTGCCTCCACTTAAAAGGGTACATCTGTGGGAAACCACAGGGATTCACACAATAAGTTAGCAGAAAAGCTTGTGATCAGCTGATTATGGGTAAAGGATACTTCTTTTTGTCCTTTTCTTGTACATGATCCTGTATCCACACTCACGGCAACGAATAGGGTCACGAGATTTGATCTCATTTTCTGTGTGGCATTCTAAAACAAAAACAACAACACTAGATTTAACAAGATATTGCAGAACGCATGTATGTAAACCTGGCTGGAAATGTTGGCACAGTCATGATTGCCCAAGTTGAGCATTGCTTTATTGATTAAATTAGATCGTATGTGCAGTATTTTCGAACCACAACTAAATTATAACCAACAAAGAATATCTGGGTCACTGATTTTGAGTCAAAAGAATTCAACAAGCTGCACTGCACTGACAAACTACTTGAGTCACATCGGACTATCACAGCAACATATTCTCAGAGCTCTCAAGTTGATTTGATGCCAAAGAGGGAGCGTTTTAATGATGTAGCCATCTATTGCAATGTTGAAGGTGTCATCTTTCTGAGAGTTCTGGGGGCATGCTTCCCTAGAAAATAGCACAATTTCCACTGTTGGAAAGCATTAAATGCTGGCAATGGTGGTTCAGTGGGTAGCTACTTGACTTAAGCAGCAATTTTCGGCTCATCCTCAGTGTAAAAACCTGTGAAGCTCATGAGTGATGTAAAACAAAGACAACAAAACACTATAAACAATAGCGTACAGCAAAACAATACCTCATAAAACAAAGAAAACCTCGTCAGGTTTTTACACAGAGGCTGACCCCAATTTTTTACCTCAAAGTGAACTTTTTAAGGAGCAATTTCAGAATACCCAGCTACTTCTGACCACTATTGTCTTCTTGTAGCGGCATCGTTTGACAGATAACAAATTATACACACTATTCACATGCAAATAAGTGGCCGGGTATTCTAGAATCTAGCCACACATTCACTAATCCTACGTTAGTAGTAGTTAATGTATGGGAATATATGGAAATCTTCCTGAACAGTCTTGCAAAGCACCAAGTTGCAGGCCAGGCATAGAAATAAGGTTACAGTTTTAACATAGATCCTAGAAGGTAGCTCATTCCAGGCTCTTTGTTAAAATTGTATTGACTCGTTTCGACGATGTTTCATTGTAAGATGGACACGAGATTACCGAGATTACATCTCACTGCTTTCGTATTAGACCTGATTGAAACGATGTTTTGTTAAGTATGAAGTATGTGTCTTCCCACGTGCAGTGAGTGACAAGTAAGAAAACTTAAAAGTTGTAATATAACTCATGACTTCTCACCTCCACAGATGTATATCATAGTTTGTTTGCTGTTTCCTTGGTTCTGCGTTTGCTGGCCTCCATCCATTATGATCGCAATAAATTTTCTCAACAATAAATTTTGTTCACTTTTTGCATTGAGCTCAAATCAAACATGGCTACCGCCGCACCGCGCATGACACTTTTTTGGTCGACGTAATCCACTGGTTAAGAGCATCGTTGGCGCATCAAATTGTGGAAGGCGAAAGTTCTCTGTTCTTAAAAATCTCATGATTTAGGACAAGTTACCGGCAGAGGAATTGTAGACATAATTTGATACAGAAGAATTTTAGATGAAGCGTAAGCTAACGTCAGCAAGAGTGGAGGAAGGGCCCGAGGTATGGTGGGTGGGGGTGGGTTTACTCCCACATGTGGCCTATACGGGGACGAGCTGCCCGATAGGTACGCGCGAAAAACGAATTTTTTTAGTGTTTTAAAGGGTTTCAACGAAAAGGGAAGTGACTATAAAGAAAAGTGACATAACCTCCGCAGAAAATTAATCATTGGCAGTAAAGACAAGTTATAACAAATGAAAATGAACCGTGAAAGAAAACTGTTAGAAAGCAAATGGGAGAGACACCCCTTTCCCTCAACCTCTTGCAGATGGGTAATTGCTTGTCTGCAGTCATTTTACTTTGCTGCTTGCATTGCTAACATACAGTTTCTTGCTTCTGGGAAACTCTTGCTATTATGGAGGCTGGCTTTCTTGAATGTCTTGAATTGCTGATAGGCAAAATGAGCCAATGGAAAGTGTAGCTTGGGACTAGCAGGACCCATATGAACAAGAAGGGGACTGGGGAGAGTAACAAATGTGGATTTTTCTGTCTTTCTTTCATCTGGGTCAACATCCACCACAAGATATAAAGCTGCTCACAAATTTTTATAGAAAAAATATGAGGCAGGATCTAAATGCAACAAGATGGCTAAATCTTGTTTCGTAAATGGTTTGAACACAGGAGTCATGTCATAATTAAGTGAAATACGATCATCCGGGTGAGTGTAGTCCTGAGAAGGACTGTTTGTGGTGACATTGAGTTTGTTTATTTGGTCAATGTCACCACAAACAGTCCTTCTCAGGACTAGACTCACCCGGACAATCATACTTCACTTAATTATACATCTTGTGTGGTACGAAATTCATAAATCTAACACAAATATTTTGTAACAAAGATGAAGGTAAAAGCTTGTTTATTTGGTACTGTTGCCTATAATACGACATAAAACAAATTGAAAAAAACTTAACATTCCTCTTGCAAATGTCAAAGTATTTTTGTCCTAGAACAAATAAATCTGATTTGAAATAAAGTTAATGTCATTTTGACCTTCATTACCATTGTTTGGTTGATGATCTTTCTCAGCAATTAACATAGGTTCCTCATCTTGGTCAATGATCTGATCAATGCTACATGTAACATCACCACCATCATCACTGTCTGGAACTATTGCTTCATCACTGGTGAGTAAAATATCTTGATTACTCTCTGTTTCATTAATAGTGTTGCCCTGCAATGAATTCCCCAAATGCTTTGACAATTCTAAACTGGTAGGAGATACATCACTGGTTCCTAAAACTTCTCCAAATGGAATGAGATGCCACTGTGTTGTACCCTGACTAACCTGCCAACCAAGGTTTGATGATGAACTACTTTCTTGTTCCCCAGAGGTTTGAGGCAATGATGATGTACTTATCCTGTTTGTCATAATTTCTTCAAGATCAAAGAATTGGGATTCTTCCATGTAATCAGTATTGTTGCATTTTGAATTTAGAATTATTGAAACTAGATGCTCAATCTTCTCTTTCAAGCTAACAGAAATAGCAGGTATGTTTTGCAAAATGAGTGAAATAAAACTCATAGAATAGATTGTTGGATTCTCTAAGGCAGTCTGGAGTACACCTATCCAAGGGATATCTTTGTTTAGCACCAAAGGAGGTTTTTTACTTGATTGCAACTCCAGCAGAAGTTTTATCCATGCAGCATAACTAGTAGAAATATCTTCAGCTTGATCATCACCAAGATCTGAAAGATTTTGAAGAAAATGAATCACAAGAGAGGTAGTAAATTCTGATGACGCTTTATCAAGGGCCTCTAGTAATGTCTTCCACATGTTACTAATCCCAGCAGGAACATCAGGAACTGAACAGTCTGAAGAACCACGCAACTTGATACCTAATGTGTTCAACTGATCGCGAGAAGGAACCAGCATTTCTTCACAGGACAGAATACCTGGCAAAAGAGACCTAACAATTGAAAAAAAAAATGACAACACCTTCAATTGCTTTAGCATCTACAATAATGACAATTGAGGGCATGATAATGATGATGATAATGATGATGGGATAAGCCATGCAGTTCATAGTGAATAAATTAACCCTGTTGTAATCAATTTTAGGGATTGAGGGAAAAAAGACCATATCTTTGTGAGATCAGGGTTTGGTCAATAATTTGATAACATCTGATAACTTTTGAAAGCAGAATAGACTGAGACAATATACATGTATAAGAAATCATACATTTCACTATGGTCCTCTCAGGAAGCAGGAAATAAGTTATTTATTGGAGGTCTTCTTGATGGCACACAGTGAATTAAAGGATTGAAGAAATCAAAGGATTTCCTTGTTGCTCATGCAACCTGAAAATCCTTTGATTTCTTAAATCCTTGAACTTAATAACATTAATTAATAACATTATGTGTGTTGCTCATGCATAATGTGAAGGGAAGGTGCATGTTGCTCATTCACCTTCCCTCACATCATGACATAATTATGCTTGCTACAGAAGTGTCTGTTCAGTAATTTTAACACTGGATTTTTGCCCAGTCTAAAAATCTTTGAATATTATGCTGTAAAAAGACCTTCTGTAATAAAGATGTTGTATAGTATCCCAGCTGGATTGGGCAGTGACTTCAAACATTTTTCTTTCTTATCAAAAAATAATGATACAGTCTATGGCATATTTAACCCTTACCACAGATTACTCATAGATACAACATTCAGAATGTCGTCTGACAGCTCTTTCATTCTTTCTTTGCACTTTAATTTCTCAACTTTCTTTCTGCTTGTAACATGGCTCAAAGCCACATGCCGATATTCAAACAGCAGCTGTGAAAGTTTTTCTGTATTTCCCTCATGCAAGTTCATCTGAGCTTCCCAGTATTCACCTTGCAGCCAAGATAAACTCACACGCAATCCACACTGCAGGGTTTCCATGGAGGGTAAGCTTGCGTGAGTTGCCTCATGCCTTAAATCAACCAACCAATCAGGTAAGCCGATTTCATCCGCAATCGATTGCACCGAACGCGCAAATTTTCCCTTTTGAACTTGATCGACCATTCCATTTACGAACCTCACGATCGCCATTGACAGAGTCAATCGTCCTTGTATGTCGCAATCACAATTCCCCACCGCTAATTGAGCGGAAATGAGATTTGTTGTACATTCTACAGCAAGAGGAAGTTTGCCTGAGCTTCGACTTCTCCAAGCAGCGACACGATCCACTCCTTTTCTCTGCTTTTCTGGGTTGTCAAAACTGTATAAAGCTCTGTAGACAAGCAACCATTCTTCTCGGTTTTGCCAGCAAACAACACGTGCAGTGGAAGACATCTCATTGTCGTGAATATTTCACTTCAAACATGCAGGAGTAATATAGCATTAAGTACTGTTAATAATTTTCCTGAGCTTTTAAAATGTAAAGGACATTCTTTCCTGTTATTTCAAACGTAAAGAAAGAAGAATTTTAAAATTTGCACCGCTTATTGGAACTTCAGGCCTTGCAGAAATACTCTCAGGCGTTAATTGATACCACGAGAGAACCTGGGTCGAGCAAGCTAATGTTGAATTCTGGGAATGCCCCCAGCACATGCTCGGCCATCTTTGTTCTTGTCTCTTGCAGATTTGAGAATCCACACGCGATAATTCTTGCTTTGATTTAACCGTTTGCTATGGGAGACAGCGATGACGAATACGACAGAAGACGAGCACGAGATAAATTCCGCCGAGAAAGGAGTGATTATACCGATCGCAGACGCGATCGAGAGGATAGAAGCTCTCGCAGAGATGAATGGTCCGACAGAAGGCGAGAACCATCTTGGGAGAATCGAAGACGCGGCGGTGATTATCGAGAATTTGATCGGGGGAGGAGAGATAGCGCTGGGCGACACCACGAAATGAGCCCTCCTATGAAAAGAGTTCGAAGAGATTGGTAATTAAAGGATTCTTGTCGTAAAATAAAAATCTCACATGTGTCGCATTACGAGAATAATTGTGTCGAGACAGTGACACATGTGGTTCGACTTGACAAAAGTCAAACCAAGGCGTTCAAGAAGTGGCCTATATTAAGACATTGGAACGATTACAGAATACCCGGCCCATGTCAAATGGCGCCAATCTGCGCGAGCACCATTAAAACACGACTGGAGGAGCACAGTTTTAACTTGAATGTTATTTTAGCGGCCGGGTATTCGGTGGTGCAGCCACAATAATTCTACGGAATGTGAACAGTTTTTTTGTTTGCCGCAGGATATATTCTGCAGTCTAGTCAAGATATGCAGAAACTGAATCATTTTCTTGTTAGCTTCAGTTTCTTTTTTCTGCCAGTCATGAAGATGGCCACATAGTAAAGGTTCCATGTTGATGACATGAAAATACCACGCTGATTACCCCATTGTAAACCTGTAGACTACATTTACAGCTGTAACTTGCAAAAATCCTGCAGGACAGTTCGCAATTGTCAGACTAACAACTGAAATGCTTGATTCACACACAAGGACATTCTAATGCTTCTCAAACTATGGCCATTTCAAAAGTCGTAGCATCGCATGACACTGTAGGTTGAGCTGTGCAACAAAACCTTGACAGAATGGCATGTCCTGCCAAGGTTTAACTCAATGTTTGGCAAATGAACATACAGCTTTTGCTAAAATCAGAACTAACTGAAGGGGATGACGACTGATTGCATTTCCACAGTTCATATGATTCATTTCATATACATCACTCACATTCTTCACTTTCACAGGGACATTGTGAATTGGTATCGCGAGGTCATGGGTTCAAACCCTGTTGAAGTCCTCAATTTTTTTCAGGCTTCTTTACATAATTCACAACTGCAAGGATCAGTCATCATTTGATTTCTTCTTGTTTGCTCTTTGAAGCCAAACAAAAGGAATCAACCATGCACAAGATCCTCTTTTATTTCTGTCTCTGAAGTTTTTACCAGGTGTTGTACACTAATTCATGGGATTCAAGCCTCAAGGGGCATGGAACAAAGAACTATGTTGACAAAGCAATCTGTGGGTCACAGTAGTGTGAATTTTGAGAAAGTTGTTTTGATGCGCATCGTGATGTATAGGTTTGAGAGCTTTCTGTTGGTCTTCAGAGGATGATGAACCAATCATTAACTAGTGTGATAGTGCTTGAAGCAGTATTATCAACTTGACACCTGATTAAGTAGCCAAAATGTAGCAATCCATATGAAAGTGACTAATGTGAGACTGCTATTATTTCAAACCATGAGAACATTTCTTATAACAGTTTCATTGCCTCTAGGGATGAGCCATATCATAACACTGGGGACTACAGTGTCCCTTATGGTGGCGTTCCAGGGCATCACAATACATGGCCACACCCAGAGGTACAGCAGATGCCAGCATCTCAACCCGATACACGACAACAACAACCGCAGAGGTAGGACAAGCCTATTATTTTTATGCAATAAACATACTAGAGTGAAAACAAAAGGAAACCAAGAATTAGTTCTCAGCTAATGAGGCTGTGGGCAGGGTTACATTAAAATCACATGATATACACCTCTTGCTAACAGAGTTTGATGTACTCTAAGTTGCATGCCATTAATATGTGGCCTAAGTGTGAAGCATACAGTAGTAACCAAGAAAACAAGGTTAGTACTATAAATATTATGTATGACATCTCTGAGGTTTTATCTGGAATACAGGTGACTATTTTCAAATTTAGTGGGCCATACAGTAGAATATGGTGCACAAAATTGGCCAACCACAGTGTGCGTACCAACTAAGAGATAATATATAATTTGCAAGATGGAGAAGAATAATTATCATACAGCTGTGCATGTTTGATTCTTCTCTCCCTCCAGCTTTAGCTCTTTTTTTTTTTCACCTTTTGTTATCAATATTTCAGACCTGAGATGGAACCGCCTCAATCAGCACCTCCAAATAACCATCAAGCCCCAGCCATGATGACCTTTAAACAGTTTCTAAATGCTCAAGATGACAACATTGGTGATGAGGAAGCTTTCAACAAGTACCAAGAATACAAATTGGAATTTAGAAAAACTCAAATGAGTGATTTCTTCCAGCAACATAAAGAGGAGGAGTGGTATGTTACAATTTATGAACTTTGGAAATTAATCAAACAAGAAAATAAAACTTAATTGACCACTCCCCTATAGAGGTTTTTCAGGGCCAATGAAACAAACAATACAAATGAGAACAACAGAGTTAAAAATCCCAACTAGCGGGAGTCAGACCAGTTGGCTATTTACAAGGATGACCGAGTAGCTGCACTAGGCACTTACCCAGAACAGCTCCAGCTAGTGGCCAGAGCGGGATTTGAACCCTGGTCACCGCATTGAAATCCAGCGCCCTAAACCACTTGACCATCCTGCCTCCTCAATGTGCAGGGTTTGTTTCCTTTGGACTGAATTACGGTAGATTTGCATACAGCCCCTGGTGTGAATTCATTGCAAGCATGAAAAGCCCTTATTATTGTCCGTTGATTACCAAGTCACTGAAAATAATAGGAAGCTGGTCTATTACGTTCTAGAAAAAAAATAAAACAATCTCTGTGTACACATATGTTTGTTGTAAGGCTTTAAGCCCCAGAATTAACATGGATTGACCTTGACTGATCTCCAGATGTGCCTTATGGCATAAGTTGGGAGAATCTGTTCAATAATCAGGTCAATCAGTCTCTGTCCAGGTGTACCTTACAATGTATGGCATAAGTTGGGAGAGTCTGTTAAGTGACTAAGGCAATTAATCTCTGGTCATCATTTGTGCATGTATTTTCAAGGGTTACATGCTTATTCTAGTAGTAACAATGCAAGGAGTAATTATACATGTACTTTCTGGTCGCTGCTAGGGGTTTAAGGGTGAAGAGATAGAAAAAAAAATAAAGCATTTTGCCAAACTTGAAGGTTGGTGAACAAACTACTGAGAGTTTTGCAAAATTTGTCAGCTTATTACATTGTACCCTGATCGAGTGCTTGTGTCAGGTTAAATTAATTTATGTGAAACATGAAATCTGATGACACAGAATTCTCTTAAGAAATTTACAAGCAAATACAATGTATGACAGCTTAAAGGGAGAATTGCTTATTAGACCTTTTATTTTGTAAAGCCAGTGCACTCCACTCTTTGTGTGATTGCTTTTGTTAATGCTATGCATTAGTGGCTGTTATTACGGTGTGTTTATTTTTCTAACTAGTTAATGACCATTTCCTTTTACAGCAAGCTGTGTTGTTGTTCAGTCACTGACATGCATGAGATACAAAGTCATATTGGGACCTTAACGCATCGCATTTTAACCCAACCTCGATTTTCATTGCATGAGGCGTAACGCCTAGAACTTTGTACACGAAGGGTACTGCACAATGCAGTAAGCAATATATTGCTCGCAGAGATCAAGAGCTTTGTTTAATTCCGCATTTCAATATGAGGCTCATTCTTGTATAATTCGGCCTCAATCCATCTTTTGCATACATGCTATAAAAATAGCAAATGGCTTATTGCGTGTAAAAAGTCAAAAATGCGAATGGATCAAGGGAACATGGCACAGGTGAATGAGTAAGTCTCTGAGGGTGGTAACACCCTTTGTATTTTTTCCCACATTTCTTGTCATTTTCCAAGCTTACAGTATGTTTTTTTTATGTCTTAAGGTTCCGAACAAAGTACCACCCCAAAGAGGCAGCAATTCGCCAAAGAGAGTTTAAGAAAGCAATGAAACGACGCCTCTCCGTCTTTCTAAATTTGTTGAAGTCAGGAAGAGTGGATGGTATGTCTTTGGACATCGACAATTCTGATGCCATCATGAAACTTCTTGACGCAGGTACCAAAGGATTATAAGTACTGTTGAAAAATCATGTTCTTAACCTGTAAACACAAAACTGCATAAACAAATAAATGAAGAAGGAAAAAAATAAAGACAACTTGATGGAACAAGTCTGCTTCAAATTAAGGTCAACTCGTATGGCGTAATTGCATCTTGACAATTTGGTGATGGGAGTGTGGTATAGGATTCTCAACAGAATTTTGAACAGCCGTTGCTGTGCTGTTTTCTGCTGTAACATTGAGGCACTTTTACAGCCTTAGCACTTGCTAGGTATACCGGTGACAGTTGTTATGGGTTACATGTTCAGCTGAGAGTCCTGTCATACCTCTCTATGGTGACCATAGACATCACATTATTTCTCCTTCAGTTGTTATCAAGCTGGAAGGAGGAACCGATAGTGATCTTGCTGTGTTGGACTGCCCACCTTCCCCTACTCCAGAACGAAGACGTTCATCATCCAATCCTGTGATGTCCCCACAAGGGGATGACACCGCAGATTCTTCAGTTGATAGCAAGAAAGAAGGTGCTGCCGATACACCCACAGGTGAAAAGACGCCTCAGTCTGTTAAAGACAGCCAGAAAGGTAGGCTGCAGTGGAGTTACATTATGCTGTGAAACTTTGCAAGAGGCTTACATGAACAGAGTTCTTGATACAATGTAGATTTTTAAGGAGGAGATGATCACTGATAAAGTAGGAGGCTCTTCAGCACAAAGTAAGCGGCTATAGATACCAAAGTAAGCGGTGATCAATAAGTGAGTGCTTCCTTCTATTGAGAACCCTGATGAAGTAGTAAGTTGTCATAAGTCTGGGCAGATGAGAAAAAATAAAAAGATATTAGTTAGCAAGTGCCCTGATTCTGTGTGTATGAAATAACATTTGATCACTTGAACTCTTAATAACAAATTCCTCTTAATTAAAAAAAGATTGATGGCAGCAATATTAACTGTAAGTTTACATGAGGTACAGTTAGGTACATTAGATTAGTTTTTCCATCCATCAGTCTGCTCTATACTTTACTTTTATTTTATTTTTGTCCAGCGTGACACCCAGTGAGTTGGCCCTCACTGGCTCTGTCTGAATGGCT
Source organism: Galaxea fascicularis (assembly GCA_948470475.1). Classification (NCBI taxonomy): domain Eukaryota; kingdom Metazoa; phylum Cnidaria; class Anthozoa; order Scleractinia; family Euphylliidae; genus Galaxea; species Galaxea fascicularis. Next base: position 20,637,888 of record OX419337.1, read on the forward strand.
GATAGGAGCTGAATGTCCTTGAGACACATCACCCATGATGTCTGTTCCTTGCCATGTCGCTGGAGATCAAAACTGCCCCCAGTGTCTCACTGGTTGGGTGCAGTGCTCTGTATATTCCTTGTGCTTCCCATAGTCACTATGTGGCCATTACTGGGGAGATAAACCATACAATGAACAGTCGTTTTTACTGTCATGTGCAGTTAATTTGCACGCTATTATTTTCTTGTTATGTTTACAAAGTTTCCTTTTCTGTGCACCCAATTAGCCTCAAAGATATAATAAAATATCTTGCTATCGAACTCTGTTAGTAAAAGGTATTTCTTTTGCACAGTATCAGTGGTCATATGGTAATGGTTTATTACGTACACTAATAGCCAAAAAGCTCCAGGGCTTGTAGATAAACTCCATGTTGGTATTATTATTTTGCATGATTCCAAGAGACTGGTAACAGTAATTTTAAAGCTGTCCTACGTGTGGCAAGAGCAGTAATTTCCGTAACATACACGCACCTTCACTGAAAGAAATTCTGCTGTGTTTCATAGCATTCTTGTAAACCAAACATGTCAGGCCATGAAAAGGTGCCTTTTTAACTTGGCCAATTATAACAACTTTTTTGTTTGTTGATTGTTGTACCGGTAGTTGTATCATGTGTCATGTAGGTGACTATAATAATAATAATAATAATAATAATAATAACTTAAGGCTCAAATCGTTCTAGCTGAACACGAGTGCTCTACTAATTGGGGAGACTGTAAATCAAATAAACTCTAAATTAATTCAAAGCAAATTAAATGTTGGTTTTTGAGGAGAGGGGAAAACGGCGAAGTACCCGGAGAAAAACCTCTCGGAGCAGAGTAGAGAACCAACAAACTCAGCCCACTTATGACGTCGAGTCTGGGAATCGAACCCAGGACACATTGGTGGAAGGCGAGCGCTCTCACCACTGCGCCAACCCTGCTCCCCTCTGACTTTCAACAATGCATGGTCACCTTATTTTGCTGAACAAAATAAACTTCAAATTTCCCTTTGTAAGATTTGACGTTTGCTTGCTTTTTCCCAGATGTTATCCCTGAAAGTAGCCCAGTGTCACCTTCGTCAGTGCCTTTACCATCGGCTCCTCCACCGTCATCATCTAAGGCAGGGGCCAAGAAGAAAGAGAATGGAGAAATGAAGGTGATGTCAGTGAGTAATCCAACACCTGAACAGCAACAACTTCAACAACAGGCACAGCAGTATTATCATCAACAACAACTCTATTATCAACAGCAACAGGTGAGCTGTCACTTTACTGTCAAAACTCTTTGACCTACAGCTGTAGGTCAAGTGCTGTACTTCACATGAGGCAAACTCAACTCAGCCTACTAGTTAATAAGAAGTATGGTGCTTGACCCAAGTAAGTTTGACTGCCTTTATTTGGACTGACTGGGAAGGCATTTTTCTTTGCCAGCCAGGCGGGAATAACAGCTGAAGACAGAGTTTGGTTCAAACACTGATCTTCACATGAGCTGAGCGAATGCATGATAATGTCATTGAATAAGTCGACCTTGATGTTTATTGTATTATCTAGTGAAGTCACATGTAGGCTGGGTTAAGTTTGATGTTTGACTCAATAGGGAAGCTGACCTAATATGGGTCAACCAGTACAGCATTTGACCTGGGGCTTGGAGTTGTGAAATTGTGTTCTGAAACTTGAGTGGGGATTCCTTTCTGAAAGTTATATTTTAAATGTACCAAGACTTTAAATATCTGTTGCCTGTTGTGTTTTGCGCGTTTAGTACTATGGGAGCTATGAACCACAACAATCCCATCAGCAACAATACTCCAAGCAATTTGCACAGGGTCAGCAAGAAGCACCACAGACATCCCAGCCACAGGATGAACAGGTCACGGAGCAGCAAACTACAAAAAAGGTTAAGACAGTCTCTGAGAGTTATTTTGAAACAAGTATCATTTGAAACCAAAACCAAAACAATATAGTGATAAAAATTATAAGTAAGACCAATCATGACAGATGGAAACCACTATAAACCAATCAAAAGTTGAAGCAATTGCATGTAACTGGTGCCAAGTATTGCAAATTGCGGGAGGCTGTGGGTTCAAAGCCCCGGGGGGACCAATACTCAGGGTCTTTAAATAACTGAGAAGAAAGTGCTTCCTTTGCAATAACATCTGCAAATGGTTAGACTTTCTAGTCTTCTCGGATAAGGACGATAAACCGGAGGTCCCGTCTCACAACTCTCCACAATTAATTCTGTGGGACGTTAAAGAACCACTAGGGACGTAACGAACCCTGGCTGTGACCACCCCTGGTGCTGACCTGTGTCTCGGGCCCGCAGTAATTGGCGCTCGCTGTTGCGGTGTCCCTGCCAGCTTAGCGAAGTTAAATAAATAAATTGCATGATCAGTTTGCCCCTCATTTATTGGTGCTAGTTTAGTCATGTATTGAACTGTCAGCTCTGTACACAAAGTACAAACAGTAATTGAACTGTTTGCCGTCTTCAGGAGGACGAGCCAAAAAAGAAGCGGAAACGTCGTCACCGTGAGCCTTACTACTACGACGCTATGGATGATGACGAAAGCGAAAGTGAATCAGAGTCTGATTCAGAACCTGAACCTGCTCCCCCTGGGGAAGAAATGTCAGCAATGGAGACCGGAAAGGATGATGAACTGTTGCCTCCAGGGGTGGAGGCTGAGGCACCCAGCATTGATGATAACTTACTACCACCGGGTGAGTTAACGCCGCATGTTTGAGCAAAATTTGCTAATTTGCAAAATTAGAGTAACTTTGTTGACAGGCTATCCAAATTCTCGGATGATAATCAATCATGTGCACAATCCTCTTGGGGGAACTTTATGCGTGTTCCCCAGAGCATTGCATACACGTACTTATGAAAGCCTTTTCATGCCCTGCTGATCGACCAAAACTGTTGCCTAGTAATACTTCGCTAATGAAAGTGGATCATTTGATCAAAGATTTTATCAACCGCACTACACAGATCTCCTCTTCTTTATTGTTGGCTGTTGGCTTTGTTGCTGGCTAGTTTTCGCTGGCAAAATGCCAACATGTATGTTGTACATGTACAACATGTATATAGCTTGTACAGCATGTGGGGCCATGTCAAAACTTACTGAATGGGCTGTGATGTAGCCTGAATACAGGCCTAAGAAACAAAAGACCATGGATATCCATAATTTTATTATGTGGGCATGAGCAAGCACGCACAAATGACAAGCATTGCCATTGTCTCGTCAGGTGTAGATGCGCCAAAGCCCGGTGAAGTGGAAACAAATATGCAACTTCCAACAAGTTCATCGAATTCCGAAAAGCAGCCAAGTGCCTCAACATCTGAAAGTAAACCAGGTATGAAACAGTATACCATTGCCAGCACCACACAACTTTTTTCCTTTGTTGTCACCATCAGTTTCGGCAGTCTGTGCGAGTGATAAAGTTGCAAGAAACAGGACGAAAACGTCAAGGTGATGATGGTGGTTTTGGTAGTGGTGATGGTTGTGATGATGATGATGATGATGATGATGACGACGACGGCGACGATGATGACGATGACAATGTGAAAGTAGATGATGACGGTGATGATGATGATGATGATGACACTGACAATTGTGAAGACGATGACGATGATGGCAGTGGTGGCAGCAGTTGTGGTGATGATGATGATGATGACGATGACGATAAGATGACGATGATGGTGATGATGATGATGATGACAACTTCTCTGTTGTGCAAGTTAGCAATAAATAATTTTTGACTGTTCGCTTCATCGTTATAGATTCTGGTGAGCCCGCTGTTGGGTCCAGCCAGCCGGAGACGAGTACAACCAGTACCAGTTTGGTATCAGAAGGAGGTTCAGCTGCTGCATTGAAAACGACTGTGGAACCAGAAACATCAGGTAAAAGTAACTCATAACTGTCAAGTGTTCGTATTTAACTATATCTTTGGATTTTTGTAATTTACTAATGTACACGTGGACCAGCTGCAAAGTTTAGTACTTCTTTTTGTTGTCTTCAGTCTAGAACAGCCATTGCGGCTTTCTCGGAATTCGAGGCAAAGTCTTTGTTCGTTGCCGTGTAAATGAAGTGGATACACAGAGCTTTTGCATGCCCAATTTTATGAACTCTCTATGAATTGATCCGACACGGCATCATCGTATTCAAAACTCTCCGTTTTCTCCCGTCCACGCGTATACGATAAGCCGGCGTTTTCAAAAATATCCAGTCTAGAGAGCGTATTCGAAAACCTCCGTTTTCAGTGACCGAGAACGCCGGTTACGTGTTGACGGAAGGCGAAAACGGAGAAAAAAATCTCCGCTTTCGAAAATATCCGGATACGTGTGGACGGGACCAAAGGCCCGGTTCAAAAGTCGAACTTCACATGACTTGTGCCGAATCTAACGCAAATGAGAAAATATATTGTTTTCCCTCATTTGCATTAGATTTGGCACATGTGAAGTTCAACGTTTGAACCGGGTCCAAGAAACGAGAACGCCATAAAACAATGGCCTTAATGAGCAAAAACAATCGCTCTGCACGTGCGTTTTACTTTTCTTTGCCGGCCTCTGCAAACAACAACGTCAAATGACCACATTTCGAGAATGTGAGCGATCGCGGCAAATTTTTCTGTCTTCAGTCTTACTTTAACACCGTTCAAAGCAATTTAGTCCCCAGACAATTCGCCAGCATTTTCCATTTTAAACAAACTAGAATAATCACGAAAGGGTTAGAAAAATGGGAGGTTACATTTTGAAATGACTTTTTCGTTGCTACCGCCGTCGTTGCTGCTAAAGCTTCCTATTGACCACTTGACGTTTATGAATTCACAACTTGCACAATACCACAATGCAATCTGTTTTGGGGGGTTCTTTAAATAAAAACAATACAAGTTATTTACTCTTGGGACTGTATCATGCTTCAGTGAACAGGATACCCATTGTTTTAATGCAAATAACCCTCCAAGATGAACGGTATTATGGGATTTGTGCAAGTAGTGATTACAACGCAATACAAATACAAGGGATACTTAGCCTTCGTCTAGGGCTGCCATAGGGAGTTAAGCAACTAGGACGGCCATAGCCAGCATTTTCCAAGTTAAACAAATTTCAATAATCCCTATTTGTGGGGAGCAGGGTTGACGCAGTGGTGAGAGCGCTCGCCTTCCACCAATGTGTCCCGGGTTCGATTCTCGGGCTCGGCGTCATAAGTGGGCTGAGTTTGTTGGTTCTCTACTCTGCTCCGAGAGGTTTTTCTCCGGGTACTCCGGTTTTCCCCTCTCTCCAAAAACCAACATTTCATTTGATTTAGTTTGATTTGAGAATTGTAAAAGAATTTAGAATTGCAAAGAATTGTAAGGCGCATTTGATCATATTCACATGCTAATTTGCGCCTAATAAGTAATAAATTATTATTATTATTATTATTATTATTATTATTATTATTATTATTATTATTATTATTATTATTAGGGAGTTTAAGCAACGACGAAGGCGACGGCAACGAGAACGTCATTTCAAAAATATAACTTCTCGTTTTCATAACTTTTTCGTGATTATTCCAAGTTGTTTAACATGCAAAATGCTGGCAAGCCGTCCAGGGTCTAAATTATTGTGAACGGTGTAAAAGCAAAGAAAAAGAAAGAAGATTTTGTGGTAATACCCTCACGTTCTCGAGAAAACCTAAAATTTGGTCATTTCACGTTGTTGTTTTGCAGAGGACGGGAAAGAAATTTACCAAAATGTAAAACGCACGTGCAGAGCGATTGTTTTTGCTCATTAAGCCCATTGTTTTGTGGCGTTCTCGTTGCCGTTGCCGTCCTCGTTGCTTAAACTCCTTATTAAGGGTGGGGGGTCGGGGCTTTTCTCCTCATATTTTGAGGTATATCCCCGGCTACTACAGCAACTCTAATCCCCAGCTATGTTTTGTATATCCCCACATACTTCAAAAATTAGGACAGCGCTGATTCGTACTGCACTTGTCTGTCCTTACACAACGAAACAGTGGAAATAGAACTGGGTAAGGATACAATACAATACAATGTTACGTGTTGTTGTTTAGGAACAAACGAAACTAAACAATAGAATTACTGAAATTTTACGATTTCTGACCCGCGGTTTTCTGTCTCCATCGTTTGTAGATGATACCGCTGCAGATTCAACTCAGGATCCAAATTCCAAACAAACCAAGCAAACGTTCGCAGCTGAAACCAGCAGCGCGGCAGGAGCACAGAGCACTTCGTCTCCACCGGAAAAACATTCGGATGAAGTCGATAGCAGTAATAATGGCGTTAGAGCAGCAGTGAAAGATGAGGATGCCGAGATGATCCCTGAATCTAGCAGTGAAGCCCAGGGGAAGATGATGACGCCTGCGGTGTCATCCATGGAGGCGGAGTCGTCAAGCGTCACCTCTGTGGAACCATCCAGTCAGGTACTTTATGCCACAGGGAAACCACCCTGTATTGTTCAGTAAACAGAAGAACAAGGACATCGCCAGGACACAGCACTAGCACCAGTGTACTCTGGAAGCAGTATCTCTGCTCTTCCCCCCCCCCCCCCCCAATTCGCTCTTTAAGCGATTTAAAACAGGAACTCTGCCTATCTAAATCCTATACCTTCAACTTGTGAAGCACTTTAGGAAAAAAATACTGTTCAGTAGCTTTGACCAATTTGTAGAGTATACTTCTGTACAGCAAAGCTCTGCTCTGTAGGTGTTTATTTGAATCTTACTCTCATGTTTCATTCAGAAAATTTACTTACCAATTTTCATGTTACGATTTTGCCAACAACTTGTCACGCGCGATTTACAATTTTTCTTGAGTACCAACCACGCCATTTTGTTACGACTCAGAGACATGATTCAAAATCCCACGACAAATTTTTAAGACACGTGCGTCTGTAGAGAGGTTGTAGGAGCATTCACACGGGGCGGCTTTGTGCTACGTTGTGTCAAGACGCGTGCGCCAATCGTACCGTATAAATCGGCTTTCAGTATTGACGAAACGCAAATTAATTTTACAAAACACAGAAACCAGATGAAGTGGAATCAAACCAGGCGGCGACGGCAGAAGCACAAGAAGATTCGAACAAAATTGCGGAAAAGAAGGAGGTTGTGGAAGAGGCAAGCCCAGCTAAAGAGTCCACGAAAGACGACAAAGAAAATTCGGTGGAGGAGAAAGAGAAAGATACAACAGAAGACGGCGAAGAAGGAGAGCAGATGGAGACTGACGAAGGCAAACAGATTTCATTTGTAGCGGGACCGAGAGCTCTTCACAAGACTTTCTCTCTGTTTATGAGGAGTATTCCTCCAAACATATCCAAAGCCGATATTGCTGCGGTGAGTTGTTTTAAATTGTGAGAGAGCTCAGTAAAGCCCGAATAAACAATATCAAACAATATCAAACATGTTTGATATTTTCCTCATCGCCTCGCGAGGCGAATTTCTCACCGAAAATTTGCCGCACACGTGAGGAAACGGCTGAGCTAACTGCCTCGCGAGGAATTTTGCTCAGCTCTTTCCTCACGTGTGCGGCGGGCTTAAGTAACGAGAACGCCACAAAACAATAGGTTAAAATTAGCGACAACAATCGCTACACGTGCGTTTTACAGTTTGATACATTTCTTTGCCGTCCTCGGCAAATGACCAAATATTATTTTCTTCCTTTTTGCTTACTCTTACGCCGTTCGTAGTAACTTAGTCCCGTGCGAGTTCGCCTGTATTTTCCAAATTAAACGAGATTTTTGCTATTTATTTTGCATCAGGAACCGTAAACTGAACTCTACTATTTCAGTATCGTTTCGAATTATACGCAAAAGCAAAGTTGAATTCGACTTTTGTTTTTCATTGCCTTAGTATTTTCATTCGACACAGAGGTTTACAGTTATATATATATATATATATATATATATATATATATATATATATATATATGAACGTTGTAAATGTTTTTTTTCTCCAGGTCTGCAAGAGATTTGCTGGATATCTTCGAGTCGCTCTCTCTGACCCAAGTCCTGAGAGAAAGTAAGTTGAATAATAACGTTTGAACAGTTTCAACCGATTGTTGTAGAACCAAAACGGACGTAATGCCTCTGGCCAATCAACAGACGTAGACAGTTCAACTGACCAACCAAATGTCAAAGTTAATACGTCCAGCCGCTACCAAGCCCGGGAAAAAACGCGCGATAAAGGTACGATTGGTTTTGAATTTGTTTCTCAATGGCTGAGTTTTGCTAACCAATCACGTACCGAAGTAAAGCAAAACCAAGACAAAGGAAACGCACATTGGAGCGGTGTTCAGTTAAATATCGAAAGTGATTGTCGTATATTGCTTTATTTCGCTTGGCGATTGGTTGGCAAAACTCACTTTTTTCTCGACCAATGAGACCAATAGTGACCTGCTCGTGCGTATTTTCCCGCGCTTGGCGCCGCTACACGTGATTGCAACTTATTCTGATTGGCTCATTGTGCTGCAAACGTCCGTCGTGATTGGCTAAGCTAATTTCCTTTGTTTTTCTTTTTCTGCGCTAAATTAAAAACCGTTCAATTCTCCACACTTGATTGAAAGACCACAATTCTATACAGTAGAAATTCAACCTGGTAAGTGCTTCGATTCTGCAGATTTATTAGACGAGGATGGATCACATTCGACCGGAGCGTAAACATTAAAGAAATTTGTTGGGACCTGAATAACATAAGGGTGAGTTTGTTACGTATCGATGTATTAATACTGTCATTTCAACTCGCCATCAATGCTCGAAATGAAGAGATTATTGTCCATTTTGTTTTGGAGATATTTCAGAAATTTTTAATCGGTGAATTCAGAATTCTTACTTCTTCGTTTTGTACTCTTAACTATAAATTTTAATTTCTAATAATAAAAGTTTAAAATATATGTTAAAAAAACAGACCATGGTGTCGCAACTAACATGACTCTACATTGAAAAACAGTCGATAAGTTTCTTAAATTTGTTTTGGATAAGTTTTAAAGAGGTGGAAATCAGAGTAATACTTTGTACGTGATGAGTTTAATTTAATCAATATCTTTTCGCACGCAAGGTGAAAGACGTGGAGTTGAGTCCAGTCGTCAACAGAGATCTCTCTCGGCGAGTTCGGCCGATAAGTGGTGCGGCTACAGCTAAGCAAGTCATCCGAGATGACATCAAACTCGCAGCCAAACTCGTCAGAGAACTAGACATGAGAGCAGCATTGTATGAGAAAGAAAGTAAGGAGGAGACTGAGGCGAGAGAAAAGGCGGAGAAAGAAGCTGCTGAGGTATGCTGGGATTGATTGAGGCACTCGTTCAAACAGACCATAATATTATCGTGCATTCTTAAGGAGGTTGTTCCCTAGCACAGAGGTACATGTACCTTTGAGCGATTGATAACTTTGTGGGACAGGCAGATCTTAAACGAGGTCTGTTACAGTGAACTTGAAGAAAACTTGAATATCTTTGTCCATTGTTTCCTTTGTCCATAACTAGGTTAATCCCTCCATATTATCAATATTTGCACTGTCGGCACCGAACAGTGACCTTCTACATCATTGTCTCGGTTTATACTTAATCCAGTGCTAAATAAAACCTTGCTTTGCAACACACTGTCAAAACATTCTTTGTCGTGCTGGCTGTGTTACAAAACTGCAAGGACAAAAGGTCAATATAAGACTATTTTTCTTAGCCTGTTATTTCGCGTTATCTTTGAAGAATGTTAATAACCTTGCGCTAGAAACGAAGATGTGCATTGAAAAGTGGTATAATGACAAGACGAAATAATTCCTGTAGTAGTAAAGTTCAGTTTATTATCCAACAAAAGTCAAACGGATGTTGGGTTATTTTGTAAGCAAAAACAAAGTTGTATGGAAGGTTAACAAATGGTCTTGGGGTCTGTTAAACATTCTCAAAAAAAATACTGGGAGAAGAACTGGTTAGGTCTTAGTTCCTTTGGCCGGCTTGCATTTTCTCAGCGAAAGTTGGACAAAGCGTTGAAACAAGAGTTGAGAAGATTCGGGAACGAAGGACATGTTGAAGCCCTTTGGACTTTTTTTCGGGCTGCTTAACGGAGTTACATAGCTGCAAGGATCAATGTTTCGTTCGACATGTTGAAGTGATGTCAACTGCGAGGATCAGTCTTCGTTCGACATGTTGAAGTGATGTTAATTGAAAGCTTAGAACAATACAAATGTTCTTTCAAGATTTTCCTTTCTCCGAATGTGGAACGGAAGCAGGCAAACTTTCAAAACGCTCAAGCGTGTTGCATCTGTCTTTCCTTAACGTTTTATGTTTTCGTTTTCCTCTTCAGAAAACAGAGGAGGGCGAGGAATGCGAAGGCAAACCAGCAGAGGAAGTCGAGATTCCCGATCTCCCTAGCGAAAATCCCATATTAGCCTCACTTTCACAAGATGCGACCGAGGAGGAAGAAGGCGAAGAAATGGAGCTGATGGGAACAGCCTCGCCCTCACAAGGGGAGGCTGCGGGGAAACCTGAGGTGGACTTATCACGTGATAACAGTCTGCTGCGTGTATTGGACCGTTTGATTCTGTATCTGCGCGTGGTGCACTCTCTGGATTATTACAATGGATCAGATTATCCTTATGAAGATGAGATGCCGAACAGATGTGGAATCATACATGTGCGAGGGGCAACGCCTGAGAAGTGTACATTGGCTGAAGGTATCGTGACAAACAACGAATGCAGCCGTTGAGTGTGAAAAAGTAATTCGTGTTTGCTCGGTCTGTGATTGGTCGGTAACACGCCTGCCACTTCTTAAATGCTTTTGCTTATGATTTCGCCAGTTACTGTGTAATCGCCAAGCTGATAAATTAATTTACACTCCCACAAGTTTTGAGGTGAGCTCAGGCGGCCATTATGGGCTCCCGGGTGAGCTGTATTCTTAAGATTTTTGTTTCTTTTCTCAATAGTTCAAGAATGGCAGAAGAGCTTAAACCAGAAGCTTGAACCGTTTTTACAGAAAAAAGAATCCTTAAAGGACGAAGAAGTTGTTAAATTCGGCAAGAAAGACCCTGAAGCATATCCTTTTAGAAATTGCAGTTACATCTCCGGTGACTTCGCGCCGTAAATAACCCTTGGGCGACTTAAACGCGATTATCAACGGTGCTGCACTCTTTACATCATCCGCCGAGATAAGTCTTTGTTTGCATTTGGTGGTTGTTCATTTTCTTGGCATTTGTGTGGGTAATGTGGGAAGGTTCATGCTTCGATATGGCTTCTTTAAGTCACGTGAATGTTTAGCAGTTGCTTTCCACCCAGGGAGCAGGGGTAATGCTCTTATTCATTTATTGCTAGGTATCAAGGGGGTGGGGTTGGGAAGAGAGTGAGCTAAGAAAACTGTAACTTTTTCGCTGGGTATCCTGTGGTAGATTAGCCATGATTATCGGAAGAGAACTGTTATAGTCCTTGTAGAAACACGTCTTGTCACTTACCACTGGGTATCCAGTGGTGAACTGCAGTATCAGAGGGAATAAATACTCTAGCGAGTAACCTCATGGTGGGTGTCCTGTGGTGGAGTGGCCATCAACGGGCACTAGTTAACATTGTAACGGTGTGTTTGGAGTTATTACCTTAATAGTTTTCAATGAAACTGAGAAGTTTGTTGAAGCTAACACCCAGGAGCTGGCAAAAGACAAGTGGCTTTGTCCGTTGAGTGGCAAGAAATTCCGAGGTCCTGATTTCGTTCGTAAACACATCTTCAACAAGCATATGGATAAGGTGGATGCTGTGCGAATGGAGGTATGTTTACTCACGAGTTGCTAACTTAAACAGCGGATACTAGGAGCTCGCGCATGCGCAGCATAATGTACTCATTTCAAGCTAAGTTTTAGACGACTTTCAATACATCGGTTAAGGTTCGGATTTTGATTGGTTTTTTTTTAGTGTTTCTTTTTGTTTTTGTTTTCTTTCTTTCTTTTTTTTTTCAAGTAAAAGGGAATTATAATTTGGCACAGACCCACTTTCAAGCAAGTCTTAGCCATGTAAATGTTTTATTGGTGTATGAAAAAGGTCAGCATTAGATCCTATCCGCCTCAGCCCTTTTTCCATTTGATTTAAAGTTGTATGAATTAAAACTCATTTCAAACTTTTCTTGAAAAAGAACTGCAAAAATGCAGGGAAATCTGAACCTCGAACCCGAACCGTTCACTTTTTAGTGATATCCAGATGCGTCAAATCAACCGGGATAAGCTGCTGAACTTGATAATCATTAACATATCTTAGATAGACTTACATTCACAACAACTGAAAGCTAACCGTTTTCATATCAGCGCTTAACCCGGAAACACTGTTCCTTGCTGAACTTAAGGTCCATCCTCTCAGTTATGAATCTGCTACCTTGGATTCTCCGTACATGCTTGTCAGTCCCATAAGGGTGGGGAATATTCATGTACACGCCAGAAAGTGTCCTGAGGTGCTTTGACCGATGAGATCGGTGTGGCCTGGTTTTGATGCCTGCTGGGTAGCTCTTAGTAACAGTGTGAATACAACGTGAATGAAATAAAGTACAGTAGGGCGCGGGATTTAGAACTGATGTAACAATTGCTGCACTTTGGTTTCCCAGTTGTTAGGTCTTGCACATTCGGCTCCGGGCATGGTGATCTTTGTACCGTTGCCTCGGTTTAAATTGAATCTTGTGCTACATCAAATCTTGCTTTGCAACACACTGTCAAAACATCAGTTGTGATGCTGACTGTGTTACAAAACTGTAAGGACATTTACCAGTTATCCAATTTTCTGTTTGCTTCTTTGTTGTTTTTTCTATGAAGTAATTTTTGTGTTTTTCAAAACCATTGGCTAAACATCAAGTTCGAGGAAACTATACAGATGTCAAACTAAGATAATTATATGCCTTTTTCATCAGTGGAAATCAAACACGGTGGTCTAGTTTTGTTAACAAAGGGAACTTTGTTGCACCAAACCTATTGCAGTAATGAAAACGGGTAGAAACTTGGGAAAGAAATTGGTCATTCTTTCCGTATTGATTCTGAGGCTGCTTTGAAGAAGAAAATAGTGTGGTTTGCTCTCCCCTGTAGAGTTTAGTTGCGATCTTCCTTTATTTTCTAGAGTATTCCCTGAAACATATTGGAGCCTATTGTTTCGTTCCAATTTCGCTACTTAACGCTCACTGATGGGTGTTTTTGCAGGCGGAATTTTTTAATAACTACTTATCGGATCCCAAACGGCCTCAAGTACCCGAGGCACCTGCCACTCAGCGACCGCCTGGGAACCAGATGGGGCAGATGTATGGGCATCAACACGCACAAGGCATGATGGGATGGGGACCCAGGCCCCAGATGATGGTGTACGGTAAGTAACCTTTTGTGGTAGTCAATCTGTGAAAGCTGGACTCGATGTATGAAGGAACAGTCATCTTTCCTGTCCCTTAAGACATCAATACGTAAGAATTAGTTGGACCAAAGGCATGAAGACATGTTAAGTAGGGGAGGGGTCGGTTAGGGATTCTTCAGTTGAATCGAAAATTCCGTTCAGACGTCTAGTGCAGTAGCGCGATATGGTTGCCATCGCATTCGGAAAACAATCAAAACGATCAAACAACCAAACAAACGAGGGAAAAAACAAACAACAAAAAACCGATTGTCAAATGGAAATTAAATCTCTTGATTTGAAACTGTTGCCGTTCAAAGTGTTTTGCTCTCAAACTGGAAAGCAAAGAGTTACCACAACTTATTCTCTTCGTTGACTTTGAAACTCTTCCAGGCCCTCGCGGTCCCTATACGCCGCCAAGCTATGGAGGGTATGGGCACGAGATGTATGGCCGAGGACACACATTCCCGCCAAAACCGCGCAGGTAACGACAACTTCTCCGTTAGACAAATTTTGCTGCTGTCCTGTTTTCCCTGCTATAAAAAGAGGCTATTTTAGTCTGAACTTTCAGCTTAATTACTTTTGATTAATTAGCATTCGTTCTTCAAAACGTATCCTAATGAATCTTCGCGTTGTTAAATTAGAAGAGTGAGGCATTTTATGATCACGGAGCCAACAAAAACTGAAACCTAAAAGCATGAATTCTGTCAGCGCCGGAGCGGACGAATGGCTTGGTTTGGTTTCTGTCGGTGATCAAATTGTAGAAAAGTTGTATTGAGCGTGGTTTTCTTTTAGATTCGGGTACGGCGGTGGAGGACGAAATAAACCAAGTGAAAGGTTAGTTTAATGAAAATTGCTTTTCTCACATGACTTCCTTTCAAGGATGCAAAAACATGTTGGAAATAATAAAATTATGCCGTCACGGTTGCCGTCGACGCAGTTACACACTATATATCTTAAATATTGCCTAATCCGTCGCTTCAAAGCCGTACATGATGAGAAAGGAACAAGCAATCACGTGCAAAGATCGCCTTCCTCGTAAGATAGAGCAAGTGTCATGCTCCACGAGGCAGGTAATATTCGCGCGCGTTTGCGTGTTTCTTGAGGAGGATGGCCGACGAGTTAGCAGAGAGAGACTGTATTGCATTGGCCTCGGGTTTCCAAACTCGCCAAGTTTGTTTGTTTGTTTTCAAAACAGGGGTTTCCATCGCGACCCAAGACAGATTGTGCAGTACAAGGATTTGGACGCCCCAGATGATGCCGAGCCTTTCTGAACTATCACTAAGTCAGGAACAGTCACGAACACCTAGCGTGAATTCAACAGCGATACGTGAAGCTCGCGCGTGGATGCAAATAGACTTGGACAGATGCCCTCCTATCCTGTTACCAAATCAATTTCCGTGCGTACGCTGAAATCCAATTGTGTGACGTGAAGAAAGAGGGGCATTTTTCCAGCACTCTTCTTGAAGGGATCTGTTGCCGGAGCAAAGCCACAATGGAATTTGCACGGCGCGCATATCTGCCCGCTTCTGCTCGTTTCGGTTGAAACAGCTCTAAAATCGATCTGGTTCGATGCACTTTGTCTTGAAAGCTGAAGCGACCTTTGGTACAAAAAATCCTTAATTTTTTGTAGGTGTGTAACGTGAGCTTAGTTTCAAACATCACGAGTTTTGCGTTGTAATTGTCTCAGTTACTTAAGTGAGTTTTATCGCCATTTCATTAGCAACTATTCGGGTTCCGTTTTTCTTCAACTGGTAAGCCGAACTAGTGGTTTGTATGTATAGCTGTATTACTATGAAGTTCTTTTATCTGAGGAGTAAGAATGAAAATGTTCTGTAGATATTCAATTAAATTAAAATTTGATTTCAGCAAAAGAAACCTGTGCGTTTTGTCTGTTTATTTCTCTACGATCACTTGACTTTCCAGCAACTTAAGTTACCCAGCAATGAGACCTTTTCTTTCTTTCTGGGCGTTACGTATATTAAGAGCACGTTTATTTCTAACCTTCGATGTTCAAAGACCAGAGTTTTACAACAGTTATAAACTTGCATTTTAAGATCAGGCCCCGGTTGTTCAAACGTTGGAAGCACTATCCAGTGGATAAGTAATGGGAAAGCTAATTGCACTATCCACTGGATAGATATTTATCCGGTGGATAGCGCTATCCAGCCTTTGACGGAACAAACGGGGCCAGACGTATAGTGCCGACAAACACAAAATTCAAAGTGGGGTCTCGCTAAAGGAATGTCCTGTGCGTTTGTGGAGAGAGCTGCTCTTTTGCTATGCGAATGAGATACATAAGCATAATGACGTCAACGAGGACGGTAGTGGTGGTGGTGATGTTGATAGTAATGGTGGTGTTGACCATGATAGTAAAGGTGACAATGGTGGTGGTGATGATGTTGATAGTAATGGTGGTATTGACCACGATAGTAATGGTGACAATGGTGGTGGTGGTGGTGATGATGATGTTGCCTAGTAATGGACAGTAATGGTGGTGGTGGTGGTGGTGCTATTGAATGAGCAAACGAACGGAAGGACGGACAACGGGTGCATGATCAATGGCTTCAAACGTTTTCTCTGTGGGAAGTAAGACTAGATCAGTATATTGAAATATTTCCACGACATGAATTCGTTTTAGTGCAATGTTGGTTGAACCTTCTTACGAATCCCAGTCGGCTGGAGTGTCCAATCTCGTTTCCGAGAGCCCACGTTCCCTTGACCAGCGAAAAAACGGGGTCTCTGGAGCGTTATTGCTATTTGTCTTGAGCACCTACCCAGACGTCCTGGCGGTTTGAGCATAATCGATCTGTCACACGAGTAGAATGGCTTGTGGTAATCAAACTGTTCCAGAGAAACAAATCGACCGGTGAGACAAGATAAAAACTGAAAAATAAATAAATAAATAACCAGCAAGCTGCACCTACAGTTGCACATTTAAGATAGACCTAAAACCAAAATGTCAGGGTTTGAGTTCAAGTAAGAATTAAGGCCTCAATTAAATTCTCGGTTGGTTGAACTTACAGCTGCATTAATCACAAACCCGATCCCAGTCCTTAATTCAGACGCTTGCATTTTGTTCTGCTTGCGCCTCATTGATAATATATACATCATAATATTCCTGGATACAGATCCGATGGATGATTCTATGCTCACAGCTTTAAATCATTTCAAGTTGCTAAGGGATTGCAGTTCACTCCTGATAACTTGAACATTCAAAAGGGAAACTAGAAAAGGTTCGAGTTAGCGAAGCATTGCTTCGAATTTGCCTCATTTAGCGGCAAGAGTACATGTTCTCTCTTCTTCTTCTTCTTTTTTTTTTTTTTTATCTTCTTATTCAATTTATTTGCGTTGTGTTTAAATTAAACCTGAAATAGGGCCCGTACGCACTAAGTGATTTTCCGTTCTGCCAGTACGAACGGCGTTTTTCGTCCTACCAAAATTTTGTCAAGCCGTAGCAAACTTCAGAAGCGCCGTCGTCCTGCCTCAGAGCAGGACAAGTTTTTGTCAAGCGTCAAACCTGTCAGATTTTACAATTTGCAGGCGTTAAAATGGCTGAAAATGTAAATCCACGAAATTCGATCTCGCTTTTTAGAGTCTATACATTCAGCAGAAGCCTGCACATGTGGTTATCAAATATTTTGTTGGTGTTCTTAAGTGCGTACGCGATAACCGAAATCAGTCAAAATATGATGGAGACAAAATTTGTCGAGATTGTTGTCAGAGCCAACCAAATATTTTCAACCTAGAGCGTACGGGCCCATAGACTAAGCCTATAAAAGTATAGAATGTGCCAGTAAATCGTAGAAAAACGTGCGCAACGACAATGTTCAAACGTCACTCAAATTTTGCCAAAAACTACTCTAAGGGTGCGGGGTTTTTTTTGGAAAATTCAAATCCGGATTTCTGAATCCAAAAGCGGATTTTGCGTTTTTTGGGTGAAATCCAAAAACAGGTCACGAATCCATAAAATCCACCCTCCAGGTGGATTCTTCAGATCAGCGGATTTTTTTTAGATTCACCATTTAACCTTTTTTTTTTTCTTTTTTGGGAAAGGATTCGAAAAAAGTATTTTTGACAAGCGGTTTTCCATGAAAAAAATGGTACACGACAGTTACCGTACGTGACGTTCTAACCGATCTGTCTTATTCGTGTCCGTTTAATATCACAAGGAGGTCGAGAAAAGTAGGTTTCTGTTCAAATTACGGAAAAGACTACGCGAAAAAGGTAATTTACAGAAAGTGTAAGTACCTTTCCTACAGCTGACAACTTGAGTGGAAAAATACCGTTGATGAGTCGTCAATTCAGTGTAGTTTAGCAGGCGTGAATTTTTTGCATCACCTATTTTAATCGATCGCAAGAGCTGTTTCTTTCCTTACGGCGTATTTTCAACTAAATCAGACTCTTAGTATTCCTATTAGCAGAATATATTCACATGATATCACTATAACTGGTGTTATTCTTGTAAACAGCTGAAATGTTTGTGAGGGACAACACAAACGTGCGAGTGCGTTTTCATAGCAAATGATCCTTTTTCGGATCTTCCGTGTTTTTGGTGGTGAAGAATCCGTATGATCCGAGATCACAAATCTTTTTTTTAAGGCGCTGCTACACAAGTGATTTTCTGCTTGCGATGGTGATGCGATTTTTCTTTAAGTTGTCGCGTCGCCAGCGCGCGGTGAAAATCGCACATGTAGCCATCCTCATGAAAGTAGAGAGCTTAAGAAACGACGACGGCGACGGCAACGAAAACGTCACAAAACAATAGGCTTTATGTGCAAAAACACTCGTTCTGCACGTTTGTTTTACATTTTGGTACATTTCTTTGCCGTCCTCTGTAAAACAACATCGTGAAAAAACCAAATTTTAGGTTTTCTCGAGAACGTGAGCTCTTGACGACAAGTTTTCTTTCTCTTTCTTTGCTTTCTGACACCATTCACAGTAATTTAGACCCGGGGCAGTTCGCCAGCATTTTTCATGTTAAGCAAATTGGAATAATCGCGATAGAGTTACAAAAACGAGAATTGTATTTTGAAATGACGTTTTCGTTGCCGTCGCCGTCGTCGTTTCTTAAGCTCCCTAGTAATGGCGACAGCTAAAAAATCACAAAAAATAATCGCGAGAAATTCAATGAGTTGAGCTTTTCGCTACTAACCACACCATTTCACCATCGAAATCAAAGCAAAAAATCGCTCGTGCAGTCGTGGCTTTAGATTCTGCCCCCCCCCCCCCCCCCAAAAAAAAAAAAAAAACCTAAAATAATAGTTAAAATTCTCTGACTAAACGAAAGCGAACTGAACTGCTAGAAATTCTCCGTGGTGGTCGTGGATAGCCTCCCACGCGGTCGTTTTTAGGAGAATCGTTTAAAAACGACTACGTGGGAGGTTAGGTCGTGGGCGGCATTAAATTGAAATGATTTACCAAGACTGATATGAATCATTTGCATGATCATTTAATACACTTCTACAGTGCTTTTAGTGAAACAATATTTAATCAAATGAAAAACTTGAAAGTAAGAACTAGGTTGTTTGTTGGATATCTCTGATCAACCCATTGGTCACGCTCTGGGAGGGAAAAGCTGCTCAAGGTTGCTCGCAGCACAAAAAGCTGTTTAAACTTTGCCAAGCAACAGCTGTAAGGGCCTACCGAAGATTACGTTCTCTCTGAATCACCCGAAGGAGGGATACTTCTTGGAATCAAGATGCCATGCGGGTGTTTTTACTGCGCGAGTCCTCGGAGACCCAGGGACAGATAGTCAGGATGGGACGAAGATCGGGACTTGCGAAAGTTTGTAAGGCGAGCAGGACAGGGGCTCTCCTGCCCGCCTTACAAACTTTCGCAAGTTCCGATCTTCGTCCCATCCTGACTATCTGTCCCTGGGTCTCCGAGGATGGAGTCTCTTGACCCTATTTCAAACAAAATACACCATATCCATATACGTTTTAAGACCTATTTTAAACCAGCTAGAAAATCGTCTTCCTCGCTTTGTTGTAGCGCAATTAATCTTGACATCAATGCCAATGTTAAAATAACTGAACGCCATTCAAACAAATCGTAAACTCCGGGATAATATCCCCTTTTGCGATTCCTTTAAAAAAAAAAACCTAATCTCAGATCATAACGCGTCAGACACGTACCTGTTTGCAGACCAAAATGGCTTAAAATCGCACATTTTGAGGAGTTTGAAACTGAACCCGCGCGTGTAAAGATTAAATAGGAGAATGGCCACCTCTCCCTCCTCTGAAGATTCTGCATCACGCCTGTTCGAGTTTCCGTCTTTTTAACTGTTGTAGGGAAGTACATGCTACACGTTGTTGGCGGTTTTGTCATTAATTTAAGTTGATTTACTGTCTCTTTTGTGGCCGTAGCAGAGCTCGAATATGACATCTTGGCGACGTCTCTGTAACTTGGGGTATTAATTATTCTAACAACGAAAACTAACAGCTAGGCCCTGCAATCAATACAATTAAATTCAACCGGGAGAGCCATCGCCGATACAGAGCAGAAAATCTCTGATTCGCACTGATTTCCTTACCGAGCGCTAATTTTACATAAGGAACTTGGGACGAGTGAAGTCACGTCAATTCAACTTCTACTGTTAGCAGTCAGTACAACACGTGTTTATTTTATTCCAAGCACATACCAGAAAGTCGTCTCCTCCATACTGTGCCGATAAAAGCACGACGTTGGTGACCCATACGGTAAACATTTAACTCACTTTTGTCCCAAAGCTGTGCTTTGCAAATGTAAGGTAAAATCATTGACTAAGCTACTTCTTATTGGTCAGGTTTTCAGTTCATTTTATACACAGTGCATATGTGAGGGCTTCCGTATCTGTTACAATTTCTGGAACATTTCCACTGGTTAATTTAACATTCACAACAAAAGACACCCATTTTGCGATCTTTAGCTCTTCTTTTCACAAAGCAAGAATATTTTCGTTTTGTTTTAAAGGATTTATATATTGTCCTATTCTTCCATTATAGCTAGTGCTTGGGTGTCTAGCAACATCACAGTTCCTAAGGGAATGTTTCAGCAAACACGAGCTGTAACAGTCTTTTGCGTGGGAGGAAGCAATAACAGATTGAAAAGTTGTGTTAGAAAACAAGAGATGTTTTAGTTTTGGGGAAACACTTTACAGCCTAATCTAGTCGATTGTCAAATCGCCGTGATATACGACAGACTGATAGTCTAAAAAAGGTCTTATTGTAAGAACAGTCGAATTAAGATCAGATAGTTCTTTAAGTAAATAACATTGTCAAACAAATTCAGATCACAGTTCTTGCTGTTGAAGAGAGTAATAAGGGGTTTTTCATTTTTTTTGTGTGTGTGATAAAAATACTGGTTTCTTATAGAATTAGAGGAATTCTAGTTGGTATTAATTATACCAGGGCATCGGTCACTATAGACACGAAGAGCATTGATTGGCTTTACTTTTCCTTGGAAGGCATAATCGCTACTGTCAGTATGCGCTCGCGGAAATGTAAACGTTATTTTGTGGTCATCGGCAATAACTCTTACAGGTTGCAAAATCTTCTGATTTCTTATTAAATCTTGCCAATGTCCGAGGGAGTTTCTTAGAAATCGGAAGAATTTGCAAGCACACGTTATTGCTACAGTGGTAATCTGTCGTTTCAAGCGCAGTATCCTTGATTTATTTTGTTAGTTATTCTGCCTCAAGCGTCGAGAATTCTGCTCAGTTTTATAAAGTTTCAAACGCGCTTATCTGTCCTTGTTGACTACTGAGTTCGGCTCGAATAAAAAAAATGCCGCCTTCGTTCTTGCGCGGCTCGGTCTTTCGCTGTTGTTTGGTTGGCTGCAAATCAAGCGGCGGTCGTTTTGTGGTGTCATTGTCGTTTTATGTAAATCTTCGTCCCCATGCAGAGCCCGCATTACGTTTGGTCAGCGTCAAATATCCGCACGCATCTGGTTATCTCTGGTTATCACTGGTTATCACTAATTCGATTAGATATGATGATTATCTTTGATATAAGGGCTTTCGAGACGAGTCGCAACTTCTTCAGTTTTGCGGTTGTTTTGCCAATTTATCTCTGAGGAGTGTGAAACCTGCAACACTCAGTTGTTTCCACACCTTTAACTATAAATTCTAAATTGTGAATAAATCATCCCAGACCAACTGCGCGTCGTTCAACAAGAAGCGGATACTAAATGGAAGCACATAATATAAAACCGATCAGGAATTGTATTTTTACTACTTAAATGTAGTGGCAGGAGCCCATATTTATGGGCTCCTGGTAGTGGACGATGGTTTCATGAATGAGCTCATGAACAAAAAAATACATTCCCTGTTTCACCATTGCTGCTTCCACTTTGTTCTTGGCTTATCTATTTGAATAATTAAGAATTTTGCCATTTATAGTTTTCCCAGAATTAGATCTCTTCTTTATTCAAATTTAACGAATTAAGTCCAAACAAAAGCTACCACGACAAAGAAGAGCGTGACAATCACGCCTTTGCCATGCACATGCGCATAGGCCTTATAAATTGGCGCGCGTGTGGCCCAGGTGCTTTCACCGCCAGCGCGTGAGTGGATATCAGTGAAAGTTAGAGACGAGTTGTGCATTAACACACGGTATTTGACCTCCGCACTTTGAAACGTGGTCCAGGTAAGTTCAGCCGTAACATGATAGTGACTTAAATTTCCGTTCTTTCCTGGGATTATTTCGTCGCTTTGTATTTCCGAGAAAATGAACGGTAGAGATCTTGTTTACATGTCCGATGAAATACTCACGTATGAATTGAACCATACAAACTCATGGTTCGACCTCGCTACAGTTTGGTTCGATTAATCGTTGTGTGTTCAGAGAAGGGCTTGAATTATGCAGATAGCTCTGGCTTACGTTTCCTTTACAACTATCTTCATTGCTTAGAAAAAGTGAGCAAGGTCACAAAATTATTACAATTTTGGCCGCGACCAAACAACATTACATTACGCACACTGGACAGCTCTAACTTGAAAGACAAACATCACATGTACTCTTCTAGTCTTTGTCAAAAACTAAGGCGACCTTCTCGAGAATCTTGGACGAAGTATCGATGAAAATATTCAGGTTTTTTATTTACATACAAGTTATTTTGGTTCCAAGATAATGTAGTAAAGTGGAATGCAAATAAGCTCGCGTTAACTTTAACACTGGTAAAAGTTCGTGTTTCATGGCAATCTCCCGAGCACAGGAAAACACATAGTGTAGTATTTACATTAAATGGGCGCGTCTGTATTTGTTTTTTATTTATCTAGACTCTACTTCAAGCTAAAATGCACAAGATGGACAAGAATAGCACTGGGTTTGTTGAAAACAACGTTGTCACAACCACTTGGGAATTTAGAACCGAAGATTTAGACTTCTCGCTTTACGGCCATTTCACTTCCACGGATGAAGATTTAGGAGTTAACCAGTGTTTCCAAGGTAGTATTTACTTTAGGTCGCTTCTGAAAAAAATTTATCTTTCATTTTGTTTATTTAGTCTTCTTTTTTTTCCTTTGGGATTAATGCAGTCTTAAGAAGTTTATTGTTAGAAAGCTCTACTGATAGTTAGATTACATGCAGTGGTCCTTTGTCATTAAGTGTGTTGATTTTCTTTTGTGTTTTTATGTTGTAATTACTGACATGCTGTACAATTTGCTCAGCGACATTCAAAGACAATCAACGAGCAAAATGAGACAGAAAACGGTGCAAAACTCCGTAACGATCTATTGTAACAACGCTTGTTTTATGGAAATTTTTTGCGTTGTTCTTCTCCCACGGGAAACGCTCATAAAGCTTGCTGTCATCTTAACTAGAAACATTCTCTTGTAATATGCTTGTGTTGCTGGGGACCCGAAAATTAGAGGAGGTGATACAATTTCCGTGAATTAAGGCTTAAAGCTTTCAGCGAAACTGAGACCGCTTAAATATATTGCCTTTTAGAGACGACTGACAAGGCGTAAATATTATTCCTGCTTTTCGACCTGCGTTAGTCTGGTTAAAGAAATAACGCGATCATAGCGTCTTTTTTTTTTCTTGTGGTGCTGTTTTGATCTTCAGCGCTTATAGCACGTTTAGAGACAAGGCGTAAAAATTATTCCCGGCTTTTTTAAACCCGCGCTATGCTGATAAAGAAATAACGCGATCATGGCGTCTCTTTTTTTTTCTTATGATGCTGTATTGATCTTCAGCCCTTCTAGCACGTTTAGAGAAAGCGTAAATTTACTTTGCGCCCTGCAGTAAGCTACAGAAGAGACAATTCGGTTTTGCTTCACACTTATTTTTCGACGTTGTTGAGTGAAATTTTGGACGTGACCGTAGAAGTAACAATGGCCACTTTGGGCGTTTCTCAGTTAATTTTTTTTTTGTTGTATCTGAAATTAATCTTATTCAAATTTTTCAAATTCCGGATTCCTCCATGTTTTTGTTATGTTTATTTAATTTCTGGATTCTCAAGTCTGCCGTTTGAATTCGGCGGAAGATCTTGGAAAAAACTCAGGACAAACATGAAAACAAAAGTTGAGGCCTTCAAGTGATGTAGAAGCTCATTTAGCCGAGGATCATTCTGAGAAAATTTTCAGAACAATACGGCCCAAATACAACGCGTTTCACTAATTACTAGCGGATAATGCTTTTTACACTCTTTTCTTATTATAAGAATATCGAAGCTGAAATTTGGGAAATTTTAAGAATATTTTAAAAATAAACCCAAGGCTGAGATTTGGAAAAGAGTATAATTTGAGTGGTACAAATTGGTAAATACAAATACAATTATATGTTTTTGGCTAAACCGTGTAAAATTCTTCCCTTTTCTGAAAGGCAAAACTTGGCAACTAGCGACGGCGCACGTGCGCAATGTAACGTGATTGATACCTCAATACATCCTAAAACGGAAATGTCATACGCTGTAATCTAAGAATATGACCAAGAATATTTTCAGCCTAAAATCGGCAGAAAAATAAGAATCTTCAGCCTGGGCCGCAAGAAACAGTATTCTTATAAAATAATAATAATAATAAATAAAAAAAGATTGTAGGCATTTTCCAGTTACAAATTAGTTTTCCGGACCAATGAACTACTATTTACAAGTTTTTGACACTGCACACGCTAAACGTTTTTCAATGATGTTTGCGAGGTGGATATCACTGCCTTATTAAGAAAAACTTGATGATCTCAAAAGCGCCCATAGAAAAAATCCTTCAAATCACTTTTGGAAAAGAAAAGTTTTCTATATAAAAAGTTGACAAATTGAGACTTTTTAGTCGAGAGGCGTTCGAAGAAATCAACCTTGTGCCTTTTTTACAGATCACGTTTTCCAGGCCTAAGGTGTGGTATTGTCAAATTACGACAAATTTGTTGGTCGTAACACCGGCAGCGACGACAAAATATATACCAGTTAAAGCGAGACTCGGCTCAGATAAGCTATATGTAAAAATTTATGCGATATTTATTGAATCGAGATTCACGTTCGCTTAGGAGTGTACAATCAGTGCTGCGAGTGTAAAAAGAGTGTTTACATTGCAAAGTTCACTGGAAAAAAAAAGAACATTTTCTCTTCTAAAAACAATTAGTAGAACACCGAATTTCCGAATGCATAAAATTAGTCCGAGCCTAGCAATAAATGTCACTTTTCTGGCCTTTTCAGATAAAACTTCAAATTCGCCAACAGTGCGATTCATATCTGGCCCTGCCGTCCCGTTCAAACTGGAGCTTCCTTCTAAGGTTCCTGATAATCTTCAACTCGTTGGAGCCAAACTCAGCTCAGGAACCCATTATGCTGTGTTGTGTTGTCAATCACTCATTGCCAAGGGAACGCGGTATGGTCCATACACAGGCACGATCGTACACCCGTCTGACGTCAGTGACAGACAAGATACTGCATTCATGTGGGAGGTAATATTTGCGTCCAAAACGTGACCATCTAACTTCTACCTACCTTATCACTAGTTCGTCCATAATACAGGGCAAAAGACTACCGGAAATGATAACCAAGGCGGAACGGTTCACTGAACGTTTATACAAATTCTCCCTACATGTGACATGTGAAATATGCGCGAACTATAGAGAAAGCAGTGTTGATATTGAGCATTACCAGTTAAAGGGTCAACTAATACAGCATTTGTGTGGTAATGCGAGTTTGTTGGCAAAATAATTTGATGCAAAATAAAACTCAAGGTTGCGAAATCATTTTGCAATACGGCTTTGAATTCCCCGACGAACAAGGGCAGGGCAGTTCTTTTGTTTGCTTCGTTTTTTCAAAGCGTTAGGGCGTTGCCATGCAAACATAAGCGACTTCAGTTCAAAAAATTTCAAGTTAAGGCTCTATATTTTTAAAGGACGTATGACAATAGATTCACCTACAGATGACATGCAAAGGGCTTATAATTCTTTTTGGGAAGCTTGCAGTCCTGGTGTTGAGTTTACCATTTAGAGGGGTTAAATCAATAGAAATAGGCCAGTACTATCATTAACTTCACCAAACCCTTTCTTTCTTTGAGGCTACTTTGCCAACACCTCAATCCCATTTGCTATATTCGCTATTTTTCAAAGTTAGAAGTTCGGATCTTATCAGCCTCTTTGGCAACTTAATCAACGTCAGTCTTTATCTTTCCAGGTATTCGGTGAGGATGGTCTCAGTCACTATATCGATGGACAAACTGAACCAGAAAACTGGATGAAATTCGTGAACTGCGCAAGACACGTCGAAGAACAGAATATGGCGTTGGTTCAAGATGGCTACCAGTTGTATTACGAGTGTTGTAAAGACATTTGTGCGGGCGACGAACTGTTGGTGTGGTATGGGAGTTGTTACTCCTTGTTAATGGGAATCCCGATTGGGCTTAACGTTTATACCTTAAAAAATGAAGTATTGCCCGACCCCGAGTTTGCAGGTACGCTAATTTGTACGCTAACGATTCACAACGACCGTGAAAATTTTCGCGCGCACTTATGTACAATGTTGTTATTTCTGGTTCGGATTTGTCTGATTAAAATCAGGGAATATTCCATGCGACTGAGCAGATAATTGTTTTATAACGAATAGCCATCAATGTTGCGTATATACCACGAATATTAGTTACACTATGCCCTCCATATTCGGAAAGTATTATGTGTTGAATAACCGTACCCCGCCAAAACACATCTCTGGTCACGTCCCCCTCTGTAAACACTCCCACTCCCCCCCCCGCCCCACCCCTCTTCCCTGCCCCGCCACCGGGAGTAAAGTCGTATACATGTAAGCAATGAAATTTGCCTGAATTGAATTCAGAATATCGGAATTACATGTAACTTAACCCTTGTTGTGACATCCGCCCCCTGCCCATCAGAAGTCATTCGCTTAATTTTCTGCACACAATTCCAAGTGAATTTATTGGTCGGTACTGGAGTCTTTGGAAAACCAACCGTTGTTTGCAGTTGAGTGAGTACAAGCTATATTGCTCATCGCATCGTTTTCCTTTCATTTCTTCAGGTTCGTCAGGGGATTACAAATGCGACCGGTGCGGAAAGGTTTTTGCGTACAAATACTACCGTGATCGCCATCTTAAATACACTCGCTGCATTGACAGAGGAGACCGGAAGTATCCTTGCACCGTGTGTAACCGATCGTTTGACAAGCGGGATCGACTGCGAATTCACGTGCTGCACGTCCACGAAAAACACCGTCCTCACGAGTGCACGGTGTGCGGAAAACGCTTTTCACAGTCATCTAGCCTTAACAAACACATGCGTGTGCATAGCGGAGAAAGGCCTTACAAATGTCCTCACTGCGTGAAGGCCTTTACCGCTTCTTCTATTCTGCGCACGCACATTCGCCAGCACAGCGGAGAGAAGCCATTCAAGTGCAAGCATTGTGAGCGTGCGTTCGCCTCGCACGCGGCGCATGACAGTCACGTGCGTCGCACGCACACTAAAGAGAAGCCATGTGTCTGTGAATACTGCGGAAAAGCTTTTGCGCAGTCATATGAACTGAAGTTTCATATCAACATGCACACGGGAGCCAAGCCTTACACCTGCGAGAAATGCGGAAGAGCGTTTTCAAGCCCTTCGTCACGTGATCGACACCGTGCAAATTTTGACTGTATCACGAGGAAGAATCGCGCGCCAAAAGTCATGCGCAAAACCCAGATGAACGGTCAACACGTACTTGAAGTAGAAACAGTATGAACTGTCTACATAATTACCACCCTATGAAATACGAATTCACGTATTTCATTCTTGTTCCTAGACTTTAGTTAATAGTTAAAGACCCAAATGTAGCCATTTAAATGAAACCTACAGTGCGTTACACCTTGGCAGCTCGAGTCCGCAGTGAGTGGTAATGGCAGCCTAAATCTTGCCAATGCAAGTAAAAGCCACCGAACATTGCTCTCCATTCTCATTTCTTTACTCGTCATCTTTACTCATTTTGCGCTTTGGGGTAAATTACAAAGCTCACCTATTAAGCGAGATCAGTTTCCTTCATTGGAAGACTTAAAATTTGATCAGCTTCTGGATTTTGAGCATTTATTTTAATTCAACCCCAAATCGTAAAAAAATGTATTTAAGTAGCGGCAATTGCCAAGAACCCCTTGATGGTGCGACTTTTTTTGTGAAATCACAGAGAAGGAGGATTGTTTTCCTTAATGAATTTAATAGCTCTTCAACTTTGCGAAGAATTTATGTATTTTCCTCTTATGCTTGATATTTCGCCAAAATAGTTTATAAAATGTTGAATAATTGTATACAGTTGATATTCATTGGTTTATATTTATGTGGTAATGGTATTTATATTGTTTGTCAGTGAATTATATTTTGTTAAGAACCGTTTGCTGTGTTTTTTTTATTATTATTATTACAAGCCATGTTTTCTTGTTATTAGTTCGATCTTACTTCTCTTTAACCCTCGTTTAATCCTCAATATCAACATATTTATTCTCCTTACAGGTTTCTTATGTTTCATACTTTGTATGTTACATGTAGGGAGAATTTGTGTAAACGTTAACTCAACTGATCCCTGGTGATCAGTTCCTGTATTCTCATGTCCTGTATTACCGACGAACTAGTGATATGCTAAGGAGAGGTTAGATGGTGATCGCTAGTGGGTTGTATAGGGTTAGGAAATCAGTTAAGGATTCCGAGAATATGAAACCAGTGTTTTTTTGCTGGGTGTTGCCACTTGAGACAACATCCAATATGAAGCAAACAAGGTGGGTTTTCTAGTGAAATTCCTTGTCTGGAATAAAGCAATCAAATCTGTCCATAAAATGCCAGCTAGAATGGGTGAAAATGGCGGTAAAACTCGATTTTCAGCACTTTTGATGAAGCAAAGTAGGTGGGTTTTCCAGAGAAATTCCTTCTCGCCCATAAAACAACCAAATCTGTCCATAAAATGCCAGACTGGGTAAAAAGGGCTGAAAAACGCGATTTTCAGCATTTTTTTTTTCAACACTTTTGATTACACTGTCAACAACTGACTCATGATGGTGATCAAACGATTCCAAGACGTTGGGAGCCCGTATGTCGGGCGGTGTTGTTGGTGAACCATCTACAAGGTCTTGTTTACTTTGAAGAGTGGAATAAGCTCCAGCTTAAGAACCTTTAAGGTCCGTTTGACCAACATTCGTTCAACAAAAGTTGAACGGATGTTGGTCAAATGTTGGATGCAAAAACAAAGTTGTGCGCAGGCCCGTTCAAACGGTTCTAACATTGCGGCAACTTCTTCACTGTTTACACAAACGATAGACGCCACATTGACTTTGCGGCCTGATGTGAGCATCCGTGTTCTACAATTGTTGAACAGAAGTGTTTAAACGGCTTCAACACCATTCAACATTTCCGAGAACGAGGGAAAAGTTTAATCGATGTTTAATGAAAGTTTAAAACGATTTAAACTTGATTCAACACGCTTTCAACAATTAAGCTTTCAATATTTTTTACGCTTTCAAAAATGTTGGACCAGCTGTTCAAATGCACCCAACATTTGGTTCAACGAAGTGTTGAATGCATGTTGAAACCGTTTAAACGGGCCTTTACATGACGCCAACATATCCAGTTCTAAAGAAAGAAAATAAACGGAAGGAAATAAAGGGACGGACGGAGGGAGGGGAGGGAGGGGGGAAATAATTTTGTGTTGGACGGACGAAAGACAAACAGCGAACTGAACAGAACATTCCGAACATTCAACATTTATTTACCTCCTTGGAATATTTACGTTTCACCTTTAAGTTAGTGGCGAGGAGACCTCAGGAAACCGCCAGGCTTATGAGAGGCCACCTTTTACATTAAATCAGGTATGTATGATATACAAATACCTTCAGTTAGTTAAAAAAAAAAATGTAGTTTTTATGAGTCCTCAGACTATAGATATGATAAAATGACACCACAGTATCTTCGAAATCAGAATTATATCCTTGAGGTTTACCTTCGAATTTAAAATAACTTTGTGTTGCTATGACAAGGAACCATTTCAATTTTTGTTTTTTGTAAGAAAACATAGAACATTTATCATTAGCAAAATTTTGAGCCCATGGGGTAAACGTATTACGACTTCGTTTCCAGTAAAGCGTAAATCTGCGTAAATTGGTTTTCTTTATCGCCAGCTTTTGCACACACATCCTCTGAGAATTCATCACTTGAATTCTTAAGACCCAAAACTTAATTCCTGACCAGCAGAACGCATGAAAGATCCCGTAAGCATTGTTTCAACTCTTGAAGAATCTGTTGTAAAAATTTTTACAGAGTTCTATCCAAAGTGTGTTGCTTTGACAAAATGCATCAGCGGATTTTTCTCGTAATCTAAATGATCTGAACGTACGTTCCTCAAAAACGATTGTTCACACCTTTGAGAAAATTTCACCAAACCATAGAAAAACTCCGACCTGCAGAGACCGCGATAGCTCTCAGTAATGGTTGTCTGATGATCAAACGTACTTCACATTTCACTGACACGAAATGAAATTAAATTACAAAAAATCCAAAAGGAAGTGTGTTTTACCATGAAAGAAAACAATGACCTTCAGATTCGAGTGGAAAAGATGGAGCACAACTTTTGAAATCTACTTCGAATGGTTTGTTAATCAATTCTGACATTTATCTCGTTTCTTCCATTTCCTCAGTTATCTGCTGGTGAAAATAACAGTCTGTGACAGTTGTGTACAGCTGACTGGTTTAAAAAATAAAATCTAAAGATCACTTAAATCAATGTCCCAGTCCCTAGTACTAAATGTTTTCAGACTTCTTTACAGAATTTGCACAAATTGCATTGACAACTACGAGGACCATTCTTCATTTCATTTCATTTCCACAGTTCATATGCATGACTGATTTCATATACATCACGCACTGTAATTCCTGCAGTTTTCAGGGAGAACTCGTAAAACGGACAACAACTTCTTCCCAAAGCTTACTGAAAATAACTGAACGCTACAAGATTTACCGAGCAACTTCATTTAACACTCAAACAGCTCCGCTACATAAGTCTGCACTTAACACGAGGCAAACAGGAACGCTTTTTACGACCCAGTCTTCTTGCGAGAGGCGTGATTCCTTTGCCCCTTTCCTTGTATTCCTCCAAAGCCTGCAAGTAGTCCTTAGGTGGCCAGCAGTGTTGTTTAAAGAACTCCTTGTTTTCTTTGATAATGGAGTCCAGTTCTTTGCTCTTGCCACAGAAACGTGTGTGGTTGGCGGCAACAAAGTACAGGCACCACATGGAAAGCTGATTTGCGTTGAACATCTGAAATGAAATGAAAAACGGGTATTCGTTAATTCCTGCCTCATACTCTTACTTTTTTCTCTTGCCTTATCCAGGCTCACTCCACCAAAAATGCACCGAAAGACATACATCTCAAGTTGATTTGTTGCCACAGTGAGATTTTTGACGGTGTAGAAAGGCCGTCTATTGCGATGCTGAAGGTGCCGGTTTTCGTCGTCGGTAAGGGGGGAGGGGGGGGGGGAGGAATTGGTCTGGGGGCTTGCTCTCCCCGAAAATATGAGAAATTGAACAAGCTAAGACGTGTTTTCCTTTATTCTGAGCGGAATTTCCACTGTTGGAAAGCGTTCGACACCGTTACAGGGGGGACATAAGGTGAATTATTTCTAGAATGATGGTTCACACGGTGGTTACCCGACTTCAGCATCAACTTCCTACCTCGAAATGAAATGTTTGAATAAAAATCCTTCAATGCGTGAGAAATAACAATTTCAGCATGAAAGCGTAACATTGCATTTTTTTGCGTAAGTCTCAAGCTCAATGCGTGAGACGTGAGAGCTTTGTATTTCAAAGGTGATTTTAAAAAAACCCCGGACATTTAGCGTTAACGTATCGACGGCAAAAACGAATGAAAACGGAGGTTTTCGAACATGATAACGTAACAAAGAACTGGTCCAACTGGAGCGATGCTTGAATGATTTGTTAGAAAGCCAATTCAAAAGATATCAACCATACATCGGATCCTTTTCGTTGGTGTTTCTTGATTTTTTACTTTAGCAAAAATGATAAGCTTATTCATCAACGTCTGGCCTAAAAATAACAAAATAAAGCACAGAACGTCATTTCTGACATGATTACCAGTCCGTACGCAAAGTAGAGTGAGTTTTGGCCAAAAGGTGACACACGTCCCTTGGGCAGAAAACGGTCAAAATACGCGGTAGCCTTTAACTCAAGCATCCACCCCTACATCCACTACGTCAGAGCAAACCTTGTACCTTGTGGGTATTCGACCACAAGCAGATAAGGACTTAGTCTGTGAAGGTTGATGTATAAAGCAACTGACCTTAGCGAGGGATAGAGCATCCACAAAGTCATTAACTAGAGGCAGGGAGGACTTCCCTGTAACCTCCTGCAGATCTTTGCGAGAATGATCCACAAACTCATTACCAAGGGCCAAGGAGGTCTGCATTGCAACTTCCTGCAGATCTTTGCACATGGATTTCTCACAAATCTGCACCAAGCGAGAGAGACACAACTGGTCAGCAAGGATGAGCACATTCTCCACAGGAATTTTCTCCAGAGCAGTGCAGTAATCAGTGTAGAGATACTCCAACACCGCCAAGAAACTCTGGCAATCAATTCCTTGCAAGTGCACCTGTAGCAGGCGAAAAAAAGTAATCCAAAAATTATTTTACATCACGGTATCGTTCACAGGACACAGACATTAGACTAACAAAAGATGGATTGCATAACACCAGTCACTGTTTACAGTCTTCTCAACCAATCACAACAAAGCTTGACAGTTGACTAATGATATCATGACCTTCCAGACCAATCACATCAATGACCAGAGTATTTGTACCATCTAGTGAGTCGACGTTACAAAGATCACTTCACTGCAATGATGACTTCCGCTCAGGTTGTTGAAACGTCAGTCAATGTCACCTTAAACAGTCCTTTTTGGACTACAATTCACCCAGACGATTGTACTTCACCTAGTTATAATTTAAGGTGTCATTTACACTTGTAAGGAGGTTTGGATGTTGCTTTCAGAAAGGAAGATAGGGCGGGGCATATATTGGCTGGTTTATTGAGATGAGAGAAAGGGTAACTGGCTGAAAGACTGTTGAAATGAATTTTAAAAGAAACAAACTACTGGACAGATGCATAGATATATGGAAAGACAGACAGACAGACAGATGGACAGACAGACTGACGGACAGATGGACAGACAGACAGACGGACGGACAGACGGACAGACAGACAGACAGGCGGACAGACAGACAGACAGACAGGCAAATGGACAGTAGTTGGTACGTTGGTCTGATTGATGACAGTAAGTCAACAGGAAATAAGAGACAAAACAGACACCAAAAAACACAGAACGCATTAGAGGAAAACAGGAAAAAAATGAAGCATGAATAAATGAGCTTGGGCAGACTAAAATGGGAGGTAACAGAAAATATCCATATCCTCCACCCCCACCCCCCACAAAAGCGGTTTTGGTTTGCACCCCCCACCCCTAGGAAAATTGCATACTCCATACCATACTGTAAAACCTTAAATTGCTTTTGCTACCACCCTTCCCCATTTCCATTGACCTTCTGTGGGGAGAGGGGAGTGGGGGGGGTATATGGATATTTTCTTGAACTGCAAAATGCAACAGCTTTTGCCCTCCCTCCCCTCCATGTTGAGTTTTAACATTTTCACAAAGTGAGATTTGTCTATGGAAAGAAATACATGGTACTGTTAGAAGGATAGATTAGAAGTATGTATTGTTTAAGTTACTAGTCTTACATGAGTTCGACAACTGTCCCGAGGGCAAGCCAGCAAAAACATGTGTTTATTCACATGTACTTATGAGCGTAGAGCATAAGGCAAGAGGTATTCTCTCCTTCTCACTTTGTTCGTGTTTTGTGCTTTGCACTCAGCCTGCATTGTCGGTTGCCTAAATACATATTAAAATAATTACCTGGGAACTATTCCCTTCTCTGAAATTATCACTCAGAAGGGCAGCAAAAACAGGAGACCGCCCAACCAAAATCACCTTGTGTGCATAAGCCAGATTGTCTCCCACAAGAAATGTTATATCAGAAAACAATGTTGTGTCTTTGTTGAGAAACAGATTCTGTACACTCCGTGGTGATGCTGTGGGTTTCTGAAGCTTTTTGCTGCCACTGTTTGAAGCTTGTGATTTCTTTTGATCATCACCATCTTTCCTTGAATCAGCAAGTTTAAGAAAATAGTTGCAAATATCCTCAAGTGATTGAACTTTTAATTTCTTTGAAGCTGTCACAAGTTCCTTGATTTTGTCTTGCTCTGTATCTCTTGAAATTCCTGCCTCTCCAGTGTACAAGAATTCTAAAACCTTTGTAAACGTTTTCCTGGAAATCCAGTTCCTAAAAACTATGGCAGTTTTCATTTGTGGGCATGTTTTGTAACCATCAAAGTCATATTCCAGCATTGATGGCCTAGAATCCTCACAGAATTCAAACACCTCAAAAAGTTCCTTGAATTTTTCACAGTTGCTGGTAGTTGTTTCTTGCAAAACATCTTTAAAAACAGATGGAGTCAGCCACAAAACAATTTTATGTGCAGAGATACTTTGGCTTCCATCTTCAAACTCAAATATGAGGTCAGCATGTCTGGTGTCGTGTAAGACTTTCTTGAGATCATGGGTATATGTGGAGGGTTCAGTCTCCAGTTCTGGAGGAGGTTCTGGTAAATTGAGTTGAAACAACAAAATAAGCATCATTGTATTGACAATAATATTATTATTACCCAGACACTTCATTTTAAAAGCCCTGACAGGAAAGTTCCAGACCCTTTAGACCCTAACATTAGCATCTATATTCTCAACACTGTTCTCTATACATTTATATGGTGATGATGAGGAGAATTTGTTAAACAATCAAGACCTTTGTTACTTGTTGATCACTTCCTTGTTTATCACAACCTTTATGTTTGATTGAGCAGTATTACTATAAGGAAAAATTAAACTACATTAGTCACTCTTAGGGGTTAAGTTAAGGCAGGAACAGAATTTTTGAGAATCATTTCATGTGGGTCTCTCTAATCTTCTAAAGTTCAACTGTTCAGCTGGAGTAAATTTGACCTGAGATATCTCTCTCATCTGGAACAGTCTGTATTCAAGCAATATGCGGAGAAAAAAACAGCAGATACATTGCATTTACATATGGCTAGTTAGGAGAGGTAGTGAAAAGGCCAATGATGATAGCTCCAGCCTTTATCACCTTTGATCAAACCAATGAAATTTTGTACTTAGTGTAGTTGCACACCAGTGTTCATTTTAGGAAAAACTGTCAAGCAGTAATTTAACTCAGTACAGCAAACTACACACAAAACAGACATATTTCCACTCACTCGCTGATGGAATCCAAGTTGGATCAAAGCCATTATTGATTACTTTTTCCCTCTGCAACTGCCAAGTCTCTTCTTGTCTTTTTGTGTGTCCAAGTTGCACAGCTGCCTCAAACACATTAGGAACAAGGTCTCCAGTTTTTGCACTGGTTTCATGGTACAGGCACCCCATGTCCTTAGCAGTATTTTGGGCTTCCTCAAGTGATACAAAATCACCAGAGCCACTGCTGTAGATGAATGAAAATTGATTGGCATTTATAGGGAGGCCACACCATTATTTCTTTCCGGGGTAGGCTGGGGGTAAGGGTTTGTGGGGATGGGGAGGGTGAGGTTTGTTGTTGGTGAATTGCACTTACCTTTCATATTCATCTCGGAGATCAGACTTTGTGCCAATAATAAGAACTGGCGTCTTGGGCTGATAGTTGCGAAGTTCAGGCATCCATCTTTTTGTTATGCTGTTAAACGACTCCCGGCTGGTCAAATCAAAACACAACATGAAGACATCAGCACAAATGTAGGCCAGGGGGCGTGCGAAATTAAAAAATGCACATCCTCCAGTGTCCCAGATGTTCGTCTGATAGTTGCCGAGAGCGGTAGTGTCAACATTCGTAAAACAAGTTTCAAACGCTGTTGGAGTGTACAACGTTGCCGGATCAAACCGCTTTGTGAGGAGGCTGTAGCCATCGTACAACGTTGCGTACAGCTCTTGTCCCCGAAGACGCAGCCATGTTTTCCCGACTTTAGCATCACCGACAAGAACTAATTTCAAAGCGTTCACCAAGTGTCTAGAATTCGGCGAAGCCATGAATCTGTGTTGCGGAAGATTTGCAATCGATTGCGATCTCTGCAGAGATTGCCCATGATGAACTTCTGCTTAAATACTGCGATTTGACACAGTTTATCCCGGTCAACCATTTTGGTTTTATACTGCGATCAACTTTAAAAATAGCCAACCAATGAAATCGTTGAAAAATGATGTAATGGTTCCGGCGCGCGTGACACAGCGGTCAATATTTTATTTATATTAGTGAACTTGATGCGATGAGCCTTGGGTTAGTTACACGAAACCTCAGAAGTACTATGAAAGGCACGAGAGGAAAGACAATACCGGAGCGAAACGGGAAAAACGAGACAACATTAACTATTACAACAACTGCATCCTCTCTGTAACGACAGTTATCGATTTAAGAAACAATTGCATTTTTTCTATTACTTCTCACGGCAATCTTTCTCCGCAGCAGTGAATTTGCAAACCAGGCCCTGGTTGTTCAAACTTTTGATAGCGGCTATCCACCGGATAAATCACTATTCAGCGGATAAGAATTGGAGAAGCTAATTGCTCTATCCCGGCTGTATAGATATTTATATCCGGTGGATAGCGCTATCCAGCCTTTGATAACTGGGCCAAGCTGACGACTTGTCAGACTTGTTCACAAATCCAGCAGCATTTTCAATATTTTCTTTTTTTCTTTCTTTCTGTCTTTCAGTTAATGGTCGTTACTTCCCAATTGTTGCCGACGTTGCGGTGTTTCGTTTGGCGTTTCTTTTCTTTTCTTTCTTTCTTTTTTTTTTATCTATTTATTACTGCTAACTCTCACAACTTCGATTTCGCGTTAACTCACACCTACGAGACCAATTTCTTACGCCTGGTTGAAAAAAAAATGAGCTATTTTAGCCTTAAAGGTATTCTTTCCAAAAGTATGTAAACTTAAATCAACGCGAGAAACCAAAAGTCCTTATAAAGAAACGAGTTAATGACTTTCTCAAAGTCTCTGATTTCTGAAGGAAAGACACTGGATAGCGATTCAACTGTCCTCTTCCGGTAGTCTAGCAGCTCCTGTAAGCTCTAAATTTCCTTGGCAGGGATAGTGTTGCACTTCTGTTGTTTTAGGGTTAGGGTCAATTGCTTTTGTTGTTTGGTCTTTTGTCCACCAGAATGGTTGCAAGCCAATCACGTGAGACCTTACAACAGCTGCAACACGACCCTTCTTTTCAGTTGACGCTTACAAATAAGTCATTGTATGTAAGAGCGATTTCAACGTTCCCGAACAAGCTTCTCCCTTTTATGTTACACGGCGCAACACCTGCTGAAACTTATTTCTCAGCGCCGTTGCACACAAGTTTCAGCTAAGAAATTCAACGTGTAACAGCAGCATAATTTGTATAAATGCTAATATCAGACGATTTTGCAAGGTACGCATGCATGGTTCATTTTTCTTATCAAAAACTGATGAAGGTCATATCTTTCGTTGTTAAGCATCAAACTTGCAAATTAGAAGGCTTGATTCATCCATAACTACTCTGAACATCAGACTTTAAAACTTTTCTGCAAGGTTAAGGAAATTATGCTGCATGCTCTCTTTGATGAGTTCCAGTATCAGTCCCGAGGGATAATCTCGGGTTTCTCACCGTTGCCGTGGGAACCAACTTTATACGGCATTGACAGCCAATAAGTAGACGAAACGATCGTTGGATGGCTTTGTTTCTTCTACAGTTGATAATTGGGCTTAACAGTCCGTTTAAAGTGATGAATATTGTAAAAAAAGGTCTGTAGGGGGCTTTACTTCCATACCCTAACACACTCAACGCAACAGGCGTTGCCAAGGCCGGCAAATGAGTCAATACGAGAACTAAAATTATCAATCCCACTGTTGTAGCCACCTGTCTTTCTCTCTTCAGTGCAGCGGCTGAAGGTCTTGCCCCATATTGCTGAATATTGTCCCTGTGGCCTAAGTTGGCCAAAAATATTTTAACATAGCAAACAATGATCGTTACGCAACATGCCACGCAGAATATCACGCCGATCGCTTTCGTAATAAACAAGAAATTTTTAGGTAGTAGCTTCACCACTAAAGTAACAACAATCAACGTCGTAATACTCCACAGCCAGCTGATAAGAGCTTGCCTTAGAGCACGTGACTTAGTCATGTGAGTTCGATACCAAAGAGGCCTGGTAATCGCGCAACAACGATCCTTACTAATGGAGGCCAGGTTACCAAAGGTTGCAAAGATGCAAAAAATGGCGAAGTAGGTTTCTTCTTCTCGATTTGGCGGACACATATGAACGTGAACGGATTTCCGTACGTCTCTGTAAAAGACGAACATGGCCCAAATTAAGTCACTCACTGAGAGACCACAGAAATGTATGAGGGAAGGATGCATACGGGTTTTTAACCGCGCCACGGCAATCAGAAGAAAAACGTTTCCGAGGAAAGACAAGATTGCGAATGTAATATCAAGGGGAAGGAGAACAGAGTTGCTGATAAATCGTAGCCTTCCCTGAGTTTCCATGGAGACACCAGGCATCAGGCATGCCAAATATGGAAGAGGGGCGCTGTGATTGGTTGTTATGTTCGGTTGAATCGCTATCATCTCAAATTAAAAGGATTTTTTTTCTTTTTGCCCGAGGTTCAAGGTAAATCTGCAATATTAATTGGTAACAAGTTAGAATGAACAATCATGATCAAGCAATAGATTATGATTTACGAGGTAATATTTTCAAAAGTATTAGTTTGTGTTTCGATGCGCTTCAATATGAATTGCAGTGAAGTCGCGCAAAAGCGAACAATACCTTACTTCATCTATAATAAACATCTGTAAAAATTGTTTTAGGCTTTAGTCTTGGCAAGTATTTATGTGAAGACTGATTGCGTTGATTAGGGCCCGTACGCACTGGACGAATTTTTGTTTATTTTGCAAAAATATCTAATATCAGTTT
The DNA here is from genome assembly GCA_948470475.1 of Galaxea fascicularis. Lineage (NCBI taxonomy): Eukaryota > Metazoa > Cnidaria > Anthozoa > Scleractinia > Euphylliidae > Galaxea > Galaxea fascicularis. The sequence goes on from OX419337.1 coordinate 20,676,716, forward strand.
TCCTCTGCAAGTGCGAACGGTGTTTTTTGTTCTACCAATATTTTGTCAAGCCTTACCAAACTTCAAAAGCGCCATCGTCCTGCCTCAGAGCAGAACAATTTTTTTGTCAAGCGTCGATCAAAACTGTCAGATTCAAGTTACAAATTGCAGGCGTTAAATGGCGTACGCGATTAGCAAATTCAAAATTGGGTGGAGACAAAATATGTCGAGACTTTTGTCGGAGTCAAACCAATTTTTTCAATCTTGTGCGTACGGGCCCTAACCTTCACAAAGAAAAGCCTAAAGGTCGCGGATGACAGGTAGTGCTTCACACTGTCAATACGCGAAATATTCAAGAAAAGGTCAGATCGTGTCGCACGAACTTCTTGTGCATTTTAGGTATTTATCAAAACCAATGAAATAGCAGTACAGTTATGCAATGTTCTTCTCTGCGTGCAGTGCTAGCCCGTGCGTTAAGTTTATCAAAATTACCATAATTACTAATCAGTTTACTCGTGTTTGCTCCGGGAAGCCTTCGGAAGCGTAAAAACAACCAATTTTGTGTCCAAGAATTCTGTGCGGATAGAGAATTTCATGACGGTTGACACGGTAGGGAGGTCGGTTGCTTACAGCATTGCCGCAAAGCGGTATCTACTCAGTGAAAAGGAATCCTTGTGCACTTCAATCATTCCCCAATACCTCTGTGAAATACTAGCAAAATCGGCTTTTAAAGGCGTTCATGATATAAAGTTTTCAAAAATAGCACCCTTTTTGCCTTATGAATATATTTATGGCCATGTATTCCGCTAGACCTTAAGTTGTTTACTTCATAGCAAAAGTCTTCATTCTGAATGAACGCAACGAGAATAACAGAATGTGATCTTTGCTTTAGTTTGAAAACCTGGCTTTTATAAGGAAAGAATTTCATTTAAGAAAATTGGAATCCTCTTCTTAACTTAAAATCATGAGATCCCAAAACTGCGTAGAAAATAAATTAAATTACACCAGATGAAACAAAAAGCACATCCGTACCAGGGAATATAAAATCTCAGATTATTAAAACAACTCAAATATTTGTTGCCCTTTCTTTTAGCGCAACATTCATTATTCTTGTCTATGTAAGCAACGTTCACGTCTGACTAAATAAACTTACCAGCTTTTGCAAAATTCCACACCTCTAATATTTAAGTCGATGTCTCAGATGTTTCTTCAGAATCAAATTTTTACCGTGTTTTCGGTTCTCCGGATCCGGATCCAAGCAAAAATTAAATAATTTCTTAAAAGCAATGGCTTAGAAATATAAAGTGCGCGCTGATGAGTTTCCAAAAGGAGCAACTTGGAGAGCCAGAGATTATTGACGGATGGCTTAAAAGCGTTTTTAAAACAATGATCAGACTGAAATTGTTTATCGTTTAACTCCTTATGGAAAAGGAAACTACTCTTGGATGAGCTTTTGGATTGGTGAATAAACACTTAGGAAGTGTTTATTTTTGAATTACCCCTTGAGCGAATGATTTTAAAAGAAACTCCCGATTTTGCCGGCGAACGGAGCCTGAAATAAACGCTACTCACTCTTATGCGCTGTCCACAAGTCGGTTAAAACTCTCGGAAAGAATATTCTTAAATGGACAATTTGTATAGATAAAAGGCGGTAAAGTATATTTTTTTCTAAATGAATGTCTATATGAAAGCAAGTCTGACACTTAAAAGAATGTATGTTCGCCGGAACAAAACTGACGCCCCCGTGCACGGCTGAGAAGATGTTGTCTCATGAGTTCAATTCAATGCGCATCTTCGAAAGAGCATGCAAACCATGTACCTAGCCAGATTTAATAACATCGAAAAAGGAAACTCTTGTTTTTCATGAAAATTTTAGTTTGGATTACAATATTCCCAATCGAGACTAAAGAAGGTTAATAAGGAACTGAAAATAAATGTTTTGTCAGTCCGTATGTTTTTTTACGAATTCCCTTTACTTTTTGAGTCACAGCTTTTGCGAGAGTATTTGGTTAAAACTGAGAACTATTTCTAAAAGCTAAGTCTTGAGTAAATAAAGGGAATCCTGGAAATACAACCGTTCCTTCCCAGGCCGGGAGCCTCTTTCTCAAGAAGCCGCGTTTAGTAGATTTTGCAAAGCGATACGGTTATGAATCTGAACAGTGCACCCAGGGCCGAGTTACTCGAAGCATGGTGAGCGCTAACCACTGGTTAAGTTATATTAAAACCTACGGGTTGTCATGGCCGTGAAGGAATATTGTTTTCGCTGATTCCAGTGTACGAAAAGAAAACATTGCCAAAGACTGGCAAGTTTGGCAATGAAAGTTAATTGGGCAGTGGCTATGGCAGCTGCATGCCACTTTGTGACGGAGGCTCGCGACAGAATATTATGCGTTTAAATCCTTCTTGAAAGTTTGTAATTCAAACAGCCTACAAAACAGGATTAAGGCACAAGCTACAAATAAATATAAAATAGAACACAGTTTGTATTTCAGAAAACTCAAAGCCGTCCACTGCATAAAATGTCATTGTGGAATAAACTACAATGGGTGTGTAAACAATTACAAATCCTGCGGTTGCTAAAATAAATGTTATGACGAGTTTCTTTTTCTCAGAGCTTCTATCTTCCTCAGTGTTTGTTGTACATATTGTGTTAGAAAAGTACAGTCCTTTGATCAAGGATCCATAGCAGAAAAGAAATATCATCAAGGTAATGTATGTATTGAGAGCGAAGGTCAGAATCACCTGTTTTTTTTTTTCTTTTTGGTTTTTAGCCTTTTACTACTGGCTATTTCGAACTCTGTTATCTCCAACACCCCGCCATCTCAAGAACTAAGCCTGGACAGGAAGAGGAGGGGGGGGGGGGGGAGAGTACTTCTCGAAATGTTTGGGTGTGCCACCCGGTCCGTCAAATTCTGGCCCTATATTTTAGACCAAACTATGCCGTTTTTCCCACCCTTTTTAAACATGGCCTGGCAAATTCCAAATTTTCCCACTGACTTTGTTGTGGTGTAACTACGCTTGCCATCAAGAATTGGTAAAATTGAGCTCGAATGATATAGTTTTGGTTAGTTGTCTCATTTCTCTGTTATTCATTTGGAGTTGAAACGACAAATACGTTTATACGCTCTCGTGGTTCCCTTGTAAACCATACCCAATTTCAGACCTAAATGGGCAAAATCTTTTCCCCTTTTTTCGACCAAAAAGGCTAAAAAACCATACCCTTTGAGGCAGCACCTATCCATATAGCTTATATATATATATATAGAGAGAGAGAACCTCTCGGGGAACTAAGTTTGGTTTTCTGTGTCCTAAATTAACACATTTTATCTCAAGCTTTACTCATTATTTTGGGAAGGCATTATTACAAACAATAGGAATGTTACTTTAATAAAAAGACTCAGCAACAACTTACTCATTCCTTCACTATTTCACTATTAGACGACAAACATTTCTGTAAAAAGCGTCCTTAAATATAAGTTCCAGTCACGTACATATATATTTATTACTAGATTTTGTATACGAAAGTACGTTTTTATCTTAACAATAAAACATGCTTGTTCACTGAATGTGTTAAGGGATCTATAAAAGACAGTCAGAAAGCACTAGTAAAGTTCAATCGTTCAAACCATCTTCATTTTTACCCCTAGAAGTTTGACAGAGAGGGGTCGTCCTGTAAATCCACTCTTCTTCATTTGGAGCACTCCGTACAAAGCTGAACCCCTCCCCTCTCTTGCCGGAAATATAATCAATCCAAAAATTGATGTGTCCAGGTCACTAGTCCGAAAGCTTAAAACTTCTGTTTACTTCTCCCTGCAGAAAAGAAAGGCATCGTGCTTTTATTAGTGTTCGGCTTACGCTTTTGATATTAATGAAAGGTTCCTGTAGTCTAGACATAAGTTTTGCGGAAGAAATGGTTAGAAACTATTGATACATTTAAACGGGACCGTTAAGAAGATTCGTTTTAATGAACTTGCTTTCGCTGATTCCAGTATATGAAAACAAAACACAAAGACTCGCACGTTTGGCAATGAAAGTTAATTGGCAGCTATGGCAGCTGCATGCCACTTTGTGACGGAGGCTCACGACAGAATATTATGCGTTTAAATCCTTCTTGAAAGTTTGTACTTCGAAAAGCGTACAAAACAGGATTAAGGCACAAGCTACATAAGAATAAAAAATCAAACACAGTTTGTAGTTCAGAATTCTGAAAGCCGTACACTGCATCAAATGTCATTGTGGAATAAACTACAATCGGTGTATAGCCAATCACAAATCCTGCGGTTGCTAGAATAAATGTTATGACGAGTTTCTTTTTCTCAGAGCTTCTATCTTCCTCAGTGCTTGTTGTACATATTGTGTTAGAAAAGTACAGTCCTTTGATCAAGGATCCATAGCAGAAAAGAAATATTATTAAGGGGATGTAGGTATTGAGGGCGAAGGTTAGAATCACGTGAATTTTCGTTCCGCTGCTTGTTGGAATACACGTAACGAGTGTTTTGTCCCATTCCTGTAAAAATACACTCGGGAAGGAGAAAAGCACACTTGAGATCCAAACGGTAGCGATGGCCTGTTTGATGTTTTCTTGGTTCAATCGTAATCTCGTTCTGAGAGGCTTGAGTAAAGCATGATATCTTTCGACCGCTAGTAATGTAAGCGTTAAGGATGAAACCAAAATGGCATTACCAACGATCCACCAAGCTTTGCAAATGAATCTACCTAGTGCATTACTCACATGGCCAAGTCCATATGTGATAAAAGTCGTGGGCCAGAAGATCAGAATGGTTAAGACATCACTAACAGCGAGGTTTGCTAACAAGTAATTAGTTGTTGTGTGCATTTCTCGTGTTTTGTGAACAATGCGGATGACCAACACATTTCCGATTAAACCGACAACAAAAAATGGAATGGAGACCATTGAAACGATGAATCCCAAGGTATTGGTATCCATCATGATGACTGCTTAGGTCTTCCTCCTGTTTGTCACGCGAGGCATTGAGGTTTGGTAAACTGCAAAGATTACCTGGGGACAGCTTTCATTTTCTTTGACAAACGTGTGCAAAACAGACAATTTCGGCTTTTGTCTGCAGTTAATGATTATTGGGTAATGTTTTTAAGTCTAACTGAGAGACTCACTGGAGGTTATCCTACAAAGTGTAATTCCAAGTAAGTGCTACTTTATTAAAATCAACCTCTTGGTGCATTAAAATTAAAAGCGAGAAACCCATGGGAACCGTTTTAACTTCGAGCACTCGTTTCCTGTAAGGAAAAAAAAACTAATAAATAAATAAACAATTATAATAAAAAGAGACATCTTTCAGAATATCATGAAAGCGTGGAATAACTATGATAATTATTTTGTAAGCAGGTTGTCTGTAAACTGCTTTGCATAACGTCAAGTCGATAGCTAATTTTAGTGCAATGATGCATAGATAGATCACCACCCACGGGTTTCATTTAAAAAAACACACTTGTACTCCCCCAAGACAAGTTATTTGCTTTTTTTCCATAAGATGCAAGCAGAATTCACTATAATTTTTTGCTATATTGTTAAGTTGCTCTAAAAATAGTTTTGGAATATTACTAATATAACCACTGAAATTAAAAGCCAACTTCTGAGAAGAGTCAGTATGATAATTGACACCCTTTTTATGAAGGAGCCGAAAGTGTTGCAATGATCATGGAAAATAAAAGATGGTTACCCCAATAATTGAAACACAGAACCTGCAAATTTATGTAATCAGGAATAAACGTTACTCAGGAGTTAAAACAAAATTTATAAGAGGAGTCCATCTCTGTTTTTAATGGTAAGCGGGAACTAAACAAAACTAGACTGACAAATTATGAACTCTTTTGCAGCAGTTTGGTAAATACTGACCTTCGTTTGCGTTGCTCCTCACTATAGTGGCCGCGTCAACTCCAGTAGCTTTTCTTTAACTCTCTCCCACCTGCCATAGCTGTAATTTTTGTTTTTTTTTTGTTTTCAGTTTGGCAGTTTACCGATTTGACGTACGCGATATGTCTCAGATGGGGCACAAAAACCTTAATAAGGGTTTATGGTACACTTAAATGTCCGGCAAATAATTGTAAATAGTTTCGTTGTAGGTCAAAAGGTTTGTACGTATCCAGATATAGAAAGGCGAATCCATTTTCGGACGGTTGTGCGGGACATTTTTGACCAAAGGGAGACTGAGCCGTTTTAGTAAAGTTAACGTCATGTTGAGTATGGCACACGTGGCATTATTATTCAGTTGAGATTCTAGCTTTCCCTTCTGAATATTGAAGTCGGAGGAAAATACGTTCATAGGAAAAGGCCGCTGTACAGAATTGTATATCCCAATTGTGAAAATGTCGTCTGAAACAATATTTCCTGTTGTTAATCCTCCACCCCTCCCCCTCTCCCCCCAGTAATAATGTTGACTTACGGAAAATAACTGCAAAGTACATACATGATTACTGTGAAATGATTGTGTAGGTGATGTGTTTTCTACAACATTTGTGCAAAGCTTTCTGGTAGTATACCACACACGTCTCTTTTATTTTTATTGTATACAGACTCGCCGGAAGGCTCGTGTGTATATGTGCTGGTTTAAATTTGCTTTTAGTTTAAAAAATTTTGAACAAGCTCAAGTTTTCTCTTCCTTTTTTGCCATATTAATTTCCATAATCTAAAACAAGGAAAGTTAAAAATCAGACTAGCCTGCAGTACGTGCAGGCGTTATTATTTTGGCGCGGAACGCTTGATAAATCATGTTTTCGATGCCGCCATCTTGGATTGTAATTGGAAATATTTCCTCGCCCTAATCCTCTACAGTTACCAAATCCAAGATGGCGGCCATAAAACGAAACTGTGCACTCGCGCGCCCAAAATACGCATGTACCACAGGCTAAAATCAAACTGGCTCAAAAAACTTTAACTGAATCAGAAAAAAATGTAAACCACAACATATACCAAGAAAACACAAGTGACCTGTGGGATATTCTACGATACACCACTCGAATGCATTGCTTGACTACTCGCAATAATAGTTGATATTTGCCAAGGGGCGGATTTAACTTACTGTCCAAGAGGGGGTACTCCAGACTTCAAGTGGCAGGATGATCAAGTGGGGACAAAAGTCAAAGCCAAAAAAACCCTTAGGGGTTCCATTCCTCAAAATTCTTGGTAGGCCTCTGCCACCTGGTTCTCCAAATCCTGGCCCTATTTCAGACCAAACTTTGCCATTTTTCACACCCGTTTTCAGACCTGGCCTCCAAAACCTAATGCCGTTTTCCAACATGGCCTGGCGAGCTCCAAGATTTCTCACTGGCCTTGTTGTAGTGTAACTACACATCGCATCGGAGCCGAAGTCAAGAATTGGTAAAATTGAGCTCGAATGATATAGTTTTGGTTAGTTGTCTCATTTCTCTGTTATTCATTTGGAGCTGAAACGACAAATACGTTTATACGATCTCGTGGTTCCCTTGAAAACCATACCCGACTTCAGATCAAAATGGTCAAAATCTATACTCGTTTTCAGATCCGAGACCAAAACGGCTCAAAGACCATACCCTTTGGGGTGGCACATACCCATATGGCTTATATAGGGGAGTGCCCCTCAGGGAACTAAGTTTGGTTTCCTGTGTCCTAAATTAACATCTTTCATCTCATGCTTTACTGATTAATTTGACAGAGTGACAACAGGAAGTATAAGTACAAACAATAGGAATGTTACTTTAATAAAAAGACTCAGCAACAACTTACTTATTCGTTTTCTATTTCACTACTAGACGACAAACATTTAACTAAAAAGCGTCCTTAAATATATGTTCCAGTTACGTACATATATACTTATTACTAGATTCTGTATGCGAAAGTACGTTTTTATCTTAACAATAAAACATGCTTGTTCACTAAATGTGTTAAGGGATCTATAAAAGGTAGTCAGAAAGCACTAATAATCAATCCAAAAATTGATGTTTGCAGGTCACTCTCCGAAACCTTAAAACTTCTGTTTACTTCTCCCTGCAGACCAGAAAGGCATCGCGCTTTTAGTAGTGTTTGACGTTCGCTTTTGATATTAATGAAAAGTTCTTGTATTCAAAGGAACATCCTTAATTTGGTTTGAACGTTCAGATTCAACGACAAGTTTAGACATGAATTTTGAAGAAATGTTTAGAAACTATTGATACATTTAAACGGGACCGTTAAGAAGTTTCGTTTTAAGGAACTTGCTTTCGCTGATTCCAGTATATGAAAACAAAACACAAAGACTCGCACGCAAGTTTGGCGATGAAAGTTAATTGGCAGCTATGGCAGCTGCATGCCACTTTGTGACGGAGGCTCGCTACAGAATATTATGCGTTTAAATCCTTCTTGAAAGTTTGTACTTCGAAAGACGTACAAAACAGGATTAAGGCAAAAGCTACATAAGAATATAAAATAGAACACGGTTTGTAGTTTAGAAAACTCAAAGCTGTACACTGCATCAATTGTGGAATAAACTACAATGGGTGTATAGCCAATCACAAATCCTGCGGTTGCTAGAATAAATGTTATGACAAGTTTCTTTTTCTCAGAGCTTCTATCTTCCTCAGTGTTTGTTGTACATACTGTTTTAGAAAAGTACAGTCCTTTGATCAAGGATCCATAGCAGAAAAGAAATATTATGAAGGGGATGTATGCACAAAGCGCACAGATCAGAATCACGTGAATTTTTGTTGCGCTGCTTGTTGGAATACACGTAACGAGTGTTTTGTCCCATTCACGTAAAAATAGACTTGGGAAGGAGAAAAGCACACTTGAGAACCAAACGGCAGAGATGACCTGTTTGATGTTGTCTTGGTTCAATCGCAATCCTGTTCTGAGAGGCTTGAATAAAGCATGATATCTTTCGACCACTAGTAATGTAAGCGTAAAGGATGAAACCAAAATGGCAGTATCACCGATCCACGAAACTTTGCAAATGAATCTTCCGAGTCCATCACTCACATTTCTAAGTTCATATCTGGTAAAAGGCACTCGCCAGAAGATCAGAATGGTTGAGACATCACTAACAGCGAGGTTTGCTAGCAAGTAATTAGTGGTTGTGTGGATCTCTCGTGTTTTGTGAACAATGCGGATGACCAACACATTTCCGATTAAACCGACAATAACAAATGGAATGGAGACCGTTGAAAAGATGAATCCCAAGTTATTGGTATCGATCATGATGACTGCTTAGGTCTTCCTCCTGTTTATCACGCGAGGCATCGAGGTTTGGTAAACTGCAAAATCACCTGGTGACTGCTTTCATTTTCTTTGACAAACGTGTGCAAAACAGACAATTTCGGCTGTTGTCTACAGTCAATGATTATTGGGTAATGTTTTCAACGTTGATGGAAGAAAGTGTAATTTCAAGGAAGGGCTACAATATTGAAATCAACCACTTAGTGTATTAAAATTAAAAGCGAGAACCCATGGGAACCGTTTTAGCTTCGAGGACTCTTTTCCTGTAACAAAAGAAATAATAAACTAATAAAGAAATAAACAATTATGATAAAAAGAGACTTCTTTCAGAACATCACGAAAGCGTGAAATGACAATGATAATTATTTTTTAAGCAGGTTGTCTGTGAACTGCTTTGCATAACGTCAACTCGATAGTTAATTTTAGTGCATTGATGCATAGATCGGGATAGATCACCACCCAAGGGTTTGATTAAAAAAAAAACACACACTTGTACTCCCCCAAGACAAGTTATTTGCTTTTTTTCCATAAGACGCAAGCAGAATTCACTATAATTTTTTTGCTATATTGTTAAGTTGCTCTAAAAATAGTTTTGGAATATTACTAATATAACCCCGCCATAATATAAAATCATTAAAAGCCAACTTCTCCGCCGAATCAATATTGTACTTGTGGGTTAAAGCCAACAGCATAGCAGAACCTCTGCTTACAAAGCTGCCGAGAATGTTGCAACGATCGAGGAAAAGAAAAGATGATATGTACTATATCAAACACGAGAGAAGAGAGGTTAAAATACGACGCGCAGCGGAGTATTTTTGACGCAATTCGAGGTGTTTGGATGGCCGATGAAACACTGTATCGAGTGTTTGATATATCTTCTCAATTGAACAAAAACTAAGGAATTAACGGAGAAGTAAAATCGTCAAAATCTATGCTAATTAAGACCGGGTATTCAAATCCCCTTCACGATTGTGGTTTCCTTTGTTTTAACTCAATGAATTATTAATGAGTTTGAGAAGGTTAAACCTCCAAAATTCTGAAACGCAGAACTTGCATATTTATGTAATCAGGAATAAACTTAAGCCGTGAACAATGGAAAATGTTTAGGAGGGATAAAAATTTTTTATGGTAAGCAGAACCCAAAGAAAGCCAGAGAGATATGAGGAATTATTTACAGTATAGTAAACACTGAACTTCGTTCTTCACTCCTCACTCTGGAGGCTGGATCAGCTTCGGTAGCACATTCTTTTCACCACCTCACACCTGTCATAGCTGTCATCTCTTTTTGGCGATTTAATTTGACGTACGCAGTGTGCCTTAGGTGAGGCACTAAAACCTGGTAATTAAAGATTTATGGTACCCCTCATTGACCAGCATATACTTCTTAATAGTTCAAGTAATAATTTTTCCTTGACTAAAATTTGTTCCCACACTGAGTTGGTTGAGAGATCTGATGCGGATTAGAAATAAACAGAGAGAAACAAATAAATCATGAATTTCGAAATAGGGAGTAAGTTAGGAACATTGAAATAGTCAAGGCTAATCCAGTGGATGATCGCAATGACGACGCTGTCCCAGTAGAATAAAATATTACAACACACTGCATAGACCCTATTGAAAAATGGCTGCCCTTAAATCATTCTTTTGGTCATATTCATATTCTTCACTTTTGGTCAGAAGTGAAAGCCAGAAGTTCTGGTTTTCTCTTCTGAATGCAGTACAAACCCGCGTATGAGAACCTAAAATGAAGAACCTGTCAGGCTAAAATTTTCATTTGAAACTCCTTTTTTTCCATAAGAACCTATTTAGCCTAAAACTTTCAATAGGTTTTTATTTTACAAACATGAAGGGTAAGATTCAGTAAGATTCAAGAAATGAACAAATAATTGTAAACCATATCATGTCTTTTTCAATACTGGGACACACAATGCAATTGTAATTTATTTACTGTATGATTATCATCTATTTTATTTTATTTCAGATAATTATTTAAAATACAGCACTATACACTATACACAGTCAAAACCCGCGTATAAGAACCTACAATTTAAGAACCTGTTAGGCTAAAATTTTCATTTTTAACCCCTTTTTTTCCATAACAACCTTTTTAGCCTAAAAGTTTCAATAAGTCCTTTTACAAATCTGAAGGCCAGGTGAAAATACAAAAAAACAATTTAGCCTAGGTTTTTAGTAAGATTCAAAGAATGAGCTAAAATTGTAAACCATGTCATGTCTTTTTCAATACTGGGACACACAATGCAATTGTATTTTATTTACTGTATGATCTTCAGATAATTATTTAAAATACAGCACTATACCTATTCGATATCACATATGTCCTGAAGTAGTCAGGGACACAAAACGAATCTGTTCCTCACTCAATCTGTTCCCCAGAGGTATTGTGCTGGCTGGCAAATTATCAGTTATTTTGCGGAGGTGGTTATCAAATTTCTTGCTGCTGATGGTTTCGGTTGGTAATTACTGAAGTGTGGTAGCAGTGTGAGTGTTGCTGGCTGGCCAAATCGGGATTGTTGTGAGAAATTTTTCTCCCCCCCCCCCTCCCCCCACTGAAGGGTTGATTTGAGGCCTTTTTTGTTGTTGTGCAGGGTGCTCAATTTGCACCTGGCTGGGAAACCAACCAATTTTATCTAGCTGGCTGGGAAATATCTTGTGTGTCTTGCTGGCAAAAAGGAACAGATATTTTTTTTCCCAGCAATATTAAAAAAAGACATGAAAATGCCTGAATAACATTTAGTTTTATTAACTGGAGTATAACAATACATTTTTCAACAAAGTGGTCGTTTTGTGCCCCTGAAGTAGTTATCTGTGCTGATCGCTAGTGCCCTATCAAATTAACAACCTAGTTAAGAACCTAAGTAGCCCAAAATCCCAAAAAAATCTAGGTTCTTATACGCGGGTTTTTACTGTGTTGTAGTCGAAAGAAAATTTGTGAATAGGAAAAAGCCGATGTACAGGTGCTCTACATAACCGGTACGTTTCAAAAGCAGTAAATTTTGTCGATGCTGTTGATATCTTCACGTAAAGCACATCAACATAGTACTAAAATGCAGTGACTTTTGGGGCAGCAAAATTACGGAGGAAGGAAGTGGCGGGGGATAGAAGGGGGGAATATTTGACCTAAACGTATGTCCAGTTGAAACTTGAGGTCGCTAAAACTACACGAGAGGAAGAAGACGATGTCTGAACGAGACGAAGGGAAAAGTTGACCATAGAATCGGGTGTCAGTCTTCCTTTTCCCAACAGCCTTAAAGAAGGACGGGAAGAGGGCAGTCTTAACTTTCTCGACGTTTTGGAGGGTGAGGTATAAGCATGTAGTCCTCAGCAAAAGCCATGAAGCAAGGAACTCGGATCACGTTAAGCGGAATGTTGACCCCCCCTTGAGATTCCCCCCTCGAGATTCCGTTCTCAGGACAGCGGCATTTCTCTGAAGCAGAACAAGGCTTGGTTACATAGCAAACAAACATGGCGGGCAAGCTATGGTACTTTCTTTAGAGATTCGTCACAATTTTCCTTCTTCTGTGGCGGCAATGCTTGGAAAACGAAAAGATCTGGAAGAAGCAACGCATCTATGAAAGGAACCATTCCTCATGTATCAGCTGCTTTACACTGTTGCGGTATAGGACTTGTATCCAAGCCGACTTGTTGGATTTTGAACAGTGGGGTTTTATGCAATCCAGCGTTTTGTTAGACGTTTTTCCTGTTGATCAGGAAACACAGAACTGTGTAAGACAAGTGTATGGCGTGGTATTTTCTACCGAACGTCCTGTTCCCCCTATATACAAACCTCATTTTGCAGCAGTGTCCAGTGAAGCGGTTACAGAAATCCTGGGTCATCCTCCGTGTAAAAACCTGACGAGGTTTTCTTTGTTTTATGAGGTATTGTTTTTCTGTACGCTATTGTCTATAATGTTTTGTTGTCTTTGTTTTACATCACTTGTGAGCTTCACAGGTTTTTACACCGAGGATGAGCCGAAATCCTCGATTGGAGCACGTTTGTGGTAAGATCAGAAACGCTTGTCGAATTTGTGTCAGGAAATACGTTATTGGACGTATACAAAACATGGACCCCCGGTCCATGGACCGGGTCCACAAGGGTGGTCCATGGACCGGGGGTCCATGTTTTGTATACGTCCTACGTTATTTCCCAAATCTGTGCTGCTTTCACATAGATACGGCGGGCATCAGGTAGAAAACAAAAGCTAACACGTGATATTGGCCTTTTCTAGCTGGTAATCAGTGTTTATCACTTTTTGTAATGCGTTACAAAGTATTAAAAATTATTTAGAGTCACCGCGATGCATCGTCCGAGGGAACCTGATGCTTTCTATATAATAATAATAACTTTATTTAAGTCTCAAATCTTTCTAGCTGAGGACAGGTGCTGTACTAATTGGGGAGACTTTAAATCGAATCAAATCAAATCAAATCAAATGCTTACCCCTCCCAGATTATTTAACGGTATCCGGATTGTGTTGATCGTCGTCCCACGTGATAAGAAGCGAAACACTGAGCTTCGAAACATTGACTATTAAAAAACAGAAAATTGTTTGAAATTGTCTTTGTGTAACAGTTTGGCGAATGGGCAGATCAACTTGGAGATGGACGGGCAGTAATGTTAGGGGAAAACTTGAACAGGTAAAATGTGTGAATTAAAGTGTTGATGATATACGCATGATAAGTCTGGCCAAGGGTTTCCTTTTTCTCTGAAACTTGCCGGTTGTGACGAGGTTTGTACAAACCAAACTGGTAGAGTAATTTCCTTTGATGAGATATCCGTAGTAAATAAAAACTGTCAATGAAAAAAAAAAAAAAAACACGGTGAACTCTGCGTTTGTTATAACCTAAACTTTGGTAGAATCGTTATGGATCGCTCCATTCCTGAAAGAGGAAAAAGGGCAAAAAGAAAAGAACACTTACTTATGGTCCAAATAATAGCAATGGCCCGCTTGATGTATATATATATGTATATGTTCATCCTGTACACGGTAGTAACACAAAGATATGTACGTTGTATGTATGTAGCTGCTAAATTGGAAACATATACCCGGCAAATAAACATGTATCATGCCAGTTTACGTAATATTCCACTTCTGTTATTTCACGACAGTCAAAGGTATAATTTCTATTTCTAATCAGAGCATTTGTTCCCAAAGTTTTGAGGAAAATGTGGGAACCGCCGTTTGGTGAAAGAAAAGCCTCCTGACAGCTTTAAAACTATTTCCACACGCTGTGGTAGAGTCTTACAGTGAATCATGTAGAACCTCGCTGTCTCGAACCCACCGGCTGTTTCGAGCACCCCGCTATCTCGAATGTTCCTGTTTCCCTTTGGTTTTCTTATAGTATTTTTACTCATTTACCACTGGCTATCTCGAACTTTATTTTTTCTCTAACACCCTGCTATCTCAGGGTGCTACATAAACACCTTTTATCTCAAGCGATACCGACTGTTTTGACTGAGTGACAACAGAAAGCAACATTGCAAACAATAGGAGTGTGAAATTAATAAGGAAGACTCAACAACATCTTACTTATTCCTTCACCATTTCCCTATTAGACGACAAACGTTTCTGTAAATAAAGTTTCTTAAATATACACCTGTAAGTCCCAGTTACGTACATGCATATTATATACTTATTAATAGATTTTGTATACTGAAGACGTTTTTATCTTTATTTATATTAAAGCATGTTTGCTTAAGTCAAATCAAGTCAATTTTTATTCTCGCACAGAATATTGGACAGGTACTATTTACAATTCAATGCTTCAAGCAAATATAAAACTAAACATGTCAAAGGAAAACAAACTATTTCAATTGTGATGTGTATTGTGTGGATTTTGGGACGCCTAAATAGTTCCAAGGACTAACCGAGTACAAGAAATACAAGTGGAAGGAATCTGTATGGTGACAAAATAGCTGTTAATTAAGGTTGATTTGCGCTTGTGTAGCTGTACCGATTTGGCGCCAAAAATGCGGTCGCAAAGGACCTGGCGACGAATTAGCATTTTGTATGACACATCCGTTGAAAGATAATGTAAAGAGCCGTGTTAACATGTGTGGATTACCCTACAGAATTTTTGACTGTTGTCGATTATGTTACCGTTGACAACCAGTGCGAAAATAAAGTGGTTATCCGTACATCGTTGTAGCCTTCAAATTAAGTAACGCTTCGCTACGTAAGCGCGAACTAAAGGTAAAAAGTATTTACTTCATAAACTAAGGAATCTATAAACGACACTCAGAAAACAGTAATAAAATTCAATCGTTTTAACCCAAATTTATTGATGTTTACAGCTCAGTCCTCAAAACCTTAAAACTTCTGTTTACTTCTCCCTGCTGACTACAAAGGCATCTTGTTTTTACGCGCATTGTATTTTGCGTACACCTTTAATATTAATGGAGATTGTATTGCATACTGAATTGAAACATGCTTAATTTCGTTTCAACATTCAGATACAAAACCACGTTAGATATGAATTGTTGGACTCGGGAATGTTTAGGAAATACTGATCTATGAAAGGAACCTTTAAATGCCACCGTTAAGTAGTTTCGTTTAAAGGAAAATCCTTTCGGTGTTTCTAGTATATAAAAAGAAAACAAGACTCGCAAGTCCGGCAATGAAACTTTATGAACAGTTATGGCAGCTGCATGCGATTTTGTGAAGGAGGCTCACGACAGAACATTCTGCGTTTAAATCCTTCTTGAAAGTTTGTACTCCGAAAAGCGTACAAAACAGGATTAAGGCACAAGCTACAAATGAATATAAAATAGAACACAGTTTCTAGTACAGAATACTCAAAGCCGTACACTGCATCAAATGTCATTGTGGAATATAAACTACAATGGGTGTATAGCCAATCACAAATCCGGCGGTTGCTAAAATAAATGTTATGACGAGTTTCTTTTTCTCAGAGCTTCTATCTTCCTCAGTGTTTGTTGTACATATTGTCTTAGAAAAGTAAAGTCCTTTGATCAAGGATCCATAGCAGAAAAGAAATATTATCAAGGGAATGTAGCTACAGAGTACTAAGGTCAGAATCACGTGTATTTTTGTTCCACTGCTTGTTGGAATACACTCTTTGTTCCATTCATGTAAAAATACACTTGGGAAAGAGAAAACCACACTTGAAAACCAAACAGTAGCGATGGCCTGTTTGATGTTGTCTGGGTTCAATCGCAATCCTGTTCTGAGAGGCTTGAGTAAAGCATGATATCTTTCGACCGCTAGTAATGTAAGGATGAAACCAAAATGGCAGTAATACCGATCCACCAAACCTTGTGTGACATAAATGTCAGTTTACTCTCCCCTCCCTAGTTAGTCAATGTATGTCACGTGACGAGACACATGGAATAAACACACTTGGAGTTGTCAGCCCTCTTTGAATGCTTCATCTTACATGGTGCCAGAAGTAGTTTCTTTTCCACGCCAAAACACGCCACCAAGCGAAAACGTTAACAAAAAATAGAACGCAGAACTCACAGCGACTGTTTCAAACCTCCGGAGATATCGTGGACTGCTCAAGATTTGCATCAAGAATCGCGCCGTTTCAACCGACAAGCACAATGTATTTTCGAGGGTCTGTTGCACGAGAAAGACTGGAGAGCGTGAAGGTGAGCTACCTGAAGCTGTGGGTAGACGATAAAGGATTGGATGTATTCGAAGGATTCACATTCGCAAAACCCGAAGATGCAGCGAAATTGAATGTCGTATTGAAGAAATTCGAACAGTATTGCGCCCCGCGAAAAAAACACATTATGGCTGCCCTAAAATTCAACAAAAGACGTCAGGGAGATAATGAGAGCTTTGACTCTTTTGTTACAGATCTGAAGATTCTAGTTAAAGATTGTGGCTATCAAGAAGAAGAACGAATGGTTCGAGACGCGATC
>OX419337.1:20698805-20701305 GCA_948470475.1 Galaxea fascicularis
TGCGTGTTTGTGACCTCACGCTTATAGAACGAGGAATATACACTGTGTGTAGCGTGTTTGTGACCTCACGCTATAGAACGGGGAATAAAAACTGTGTAGCGTGTTTGTGGCCTCGCGCTTTTAGAACGAAGGATTTACTTTGTGCTTAGCGTGTTTGTGACCTCACGCTTATAGAACGAGGAATATATACTGTGTGTTGCGTGTTTGTGGCCTCGCGCTTTTAGAACGAAGAATATACATTGGTGTAGCGTGTTTGTGACCTCACGCTTATAGAACGAGGAATAAACACTGCGTTGGATCGAACACCTTATTTGTTTTAGTGGCCTCAGTTAGTATTCCCCTGGGCCTGTTTTACGCGGGAATTTAGGTCCGCAATTTGCATTTTGTAAGCGACACTTGGCAAATGTCATTTTCTGTTTTTACACGTTTGAACCTTCAACGAGACGCACTGCTCGTAATTGTCAGTTCTTTCAGTCGCCGGTAGTCTGCCAGAAAATCGTACTAAGCTTCCTCTAAACGCGCCACAACAATTTAAAACCTTCTTCGCCTCGTCAGTAGCTGTAGCACGACAAAGTGGAAAGTGTTTTTTAATTAATTGCGTGAATTAGAAGTGTTCGCCTCCGGCGGTTACAAACTGTGTGTAGCGTGTTTGTGGCCTCGCGCTTTTAGAATGAAGGATATACATTGTGCGTAGCGTGTTTGT
The DNA here is from genome assembly GCA_948470475.1 of Galaxea fascicularis. Lineage (NCBI taxonomy): Eukaryota > Metazoa > Cnidaria > Anthozoa > Scleractinia > Euphylliidae > Galaxea > Galaxea fascicularis. The sequence goes on from OX419337.1 coordinate 20,699,509, forward strand.
GACCTCACGCTATAGAACGAAGAATAAACACTGTGCGTAGCGGGTTAACCTCACGCTTATAGAACAATGCATATTTTTATATACATTGCGCGCAGCGTGCTTGTAACCTCACGCTCATAGAACGAGGAATATACATTATGTGTTGCGTGTTTGTGGCCTCGCGCTTTTAGAACGAAGAATATACATCGGCGCAGCGTGTTTGTGGCCTCACGCTTGTAGAACGAGTTTGGATGCTTTTAGCTTGAAGAACGAAGCATTCAACATTTCGGAGCGCTATTCCAGTCAGTCATCATTTCTGAACGCTATTCTTCTCACGGTCTCCAGTGTTCATCGAGGCTTTTTCTTGTCTCTCACCACCTGACATTTCGAATAGTCGGGTCGACTTTTCAAATGACGGGTCGTCACGACCTGATCGGATCGTCACGATCCGTCGAGATATTTGAAGTTGCCCCAGGCCGTTTGACTTCCGGTAGTAAAACTTACTTCCATTTTAAACTTCACGACCCGACTTCCGGTGAGACGGGTCGTCAACAGCAATTGACGACCCGACTCAGTTCGTGTATATTGGACATGTGTGTTGAATTTCGCGGAGAACACTATTTACTCTCTGTCTGCCACCGCAGCAAATTCATTGAAGTCACAAAGCTGGAGTCCCTACAAAGTGGAGCTGTGATAGAAGAGCTGAAAAGGCAGTTTGGAGTCCATGGGATCCCTGCAGAGGTAGTATCAGATAATGGCCCCCAGTTCAGCAGTAGTGAGTTTGAAGAATTTGCCAAGCATTATGGCTTTAAGCACACTACCACGTCACCCCATTATCCAAAAGCCAATGGAGAAGTCGAGAGAGCTGTGCAAACTGTTAAGAAGTTGTGGAAAAAAGACGATGACCAGTACCTGGGCTTGTTGGATTATCGAACAACACCATTGCCAGACATTGACCTGTCTCCAGCACAATTGCTGATAGGGCGTAGGCTGAGAAACAAGTTGCCTATGATGGAAAGCTTGCTTCAAACAGCAAGCAACAACCAGCAAGAAATCTCCAGGTACCTCGAAAAGACCAAGGAAAACATGAGGGGACGCAGCAGACGTGTGCCGTAAGTACTGCAAAGGAATGCTAGGAAAATTTCCTAGCATTCCTGACATACCTCAACTTAACGCCCACTGGGTTTCTTTTCATCTGAGACCGGCAAGGCGTCATAATCTTTTTTAATGTCATGGAAGTTGTCGTTGTTTTAGAAATGAACCAGAAGGGTAGAACATATTGATTCACTCATGATAAATAAAAACGCCTTGTGAAATTAGATCGTCAGTTGAAAAACAGTGACTTCGAGTGAATATATTTTAGACGCACAGCGAGGTGGCGGACTCCGCCAGTGAATGTAATTCGCAAAAGCAGAATTTGAAGCGAGTGCGGGTCACTTACTCTCGTGCAAAGAAAAAGAAAGCGGGAGCGGCGAAGAGCAGCCAAGCTAACCGTAAGAAGGCGCGGAGAAGGAAATGAAAACCCAAATACACCAACGTGTGATAAAAGAACGGATCAAAAGAAGCGTTCTTCTCCTCTTCCAGAAGCAACTGGTTTCCCGAGCAATGCCAGGCAACCGCGAAAATCCTTTTCAAGAGGAGCTCTGATGTTGCAAGCAGCACGGGGCGGAAAAGTTGGGTTGTGGTGTCAACATTGGAAGGTATATGCAAACATATTAATAGCACATACATTTATATTTCAGTATTGTTTTTGAGAATTAATTGCATGCTCTTTTTCTCACACTTTTTAAAAAGAGTCAACATGATTTAACTGATGGC
>OX419337.1:20716305-20736305 GCA_948470475.1 Galaxea fascicularis
TTTTGCTGATATACGTATATTTCTTCCTCATGAAGTAATTTTGTTGCACTGCACTTTCAGTCAATCAATGAAATGGACTGAAGAACACGAACTGCTTATGTTGAGGGAATTGATGCTTTTGGAGGCATGGCTGCACAAGAAAGGAACCAGTGAGAGAGGAGATGATTGGGAGAAGCTGGCAGTATCCTTAAATGCTATTCCTCATCCCCAATTCCGTGTTACTCAACGGTCTGTTCGTGACCACTATTCTACAATGGAAAAGAGAAGAAGGAAAAAAGTCAGGGAAGAAGACAGAGCCTCAGATATTGCCCCTGAAGAGGACAACGAACTAGATCAACTGTTGGATGAAACCATTGAACTCTTTGATGAGTCTGACAAAATGACAGATCAAAAAAAGAAGAACCAGGAAGAAGAAGCAAAGAAAGCAGAGGAAATGCGGAAGAGATCATTGGAAACTTTTAAAGATAGTGCAAAAAGGAATGCCGATGAACAGCAACGAGCAAGACCGAAAAAGAGTAGAGATAGTGGTGCAAACACTCTGGCTTACCTGAAAGATAGGACAGAAGTAGAAGCTACTTTGAAGCGTGATGAATTGGAGATAAAAAGGCAAGAGTTAGCACTGCAAGCAAAGGAGCAGGAAGGGAGACAACAGCAGTTTGATATGATGAACAAGCAAACTAGAGATATTCAGCAGCTTCAGCAGCAGCAAATGCAGCAGTTTATGCAAATGAATGCAAACATTATGCAACAGCACCAACAACAAACCCTTGCACTTATGGAGCTAATGAAAAAGTTTGCTGATAAGTGATGCTGATCAATCTATGCAAGAGGTCATTTAAATGCTCAAAGAGTTCACATTTTTATTAACTTGAGAACATTTTTAAGGAAGTTAAAAATTAAAGAATTTTAGTAATTATTATTGGTTTACATATATAACTGTGAAGGAAATGTTGCTTAATATTACTATCCTTTGAAAGCCACTGACATGTTATGTGACATGACATGTTATGACAGTACCAAAACCCTGTTTTTAAGGTGGTTAGGGCTGAAGGAACTGGGACTGAGCCTTTATTAAGGCAATAGGGCTTATCGAACTATAGAATTGCATTACTCTCTGTAAACATGCTCACCATTATTTGTTCTCATTAAATGTTTTGTTTGGTGGCATTTACTTCACTTTAATTCCAATATGTTAGCCTTTCTCAAATGTATAATTTTTTAATTAAAAGCAGTTCAGTTTTCCAAAGGAAAAGTGTTATTTAACTTTTGTAAAACCTGTTTGGCAGACTTAGTGAAAATAATCCCCAATTTGTGGGGGAGAAACATGAAAGTAGTCTGATGTGGTGGATCCATAACAACAAACACGAGCATTGTGAAGAAGGGCACATGTCACATACATTTTGCCAACAGCACTTAAACTTATTTTCAAGTTTTTTTTGAAGTCCAGAAATTTAAAATAATTTATTATATCACCAAAAATCCATTCAACAGAAACTCTTACTTCACTCATAGATTCATTCCATGCATGCTGTATGGGAGTTAGTCCAGCTCCTCGAAAAGGTCCTTGCAGATGTAGGCGAAGGGGATATGCTGGATCTCCATAAATACATAGGGGGGTCCCATTTGTGTCCACCGAAAATCGTTGCAATTGGTTTAACACTCCAGATCTAGCTAACATTCCACTATCATGTCTCTTTCCCTCGACAGGCCCAAATAGGTTGGCAACAAGACCACTGGGTGCTGCAATAGATTGAAACTTTATAGCATGGACTTTTTTGTGGCCATTGTATAAGCACTTTTGGTTTTGTCCTGGTCGGCAAATGGGCCTCACAGTACCATCAACAAACCCCCAACAGTTGTCAAGAGCAGCTCCCCTGTTGTGAACTGCAGCAGCAAACTCCTCTAAATGATTGGGGATTAACCAATCCTGGTTCAAATAAGTAAGAAGGCGGTTCCATGTTTGATACAACTCGTTCATAACAGCATTTGAGATCATACACAGTTGTGGTTCCGGCCTTCCAAATCTGGGTATCTGTGACGTGAGTCTTTCCCTTGCGCGACAAGATTGAACAAAAGACTATACAAAACCCTTCCCGCAAACCCGCAACACACCAAAAGACTAAGTAATGTTACAAATTTAATAAATTTAAAATACATAGAAGATTATTAAACGCAGAACTAACAACTCCTAACTTATAATTTAGATATAAAACTAAGCTAACTTAAAAGATAACACTAAATTAATTAATTACTTAACTCTTATATTTACAATTGGACAGTTTAGTTCAGTTCTTTGATAGTCCAGTAATTCCTTGTCCTTGATACTCTTCCAAAACAAACAAACCGAAAACAACCTATGACCATCAACCTTCTCACAATCTTTCTTCACCTTTGGCGCCCTCCTTCTTTACCTTGCTCTATCTCTTAGCTTTCATCTTTCTTCTTCGTACTCGCTTTTTCCAACACCTTCGCGCTCGCCGCCGCCGACAAAGGGGTTTTGTCTGTGGGACACAGCTGGCTCCTACCAATGGCTCTTGGCAGTGATTTTTTTGAGCGTCGTGGCCTTCGACCTTCAGTTCGCAAACTTTCCTTCTTCTTGCTTCTCTCCCACTTTCTTTCCTTCCAACTGACAACTGACTGACTGACTACCTTCACCACGAAACTTACATTTTATACAGATGCATACTATTAGCAATTAACACTTAACATACATACGCGGTACCTTACAATCCTATGTTATTTTACACTCTTACGTCCTAAACACGATAACTTTACACTCCTATGATAACGCTTTACAAAATTTACAAGATATTAATTACAGACTAAGTTACAATACATCTCTAATTACAAACCACACTACAACGCTGAATTAACACTAGATAATTAACGCTAGGACGATATGAAATACTGAAACCGAAAAACTAACAAAAAGCTAAATAAAGACATGACAAAAAAGACAAAAACAATGACGAAAAATGTAAATATTAGAAATTCCGTGACAGTATCATGTCTACGTATCTACAGGGATAGGCAAATCTTTTTAGAAAAATACACAATGCCTCAACCATGTCGACATTTACACCATTGTAGCAAACTATTTGATCCGGTAAAGTCAATAAATCTGCCAAGTTGTAGATGTCATTCTTGTAAAATCTAAACTCAGTTTTACATTCATCATCTGTCATCTTGTCGAGGTCGAATCGCTCGTAGTTTGTGTAGGGTAAATCCGGATTTTTAGGCTTGTGTAAATCGTAGAGTAGCACGAATTCTTCAGCGTTAATCAAACGGGAACCATGAGCCAGGAGAATGGTGTCACGAAACTAGTGATGAAAAGTTTTGAAAAAAACTTTCGTTGACATCAATGGCCGTCGTCAGCGTTCTCGCTCGTAAAATTCGTAATCTCAATTTTGGTGGGAACGCCAACAGGACGTAACCCTGCTCGACCCAGACCTCTCACGTTGCCGTTGCCGTCGCCGTTGTCAGATCGTAAGGTCCCTAATGTCACCACAAACAGTCCTTCTCAGGACTACACTCACCCGGACGATCGTACTCCACGTAAAGCACATCACTAACGTACTAAAATTTGGTGACTTTTGCGAGAGCAAAATTACGGGGGGAAGAAGTGGCGGGGGGGATATTTGACCTAAACGTACGTCCAGTTGACGTCAAGCGGAATGTTGCCCCCCCCCCTAGACATTCGTTCTCAGCACAGCGGCCCTGAAGCAGAACAAGGCTTGGTTACATGGCAAAGAAAGATGGCGGACAAGCTGTGGTACTTTCTTCAGAGATTCATCATAATTTTCCTTCTCCTGTTGCGGCAATCCTTAGAAAACGAAAGGATCTGGAAGAAACAACGCATCTGTGAAAGGAACTGTTCCTCTTGTGTCAGATGCTTAACACCGTTGCGGTATAGGACTTGTATGGAAGCGGACTTGCTGGATTTTGAACAGTGGGGTTTCATGCAATCCAGCGCTTTGTTAGACGTTTTTCCTGTTGATCAGGAGACACAGAACTACAGTGTAAGGCAAGTGTATGGCGTGGTATCTTCTACTGCAAGTCCTGTTCCCTCTATATACCGAACACTTCCGAAGATTTCCGAAGATTACCCGAACACCCCCGGTGATCTCCGGATATTTTCGAAGCTTCTCCACGTTTCGGAAGATCGAGCGCAATGTCTTCTGCGTACCTCAGTAGTCAATGTATGTGCTGAAGCTTTATAAGTAGTCTATTTTTTCAAGTGTGTTATTAATGAGTAATCACATGATTTTTCTCGTGCAATTTTTTTTGGTCTTTGAAAAAATTTACTCGTGCTTATTTATTCCAAATTGCACTCGGAATCATGTGATTACCTATACTTATAATAAAGCGTGCTTGCTCAAATGAAATCAAGTCATTTTTTACTATGACTGCTTAGGTTTTCCTCCTGTTTATCACGCGAGATTATATTCTTGGACAGTTTTCAGTGGTAAACAGCGCAAATCACCTAGTGACTGCTTTCCCCTTCTTTAGCAAAGGTGCACAAATTATTTGAAATCAGACAATTTCGGATGTTGCCTGAAAATTGATTATTGAGTGATGTTTAAGTCAAACTGAGAAACTCAATAGAGCTTATCTCACCATGTTTCTGTTAATTGTAGTACTTGTCGATCAGATTGAAGAAGTGCAATTTCAATCAAGTCCTTTTTACTAAAATCAAGTCGGGACTAAAATTAAAAGCAAGAAACCGAAAAATTTATGACTTCGCGATCTCTTTTCCTGGAAGAACAAAATAATAAACGTATTAAAAAATTAACAGTTATGATCAAAAGAAACTTCTTTTAGAATATCATGACATCGTGAAAGACCGATAATCATTCCGAAAGTAGATTGCCCGTGACTTTAACCGGTTTGCAATTCACAAAAATTATTGCTGAATATAGTGTTGGCATATTACTAATACAACCGGTGAAATTAAGAGTCGGCCTCTCAGAATCAGCATTGTATAACAGCAGTGACCTGCTCGATGTTATCTTCCTGTATCTGTAATCTTGTTTTGTAATGTTCTTTCCATCGGAATCATTATTACATATTTCGATAACGACCATGAACTTGAAAACAAAATGCCCAATATCCATGCAGATGTAAAAAAAAAGTTCATTGGTCGAAAAAAACATTGTGAGAACTTCACCCACAGCTAGATTAGTAAAAGATAATTTGTCTTCGTTTGCATCTGTTTTTTGCACAATACTTATAACCAGAAAATTTCCAGTAATTCTGATGATCTAAACAGGGATATGGTCGCCATAAGTAAGATAATGTAAACTATATGTTTTAAACATAATTGATTTAATTAAAGTTTTAGGGCAAATCACAGACAGCCAATCAAAATGCAGAATAGCCGTTGCATTCTTGTCAGTATTCCACCGAAAATTAGCCTGCAAACAGGCTCTCCGTATGGGTTATTCCAAGATTTGCTTTCTAATGGCGCGCGGTCAAAAGCTAGGGGATTGGGGCGGGTGAGAGAGAGGAGAGCCTGCAATGGTCCTTCTACGATTTGAGTATTTACGTTCAGATTCTGAACGTAAATTGCTGATTGGCCAGTTCGACTTGACACATGTCAAATAAGTGAGCAGAGGTATTTCAGTCACCGCGAACGTAGCCTGCGTGACAGACGCCTTTTTCGGCTCTTGTTTCACACGCCGGATAATTATATGGATTCTCAGCTCAACGAAGCTATCTCGTCTTTGAATTTAAAAGCGAATTGATCTGAAGAAATAGCAATACCTGGCAATTAAGAGTCTCCTTAATGAAAAGGATGTACTAACCGTGTTGACTACAAGCATTGGAAAAAGCTTTGTGTTTCAAGTTTTCGCTGTGATGAAATCGCTGGACTCCTCGAGAGCACCACTGCAGATCAGATGGAAGAAGATGCGAATTCTCTGAGGATTGAAAGCAGGGGAACTCGAAAGCTCAGACATGTTTGGAAACCTCCCTCAGTTGCCTGATTTTTTACTCGCCTTGGCCGAAGCGGTGTGCCCTCGACCCACGAATGCAGGCGTTCCATAGCGGCAAAAATACACTTCATTTTTCTTCACAACCAGTTTGTTCGAGAACGCTGCGAGCTCGTCAACGTCTCTACATTTCAAAATACATGTAGTGTCAAACTTTTAACTGGTGCAATAAGCGCGCATAGCTTTGTGTACAATAAAAGCATTTGCGGCTGTTTTCCCCCTCTTAAGCGTCCGATTCTTTATTAGGCAAATTGTAGCTTTATCTTCAGGTGTTCTAATCATCACATCCCCATTCGAGGACAAAACTAAGACTTTCGCGCTTGCGGTGTTGTCCGCAAGGTCGTCGATATTGAGATGTGCCAGGAGATTCGAATCGGATAATGTGCTCCACTCTGACAAGGTTGATCGTTTTCCTTGCCAAGGAAGATTCAAAAACTACATTTTAAAATCCCTCTCTGGTACAAGGTTTGAAAACGTTCACAAAAGACCCATGAGAGCGTTATTTTGTCCTCAACGAACACTTGCAAATTCTGCAAAATTCGTCAACCGATTTGACGCTTTGTGGTTTCCTTCCAGTTTTGCGTCGATATGTTTCGTTGGAGTTCATAACATAACAACTTACGCGTAAACAAGCGGACGTGTCGCAGAAAAGTTTTTTGACAGCTGCCTTGACCTAAAGGTCATTTCTGTTTCGTTCTGATTGGTTCATTTCACTTTGATAATTTGACAGATCAGTCAAGCGGAAAAGGGGGCAGAACTCAAATCTTACAAAGACCATTGCAGGCTCTCCCCTCTCTTGCCCGCCCCAATCCCCGATCTTTGACCGCGTGCCATTTAAAGAGCAAGTCGACACGACCATCTCTCGGAATACCCAAATGGAGAGCCTGTTTGCAGGCTAACCGAAAATTCCCATCGTGCAGCGCACTGAATTGTATTTTCTACGACATGGTATAAAACATTTGTGCAAATCTTTTTCGTGATATACTACATGACACACAGTTGAATTTCTTTGTATACAGACTCGCCTAAAGGCTCGTGTGTAAATGTTGTGGTTTAAAAGGGCTCTTTAAACTTATTCTGCTCAATTTGTTCTTGGTTAAAAAATATTTAAACCAGCTTGATTTTTATTTTTCTGTTTGTCAAATTCATTTCCATTATCTGGAACACAGGAAAATGAAAATCAAACTGGTTAAAAACTTTTGAATTAGGAAATAAATCCAAGCCCCAACATATACCAAAAAAATTCAAGCTATTCGTGGGATATTCTATACGATACTCCACTTGAATGCATTGCCTACTCGCAATGATAGTTGATGTTTGCGGATTTAACATACTGCGCGCAGCCATTGTCTAATACAAATTAAAGTTCATGTTTCGTGATACATTTAGTACATGAGCCGGGTGGAATGTAGTTCGCAGCTGACACTGATCAAGTTTTCGCTAACTGATCTTCGCTCGTCCTGTGTACAAAAGTAATACTAAACTAAACATGTGTGTTGTATTTATGTAGGCTGCTTATTCGCAGATATATACCCGGCAAATAAACCATATATTATGTCACTTTATACGTAACATTCCACTTCTGTAAAGGTATAATTTCCATTTCTAATGTAACATGTGTTTTTAAAGTCTTGAGGAAAATGTGAGAACCACCGATTAGTGAAAGAAAAGTCTGTTGACAGCTTTAACACTATTTACAGCCGACGTGGTAGAATCTTAAGGGAATTATTACTAGAGTAGAACCCGGCTATTTCGAATATTCCGCTATCTCAAATGTCTCCTATTTCCTTTTTTTTTTTCTTTTTGGTTTTTAGTCTTTTACTACTGGCTATTTCGAACTCTGTTATCTCCAACACCCCACTATCTCAAGAACTAAGCCTGGACAGGAAGAGGGGGGTGGGGGGTGGGGGAGGGGGGTACTCCTTGAAATGTTTGGGTGTGCCAGCCGGTCCTTCAAATTCTGGCCCCATCTTTTAGACCAAACTATGCCACTTTTCCCACCCTTTTTAAACATGGCCTGGCAAACTCCAAATTTCCCACTGGCTTTGTTGTGGTGTAACTACGCTTGCCATCAAGAATTGGTAAAATTCAGCTCGAATGATATAGTTTTGGTTAGTTGTCTCATTTCACTGTTATTCATTTGGAGTTGAAAAGACAAATACGTTTATACGCTCTCGTGGTTCGGCCTTGTAAACCATACCAGATTTCAGACCAAAATGGTCAAAACCTTTTCCCCTTTTTACGACCAAAATGGCTAAAAAACCATACCCTTTGGGACAGCACATATCCATATAGCTTATAGATAGAGAGAGAACCTCCCGGGGAACTACTGAAGTTTGGCTTTTTGTGAACTAAATTAACACATTTTATCTCAAGCTTTACCGATTATTTTCACGACTGAGTGACAACAGGAAGCATGATTACAAACAATATGAATGTTACTTTTATAAAAAGACTCCGCAACAACTTATTTATTCGTTCACTATTTCACTATTAGACGACAAACATTTCTGTAAAAAGCGTCCTTAAATATAAGTTCCAGTCACGTTCATATATACTTATTACTAGTTTGTGTATACGAAAGTACGTTTTTATCTCAACAATAAAACATGCTTCTTCACTGAATGTGTTAAGGGATCTATGAAAGACAGTCACAGAAAGCACTAATAATCAATCGAAAAATTGATGTTTGCAGGTCACTCTCCGAAAGCTTAAAACTTCTGTTTACTTCTCCATGCAGACCAGAAAGGCATCGCGCTTTTATTAGTGTTCGGCGTACGCTTTTGATATTAATGAAAGGTTCTTATATTGGAACATCCTTAATTTGGTTTCAACATTCAGATTCAACGACAAGTCTAGACATGAATTTTGAAGACATGTTTAGAAACTATTGATCCATTTAAACGGGACCGTTAAGAAGTTTCGTTTTAAGGAACTTGCTTTCGCTGATTCCAGTATATAAAAACAAAACACAAAGACTCGCACGTTTGGCGATGAAAGTTAATTGGCAGCTATGGCAGCTGCATGCCACTTTGTGACGGAGGTTCAAGACAGAATATTATGCGTTTAAATCCTTCTTGAAAGTTTGTACTTCGAAACGCGTACAAAACAGGATTAAGGCACAAGCTACATAAGAATATAAAATAGAACACGGTTTTTAGTTCAGAAAACTCAAAGCTGTACACTGCATCAATTGTGGAATAAACTACAATGGGTGTATAGCCAATCACAAATCCTGCGGTTGCTAAAATAAATGTTACGACAAGTTTCTTTTTCTCAGAGCTTCTATCTTCCTCAGTGTTTGTTGTACATATTGTTTTAGAAAATTACAGTCCTTTGATCAAGGATCCATAGCAGAAAAGAGATATTATCAAGGGGGTGTATGTACAAAGCGCACAGATCAGAATTACGTGAATTTTTGTTCCGCTGCTTGTTGGAATACACGTAAAGTGCGTTTTGTCCCATTCATGTAAAAATACTCTTGTGAAGAAGAAAAGCACACTTGAGATCCAAACGGTAGCGATGGCCTGTTTGATGTTGTCTTGGTTCAATCGCAATCCTGTTCTTAGAGGCTTGAGTAAAGCATGATATCTTTCGACCGCTAGTAATGTAAGCGTAAAGGATGAAACCAAAATGGCAGTATCACCGATCCACCAAACTTTGCAAATGGATCTTCCGAGTCCATCACTCACATTTCTAAGTTCATACACGATAAAGGTCATTGGTCAGAAGATCAGAATGGTTAAGACATCACCAACAGCGAGGTTTGCCAGCAAGTAATTAGTTGTTGTGTGCATTTCTCGTGTTTTGTGAACAATGCGGATGACCAACACATTTCCGATTAAACCGACAATAAGAAATGGAATGCCGGGAGACCATTGAAAAGATGAATCCCAAGGTTTTAGTATCCATCATGATGACTGCTTAGGTCTTCCTCCTGTTTATCACGCGAGGCATCGAGGTTTGGTAAACTGAAAAATCCCCTGGTGACTGCTTTCATTTTCTTTGACAAACGTGTGCAAAACAGACATTTTCGGCTGTTGTCTACAGTCAATGATTATTGGGTAATGTTTTCAACGTTGATGGAAGAAAGTGTAATTTCAAGGAAGGGCTACAGTATTGAAATCAACCACTTTATAGTGCATTAAAATTAAAAGCGAGAACCCATTGGAACCGTTTTAGCTTCGAGGACTCTTTTCCTGTAACAAAAGAAATATTAAACTAATAAAGAAATAAACAATTATGATAAAAAGAGTCTTCTTTCAGAACATCACGAAAGCGTGAAATGACAATGATAATTTTTTTGTAAGCAGGTTGTCTGTGAACTGCTTTGCATAACGTCAACTCGATAGTTAATTTTAGTGTATTGATGCATAGATAGATCACCACCGAAGGGTTTGATTTAACAAACACACTTGTACTCCCCCAAGACAAGTTGTTTGCTTTTTTTTTCCATAAGACGCAAGCAGAATTCACTATAATTTTTTGCTATATTTTTAAGTTGCTCTAAAAATAGTTTTGGAATATTACTAATATAACCCCGCCATAAGATTAAATCCAACAGCATAGCAGAATCTCTGCTTACAAAGCAGCCGAGAATGTTGCAACGATCGAGGAAAAGAAAAGATAATATGTAATATTTCAAACACGAGAGACAGTGTTTCATCGGGATATCCAAACACCGGAATTCGAGGTGTTTGGATGGCCGATGAAACACTGTCTCGAGTGTTTGATATATCTTTTCAATTGAACAAAAACTAAGGAATTAACGGAGAAGTAAAATCGTCAAAATCTATGCTAATTATGACCGGGTATTCAAACCCCCTTCACAGTTGTGGTTTCCTTTGTTTTAACAAAGGCTGGTCAGTGAAATTGTTGCATGATATCTGTAGTGCAGTCTAATAAATAAGGCCGGTAATTAGTTCTGAACTTTTTTCCACCGGCTGGTCGATCAATAAAGAGGAAAATGCACAAACAGGAAACCTCCTGACTAGAGGCCATATTGGCCTTCACTCGGCCTTCCAAGTGGCAATCGGAAATTGAAGTTTGGTACTACACTGATTCATCTGCACAGTTGTAGTATTGTGACAAACTCATTACGAGATCTGAATGTCTTTCTTTTTTAAAATTTCACTATGGCATCATGTTGATGTATAGATTAGGGAATGAATATTAAACATCCAACATAAAAGAAAGGAGAACAATAAAACAGTAAGCCGGACACAATTTTTCGGAACATATCCTCCAAGGTAGGCATTACTCGTCAACAGTTTTCATGCATTTAATATCAGGCTCTGCCGCACCGCGCGCGTAGCTGGCGAAATAATTAAAGCTAAGCCCGTGCAGGCGCCTGGTTTGCAAAACGAATTTGTAAGCTCTATTTTGAACTTCGACGGTGCTACTGCCGTGCCGAACTCAAATAAATTTGACTTGATCGTGTGTTACAAAAGTTCCCTTGGCGACGATAGGAATGAAATAAAAACTAACAAAAACGGGATACACAAACCCCTTCCCACAATCCCACAACTTCAACTTCAACTTCAACTTTATTAACTATTTGACAAAAGAAAAATGCAAAATGGTCGCTTCCCGCAAATAGCATTTGCTAGTCGAGGCGGGAAGCGACAGGAGAGAATAGGTTTACATTACAGCCTGTCAAATTTGTACAAAGTATGAAGAAAATAATTGAAAAGTAGCCATTAAAGTATTGACATAACAAGTGAAAAAGTAATAGAGGTGTAATACTTCGCTTGTAGAATACATGAGATAACATTACAGAGTAAGTGCAAAAAAGGGGAAAAATAGTAATAATAAATAAATAAGTAACCGCCATCATTGCAACTTTAACACAACAAAATAACTGCAGAATTAACCGTCATTGTGGAAATGTTGATGTCAGAAGTTTCTGAATCATGGAAGGCGATTCAATGTAAATATCTTCAGAAGCCAGAAAAGACATAAGACAGAAGCATATTGTGGATTTCTGTTTTAAAACGCTTACACATGAACTACAATAAGCAAAGCAAGTGATTAAGAGAAAATGCACACCTGATATTAATTTAAACTAGTTACCAAACAATTTACATTCTTGAATAACCCAGCCCCAGCTGAATTGTAAAATCTAAACGATAACACACTGACGAACAAACTAATTATTTACAATTTACACAGTTCACTGTTCAGTTCCTCTTTGAAACCTTTGACTCTCCGAAAAACAACATCACAAAACCAGGACCAACTTCATAAACCTCATTTTTGGAATAAAAGCAAGCTACACGTGTTCCCGTATTTTAATTCATCACGGATTGTCGACGTTTTCTCCTCAGCAAGTAGTCTTTCAATACTACTCAAGCTCCGCCCTATTGCCACCAGTGACAAATAGATTTCGTCAGCTTATTTGGCTGACGCCTGCTAATGGCCCTTGGCAGTAAATTCTCTACTCTTCTCTTCCTGGCCTAAGGATCTTCAATTGGTCTCTCTTTTTTCCTTGCATACTTCCTTCACCAAAAACTACCACACACTACCTTTGTTCGGCTAATTTTGTTTTTACTATTGACATCAACATGCACATATATTGTTTCACCACAATACGTTACACTCCTCAGTACGATAACAACGCTTTGCTAAATCAACACTTAAGAACAATAAACTTACTTCTTGTAAAGACTCGGATTCTGCTACAATGCAAGAGAAGACGAAGACAAGACAAGTCTAGCAAGCTTGCAACAAACGTTGCCTTGTTCTCTACGCGCCTTGCGCATACGTCGTCCCTCCTTACTAGGGCGCGCTCGTACTACATTACTGCCGGGCAATTCCGTACAGATTACAAAGAGCTAAAACGAGAAATTAAAACAAAAGGAAAGCCAAATAAAATCATTACACTGTGACGCAACTATAGCCTGGCAGTAGCTTCAAACGTCGAAATTAACCGACAAAACAAAGCTTCTATCCGAAAAAGTACATTAAAATAATTTATTTAGGTTATAAGTTATTAAAAACTTTGGTCTCAGATATCATGCCCAATTTGCTGGAAAAAAAATTAACTCGGTTACACCAAGGTTTGGTGGCCTTTCTGAAGGCGGCAAGTTCTCTTCGTCCTTCTCAGAATGTATTACATTGTGTGTGGCGAGGCCGGAGGTGGGTCGGTTAAAATGTACATCACGATCATGCATAATGCTGATTGATGGAGCTGACATGGATCTTTTCACTTTTGCCACTTCACCATGAGAAAGGTAATGATGAGTTGATCGATCGCAGAATGAAGACCTCGTCAGTCGCTTTTCTACGCCTTGCAGTTGTAAATGTGCATTTTTCACAGGATCAAATAGCTCCTTTTCCCTGTCAGCAGGGGCGGCACATGCGATGCGATGGGTTTCTGCAGGTTTCCGGGTTCCTAAGAGCTCGAACATTGCGCTCCTGAAACGGCGGTCTCTATAGCAGTAAATCAGTGGATTGATCATAGAGTTTAGTAATAAGAGTGTTTCCGCAATTCGAAAAGCTGCATTTTCGCGAAACACGGGGAAACTGTCTCCCAAGACCGATAAGACACCGCCAGAAATTAACGTAGAAATCATTGCAGCAGTTAGCAAGGCAGTGGTCTTGGCAACTTTTGCTTCGAGTTTCGCTTGAACGAGGACAGTGACCTGACCAATGTCAGTTGTTCTGCGTTGACGAACACCAAGGAAAACCATAATATACAAATGCACGATAAGGGTGACGGAAAATCCCAATGAAATGGTAGCAATTACGTACCAGATTTTTTTTAACTTAAAGTCTACGCTTAGCCCCAACATTACAGCCAAAGGAGCAGCGAGAAACACAGCACCCACCCAAGCGAAAGCAGCCAGTTTTTTTGAAGCGCTTGCTTGTCACGATAACCCTGTAGTCTATCCATTTTCTTATGGCAATGTATCTTTTCATTGCCAGAAATCGCGGACATTTCGAGCCCGCTAACAACTACCCGCGGTATACTGTATAACGCAAAGGAATAAACGCTGAAACAAGTGGGAAAGACGCTGTTTCATACGATATATTGCACAATCTAAGCTCTTTAGATATTTTATTTGGTTTAAAGTAATTCTCGACAATGCCCGACATTTTTAAGGTTTAAATATTAGTGTGATAGCCTTTATAAATTAAGCTGTGTTCGATTTTCGCGCGTATTTACTTCCATTCAAACCAAATCTACGGTTGCTGGGGCACTGTAACCCAGTTTATATCCCATGAAACACCAGTGTTGATCAACAAAGAAAATGGCGGCTCGTGCAGGGAAAGCTTCGAGTTTGTAGCTTTCTTTCATACATAAATATGGCGTCCGCTTGCTGTGCTACAGACAAAACATGAGAAAGATAAGGACGTCCTTGGAAGTATTTTGCCGTGGGCAATTCATGCATTTTTCGGCAGAATTAGATCGTTTAAACATCGTAGAAGTTATATCGAGTCGTGATGATTCACATTGTGAACGGGTTTGCTTGCCAGTGGACGAGTTTGTGGCATGACTTCGCTACGATTTTAAAGCAATGTATGGAGAATGGAGCATCAATGTGTGATGGATTGGTCGAGGCGTCGGGAAGTAAGTAATCATCTATCTAAGTAGCCGTTGATAAGTCAAATGCGAAGCTTGTACACTACTGAACATGTATCGAATCGTGATATGACGAACCGCAATTTAATTATTTATATATGTGAAAATAATTTCATATCTCCATACATTTCTTTACATGAGTTTGCCGCCATTCTGGCCTTAGTGCGCAGGCGCCGCCGCCATCTTGTCCTAAATTTCTGGCATTGTCTAGGCAATCACAAGATGGAAGATAGAAGAAAAGAGAAAGCTTTGCATTATCGCAATGTTAACTGTGTTAAGCGTGCAGACACGCTCAAGCAAGACTTGATGAATAATCAGCAAATCTACGACGGCACTTATTGGCATGGACACGGCGCCTACAAGAAGATCCGCGATGGCCATGCTGGATACCACGATGTTGGACTGTCGATGTAGATCTTTTCTTTTCCTCACTGCGATGATTACTGATGCGTTCAGAAGGATGGTCAAAGATGAAGCAATTAACAAAACGGTGGCCAAAATCCAAGGCAGGGTTGTATGATCTAAGTTCCATGTGAAATCAGATTCTTTCGGGCAAAAAAATACTGTCGTTTTTGAGGCAATTGACGAGACATTGTTATGGGTACTGTTTGGATATCTCATAGCAACTAGTAATAGTTTGACCAACTTGACACGCAGTGTCTAAGATTGTTTTCTCCTGAACCTGGCAAGCGCCTCTTAGGAAAAACATGAAGATAATTTTTCTGCTATATGTATTCCGTTCTGGATGTTCAAAATTCGAAGTGGGAAAACGTATTCTAATGGCAATAAGTAAGGTCCATTTCACTTTAATTTTCTAGTTCTATTAATTCATGAGGATATTATATTATTCCTTATTGAAGTTTGCTTCTTTTTAATCGTTTCAGTAAAAGCATGTCTCATCTCCGGAGTTTTCAGTGAAATATTTTCCTGGCTGCCCATTTTCCCATCCATCGAGGTATTAAGATGTGGTCAAAGACAAGTTTAAAGATAATTACCGGCTTAATTTATTAATTAAGATGCCCTGGATATCCAACAGTGAATTTTATTGTCTCGCCATTGCAATTGTTCTTGCGAAATTATGCCCACACTTCGTTGTGTCGCCAGTGGCATGCAATCGATTTTCCTGTGCTGATGTCCTCGAAATTTTGCTACATCATAGGAAACTTCGCAGGCTTGTGGCAGAAATCAGATTTTGCTTGGTAAAAGTAATTGTTACATGAAATTTCGGGATTGACGGAAACTGGAAATGCAAAAGTGGGGAGTCTTGGCAGAAAGCCACCATTTTCTATTGTTTTGTTTTTTGTTTTTTTTGCTTTTTCATATTTTGTTAAAATGAAGCTATACTGCATCAGTAAGCAGCACACGGAAATTTTAAAATTTTGTTAGTTGTGTCCTATTATCCCACCTGTCTCATCCTATTATTACAGACTTTTCTAAGAAGTTTAACTGTATTGTTAAAAGCTAGGCCGAAAAGTGCAGGCTACGTTCCGAGCATCCGTGAACGATTACAAAACAAATTCGGGATCCTGCGCCGCATGCAAGGGTGAGTAAGGTAGTAAGTTTGAGATGGCCGACGTTAAACTCTTAACGCAAAATTTTTCTCATAATCCATTCAAAACCTTAAAAGGTTAACGCCTGCCTCCTTTTTTTTTAATCAATAGTCATATTCAACAAGTTATATTTTATTACAAAATTAACCAAGACAAGTTGAAATGAATCAAGTTTTAAGACAGTCCATTAGCACTAAAGTGGTTGCTTAACGTTGTAACTTACACCGTTGGTTGCAATACTGTATGAAGTTATGGTCATGCAAAAAATAAAGCTACTTATTGTCGTTGCTGACTTCATTTTGGCCGAAACTGAGCCAGAAGCTAAGAAGACGGCACCAGTTTCCTGGTATAGTTTGCTTATATCGTGAGCAGCTTAGCCAGTCGAAACTCTGTAATTGCTTTTTGCCCAATAATCCAATTATTTTTAAATAGCTAGCTGATAACTTCATACTGGTAATTTAACTCACGAAATGAACCAAGTTTTTAGACGTCTATTAGCAGTAAAGTGGTTGGTAGTAACTTAAAATAACTTAAATATGTTGGGACATAAAATAGCACTGAGTTCCTGGCATCATGGTACAACAGTTGTTACTTAACATATTTACTTTAAGGGCTTTCTTTGGCCCGCTTAACGATAACTGAATTCTCTCAAGACTCACAAAGGTTTCATTCTTCCTTTCGTTTTGAGTATGAATTTAAGATAAATGTGCATTTGAAGAGTTTGGAACATTTTGTACAGTACTGTTAGTGATAGTTTGACCAAGCTGATCGTGTCAGAAGTGTGTTTTTGACATCCTTGCAAGCGCCTTTTAGAAAACGGAATGAAAAGCAGCCTTTACGCTGTATGCATTCCGATCCGGGTGTTCAAAGTTTGGCATGGGAAAACATATTCTTATGAAAATACGGCGACAGAACCATTTCATTTCAATTTTGTTATTCTTTTCATACGGATATTATTCCTTTATTTCTTAAAGTTCGTTTAATTACAACCGTTTCAATGGACATAGGGGTTCTAAGATAATTACCGGTCTAATTTATAAAATTGCAATATACCGTCCAACAATTTCCTTGGCTGGCCTTTGTTATTGAAAAATTTTGCGGCGCAGCGTCGCCTAAAATCGAACTTTTGCTTTGATGTCTTCGAAATTTCGAAATGGTAGGAAAGTTCGCTGAATTATCACGGAAATTTCGCCCTAGAAAAGTGAATCCAAGTTCGATCAGTTCATCGATCTGATCTTGCCGAACGATGCTGTTAAACGGGGCAAGCACTAAAATGCATGTGTTTGGGTTCGAGCGAGCTTTACCTCACAAAACAAGTGAAAGATCAGGCTTTTTCCAAAACCAGTCGGTAAAATTGCGATAACGTCACGACCCGAGATTAGAGCTTCCAATGCTTCACTTTGCTCTGGTTTTAGAGTGTCAATTTTCGGGAAACGTGACAAACATTCATGCAGTGCTTCGGTCATCATCAACTTGCCAATGGTTTGGATTGTTGACAGTTTGTTATCAACGCTTCACACAGTTAATCGTATTTTGCGTTGTGAGGCCAACGCAGTTCATTGGCTCTGGCTATGCGGGCAGTCCGCCTCTCTTTTTTCTTCTCGGACTGTCGCCCTCGTTTCTCCCGTCTCGCTAGAGGCTTCGTCACTCGACGCTCTTCCGCAAGTGCGTGGCTAACTGAAGAAAAAAAAAGAGAGACTGCTCGCAGTTTGCATAACGGTTTGTTATGAGCAAATTCTTAAAGCAAATTTTCTCGTGACTATTCATTACCATCACTTTTATCAAATAACTTCAAGGCAGTATCGCTCAGTCTGTGGGTGCGATATATCGATATCTCTGCATAGTGCCTTGGAGGTTACTGTGACTAGTGACGCCAGAAGAGTTCTTTATTCTTTGCATTACACATCGGTTGAATTTATCAGGGTCTCAAATAATGGGGGAAGGGGGAGGGGGGGGGGGGGGGGGTCACTGGAGCCCCAGAGCCCTGAACTGTTTGCCCATGGAGAACAGAGCACGATCATTTCACTGCCTTAAGCAAATGTTATGAAGCCCTAGAGCCCCAGATCAATCCTGGAGACGTGGAGCCCTAGCCCTTTAGGTCCGGAGTCCTGGAGCCCTAAACCCCTTTGAGGCCATGATTTATTGCTCAACTTTACCTCGAATATAAATTTTGCAAGAGAACAATCGGCTCAAGGTCTCTACCAGTTGGTAGCATCATGGATCGATCATAAGGATTTTTATCTCATTTCACTGACAATTTTGATCCACTCTGATTACTTCTTTCGAGTCCCCTGTAAGTTCATTTAAGTCAGTGTTTTCGCCAGGTTTTGAGGAAGCTGGTTTTTAACTGAAGCTGTTGGAGTTTTAAAACCTGGGTCATGGGATCCATTCATTAATACTTCTAACGTATGAGAGGGTAGAAAAGCTTTCCTGACACGTATATTTTATATTTATATGTCGCATTTTAGTTCCGTCGAATGAAACTGGATTTTCATATTAGACTCTGATATTATTTTAGCGCCAATTTAATTCTTGAACAAATGTGTAATGGGTATGTGAAATGGCTGGCGTCCTTCAATATTATTTTTAAGCCTTTCTACGATCGCAACTAAAACGAGACGCATAAATTGGGCCTAAGTATTTCGCACAAACCATAAGACGTCTACTGCATGTAACCTTATCGTGGAGGAACAAAATTTAACCATGAGAACTTTTCACATCACTCAGGATATTACGTAAATCGTGAGGGAAACATATTTGTTGATATGATCCGAAACTCCTTTAGCTCCTTATACTGATCAAATGTTTATACTTCAGTGATTTCTAGATCGGTTCATTTGACAGGACGTTTCTTGTATGGTCTTAGTATAAGCCGTTAGTAATCCCCAACATCAACATATGCACTCTCCTAACAGTTCTCAAATATCTGGTATGTCATATATAAAGAAAATGTCTATGCGTAACTGATGCCTGGTAATCATTTCTGCCGTTACCACTAAACATTATCACGTTTTCCTGGAGAGTAAATAAAATAAGATAAATTAACTGAATTGATCGTCTTTTATTTGCTCTCCAGGAAAGCGTGATTTATCATTAGACCATGACATCTATTTCGCTGGAAACGCATGCGTCTTAGATCGGCAGATCTCGCATAGCAACCGCTAAGCAACTGACAGTTAACACAGGCGTAGTTGAAATGCCGCACTTCTTAAACTTTCCATGATCCCTGCTGACGTACTAAATGCGGAAACTCCGCTGACTGTTGAGATGACGGTCGCAAATAACGTCAGTATCGGTACTGTACGGGTCCGCAAATGATCCCAGGACAACAAATGATTCCGGGCCGCAAATGATCGCGGACCGCAAATGATCCCGACATTAAATTAGGAATGGCATGGATTGATATGACTCCATAGCTGATTTTTTCTTTTTTCGTTTTTAGCGGAAAATCTGTGATATTGCGTGACGTTCTGTCGAGTAACATACCCCGTTTTAAGGGTCAAAGATTTTGTCGATTTCAGGACCTTTAGCGTTCTAAAGACATTTGTTTTGATCGTGGGCATTTCTGTTGCATATGAT
The DNA here is from genome assembly GCA_948470475.1 of Galaxea fascicularis. NCBI lineage: Eukaryota > Metazoa > Cnidaria > Anthozoa > Scleractinia > Euphylliidae > Galaxea > Galaxea fascicularis. The sequence continues at coordinate 20,736,009 of OX419337.1, forward strand.
CAACGCTTCCGGTGCACGTGTGATTTCAGTGAAATCGAGCATGTAAAAATCACAAGGACAAATAATAATATATATAATAGCAAGGCATTTGTCAGCGCATTTAAAATTCTCAATGCGCTTACAGCGAGAAGCGAAAACTCTCAATCATTTATATAATCTTAGGTAACAAAGAAAAATAAATAAATAAATAAAAATAAATAAATAAGTAGATAAAATCGTATCGCTAACTAAAAGTTAAAATAATCGTAAAAGAGAAATGTTTGAAGTTTCTTCTTAAAAATAGTCACAGTCTCAGAC
>OX419337.1:20738805-20766305 GCA_948470475.1 Galaxea fascicularis
GTCGCGAAGTCTTGTACACGAAGCTTGTACGTGTAACCAGTCTTTGTTTTGCAAAAAAGATGCTTTCCAAAATACGGGTTTTTCTCGCTTAAAATGTCAGCTCAAGCGAAAAAAAATTGACACAGCATGTTTCTAAAGATTTTCCAAGTTTCGACCGACGAGGAAATGGGTAAATAAAGTAAACTTGTCGAGTTTTTCAACTCAAAACCTTTTTCAAATTCGTGCTGGCGTGATTAGCGCGCGGAAAGCCAAACAAGTTGAAGTCACAACCTTTAAGCCCCGGCCAAACGATCGCAACATTCAGCGCAACATATCCCAACATTGTTGGCCGCAACATGTTGCGCGCGTTTGGCCACCTTGTTGCGACATGTTGCGACATGTTGCGTGTTGTTGGCTCAAATTTGAAAATGGTCAAATTTTTCACGCAACATTTGTGGATGTTGCATGATGTTGTGGTCGTTTGGCCAGGTTCGTGCAACAATGTTGCGTCTGGGCATGCGCAATACCTCGATTTGTTTTTTCAAAACGTCATTTGTAAACATGGCGGAAAGTGGCGCTCAATTTGAATTGTCCAAAAACCCGAAAAAATCATCGAGGAAGACGTGGACGGAGAGGGAGACGACCGACTTAATAGAGATGCTTGAGGGCCGTCCCTGCCTGTGGAACATTTACGAAAAATGTTACCATTCTAGAGAGGCACGAGAGAAGGCGTTTCAAGAGATTTCAAGGGCTCTCGATATCAGTGTGGCTGACATAAAGGCGAAGATTACTTCTTTGCGTGCTCAACTTGGCCGTGAACTCGCTAAAACAAGGGCTACGAAATCTGGCCAAGGTTTAAGCGACTCATACAAGTCTACCTGGATATTTTGGGAGAGCCTGCAATTCCTGACAACCGTGCTCAACGCCGGGAAAAGTAAGGACAACCTTTGCCTTGGAAACGAAGATGAAGATGCGACCGAAGATGAAATGGCAAAGGAAACAGAGCAGACGGGAGAAGTGATTCCTGAACAAAATGCAGGTTACCAGAGGCCCGCAAAAAGAAAACGCAGTGAAGCGAAAAAGGACGAGCTCTTTGCAACATGCATAAAAGCACTGCAAGAGCCACCACCAAACCTGGAATCCGTCCCAAAGGTGAGTTCCTTCGCAAAGTATATTGACGAAAAACTCAACAACCTGGACAACAGAAGCAGGACATTGGCCGAGAAACGCATATGCGACGTTTTATTTGACCTGGAAATGGGAGACGAAATCAATACCCGACCCCCTTCACATCGACCACAGTTTCGACAATTCTCGTCTGGCACTGACCAAGGTGGTAATGTATACTTGCAGAATCCATTGGGAAGACAAGACTCCGGACAGTTCATGTCGATGTTGAAAGGGGATGAGCAATATTATTAAGACTACTTATTTATTGACCTTGAACTAAACAAAGAGCCAAACGTTTACGATATAAATTTTAATTATTTATAGTTCGTCCGTAAAAGGTTAATTACTTCCAAACAATTTCGGTCGTTTAACTTTCGCACAAATTGTTTGGCAAATAATGTACTTACAGTTATTTGAGAACTGGCTTTAGGTTTAAGTATTTCTTGCCCGGTTTTGCACCAATTTAGACGGTGTGTCAGTGATTTGATGAACTCTGCGATTAATTTTGTGAAAATTAAATTGATGAAATGCAAAATGTTTTCACTGGTATTAAACTAAAGAGAAACCAAAGTTTGTACATATCCATTTAACAAATCGAATGTGGTTTAGCGTTGTCTGTACTCTTATCGACAACGAGTATGCGTCATCACTGAAAGTGGTCAAAATGTTGTCAACTCGGGAGGCGCAGCCGAGTGGGTCCACAAATAGTCAAACGCCAACGTTCTTTCACGCCACATTATGTCCATCTCAGGCCATGCTAACAAGCAAAGCATATCAAGTTATAACTCACGACCATCTGTAAAACAGTTGAAGAAATGTCCCGACATCCTCTCAAATGCTCTAGTTAGTAAAGAAGCGAGTTCAGCAGTTGTTCATGTTCCAGTGACGGGACGGCAGCTTCGAGTTCGATTTCGTGCTCTGCCTCAAACTCTGGTGCTTTGGCCTTCCCAAATGGCTTCTCCATGGCTGCACCATTGCAAATACCAATGTGTATGTTTTGCCGTAAATTCATTATAATCCTGCTTGAATATTTGCAGTAACTGAACAGTTGAAGTTGTTCGAAACTTGCATTTTCCTGAACAAACGTTAAACTTTTATATGGTCGCTTCGCTGGATTCAGGATCTTGTGGTAGCTTTGTTGTTATAATAGCCAATCGGAGACGCTCATTTTGGGGAATAGACCAATCAGATTGCGCGAAAGTTATAGACAACGCTTGCTCTTTCTTTGTGTCACGATCTTGGTCACGCTCTGAAAAAATGACCACTGTGATGACGCATATCGTTGCCGATAAGAGTACAGACACCGCTAAACCACAATCGATTTGTTTTTTACCACAATATCGGCGTCAAAGAAATGTTTATTTAGTGCACCCTTAGGTTTAAGTTAAAAATGGCACACACTGTGTACTGCACTGCACATAAGCATCTTTAAATTTCCTTATTGTCTTTGATGAATATAAGGGCTTTGTTTGAACACAATTACCATCTTTTAGAAATAACTTATTCAAAGCAGAACACCAAACAATGGCACTGAGTTCATTGTGTGGAGGTTTTATAAATCAATAATTTAATAATATTTTAAGTTCAATAAAAACACAATGTGTTGAGAGATTGTAATATCTATACATTTACAGAGCAATAACATTTGGGCATCCAGACAAACAAGCAAAATTTAAAATCATAGTTTGATGTGGACCCTATGTGATTGTCACACATCAGGGATTTCGTAAGTGCTGACTTCTGAACAATATTGTAACTGACCTCACTTTTTGTAGGCTCAATTTCCTGAGTTTTCACTTTTTAATAACTTCTCCCAGACCTTTAACAAAATTCTTTGAATTATATATTGTCTCTCCCTGATTTCCCTGTGACTACGAAAGTCTGATGTTTTTACTGTCAACAGTGACAGTTTGCTTTGTAACTTCAGTGTACAAAACAGTTTTTTGAAAGCCTTCAGAACCTTATAAAAAATTATTCAAATATGGATAAAAATAATTAGCCACCTAATTAATGACATAAAGTGTCACTCAAAAATAGACCATAGAAATTGCAGAAGTATTCACATTTATATAAAGGAAACCTTCCTTTGCCTTCAAGTTCCAGTTTCCTTCAAGTCAGAATGTTAGTATACTTAATGTTTTTTGGATAAAGTTTTCAATACTATTGTAAACAAATATTATCCATAGCTAACTGATTCCACTAGCTATAAATTTTTCAGGTTCCTGCATTTTTGTTTCCAAAATATATGTGCCAGAACAGATCATAAATTGTAATTCCCCTTTCAAGCAGTTATTAATATTACAGCGTATAAAGTGTCATTTCCTTTTGGTGTTGAGGCTAGTAGTATTGTGTAACAAAGTAATTTAATAGACCATAAATATAGGACAATTTTGACCAAGTTAAGTCAAACACCCTGTGATACTCCCCCTTTAAGAATCATTCAGAGACATGAATAAGCAAGTCCAGCCAGTTATGAACATCTCTCCCACTGCCACTCAATAGCACCTTCATTGACAAAGTACTCAGAAAACCACTCCCTTACTCGTTTGGCCTCTGTGGTTGCATTATGTCCTGTTGAGGGCACCTGCAGAGGGAGAAAGGACTCTGAAGCACTATCTTGTCTCCATAGCCCAGGCACCAGTTTGCCATTGTCACTCTCTGAATCACTTAAACCAGCTGGAAAGTAAACATCTTTAGAGATGCTGCTTCTGAGAAAGTTATGGAGGGTTAATGCAGCCATAACAACTTCTTCTACTGTTTTTGGTGGTATTTGCATGATTGTTTTGAATACACGCCAGCGGTTTGCAAGGATTCCAAAAAGGTTTTCAGAGATTCGTCTTGCACGGCTGTGGCGGTAGTTGTACACTCTTTTCTGTACATCAAGCCCGTGTTGGGGATATGGTTTCATCAAGTAGGGTTTCAATGCAAATGCATCATCACCCACTAGAACATATGGAAGTGGTTCTGCGCCGTAGGGTAAGAGTTTGGGTGGAGGAAGTGACAGGCTGCCATCTTCTATTGCTCCTGCTAGACCACACTTGTTCCAGACCCCCCCATCTGATATACGGCCATTGGTACCAACATCAGCGTACAAGCATTGGTAGTCTGGACCGGCAACTGCCATCAGAACAACAGAATGGGTGTGCTTATAATTGTAGAAATATGAACCTGCATTTGGTGGTGGCTGCATTACAATGTGTTTCCCATCAATAGCTCCAATGCAATTGGGGTACTGCCATTTCTGCTGAAATGTGTTGGCAATAGCTAGCCATTCCTCAGGAGAAGAAGGCACTCGTAAATAATGAGGACCAAGATGTTTGGCAATTGCAGAACAAACTTCTTTTATGATGTACGAAATTGCTGCTCTGGAGATTCTGAACTGAAAACTCAGTGATCTGTAGGTTTCACCAGTAGCTAAAAATCTCAATGTTAATGCCAGCCTTTCTGGTGCAGTTATCACCTTGTTGCCACCTAAGATCTGCTGAGGTGTTATGTCAGCTTCAATGTACCTTGAAAAATTAAACAAGCAAACAATCAGAGTTTTATTCAAAATGATGGTGTCTTTATTCCATAGCCACCCCTCTATCCAGCAGTAAAAAATTACAGTGAGATTCAAACGTTTTAACCTCGCTTTTCTTGTTTGTCTAGTAATGCTGACTCTTACTAGCTGAATATTCCTGTGTCAACTCAAATTTAAAAGCCAATAAAATTTTGTTGGAATGTTCATGCGATAAGTTCGAAGACAGGTGGTGTCTTCGAGAACCCCCCATACACCAAAGGTGGGTCCTGTTTGAGTATAGTAGTTTTGACCAGTTCCCTAGGCCTTAACAGCAGATTGTATACAGGTAACAGCTCAACCATAAATAAATATCAGAATTTATTTGGGGGTTCTTAGGGCCTCTTCATAGGAGCCCAGTTGACCTGGATGTCCCTGCTAACGAGATCTTGCCTCAAGCCTATTTTCTTTGTAATAACATTGAAGGCAAAATTACTGAATGCTGATTGGTCGAGCGGCAAAAATACACGCGCCTGATTGGCTGAACGTATGCTTCCACATTCAGTTGGTTTCTTCCTTTAAGCAAAACAACTTCGTCTTCTTCAAAGTCTGTCTTTTAATTCGCGTTTCACTAGCTGAAAAAAACGTAAAGATCAAGAACTAGCTTTAAAAGATAATCTGGAAGGTGAATTTTCGAGTGATAAGAAGAACAGCAAATTATTTTTTTCATGAAAAGCTTAAAACTTGGATCCACTTACAAGGCGCCCGGCGTAGCGGGATTGTTGGTTGGAAAACAAACGATTCCTTTCGTCAAGGGCTTTCAATTTACCACGGCATCTTGAAGCTCAACAAAAAAGATCACCAAACAGTTTACCATTGATGGGAAAAACGAGTAGATCAAACTTGTTGGAAGAAGTTCTTTCTTTGGACGCGGATGCGTGCTTTTAAGTAGATGCGCATTCCATTTTCAAGTGGTAAAAATCTCTCCAGCACAGGTGAATTTACTTAAATAAATTGAAGCTTAACATGTGCTTTAATCGTTATTACTTTTGTTCAGGAACAAAAAATCGTATTTTTATCTCGAGTGGATCATCTACACTTGTTTTCGACGCAAAGAAGAAGTTGACTTGCTCGTCTGTTTGTCAGTTGTTTTGCTCGCAGGCGAACGAGTGTTTTAACCCCGCTTTTCGAGGTGCCTCAACAGTGTTTAGAAAATTTTGCCCTCTGTGTTATTAATAAGTAATCGCAATGGGTCTTCGTAAAATCAAGGATTAATAACACTTGTGTTTTCAGCAACTTCTGAAAATACGCGTGATATTTATCCTTAATTTACTCGGCCTCATGCGATTACCTGCACTAATTATTAAACAACAAACCCAATAAGCTTATATATTGTCAACACTTACATTGCTCATTTATTTTCGCCATCCATAATTTAATTTGAAATAAATTGGATAGTTTTTTCTCAAACGTTTTGTTTCATTATTTCTCTAGTTTGGAGGGTCAAAGGTTTGCCCTGTTCATCCGCCGTACGATATTTTTAGAAGCTATATAATTTCAAAAACAACCTCGGACTGCCAAAATAAATTGGACGAGTACGAGTTTCACCGCCTCGTCCGACCTGAATAGTTATTTACAAGTATACTATTAATCTCGATGTGATCACATGAGAAGGCGGGCTAGTCCTACATCTTGGTTCCACAACCCGAAATCTCGGCAACCGACCTGAAAATAATATGTTGCGCTATTTTGGTTTGGCTCTACAAATTTTTAACCGGTTGACTAGGCTAAAATTACTCATATGAACAGACGTTAGATTTCGTTTCAGTTACCAAGCCAGTCCGGTTTACTGGGATTGTATGACGAGGCATTTAAAAGCTGATTTACCTGAGAATCGTTTGAAAATCTGTAGGTTTCATTCGAAACATTTCCCTGAAACCCGCCACGTCTTCAATCATCAGCTCCTGTACTATGTTGGCAAAGTAGCCCTTCTCCTGTCTTCTCTTGATCCACAACCTTGTTTTTCCCCTTTTTACCTCTCTCTCGTCGTCCTCTACAAGCAGCACTAGAGAACATGCCACAACTTTGCGACGCCAAAGGCGAAATCGCTGGTGAGCATACTCCATGTTTACGTCCGGGACAAATATTCGCTGAACGTATTGCGTAGACTGTTGCGTGATGTTGCGTGCGTTTGGCCAGCCCTTCCGCAACATGTCGCAACATGATCCAACAATGTTGGGATATGTTGCGTTGAAATGTTGCGATCATTTGGCCGGGGCTTTACATACTCTCATACAAACACACCTCTCGACCAATCCGAGCCCGCGTACTATCTTAGTTATTTTATAATGTGACATAGGAGCTACCGTTACAAAAACAAAATTAACCAAAAAAGATCGCGAATATGCGCACAAAAATCTACCAAGTTTTAACAATAAATATTGATAATACAAGAATTTATATAGCGCCATTTCCGTGAGCTCAGTGGCGTCGTTTGACTAGTTAGGAGTGTCGAAATAGATAGATGCACAATCGTGAGTGGCTGGAAAGAACGTAGATAATACCTTTAAACTCATTTTGCAGAGATTGAACGCTGTTTCACCGGTGAAACGGAAAATAGAATTATTTCGGGATAGCGTACTTTTTCTTGTAAGAAAATCATTCAGACAGATAGATAACGGTTTGTTCAATGTCTAATTAATCTCAGGTTTTCTCTCATCAAACAAAAAAATCCAGAAATAATTGTGCAGTACACCTGAGCATGTAGGGAACTAGCGTTTACTTGTAAGAGCCTGGCTCACTTTGCGTTGTTGCGACGCTTGTAGTGCTTCTACCTCTGGTGGTACTCGTTGTGTATAAGGTGCTTTGATTACTTGCATTGCTTATTGTGCTTATGGAACTTAAATTGCTTACGGTGCTACCAGTGCTTGCAGGGCTTGCTGTGCTTGTGGTGCCGGAAGTGGTCCGTGAACCCGTGGTATCCGACATTTCCGGTTGAGGTGACAAATTGGGCATACTATCGTATATGGTGAGCTGGTATGGGTCATCCTTAAGTTGAGAAATGAATGAACGTGGTAAGAACCATATTGTTTGATATGGGCATTCCAAGTACAGTCAAGTACTCGCTATAAGAGGGCGTGTACAGCCCGTTCTTTTCTATTTCCTTGTGTGTGTGTGTCAAGTATGAAAGGAACATAATTAAATGAACGAAACTCATAAATCGCCTATGCTGATGCGCAATACATTTTTTCCAGGTGGGGCCAAAGAAGAAAGAAGTAATAGAGGTAGCCTACATTTTCACTCAGCCACATCAATAAAAGTCTCTTTGCCATTATGTATAGAGATTCCTGTGAGCGCAGAGAGACATCCTCAGGAGCGTTCCATTGAAAAGAACTCGACCTTTGTGGCATGGTTAACTTTTTGGTTCCCGGGATAGTGCTGAGGCAAAAAAGAGGGTGAACAAACATTTGACAGTTGTAAAACAGCACAAAACCTAACCTTCGAAGACAGACGGATTTCCGGTCGTTATTTCACGCCCCCCTGTATTTTTCGGCGGCGTGAAACAACGACAGGAAACCCGTCTACTTTCCCAGGCTACAGAAAACCCTTCAAGTAAACCGAGTGTACAGCTATTTTGCAAATAAGGTCTGCAATAGTCCTTCGATTCTACAAGTGAACAACCAATCACTGAATCACACTATTGAAGTCTGTAATCGTTCTAGCTGAACACAGATGCTCGATGGTGATGGTTTTTGAGGAGAGGGGAAAACCGGAGTACCCATATAAAAACTTCTAGAACTAACAAAGTCAGCCCACTTGTGACAACGGCGGATCTCGGAATCGAACCCTGGACAAAAGAGAGTGCTGCCACCAGAACGCAACTACGCCAACCCCTGCTACCCTAAAAATGCCATTTGCCTGTAAATTGCAGCTATGCATGACGCAATTCAATACAAATGTCAGTCGTAGGGTTTCGTTTTTGGCGACCATCAACAAAGTAACGCAACGGGCAAAGCAAATGTATAAAGGCCGGGAGATTTTCGTTCCTAACGCATCTTTTATATAATGTACAACAAGCAACCCACAGGAATCAGCATCAAGGACAACAGCAAGACAGAAAAAAAGTATGAAAATGGCCAAATATTAATCATCTAATACCCCACGAGACACAATGATAGTTTGCAGGCGAGCACACGTACATACTTCTTGAGAAGTTGAAGTTGATGTGGAGATCGTGGTCGAGATCGGGGTCGAATTTGAGTTGGAGCTTGAGCTAGTTGAAGTCAATCCCTGACTTGGAAGACGTGATAGAGTCTCCTCTACCGCCCTTTGAACTTCCTGAGATACGGCAGAAGCAATCGACCTTGAAAGTTCGTCGGCCATGTTTGTGTTTTCTCGCACAATAGATAGTCTTGTCACTTGTCGCATGTACTCGCACCGAACATGTGGTAAGTTAAATCATCATTTCACTGATATCAAATATTAAAGTTATATTTAAATCAGGAAGTCGTGATTTCAAATCATACACGCATGATTTGAAATCAGGAGTTGGGATATTGTAGAATACTATTGCTTTGTAAATTATGTAACCACTCACTCCTCCAGCAGTTTTACAGGAGAGGTTATGGCGATACCATATGCATGTGCTTGTTAATGGAGCATTGATTGAACGAGTCACAGTTATATTGGATTTGGTTCAATGGTGCAGGAATATTACATTTTTGGCGACGAGGATAATATGGCTTTAATCCGTAAAGTGGAGGAATTCCAGGAAAACGACAATTGGATAGAGTACACAGAACGTCTGGAGCATTAAATCACCGATACTGGGAAGAAACGGGCGGTGTTACTCAGCTCGTGTGGAGCAAAAACGTACAAGCTAATCATGAATTTAGTATCGCCGGGAAACCAACCGGTAAAACCTTCGCTGAGCTTGTAAACATTGTAAAGAACCATTAAACCAGCGACCGTCGACTATTGTTTACCGCTTCAAATTCAACAACCGCTTTCGACAACCAAGGGAAACCATTCAGCAATATGTTGCTGAATTGCGAAGTCTTTCGGAGCATTGCGACGTTCGTGATCAACTGGAAGATATGATCCGAGATCGTTTGGTTTGCGGGATGAACGTTATCAGAAGTCACCTTCGGCGGAAGGCGGTCGGCACTCCTACAAAAGCAAACAAATCTTGCCATTCTCGTCACAACATACCACCCATCGGTGTGTAACCTTAAAAATATACTCATGCTAAACTGGGACTTAATACAAAATCAGCCTTTGCTGAACACTATCTTCAAGAATCCGCCTATCCTATCGTACAGACGAGGTTAATCTCTGTCGGACAGGCTCGTTAAAGCTAAGCTATGAAGGCTACATTCATTTATAGTCAAATCATGCAGGGAGTCGTTGCAGGTCTGTCATTAATTTATCCACTTAAGGCTACATTCATCTACAGTTAAATAACACAGGGACCCCTTGCAGGCCTCTCACTAATCTTTATCCACCCAGGTCAGAGCAAGCCTGTCATGATCTTTTACCTACTGTCAATTTCAATAGAACTTTAGTGTTCCTGAAAGTTAGAGACGATCATAAGGCGTTTTAATCCTAGTTCCCAGGGCTTTTTTCTTTCGTTAAGGCAATCGGAAACGGTCCTGGGAACGAGGTTATTTAAAATCCAGACAAGAAACATTCCCTCTGCTGGAAATGATAGGTTGATTAACGATACAGTAAGACCAAAAGTTCCTAGTTTGAGGCAGCCCTGAATAGTTTTTGTGTCTTAATATTTCATTTTGCATCACATCTCTGTGATGAACGGAAAATCAAGGCAGGAATTTGGCCTGAAGATACGCTTGAACCGTTGGAGTCTTTTGACGATTTTTTACTGAAAGTGACTGTGACTCCAGAACACGAGTCACTTGCCATGCCATCAGTGAAGTAATAATAATTATAACTGGTTCTTATTTTAGCAGTCGCAGTATACGTTACACCAGCATTAATAGAAATCTCTTGAGAAAAGTGCACCTCAAAGTTCTGGACACTTGAACTGGTGGGATAGAACCCAGTCTTTTCAGCGATCAAAGTACTGCCACGATATAAGGCAATGGAGACCTGGTAACTAGTTGAGCCGCGATGAACTCCCCACAGACGGTAACCCTGGAGGATGACGTCACCATTAGTTTGGAAATCGATTGCATCAACGTTACGCGGAGAGTATCACCAGCCTCTGCTTGGGCTTTGAGAGCGGCTGCGCCAACAGTTATTACAGTTCACTGAGTGAAAAAACAAATGACATGAAACAGCAACGATTAAAAAGAGTACGACCGTACCTTCAAGTTTAAATTAATTCTTACTTAAAGAACTGGTCACAGCTTAAGATGGGATCACTTTGAGATTTTAGCAAAAGAGAGATCCGACACTCACTGTAAAATTAAAGAGACACTATTGATCCAAGATTTAAAGGCGACCTTAAATGAATATGTCAGCAGCGAAAAGCTGGGTTTTTTTTAGTTTTTGTCACGTCTATTGTTACTTAATACATGTAGTTAATAGTAAATTAGTTAGTAATCCTGTATATTTAAACTCCAACTTTGTATTAACTGTCACTTCTCAAGATGTATGCAGAGGCATGCAAAACGTCAAGAAAAAGATAATTTCAAAAAGGATGCGTTTATATCTGATGTTTGTCACCGCTGTTTGTGTGTTATTTCTTTCAACCTCGCATTGTCACACCACTTTTCTGAATGGGGATTCTAGGTCTCCCTAGTTCTTATTTTAAGCAGTAAAGCACGAGGAGCAACACCATCATTTAGGGCCAGATAAAGGATGATTCAAACATGATTTTATTAAGTATCATTTTTACCAGTATTAATTGGAAATTAATTATTTTGTTCATCTTTTATCAGGTACATAACTCTTCCTCCGTTATAGACCGCGCGCAGTCGTCTTTTCAGTCATTTGTTCCTCATAGCCACGTGGGGCGCGCGAAAAGTTATGGCATTTTACCGTGACGCAAAAGAAAACTAAGAGACTGCTCGCAGTTTACTTCCGTTACAATTATCCTTGTTAGAGAATTACTCAAGTGGACTTTACCAGAAGGTTAACCAACAAAAACAATTTACTGACCAAAATATTACTGACATCAATGAAACAATCAATGATATTGCTGCTACAAACACCGATTTTTACTTTTTGCCGAGGTGCTTACTTCTTATTAAGCTGTTATTTTTTAAGTAGGTTTCTGATCACGGAAGAACTACCAGAAATATTTATTTCTAAGATTTCAAAAACCAGCCAAGCGAAAATATAACTTTGGGTTATTTTTCCAACGAATGAAACATTAAATTATTAATAAAGTAGAATAAAAAATACAGTAAAAGAATTAGAATATGCCGTTTTGGCGCACAACAACATGAAAGCAACTAAAAGCTCATAAAGTTGCTTTCATGTTGATTACCATTTTCTATGATATCATTAAAGTTCCTTGCACGTTAATTAAGAAATAGATTCTGTGTTGCCATTTGATTTGATTTAGAGTTTATTTGATTTACAGTCGCCCCAATAGGAAGAACACTCGTGTTCGCCTAAAACGATTTGAGACTTAAATAAAGTTATTGTTATTATTATTATTATTATTATTATTATTATTGCCGTGCTACAGTAATAAATCACAGAAGACAAAGAGTGGCAAACATTTTGTTCTTCGTTTAGTGCCGCTGAAAAGAGACTATTTCAGTTGTATGCTGTCATTGCAGTCCCCAAAGAAACGTGTTTTTTTTTTCTTTCTTCTTGCTTTTGGAGCTAATCCACAGCTTCGGTTAGTCGTTTTTTTACGTCTTCGTCTGCCCAATGCGGTAAAATGTGCTCTAAAACCATCTGGCTATTAAAAAAAAAAAACTCAGAGAAAAAAGTCTTAAATGATGATGTCATGACTGCGTCTGTCCTCTGGCAGATCATAAGAAAGAAGCAATCAAAATGAAGAAATCAGGGGCAGAAGAAGCAGCTCATTATAGAACGTCTTATACTTGGTTGTTACCACACTTTGCGATAACCTCGGTGGCTTCCGCTTCGGTGTACACAAGAGAATAAAACTGATTTAAAAGGTTCAACCCTAAAAAATCGATCGCCTTATAGTGACACGCTACAAACCTAGTTCTTCTTGTTGAACTACCAAGTTCATGGTTGCACTTTTAGTTCCGATATTGTTTGTTGGAATACATTGGTACAATCCACTGTCTGCAGGGCTCAACGTCCTGATGATGGGGCTACCACCATTGACGTCCGTAGGGTAAAGGCAACAGTACTCTGGTCCATCTTATCGTGGGAGCGGGAAAGCCTTTAGCATGAAATATCTCTTGAAAAGTTTATCGTTGTTTTGGTGTAGCAAGAGGCGACGGAACTTCTGTAAAAACAGGAAGACCTGACAGCAACAAATGTGTCATCATATTGGCATAATAACGCAATTAATTCGTCAATTTTCACGTAATCCAGTGTTATGTTTTTTTTTTATAAAAAGGCATATCCTCAAAGAATATTATCATCAACTCAACTCGCACAGTCAAAATAACAGTAGCCTTTGACAATCCCAGGATGTTTGTTGCAACACTAGTATATCGCCCAGCATCAGTGTAATTCAGATTTTTAACGGTTAGCTCCCCTTTATTAACCGAATACTTAGCTCCTGATTGAAGCGTACTAGCCTTAAATTTCCATTCTACTTTAGGAGGAGGATTCCCGCCTGCCGTGCAATAAAATCTCGTATTTCCTCCTTCATTCCGATGCTGTTCAGAGGATAATAACATTATACGTGGGGCAGATATCGATTTCCTGGTCTGCCAGGCAGTCTGGGTATCCCTTCAGGTCCAGGTGTACCTGTGTCTCCCTTTTCTCTTCCTGGTACAGGCGGTCCGGTCATTCCTTTTTTCCCAGATATTCTTGGTGGTCCCCTAGTACATCAAGTCCTTTCCTTCCCTTTTTCACTTTAGGTCCAGGAAGGCCGGCCCTGCAAAGCAGACCTTTTCATTTGATTTAAAGTACTTAGCGGCCATCAGTTGAGAAAAATAGTTGGTGATTTCTTGACGCACTTCATAAATGTTGACGGTGCTGTTAAAAACGTATACCAAATACCAAATGAATGATACTCCTGAACGTCTAATTTTAGAGCTGAGGCTGAAAGTTCCTGCCATTTTGGCGATTTTAGCCAAAATATATCATTTCATTAAATCAATCCGGAGATGACAACGCAACATCAAGTTGCTTGTCACATGTTTGTTTGGCTTGCTGTAATGCCACGAACAAGACCGGGTCGCGCCAACCAACTCTTGGTAAATTTGGCTATAGAAAAAGCATTGAACTCAGAGGTTCACAACGCAACAAAGACAAATGAGCAAAATAAAGACTGGCATTCTTATCGACCCTCAACCTGGGTATGTTCTCGGTATGTTCTTAAAATTTTGGCTAATCTCAACCTCAACGTTCTTATAAAAAACAAGTTCTTATAAAAAGAGTGCATTTGGAACACTGAAACTTAAAAAGAGAGAGTTTTTCTGAATGTTAAAACTGAAATCGATATGTCGCTTTACAAAGCGCAAATGTAATGGGACTCGATACCATGTACTTTTGCCGAGTGGGTCTGGTATCCAGTCAGTCCCATTAGCCAATCACATCTGACTGATAGACATATTTTCGAAAGTAGCTTTAACAAGCGGCACCACATAGAGCAACGTCAAAAAGGAAGAAGACAAATCGATTGTGCTCGGTGAAAGTACGTAGAATTACAGAGTTGGAGAAAGTGTTAGTTCCCCAATGAACTAGACAACCCTAAATTTGAATTCGTTTTACTCGCACTTCAAGGACTGTACATTAAAACTTCACATCAAAGTGTACGTCAAAAAAAAGCTGTTGGATGCGACAACTCGGTTTTCTTCAAAAACTACAAAACGAACGTGTAATTGCCCTGGGGAATCACATGATCAACAGGAACCGGAAATGGTAGCCACAGAAAGAGAGATACAGTTGGTACTCTATTTTCGTAGTTTTAGTACCAGATCACTTAATGGGAGAGCATGCTAAATATCAAAGAGAGCTTGCCCAGATCTAGCAAACCTCTCCGTTCACGAACAAATTTTACTCCGAAACTCAGAGCATATGAAAAAACTTGTGGCACATAACGGTAATGTTAGGGCGTGACAGGAGCCGGACTACAATGTCAACTAAACGATGGAAGGGAGTGGGGGGGGGGGGGAGGGGAGAATTCCGGTAAACCAGGCTATGAATGTGTCACTGAAGGGTATAGATTGCAAGAATGTTAGTCTCAGTTAAGGCATAGAGATCAGAAAGTTTGGAGTATAGTGTCAGTTATGAGCTGATCTGTTGTAGTCTAGTCAATCTAAAAGGGCAGTAGGAAAAGAATAGGACTGATAGAACACTGAATATATAATACAGTCACGAAGAACCAGGTGTCCTGTAAGTACAGGTTCTTTTGTCAATCCTCCCTGTTACGGCGAGTAAATAATCGCAGAATGAACAGGGGCAGTACGGTTAAATTGTTAGGTAAAAGGGGTGAATAGGCCATATTCGTATTCTCGGTATTGACCTGGATCTAGCATGAAGTGGAGGCTCTTGTGGTGGAATCTTTTCATATGTAAATGTATTCCCCCGCAAGAGCCTCCACCTCATGCTAGATCCAGTTCAATACCGAGAATACGAACATGGCCTGTCGAAAACTGAATCCAACTGTCACGTGAGTTTTCACGTGACACCCCCCACGAACTGAACGTTTGATCTCTTGTAGCTTTCTGAGAATGTTGTCTTGTGAGATTTGTCAGAAAGGCGAAGTCGTGTTATCGAGTTATCTCTGATTGCAGTCAATACGGTCTAGAAATACCTCTATGAAGTTGTCCTACTTGTGTATGATTTTATACATGGCCTATTAAGAATGAAAGAAAGAAGAGCAGGATAGGGTATACACATACATCAGTTAGTTCGCCAGGCAATGGGCTCAGGGGCATCTTGTTGTGGAGGGGGACTATCTGGCCTAACTGTAAGTTGTAGTTGTAGAACTTAATTCCAAACTGCAGTTCGTCTGGAACTAATAGCTCTTTTTCAAAATCACGTGACATTTTTTCTGCCGCGGACTAAAAGTAGTGTAGGTTCGTATTGGAAGGACAAATTTCAAAATGACGGCCTCGAGGTGAGAAAAACACTTCTGCATTTGTCATTCTTATTACAACTGCTGCGTTCCCTTGTGTACTAACCACTCCAGAAAAAATAGAAATTTATCATGTTATCGTATTCCAAAGGACGAAACTCTTAGGAGGAAATACACAAGGTTAATCAGGAACAAAACATTGAAGCTAGAATCCTCACACTCGAATTTGTTCCGCACATTTTGAAGGAGGTGACAAGAAATATTCCTGGGAATTGCCGTCTATGTTTCCATGAAGTAAACCCTGTAAAGAAAGGAAATTACCTACAAGGAGGGGGCTTGGTTTTAACAATGTTATGTCAGAAACTGATCTCGCTCTTGGTGCTGAGTTCGAGTTTGAAGCTGTTGAAGCTGGTGTAGTGAAAGACAACACAGAGACTGTCGAGTCTGAGTCACCGTCAGTGGAAGCTAACAACGTTCTATCCGCTGAATTTAACTGTACCATGTCCCAAGAAACTCAGATACAAATGGGGACAAATGTAAAGAGCAGAAAGAGATGGAGGAGTAAATCAAAATACTCCAAGAAAAAAATGAGTACCCTAACGATTGAGGTTCACAAGCGAGGGTTCTGTATCAAAAGGTTTCAAAATGACAATGAGAACATTTCTTTTTATACTGGATTCCCTAATCTTGAGACATTAATGGCCTGGTTTGAGTTTGTTGCCAATAAAGCACAGAATATGAGGTATGGAAAATACGACAGAAAACTTTTTAACACCTCACCTCTTCAGTCTCCAGGTCATTGTCTTTGTTAGATGAATTTTTTCTTGTGCTTGTTCGATTACGACTTGGGCTTTTAGAAAGAGACCTCGCTGATATATTTGGTATATCAGAGAGCACTATGTCGCGCATTTGTAAAAGTTGGATGCGCCTATTACGTTTAGAACTAGAGTCTCTCATCAATTGGCCTTATTAGGAGCAGATAGTTGATTTTATACCAGCTATTTTCAAGGCAAAATACCCTGATGTTGTGGTTATTATTGATTGCACTGAAATCAAGATGGAAACACCTTCTGCACTGGATAATCAGTCTGCATTTTATTCATATTATAAGTCAAACAAAACTATGAAAGGCCTTATAGGAATTACACCATCAGGGGTCTGTTCATTTGTCAGTGATTTGCACACCGGATCAATTTCTGACAAGGAAATTATAATTCAATCTCAGGCGGGTTTCCTTGATAACCTTTCAAAAGGAGATGGAGTCATGGCCGATAAAGGGTTTTTGATTCAGGATGAGTTGGCTGCCAGACAAGCACATCTTGTAATACCCCCGTTATTGAAAAAGAAACCACAGTTCTCTGAGGAGGAACTTGATAGTACTAGATCAATTGCAAACCTCCGTATTCATGAAGAACGATGTATGGAGAGGATAAAGAACTACCACATATTTGATAGGGCATTCCCTATTAGCATAGCGGATAGTGCAAGTGACATTTTAAATGTTGCAATTTATGCTTTAGTTAACTTCCTTCCCCCATTTGTAAAGTGAAAATTTAGGATTGCATCAGTAGACATTTGAACATTTAATAAAATGATTGCATCAAGCTTTAAGGTAACTGGTATGACATATACCAGGGTTGCTTACCCTTCTGTTTCAGTTTGTGTAAGGTACATGTATGTGTTACAGGCCAAATTAAATTTAAGTTGAAATTCTTAATTTTCTTTGTCTCATAATTCACCCATAAAATATACCTGCAGATATGACTATAATCTTGGGTTACAAAGTGTGCAATGTTTAATTTTGGGGGAGCCTAATGAAGTCTTCGTGATCGGATGAAGCCAATCGCAAATAAAACAAATTGACCAAATACCTGCGTTGCTCTGTGCTGCCCTTTAGTGTAATTTTTTTTTAAAGAATAATTACAATAAATAGGCCAATCCAGTTAACAGGTTTATTAAAGTACTTTTTTCCAAGACTTTATTCTTCAGTAAGATAAAAGGGACACAGCCCATACTTGACTCTTGGGTATGCCAGCTCAGGTAGTACAATCTTGTCAAAAAAATTCTCTAGTTTTGGCAGCTGTTCACTCCAGAAGGAATTGTTAAAATGCACTTTTTCTTTGTACATTTCAGTGCCACCTTTCTCTACAAAATCAGTCCACATCCTGGAGCACCAAAACATCTGCTGATGTACTTGAAAATAGTATTAGTGATTTCTGTTAATGGAAATATAACCCTCGAACATTTTGCAAATTCCCTTTCATATTAGAGCAGCGTTAAGTGTTTCCCTCTCTTGGAGTACAATGTGTTTTACTTCAATTAGCCCATCAGGAGTACATTCTAGAGGGTCATGGACTAAACCACCTGAAAATCCATGTGATGCACTTATAGTGAACCCACTTTTTTTCACAGTTACTTTATGACCATCTTTCTGCATTTGAGCAATGTATTTATTGATGATCTCTGGTTCTTTGTCAAGACCTTCCTTCATAAAATCAGTTTGGAATGGTTGCTTGTAATGTAATATCTCTTGGGGGGCTGCAACTGGAGATGTTGAGTCTTTCATACTTGCCACTTGTTTGCATTTTGATGCTGTAATCCTAATCTTCCTTGCTTCATTCCATTTTAAGTTACTTTCCATGTTTAATGATTGCTCCTTAGTTTCTCTTTCAATCACCTTAACTTGATCATCCTCCAAAGCCAATTTTCTTTTAATTCTAGAGCAACACTCTTTCAGTTCCTGTAAGCTAATGGGGTGAATTTTGGGTTGTGAAATGGTGTGTTCAGTGTCACTAGGTCTTTTACAGTAGGCATGGTCATGACTTATATCTTCAAGCACTTCATGTGTGCATTTCCTTGTAGGATGTGTGACAATCCAATTTCTTGTCCTATACTTGCCAGGTTCTCAAGTTTACATTTCAAATTGTAGAGGTCTGTTCTGTCCAGGTTTCTGTGATGTGGGGCCCTCACATCTTTGCTTTGACGTAAGCCATCAGCATCTGATTTCTTTTTACCATGTCCATGTTTTACAAACTTCACTTGGTGAATTGGGTGGTTATCTACTTTTCTTTTCCTGCTGAGTTTGTTCCAAGTGCATGGCTGGGATGTGCAAGCTGCAATTTTTGCATTATGTTCACAGAGTTCTTCTACGAAGAACAGCATAGAAGAAACATGATTACAGTGGCCTTTGATGCCAGAAAGGGCAGCCACACTTTGCACAAAGAATCTTGCCATCCCTCAAAGTAATAAAGGCAGTGTATGAAGTTGATTTCTTCATAGATAGCAAAATCTTTCCTCTGAGATGGCACTATCCATCTTCGCTAAGATGTTTTTCCAACTTAACAACATGACCGGATTTAAAGAAGTTATATCCTTTTATTAAGGGTTTCGCGATAGAAGTTCCTTTTCCTGACACATTTTGGACCATAAACTTCCATATTATGTTATAGTCCACGACTGGAACATCTGAAAGGTCATTGTTATATCCTTCTCTAGGAAATTCATCTGGAGATCTTGGGCTGATATTTTCG
This sequence comes from Galaxea fascicularis, assembly GCA_948470475.1. Lineage (NCBI taxonomy): Eukaryota > Metazoa > Cnidaria > Anthozoa > Scleractinia > Euphylliidae > Galaxea > Galaxea fascicularis. The sequence goes on from OX419337.1 coordinate 20,758,127, forward strand.
CACAGTCCAAGGCGCGCTTTCTTTTTTGCCAAGTTTACTCCTCCGTCTGAGTCAATTAGTTTACAGTTGATTTTCATATAATCCTTAACCGTGAAAAAAGAAGGTTTAAAGTTAACCATAGAATAATTTTGTTTGACAACGATTCATCGAACCACTGATCGAACTCCAGCATTTTACGTTTGAACAAGCGCTGCCTCTTTTCCCGTTATTCGAACTCCTCTACACTGCAGCCAGCGTCTCAACATCCAACAGTTGCATTCTCCGGGAGATCCCTTCGGAACAGAAGCCGAAAATTTCCCGCTCGCATCTGGTTCCACCATATTGAACAAAGACTGGCCGTGGTAAATCAAAACACCACGTGATTCTGAAAAATTATCGATATCATTCATATCACAAAGACTGCGAATACACTGTAGTCCTTTACATTTCGGCATCATATCTGTTGGTTGTGGTTGCTTACTCTCAGTTTCATTTTTTTTTTCTGTTACGGCTATACCTGAATAAATTCTAGTTTAATGCTGCAGTGTGTGTTTCCAATGAACTATATATCTTACTTTCATGAAGTCCAAATGTCCCAACCCAAGAACAGCAAAAAATACACAGTCGCAAATTTGTGGAGTAAAGGGAGTTAGGGACAAAGTGCTCTAGAAAGAGGTCTGCACAGGGCAAGACTACAAACGTTACATTACATGGCAAAGCGGTCACAATCCTTTCCAGCCAGTGGGGTCATAATATGCCACAACCCTATCTGGGGGTTGTAATCCCCGCTAGGGAGGTCCTTATCCTGTCCGAGTTAGGGAGCTGAAGGACAGGTCACAATCCTATCTAGCCAGGGGGTCATAATCCCCCAACCCTCTCCAAAGGGGTCAAGATCCCCAATGAAAGAAGTCCTTATTTAAAAGATTTCCACCTAGTTGCTATGGTAACAATGTTGTAACTCTTCACTGGGGCTTTGTACCCCAGAATAGAAAAAAAATAAGCGAGTCTATGGGGCAAAGTGTGACCTGTATGGGAGCACTTCATCCCAAACCCGTGTTTTATTAAAATTCAAAAAGTCTGTTGCAGACTTTGACATAACAAGATTATAAAAGTTGGGAAGTAACATTATGTTGGAAAAAGTACATCAGATAGTGGGGTGTCCAAGTACACCTATTATCTGCAAAGTTGACTACCAGATTAACCCTCAATGAACAATTGAATATATCATATAACAGTAAGAGAAATGACGCTGAATAACAACCCGTAAAATGGGGTGCCTAGTGGCCTATGATCATACTAAAGAGCTAAGATGCAAACGCTTATAACCTGTTAGGACATCAGGTAAGTGATATTGTCCGGATATACAGACTCTACAGATAACCATATACAAGCAAGTCATCTTTAGAGGTCTTTAAGGGTGGAAAAAAATGTGAAAGTGGGGAGCTGATAAACTCTAAGACAACAGTAACAATGCTTGGAACCCAACAATAAATGTATAACTATATAAACAAGAGGCTTAGGGCGCTCTTCCATTTGTCGGGACTGGCCAGTCAGATCGGCCATTTTGAAAATGAAATAGGCTTCTTCGGAGAGTTTTTGTTAAAGAAAAAAACGTTCCTGCTATGCATACTATGTAGAAATAAACTTATCTGTTTGGACAGTTCTTATTAATAGTGGAATTTTCTTTACAAATTGACTGGTCTGGCCGGCCAGTTCTGACTAATGGTAAGCGCCCTTAGCTGAAGGTACAATGAAAGACTTGACTTTGTCACACACGACTAAGGACCCAGCAAGGATAGGGAGGGAGGGATGGAATGTTGTTTTTTGTACAGTGAGCAAACTAAGCTGGAGCACATGGCAAGGATAAAAAGGGCGAATCACTATGACAACGCACGTGAAACGCAGGATATGATTGGTCAAATGCGACTGAAGATGTTGTTTCCACGTGAGCAAGCAAAATAAATTTGAGCGTGACAGCCAAGCTTTGCGCAGATAGTAAGTCACACAGTGCGATGTCTTGGTTGCCACATTAACTTAAATGTATAAAAGTTATAAATGTGTTTTAATCAAAGCGTTAGCTGTTCACATAGATGCAGGGTGCCTCGGCTGGCCCGCTTTTACATGCAACTCACCCAAGCGGGATAGTCAGTGGGTTATCCACCGCTAGGCACAACAAACAAGAAGGCGGACAAAAAAAAAATAATTTAATTAATTTAATTTTGTATCACTGGCTGCGCAAGCGGCCACTTTTCAATCATTGCTGACTTGTTTTCGGTGTTGCATTCTCTACAGCACGTTTTAGGGGCAGCATCGTCAATCGATTTTCTTCACCCAAATAATACCAACGAGAGATATGAAGGCCTGACTGAGGGGAGAAAATCGCGGACTTTGTCGCCCCTTGCTGCAACCATGTTCAGCGAAACAAGAGTAGGACGAGGAAAATTGCCAGAATAAACATTATCCAGGGTCAGCGTAAGCTTTGGTTGCAGTTATTAACTTTTGGGTGAAAGTTTCTTTATCTGCTTTTTGTTTCTCAGGATTAAACTCCTCTAATCTAAAATTTTGCAGAATATCAGCGAGCAACGTTTGGGGATAGAGAAAAACGCATTAGTTGGTTAATTTTTAATCTTGAATTTTGCGTGAACGGTACGGTAATTAATATAGTCGATATTCGTTTTTTCGTTGTCCCTTTGATAGCCAACAGAGCAGATGTATTTGGGGTACGAACACTCGTTTAAAGGCCGGAATTTTAGAAGCGCAGCAACTAGACATTTAGTGCTAGTGAAGTCATAGTCTGGCTCGCCCCAACTCTTTGACAGTTTCCTTATCCATTACAACGGTTGCCACAAATCGAAGGATTTTCCATCGTTTGCCCACCCAAATACACTTGCTCTGCATTCAGGTTATCCTTTTCAAGATTGCGATCTTAGTGCCGCAAGCATTATTTGGAAAATGAATTATATGATAGTCAGTGGTAAAGCCGTAGCAAGTCTAAGATAGAACTCTCTAGAATTTACGCGTGAAGGTTATGTTTTTAGCCTTATGAAGAAATGCATTGCTAGTAGATTCTCGCAATTTTTGAAGAACGATTTCATTTTTCACAAGAGCATATGTGGTCGCAACACCAAGCAAAGCCGAGAGGCCTTCGCTTTACTATAGCGCTTACAAATGTAATATTTAATAGGTTGTCAACGTAATTTTATTCTTGTTGTCTGTTTTTTTCTCTTTTTTTGCGTTATTTGCTATTATTTTTTTTAATACGCTATTGTGCTTAACGTTGTGAAAAAGAATTACTTATCATTATATTTTTAGGTTGAGTTTTTTACTTGGTGATCCCATTAAAAGCAGGTCTGTACATATGCCCTAAGAGGACTACCCCGCTGTTTAAATAAAGGTGTTCAGTTTAGTAGGCCTTCGGTCAAAAAGTGTGCGTCTTAATCTCTTCAACGATTTTTGAGTTACACTGGTCCATCCGTACTTTCTTGATGGTGTCAATGGGGTGAACTGTTAGTCGTGAAACGTCAAAAATAGTTAAACACTGGGCGTGAAAATGACAAAAAATAACCGTTAGTCATGGAAAACAATAAAAGCATTAAGAGTGATTTTTTTTTAAAGTGAAATAGGAAGTACTTTGAGATATTCAAGAGCACTGCACACTGTTTCACCTCTGTGGCTCTACTCTGGAGAGATTTCCAAATAGCAAAAAAATATATATTTGTTTTCTACATTCTGACGTGTCTTTGTTTTTCATGTATGTTAAACGCGACAGAAAAAAAAGCCGTTTCCCGTGAAGGGGCATTTTTTGTAACCGTAAGCCGTGAAAGCCACCACCCCACCTCCCCTCCATTGAGACCCTCTTTCTAGCGGTGCTGTTTATTAAGTTGTCAACAGAAGTTGTGAGTTCTGAACCACTTAAAAGTTATGTAAAGAATAAGATCGGATTTCATCCTCTCACTTGGTGACACAGTAACGATAGGTGCAGTGTGGTTTTTTCACCAGTTTGTACACGTAGAACGAGCCACAGTTTCGCACTTTGATTGACTTCTGAAACCTGCAACAATTGTCGTCCTTGGTAAAACACACCGTCCTGGTTACGATGCCATCCTGAGGGGTGGGGTGGGTTCCATTCAGCCAGCCTGGTGTACGTGTGTTACACATCTGGAATGGAACGCACTGCGTTGGCATTTTAGAGCCTGCAGTGCTATTAAAGCGGTACCAGCTAGCTGTGTTAAGTGTGTTGTCACATTTGACTCCTGCGCCGGTTGTTACACTACGGTCTGTCTCGTTGTTCAGAGTGTAAACGCAGCATTCTGGGGCTGTGAAGTAAGGATATTTTGATCTTATTACTGAGTGGAGTAGATATCGAAAACCTAAGTTTGCAATTTAGGAGCGCTTTGTTGTCATGGCAGCGCTCTGTAAAGAAAGATAAGCACCTTCTATTTTATCAAACAACCAGATATAAGCAATTCAGCTTGAACGGCACGCTCTGCTCGTGTTAAATAAGGGGATTTTGCGCCTAAAACACGAAATAGAATAGATAATTTAAAACCGAACTTCGCCCAATTTCGGCACGCCTTGAGAACATCACCAGAACCAAGTAGTCGCTGTTTCCACTTTCTGATGTAAAAAGCTATTTTAAAAAGCGGGACGCTGTGAGGTACATCAGCAGGTATTCTGATACACCGAGGTCTAGTTCTTGAACCTACCGTGCGTTATAGTACTAGTTTTCCGCTGTCATAGCAAATGTTAAAACAAGGACTGCCTTCGGACAATTATCTACACTGGGTGAAAGGATACCTTGATATTATCATGCTAACTGACCACAGGCAAAGGAAGAAGTAGTGCACTCGTTGGTTTGTGCTAAAGAGATAAACCAACATATACTCATACCAACGGTACATTTTTGTCCATCCCCTATGAATCCGGCTTTACAGGAGCACTCGTAAGATCCCTGGTTATTATGGCAGGTGGCGTTGCTGTCACAGACAGACTGAGAAGCATTGCACTCGTCAATGTCTATCAAAGAAATACAGCAATGTTACATGAGAAAGAAAGGTTGGTTTCCCGTGGTATTCCAATCCAGATGGCTTTATTCTAAATCCACCTTAGCCTGTTTTCATAGCGACGAAGGGTCAGAAGGGTCAGATAGCATGTTTTTTCCTCGCAGTTTCTCTGGAGGAAACGATACGAACCAGATCATACTTTTTGCCACAGGTTATGCCAGTAAATGCTTATATATTAAGATAGAGCAATATCTAATCAAGGGAAGCGGCTTTGTTTCTTGATTTTCCTCTCAAAACATAATTGCTACTCAATTCGTAGAGTGGTCCATTGAACACGATGTGGAATTGATCCATTGCAAAGCAGTCAACATAGTCATAGCATCCGTCTACTGAAAATATAATGATACTAATGGAAGCGATAATTTTAAACAGGTACATTTTCTTGCTCTTTCCAATCAACTGTTAATTTGTTCTTATTGTCTGACATTCAAATGTCACACTACTCATTTGTTATTGATTTATTGTTTAATTGGTTGCTTGGTTGATTTGACTGGTTAAATGACCAATCGGTGGAATGATTGAGTAACTGATTAAATTCCTACATAACTAAACACTTGGATAAAGGTTTTTGGACCTGCCAAACCTCCCTACAATGTTATGAATTAACTCACCTGAATCACGCAAAATAATAAAAATAATGATAATAAAAAAAACTTTAAGTGAGCTATTATGACGACATTTAAATTGATTTCCAAATAGATCTATAAATGCAACAGACTGTAAATCAGTGGAATTGTATGTGTGTAACATTTGAAACTCAATATCTGGATGCAAACCAACAGAATAACTCCTTTGATTTTTCTGTTGAGTTTGTCTTTGACCTCCATGCATGGTATAAGCAGTGTATTCAAAACAGTGCATGTGGTCTCCGCACAATGTAAAGAAAGGTCGGTGTACAGGGAGGGCTGTTATGAGAGGAGAAAGACAGAATTTTATTGGAGTTATAATCTCGATAATATTGATAAGTACAGTATAACGATAAAAATTATGATGATTACGATATAACATGCACAGCGGTATTATTTTCCACTGTGATCCTTAATGTTACTACCCTAATGGTTGTAATTTTAAGACCTTGTGTTCTCAATTCACATTTAATTTCCGTTGCTAAATGGATCCAGTAATTGATGATTTTATTGTGAGTATGCCGACGCTTTGCTAGCCGTTTGAAGCTGAAATCGTGAATTTTCACAGCTGACTATGCGCAGTCAACTCACCTCCTGTCTTCATGTCACAATGCGCGAATACTGCCATGCCAGGTTTTATGGTAGACAACCAATATTTTCCGCTAATCGGGTCTTTTTCACTCGCCTTTATTTCTTTGCATGATTCGGCTGCCAGCTCAGGAATGGAACCGAGGGCGACTATAATGGTAACGAGAGTAATCGTAAGAATTACAATTTCCTCGATTGTGATTGGTTTAAAAAACTCCTATTTTCCACTAATTCACTTGCCAAGTTGGACACTTCAATAAGCCAATCACATTCAAAGTTGTAGTTTAAAGCAACCTCAACACAACCTTGGATTCAATCACCATAGTAACAGTGTACAGACTCTTGAAGTGGGGCTTTCTTCAAAATGGATATGTATTTTTTTTTTCTTTTTAACAATGACAGTATTTTAGAAGACAGTAGTGTTTTGTTTATCCTATGGCACAAATGTTTATGTCAACAAACCAGACGAATTCCTTCTTCTTTTCTCGGAAATTGTAATTTTTATGATTAATTGTACTTCATGTCGTCCAATTCGGTCCGTAATCATACTCGGGATAAACAATGAATCGTGCGATTTTGTTATCACTTGTGATCACAAACCGTATTGGACTCCACTCATTCCTATTACCGTTACTAATAGTGTATTATCTTTGAAGTGACGCACGTGTCACTGAGTAACACGAAAATTAAGAGCTGGTACGCTGCAGCGAGTAAGGTGATTAAGATGGAAGGCTGTCACAGAAAATTAAAATAAATTAAAATTGTCTAGAAAAATTCGTTTCTGCGTTGTCGAGATCTTAAGAGAAAACATAGGGTAATTTGAACCTAAAGGTGGGTTGGACCTTATTTCTGTTAAGAATGATTAAGCCGGGTGCGTGCATATCATTCTCTTGGCATTCACAGAAAATGTATGGACACAATAGGTTATATTTCAAATTCTGATCATTTTGATCAAAGTCAATGAAGGACTCCATTAACTATTTTTTGATAAAACAATTATTTGAATATGTTCTTTTACCTCTACATTTGTCTCGTGGGAAGTAATATCTGTCTGAATCGGGAACAAAATCCTCCGGTCTGGCCTCCTTTGTCCTATTACTAAACTCGCACATGTGCAGAGAGAACACATAGTTGAAACTTTGACATCGATCATCTTTGTGACAGTCGTACAAGCACTTAAGTCCCATATCGGCCATCATCGTCCTGTATATGTGTCGCCGTAGCATCCATCCATTTATGGACTCTTGAGGTTCAACGTCCGAGCATTGGTGGGCCTCTAGTATGAAGAGCATTAGAACTACGACGTGAGGAAGTAACGAACGCGAGAGACGTCTCATGGCCTCTGCATTGATCTCTTTCAAACTATTTTACAAAAGAAAACAAACAAACAACATTCATTGGTACCCTGTATCGATAGCTTTATGCATGTACTTATTGACTGAGTTAGACGTCATACAGGAAAATCTAAGACTTGACGGTGTGTGTAGAGATCGAACGCTGCGTAGTAGTTTTGAAGTGAAGGTGCCTCCACGGCGTTGCTAAAACAAGGGTAAGGGTAAGACCAAGGGTGAGGGTAAGGGTAAGGGTAATAGTAGGGATGAGGGTTAGGGTTACGGTTAAGGTTAGGGTCAGGGTTAGGTTAGGGTTAGGGTTAGGGTGAGGGTAAGGGTAAGGACAAAGGTAAGGGTTAGGGTGAGGGCGAGGGTAAGGGTGAGACCAATGGTAAGGGGTGGTGAGGGTAGTCAAATAGCAAAATTCCAATTTGTGGGAATTGCACAATATCTAAAAACCAGGACATTTTTACATTTACATTTTTTTTTTAAAAGGAGCAACACGGACGTTCTAAGATTGCATGGAAAGGTGGGTTGCTTTTTTACCCTTTGGCAGGACACCTCGCCAACCCGGCGTCCTACATCCCCATGT
>OX419337.1:20771305-20783805 GCA_948470475.1 Galaxea fascicularis
CACTTTGTAGTCACTCAATATGCAATCAATTTTTGCCACTTTGTCATAATTAATTATTCATGTATCACCTAGTTGTTATATAGTCCTAACAGTTTTTCCAAATATTCTGTAACTGACGATTATGTTCGATACATGGAAACATTTCTTCGTATAAATTGAAAAATGTCGTTATCTTTTTAAAAGTCTATTCTTCCTATCAATAGATTTCAGGAGACCTGAAATTAGCCAAGGAGACCTGAATTTATTCATATATTTACCTTTAACTACTTGCGGGAAGCAGGGTTCAAAGAGTCACTAAAGTATCCGTTGTAATATTCATTTAGGTCTTCCTCATTAAGAAGCTTAGATCAATCTGTATTTGAAAGAGTTCATTAAAATTATTTAAACGGCGATTTAAAAGTTTCTTTATTTTACTATGTGGAGATCTTCATCGCGAAAATACGCAAATGCGAGAAAGTGATCAGAAAAATCGTTTATAATAATGCCGCTAAAAATATTTCTTGAAACACAGTTTGTGACTATATTATCAATTAATGTCGCGGAGTGGGAAGTGAGGCGCGTCTGATTTCATATAAGTGGAATAAATGCGAGTGAAAATAAACTATTGACGAAAGTAGTAAAGGGGGCCAGTTCAGGACAACAATAGATTTTACATTCCCCTGGGACCATTTGAACCAATCAGAAGTCAGTTCATAAATTAAATAAACGAGATCAAGTGCTATTGTTTTAAACAAAGGAAGATCAAGGAAAAAAGGCTTGATACGATGACGTAAGGTATCAAGGAATTTTTTTTGCTGACAAGTCAGTAATAGGGGTGACGTATGGTATCAAGGGAAGTGTATTTTGTTGACTAAGAGACATGATTGTTTTTGTTGAAAAAAAAGGACTTGATGATTGTTTCTCACAAAAGAAAAGACTGAATTGGTATCAAGTCACTTTTAGTTTTGCTGACAAAGGAAAAAAATTGTAAGAAGGTTTAAAAAGGCAGCGTGTTCTATGTGACTCAATCAGTTTGTCTTTGCTTTGGTCGAGTGTAAAATGGTTCTCAAACCTCTAACAGAAGATACGGTGAATTCATTAGTGAAAGAGAAGAAACGAACACTTGTGGATGTGAGTCATAAGTTTACCATGCCTGGTGAGGTCAAGAGAAAAAAAGCGTTGGCAAAAGACGTGGAAGTGGAACAACCCCTCTCTCCCCTGTCGTCAGAGGAAGTTCAAGCCTTTGAAAATTTAGTCGCGTATTTGCCAGACCTAGATGCTCAGGGAGTGAAAACAGATGAACTACCCAGTTATGAAGCTGAAGTAGAAGATTCAGAATCTCTGCCGCACCTTTTAGAGAAAGATTGTATGCAAAAACTGTTGTATTGCCCTTTGCACGAGTTACCCGTGCATCACAATGTATCCAAGAATGGATGGGCTTATGTGACATGTGCCATTGAGAACTGTCCAGTGTGGTTACCTGAAGAAAAAGCCGATCCGATCTTAACAGGCATGCGATTAACCATGCATCCTGATCTTAGAGAGGAAGTGTTGCTGTGTTTCTGTGAGGAGCCAGCAAGAATCGGTATGAGTCAGAAAAAGTGGAGTAGAGGTCGTTGTTTCTTAACATGTCGACAAAAGCCAGCTTGTGAATATTTTCGCTGGGTTGATCAACCTATGCAAATTCAGGAAGAAATCAGTCAAGTGTATCAACCCGTAGCAGTCACGCGTGTCACACCCTCGCCTCGCTACGCACCATACAAGAATCCACGCGAAACAAACATTGAAAAGCAGTCAGCCTATCCACAGGCAGCACAGAATCAACCGAGAAACAGCAGAAAGCAGACAGTGTCTGAAAAAAAAAAGAAGCAAGTTCAAAAATGAATGCACAAGTGCAAGAGACCTTAGATAAACGTGTGAAAGAAGTCATGAAAGAAAAAGTGAAAGATTTAGATGCAATTGATGTCAATATCGCACGGCAAGAGAAAAACAGTGAATGGCGAGTGGCACGAGATTTAGCCGCCAGACGATTGTTAGTACAGACATCCATCGTGAAAGTCATTAAACGATGGATTCAAGCACCTAATCTCGCTACCATGGTGAAAGCGGTAGAGGCACCCATCTCCGAGTCCACTCAAACAGACGCAAAGACGAGTGGATATTACGAACCCTTGTACGAAGCCATGTGTCGAGAACGTGACGTGTGGAAGATACGGACTAGCGAGTTATTAGATTTATTGTTGTGTGATCATTGTAAATTTGAGAAACAAGAAGTGTATCACACAGGCTCTATCGAAGAAATTATTGATTGGTTGCCTTGGCATTTCAATGGCAAATGTTATAAAGTGCTTTCTAGATTCGAACAAGGTTATTTTTGAGTGAATAAAAAGTGTGATTGTTTAGCATTCAAGTGTCAGTGATTATTGAGTCCATTTATGAAAAAAGATGCGGGAGTTACGAGAGAATCCTAGTTATAACAATTTCAACCCGTTCACTATTACGGCACAGTTGTCCATCCTGTCAGCCCCTTAGGGTCGAACGTAGAAACGTGTAAATCTGGCGAGACAAACACGCGTTATTGTTTTCAAAAAAGATATTTAAACGGTCAGACAAGTCTCACTCACATCCCATTTTGATCAGTTTCATCATGGCTCTAATGAAAGCACACATGAGTCTTTTTCATTGGCAAGTGAAGAAATGGGTTTCTCAATCCTTTGTCAAGGCCCTCCGACCTGAAACGTTGAATGATATCCGAGCTATTGTCCCGGAACCAAACGATTCTCCTTTGACGTTGTTCGAAAGTTTAATGCATAATCTCAACGTTGGTACCTATATTGCGTTTTTGGTGTGGCTAGATGAAACGTACGGATTAGAGGAGAGTTGGTTTTGGTTTAGAACCATACATAAAGCCTATGGGTTGTGTGTTCCAAGCATCTGGTCACTCTTCAAGTACAGAGTGATTCTCATCTTCACAGGCTGTTGTCAGAGAGAATGAAAGGAAAAAAAGTCAAACCCCAGAAAACCAAAGGTAGTTATGAGGATCCAAAGAGCGGCGGTGCCCTGGGGGGGTTCAGCGTTTTGCTCGTGCGCGTAATTTGTCTGAAAAGAAAGCCAAGATACTTCTGGAAAATCAATTGCCTTACACACTTCATAAACCCGTGAGACGTAAATTTCAGACGCTCCCAGTCCTCGTGTTTAACAGAGATCAACAATGGGTGGCGGATTTAGTCGAAATGCAAAAGGTATCGCGTCACAACAATGGTGTACGCTATCTCTTGACAGTGATTGATGTGTTGTCCAAGTATGCGTGGGTGGTACCGTTAAAAAACAAGACTGGAAAAGAAGTCGTGAAGGCCTTTGAGCGTATTTTAAAGACCAGTCAGAGAAAACCACAAAACTTACAAACCGACAAAGGAAAAGAATTTTACAACGGTTTGATGCAGCAATGGTTGAAAAAAGAAGGCATTTATCACTTTTCAACCGAAGGAGATGCCAAAGCGTCCGTAGTGGAAAGGTTTAATCGCACTCTCAAAGGACGTATGTATCGGTATTTTACAGCTGCGAATACGATGAAATATGTGAATGTATTACAGGACCTTGTGAATCAATACAATGCAGACCGTCATCGGAGTATAGGCATGGCACCTCAAGATGTCACGATTCAAAATGAAAGGCAAGTGTGGCAAACATTATATGGCAAGCGTTTAAGAAAAATACAAAAACATGGCGACTTACGAGAAGGAGATCGCGTGCGTTTAAGCGAGAGAATACGACCCTTTAAGAAAGGCTACTTACCACAGTGGACAGAAGAAGTGTTTGCTGTGAAAAAAGTGGTCCCAGGACCTGTGTTAACTTACAAGATTGAAGAACTGGACGGCACACCTTTGAAAGGCACGTTTTATAAAGAGGATTTGCAGAAAGTAGTCATCGATGATGAGACAATGTGGAGAGTCGAGAAAGTACTTAAACGTCGTGGTAAACAAGCCTTAGTCAGATGGAAAGGTTGGCCCTCAAAATACGACAGCTGGATCCCACAATCTGACTTAACATCATGGAAGAAACTTACATAACACTCCCTAGTAATGGGGGAGGTGTGGAATTTCACGCTGTGAACAAAAACAATAGTTTTAAAGTCAAATTACCCAAACAACTGAGATTAAGTGGAAATTCATGGCAAGTAGGCTTAGCGAGTATTTCGTTATCTCTTCATAATGAATTTCGCCAAGCCATTTTCAAAAAGTTTCCATCAGGGACTGTTTTAGCGAAGGTCAATGGCTACACCACGAAACTCGATTCTGGAGGACGAAGAACGATAGCCAGCAAAGAGGCACACGGTACAGTGACGGTTGAACAAGTGCTGGAAGATGAGTCAATCACAGATGGTGTTTCCTTCATGAAGTCCTTAGTAAGACTGCTGGAACAACACTTGGCGTTGTGGTTCTTAGTTGGTTATGAAAAAAATGGAAGAATGGAGACTGAATGGAAAAATCCCGATACAGACGAAGAGTATTTTCAAACATTTCGTTGGACCACACCCACATCGCTTTTGATTGATGGCAGTCGTTGTGATCGAAAGTCTGATGCGATATGGACCGAATTTAACGAAGAGTTTTTTATCATGTTAGGAGCAATGACAAGCACATATGACTTCCCCGGTCTTCAACTACGAGTGTCTCATTACAAGTCACCCCCTAAAAACGAGGAATTCATTCACACATTTTCTTCATCCCTTGGCGAAACCATCAAATTGAGACAGCAACAAAATTGGGAGTTTCCTAATTTGAACTGGGGGTGGTTTGAAAATAATTTTTTTAGTCCTACACGTACGCTGCATGTCTACTGCAACGCTGGCAAAAGTACGATCGTGGGTGAGCGAGTGACGGATTTGTTGAGAGAAATTGCATTATCTTCAACAACGACAGGCGATAGAATTTACTTCGAACCCGCACACATCCATTACATCCCCATACGACAAGAAATCTTCGATTACCTGGAAGTGGAAATTGCAGAATTGAATGGAGCCTTAGCGAATTTAGGCGACGGTCCCACCAATGTCACATTACACTTTAAGCGGAATCTATAAAAAGGTCAATCACTTGTGTAATATTTCATTTGAAATAAAAAAACGTCACTAAAATGAGAGGTGGTACGCTTCGTCGATTTTCTCCTACATCCCAAGAGGGGGGTGGCTTAATAAGAAACCTGGTTTTCCCCTTTCTCACAAAGGGAATACAATCTGTGGGTAAAAAGGTCATTAAAAAAGTACAAAAGAGGGTTCGTACAGCTGCGAAACACAAAGCAACGCAACTCGTGGAAAGCGTCAGTAAACGAGCGAAGAGAGGTGTGGGAGATATTTTTGGACACTAAGCATGCGTCGCATACCTAAAACAGTCGAAACGTTTTCTGCCATGATTAATCAACCTGCTTCCCGTGCAGGCCATTATGGGATTATGAAACAAAGCGGAGGAAGGGTTTGGTCGACTGCACCCTATCAGGTTAATGCAAGACGTAGGATGACACATTTGCAAAGAAACCATAGACATAAAGGAGGTCGGCTTAAAAGGTATAAAAGACGACGACCGAAAAGGAGACGACGTTAGAAAAAAAAACAAACAAACAAGAGTAGCGTCATCATGGCAGAAGCGATTAAGAAGGCCATTGAAATTAACCCTGTGGTGCAGGTGTTTGAAAGACCTCCCACAGATATTGCCCTTACACGCTACAGGATGACAAAAACGAAATCCTTTTCCAGCGGTATTCACCCACTAGAATTTATCATATCAGGTGTGAATCAATTCATTGATTTAGGACGAAGTTACTTTGAAGTGGAACTCGTTTTGAAAAAAGCCAATGACACAAACATAGTAGATGAAGACCATCTGTACCCTGGTCAAAATTTGATTCACACGATGATTAAACAGTGTTCAGTGAGTTTCAATGGATCTCTCGTGAGTAAAGAATCAGACACGTATCCCTACAAAGCTTGGATTGAAACAGTGTTGAACAACGACAGGTTAGATGGAGAAACCATTCTTCCCATGCAAGGATTTCAACAAAATGGACTAGACTTTCCGACAGTCGTGGTTGCAAACACGTTTGACACAACCAATGCAGCATTCGCAGGGCTGTCAACTTCCCAGAAAAGCGCGGTGCGGGCTATGATGTCAGAGAAAACCTATTACACAGCTGGCAAAAGAAGAACCTTATTCTTTAGACCTCATTCAGAGGCCTTTCAAGTGGGAAAACGTATGGTACCTCATATGGAAATGCACATACAATTCTTTTTCAATGACCCAAAGTTCTTTCTCATGGGAGTAGGAGCACAAGGAAGACTCACAGAGGCTGACATTAAGATGACATTTCATGCTTGTCAAGTGGAACTTGCTCCACCGATCCGAAATTACTTGGATCATGTCAGAGAACAGGGAGAGTATGCCAAATACCCTGTGGTAACATCAGAAATAAGGACCTATGCCCTAGCCGGTGGTATGACAGAGTTCAATGAAGATAAAATCTTTCAGAATCGCATTCCGAACTTAGTGGTAGTGGGTCTGTTACATCAAAACTCTTACAACGGTGATTACGCATACAACCCGTTTGCCTTTCAACAGTTTGGTTTGACAGAAATCAAACAGCTCGTAGATGGTGAAGGATACCCTTACAAAAACACGCTCAAGTTAAATGCAGGAGATGGCAATAAAGATTTGGTGGGGTACCAGCGATTCTTGGAAGCCACGGGAGCGTTGATGAAAAACAAACCCAACCTCCTTAGAAGTCAGGAGTGGGGGAATGGAAAGAATTGCACCTTATTTGTTTTCAACAATGTCCCTACGGGGATTTTGGACAGTGAAAACATGAACATCAAGCGAGAGGGTAATTTACAAATTCAATTCAAGTTGAATGCTCCACCAGGTCATGTGATCATAGTCCTCATCTATGCGCAGTTTGAGGCTATCATGGACGTGACAAAGGAAGGAGGGGCTTTATATGAAGGCACTCTAGCATAAATACAAGCAAACGCATCAGTCACCATAACAGTCTTTAGGAAACATTATGGAATTGATCCCAACAACAGATCAGCAATTGCGTACCTTGGCAGAAGACGATGAAGATCTGTCGCCGTATTTCGCAGGTGTATTTCCCTCGGATAAATTACCGAAACACCCTGTGAAAGATAAACCGCAAGGGTACATTGTGAATATTGACGAATCCTCTCAACCGGGAAGTCATTGGATTGGCATTTGGACGCAAGATAATGATTGGGGGGGGGAACCATTGTACCGTGATGGACAGTTTTGGAATTCCCCTCTCAAGATACCAAGCCTTTGCGTTAGAGAGTTGGTTGGCAAAACATTGGACAAAAGAAAATATCACAATGAATACGCATAGTTTCCAAGCCATAGACAGCCAAACGTGTGGGGCTTATGCATTGATGTTTATTATGCACTGTTCTTTAGGAGGGAACCTGAAATCATTTCAAGACATTTTTAGCACAAAGGATTTTGTGACAAACGACCATCGGTTGGGAATATGGTTTAGGAAAGTCATTCGCAGAGATTTAAAATGGCATGAAATACGACACAGATTCAAACAGAGCAATCACGTACCTGTACGATTGATGGATATGATGATGTTGTTAGATCAAAACGAAAACTATGACACTGTATATTAATTCATAATTAAACGAATAAAACAAACTGAAAATGTGAACACATTGTGTGGTTTATTGTTGTCAAATGAGCATGCGCCTTTAAAAAAAACACACACACACACACCAATGCAGTCCCATAAGGAAAAACCTTTGACGTTTTGTTTCATATAACTATGATTGTAAGGGGTGGCGAATGGTTCTTCAAAAACTCTGGGTCTCGCAAAATTATAGTCGAATTTCACGGGTCTCGCAGTCTCGTTTTTTGAACGGTTATGTGCGTCTCGCAGTCTCGTTTTTTATACGAAGGTGTCTCGGAGTCTCAATTTTTTGCAATGTTTAAAGGTCTCGAAGTCCCAATTCGTTGGTTTGTATTTTTTTTTAAATGACGTCTTCTCGTCACTTGATATTGAATTTCAGTAACGCAACTTTCAATTTCTGAGAAAAAGTTCATCCTAACTTCTCCTAAATTGTCTGAATTCCACAAAAAGCTAGAAAAATTCCCACAACGTCATTTTGGAGCCAGAAAAACAGCTATTTTGTTGTAGCATATCATAACGTAGTGTTATAGTCGAATTTCCAGTACCAGCAAATACACAAGCTTACACAGAAGCTGGCCATAAATCTAAAAGGGGAATGAAGAAACCCACACAACCCACGATAGCTCATGATGAAACCCACGAAGTCGGAGAACTTATCGGTTGTCCCCTGTGGAACTGTAAAAGCACAAAATAATATTCCCAGTAAAACAAATAAAGTTACTATAATTACTCACCTAACAGTGCCCTAGTGCCTAGTACATGGACAATTGACAGAATTGAATAAGATATTTCCATCATACTTCTTGTAATTTGTTCGATGGTCATCTAGAACTCTTTTAATAAGTTTTAATTGTTCTCTGTTCTCAATTCATCCATACAATCGGACGAGTTCTGAGACTGAGTGGTAACGACTTTTAACCAAACAGCTATAGCTAGCTATAAGCTTACGTCAACTGTTAATAGAATACTTACGTGATTCGTACTTTCGTTTCCGATAAGAAGAAGACGACTTTTCCTCCATTTCCGTTTCCTCCATGGTTTTAACGCATGAACGTTTCTACTCAACTAGCTTCAACTGAGTTCAAACACAGCCGCTCATTCTTTTTGACGACTTCCAGACAAATGTAAGTGACAGCGCGTCAGTAAAAAAAAAAATCAAAGGCAAACGACCAAGTGTAACCTCCTAACCGGAAATTAGGTCATGGCCAGGAAAATAATAGAGTTTATTGACTGTTGACAGGATTACAACGAAAGTCTCCTTCGTAAGACTTTTGTATAAGCTAATTCTAGCTCATTGTCATGTTCATAGCTCTGAACCAAATCAGTCTTGGGCTCGAATTTTAAGAGTCTAAACGTCTCGCGCCCGCACTCAAAACACTTTGAAGTCTTGGTCTCGCAATCTAAAAAGTCAAAATGTCTCGGGCTCGCAAAGAAAAATGCCAGTCTCGCCGTCTCGCAAAGTCTCGCATTTACAATTCGCCACCCCTATTGTAATCACCCTATTTTAAATGGGAGGTGTGAGGGCCAGGGTTAGGTTTCATTCTATCCATTCAACTTTAAAAAAATAAATAAACGAATAATGATTAATGTAGAATGGGTTACGACTAAAAAATGAATAGGTGAGTGTATATAAGTGGCCCTCCCCTCCTGCTTTTTTTTAGAAAAAATACAACCATGACGGATCATTCCAGGTGGTACGCGCTTTTTTCAAAGATATGGCAAAGACTACGTGATGCCGCAATCGACGCCAGGGGCGGTGCTGACAAGTCTAAAACCATCATCCTCAAACACGAAAAAGAAACGGTTAAAGCGAAGCGTACGAAAAAGAATAAAAATGGTGAAGGATACCATCTCCTTAACGGATGCGTTTCGACGCTTGCCCAAAGAGATCAAACGAAAACAGATTCAATTTAATGGTAGAACTACGTTGAATTCCATGATAAGAGAGCTGAAGTTAGGAAGTATAAAACTAGAACACTTGATTTGGAAGTGACTTTATTCCGATAAGCACATAACCGCAGGATGAGTTTTAAAACACCTACAAGCGTGTTAATTGTCGGCCCCTCTGGTTGTGGTAAAACGGTGTTTGTCACGAAATTATTGCGTAATGCACACCTTTACTTTGAAAACAGTATTCCAAACATTCATTACTGTTACGGGATCTGGCAAAACGGATATTCACAGATGAAAAAGTTTGGCGTTCAATTTCATCAGGGCATTCCCACTGCAGAGGATTTATCTAAAATGTTTGACAAGACCAAGGGAGGGTATCTGGTGTTGGATGATTTAATGGCTGAAGGTGGGAATGATCAACGCGTGTCTGATTTGTTTACCAAAGATTCACATCATCGTAACATTACTGTGTTGTACCTATGCCAAGATATGTTTCCGCCTGGTAAATATGCCAAAACCATTTCACGGAATGCACATTATATCATTGCCTTTCAAAATGCAACGGGGATCAATTAGGATTTAAAAACTTGTTGCTTCAAGCCTTTCCTTCCTTTTGGCAAGATGTGTTGGATGTCTATGAGAAAGAGACGAGCCGCCCATACGCTTATTTAATGCTTGATTTTCACCCTCACTCTGATAATAACTTACGCGTGTACACGGACATTTTGAAAGAGGAAGGGTTGACTCGAGCGTTTGCTAAACCTCAAAACAAGCGTTGAAAACTAGTGAGATGACGCGGCAATATCCCTTTCTAAGAGACTTGGAAAGAGAAAAACGAAGGCAACTCGTCGAAAAACATAGAGAAAGCATTGAAATGGCTTTTCATGTGGTCCAATCACATTCCTCTGAGTGGCATACTGAACCTTATAAAAGACAAATCACGTTTCCATTCGACGAGGAAATGTTCAAAAGATGGGTCAAAGAACAAAACGTAAAGCAACAAGGAAAACAAGGAGCTCTGCTAAAAGGAGGAGGAGAAGGAGGAATACAAATACCAAAAAAGGAGGGAAAATGCCATGGATAATTGATTTTAAAAAAGGATTTAACGTCACCCGAGATACGATCAAAGCTGTAAAAAACACGGATATGGCAAAAGCCAAAACTCAGTATAACGACATGAGAACCGCTTACAGGAATTATAGAACCAAAGGAGGCAAATAATCTTGGGTAGACTTTGCTCGCTCCAAAGGTTTCATCGCGAAAAAAACCAATCCATGTTGTATCATGTAAACAGAGAGAAAAAAGGATATAAATAAGAGTTTCTTGATGACCCTTCATTCTTAAAACAAACAAAATCATGGCTGCACGTAAGAGAAGACGACGAGTGAAAAAGAAAGGGAAAAAACTAAGACAACATAAAGGTGGATTGTTCCCTTTATTAGCACTTTTACCTGCTGCCATAGCCGCTGGCAAAGCAGCGGCTTTAGGGGCTGTGAGTGGCGCAGCGGGGTATGGCGCGAAAAAAGCCATTGAGGCAGCCACGAAACGTAGAAAGAGGAGAATAATCAGCACTACGAAACGAGGAAACACGGTGTTAACACGTTATTCGGATGGTTCTACCTCACTGCGATGAACAAGTCAACAATACCCATTGAAAGCTATAAAAAGGTCATTGGTTTCATTACGTTTTTAAAAAAGTGATATGAAACGAATTAAACGTCAGTTCGCCTTCCTCACGAGTTTGTTTCGTGACGCGCGCGGAAAACAACGCGAGGACTTGATTCGACACGCGAATAGCGATCAAATCAACGCCATCAGCGAATTGGTGTTGAACACTTTAAAAGGCCGTGTTTCATTAACACCCGATGTCATAGCCAGGTTGAAACGATACAAGAAGCTCTTACGCGACTTGTCAAAACGTCTTTATTGTTGAAGCAAAAAGGCAGTGGGATATGGCAAAGTCTTCATCACGTATGCCGCTGTCTTCAACAATGAGTAATGTGACTCAGTTATTGGAAGAGAGTTTAAGCGAGAATGAACGTTTAAACAAACAGCATAACTCATGCATGAGTGCCCTATCTAACATAGTTGGCCTGTTACAGGAAGCGAACGACAAAAATGATGCGTTAACAGACAAGTTGCAACAACTACAAAAAGATTATAAGAGTTTGCAAACAAGGAATCGTCAGCTCAAACGGTTATTACTGTGTGAACAGTGCAGTTCCATTTGGGACAACCACATTGACGGAGAACTCATTTTTTGCCAAACGTGTGAAAAGAAAACCTTGGTGTGATGGAAGAAATGATTGTTATTCCAAAAAGAGAATTACCTACCATGATTGAGAAACACAGAGCTGGCTTAATGGAAAACCATCATTTGACTCAGGCGGCCAGTCTTGCAGCTAAGAAGGAACGATTGTTAACAGATCCCACGTTAACACCAGAACAAAAACGGTTTTTCGTTCAGCCGGTGTCCTCGGCCTTGTATCGCGCAAGAAAAAAAATTCGTCGATTGAATATCCCTTCATCGGGGGAGTCTACGGACCTTGAGGAGGATACAGAGGGAGAGGATGACTTGACGAGCAGTGCGTTTGATAAATGGATGAAACGAATGGTCTCCATTGCTAGCAAAGCTGAAGCAGGCACGCCTATTGTGAAAAAAGAGAAAACGTCGTCCTCTACGAAGCCGAAACCACCACGTCCTAGGAAACCAGCTCATTTAATGAAAAGAGAGATTAAATCAACACCTTTTTCAGACAGTGATTTGGAAAAAGGATACAAGGGTTTAAAAACACCCTCATACTCTAGTATAAAACGAGAACATGAAACCCTTGAGTCACTAGTCAAGCGAAAGTCTCGTGAAATTGATAGAAGGAAAGTCATTTCGGAAGGGAGAAGAGAAAGACTTCAAAAAACACCTTTGGCCGTTAAACGCCTGA
>OX419337.1:20788805-20823805 GCA_948470475.1 Galaxea fascicularis
TAAAGCTTCTCTGTAAAGTTTGAGGCGAGCCCAAGTGGTTGTAAACGCAGCAATGAAAATGTTGGTATTCGTTTGCGGTGGACAACATTCGTCTTTGTACGAATAATAGATATCCACCATTTCATCTCCAGCAAACTCAATACGATGAATGTCAAGACTTTCATCTAGGAAGATGTTAAAAAACTCCTCAGGTGATTTACACGTCAACACTTGCGTTTTGTTGACTTGCTGACCAAATTTCCCCCAAAAGGAATTTAACATGAGTTTGGCTAAAGCTCTTAAGCCAGCATTTTTTTCAATGTTTGCGTGTGTCAGCAAAATACCTTCATTCTCCAAATAATTGGCAATGTACTCTGCTTGTTTCTCTGAGTCATTTTGACAGTCGCTTGGAAAACCGCTGGCCTCTTGTTTGATTTTTAGAAAAGTGTCTACATATTCCGTAAAGAGATCAAACGAACTGTCGGGAAAATCCCATCTCTTGTGAATTTTTAAAATTCTGTAACCCTGTATTTCCGCTTCTTGTAATTCAGGCGTGCACCAAGACCCAATCAATGCTCTTTCCTCTTCATTATGGTGACAGAAAAACGTTCTATCGTGAAAGGGCTTCTCCATTTCTGTTTCAGCACACGTACGGCAAAGGGGGAACGTTAATTTTCCACTTTGCTTATGAGGTAAGACTGGAAAGTAGAGCCCAAACGGTGCTAGAATCGTAACTTTCATTAAACCAAAGGTTTGGTTTAACAGTTCATGTCTCTCTGCTTCTGTGTTACAGGGTGGGTTGACTGTGATTTCGGGATGTCCACATGGATATTCGCAGTTCTTGTTAACGTAGGGGTAAAGGGATGTAAAGTCATCGTAATAAATTTGTTCATTGACAGTGACATCGCGCATGAGTTGAATCGCTTCTGTTCTCCCCCCATAAAAGCAATCTCTCTGATCCAAGGGTGTGATGAGTTCTAATGTCTCCACAAAGGCTTTCACAGTGGGGTTTTCTTTTTTCTGTTTTTCC
This sequence comes from Galaxea fascicularis, assembly GCA_948470475.1. NCBI lineage: Eukaryota > Metazoa > Cnidaria > Anthozoa > Scleractinia > Euphylliidae > Galaxea > Galaxea fascicularis. The sequence continues at coordinate 20,789,815 of OX419337.1, forward strand.
CATTGACATTCTCACATTTCGATGACGTCATACCCAGCCTCTCTCAATGCTTCCGTTCGCATTTTCGTTCGTTCTCTCACTTCGTGTGCATTGCAATTGTTAAGTTTCAGGCGCCGCTGGGTGCGATTTTTGAAACACGTTGTACACCCATGCCAGTAACAGCCATGAAATTCATACACTGTCCGAGTGAGGGGATTGTACCCATCCACGCAAAAATGTTTTTGTCCAATACGAATGGTGTGTTCGTTCCCGTTTTGTGCGTGTCGCAAGATAGACACGGAGCTCGAGGCTTCTCTCATCAAGTTGTTGTCTATGAAGTGTAACCATTCCATTGCCACTTTGGACTGATTCTGTTGACTTGCTCCCCAGCCTGAGACAGGTTGCACAGCAATGGTTTCCTCCTGTAACCAATTCTTTCTAAACGCTCTGTTGCAAGCTGAGGCAATCGTGAGGCACTTCTCAAGAGGACTGAAGCCGCAGATAGATTCAAAGTCTTTGTTGAATTTCAAACAACCCTCTTTTAATAAAACGGACATCGGATTGGCAGTAACTTTCCAATTCTTGTTGAAAATGATAGACGTAGTTGTCTTCTAATTGATGATCGTACCAGGTGTTAAACTCTTTCTCTCGTTCCGTACTCATTCCCTGTGGGTCAAAAAAGTGACGAGGGGGCATGGGGCCGACATAATTCTCGTTGTCACGTGTGTTAAAGAAATGAGGGAAGTAACCTTTCTTTAATTCAGTAAGACCGAATGTTTTTGGAAAATTACTGAGAGCCATGGGAAAAAAACTGAGGGAATCAATAAATTTCACTTTATCTCCAGGTAGATAAAGAGCCAATAATTTTGCACCATTGACAATCTGTCTCGGTTGGATGGCTTGCTTGTACAGCTGTTCCACAATAAAGTACCCATCATATCCCTGAAAGTTATGCGCCACGCCAATCCATTCACGATTGGTCACTGGATCATTCTCCACCAACAACAAAAACCACTTGAGAAACTCTCCCACGCACTCATCTCCACGGAATGTGAATGTTTTATCACAAAAGGACGTTTCTGCGCATAGTAAATTGAATTCGTGTACACCACTGTCCTGACGGGCTTCAATGTCAAAAAATACAAACCCAGTCTTTGTATTTATGGGTAAGGGTGCGTGTTTTAGTTCTTCGTTTTCATTCGCTGATGAAACATCACCACCTCGTTTCCTTTTTGGTTTTTTGGCAAGGTTCTCTTCATCAATTGGTTGCAAAAAGCATTGATGTGATTGCAAATGAACCTCTTCACCACAAGACGGACATAGACCCTTGTCGCATTCATGTATCTCTTGAATATCTGTTCCAATCAAATGACGACCACATTCTTCACATATGCGATACAATTGACAAACGTTAAGCGAATGACTTTCTTCAGCGCTGGTTCCGCTATCAGTGTAAGCCAAATGATTTAAAAAGCATCACAAACCAAAAAAATTTCTTTTGCAATCTACACATGGTTGATTGGCCGTGATATGTCCATTTTCACGAAAGTCTGAGCAGTCAAACTGATGACAACAGAAGCATTTCCTGCCTTGGCATCGGTGGTGATTGAAATCATTGGTCTTGAATGCTTTCATACATTTGGTACAAAAATAGTTTTTACCAAAATAACCTGTCAGAGAGGTGATGACGTCATAGTGTTGCTCGTGGAGTAATAAACACAATTGCTTGGGGCGTTCGTCACCTGTGAAAATGATTGCGTTTCCATGGTCTGCGGATACGATGATGATCTGGTAGTCTTGCAACACCGCTTGAAATTTGGCAATCTCCTCTAATCCGCAGGGCCCTAAAGTCACGTTTGCTTTTTCATGCAAGGTTCGCGCGCGCTTTTCTTGCAAAGGTCTACCATGGCGGATACATTCGTAGTCTTTGAGACACTCCTCGTTAAGGTCTTTCTCGTGTCTTGCCATGGCCGTCACAAGCGCGCGCGCGCAGCAAATTTCGTCTTTATTTTTAATTTGGATCACTGAATGTTTTTGTTTCATGAGATTGACATAATCCAAACTACCCAGTTTTCGTCTTTTCGCGCCTCCACTCCCATTTGGCAGATGAATATGAGTGATATCCAATGTAAAGGAATCATCCGGGGTGAATTCTTCGTTGGAATTCAAAATAGAAGTCAGTTGATTTAATAACGAAATGGCGGGTTCGTTATTCTGTGTCCAATCTCCAGCGGTCATTCGGTGTGAGGTGTAATTATGATGCAATCGGTTGGAGCCCATGTAAATTTGTAAATAATCATTGGCTGGTATGTTTCTTGCATGCTGTCGAATGACATGACCCAACGAGGCTGTGAGTTGTTCTCGAAATTCTGTAGGGGTAATGGTGTCATCAGCTTGCCACCTTAATCGAAACGTATTTCGTACAATCCCAAAATTATCATTCCGCCGTTCTCTAAAGGGCTCCAATGTTAAGCGAAGTTTTCCACCACCACCGCTTTGTTGAGCAAAGACTTCTTCAGGAATACTGGCCAACTCTCTATCTGAGACACCATCATCGTAAAAGAAGTCCTCCGAATACATGTTTGCTTTCAATCTTATTGACTTTGACTGAGAAACGCTCTCTTCTTGTGAACTTTTATAGACCCAAACCACCAATCAAAAACAACCACATACAGTAAAAAAAAATTCGCACCCTCAACAGAAAACATACGAGAAAGCAACTTGATATGATAATGCAATTGTATTGAGAAAGAAAAAAACAAAAAAAAAAAAGCATTGATACAATATGAAAGAACATCAAGTATAATAAGAGTAAGATCAATGAATATTATTTACAAAGTTTTCCAACGTATACAAGTCTTCTAACGACAGTTCATCTTGCTCGTGCTCTTGCTCTTGTTGAACCCTAATATTTTGTATAAACAACTCTTCTTCTTCTTCTTGAATATAATCGTTCTCTTCTACTTTCTTAACGACGCCTATAATGTCTGCTATTTCATCAATTCGTTCAGGGACTATAAGGTTAAGCTTCTCTTCCCTCCGTAAAATTTGGATGAAGTCATCCCCAAGTGATTTCCGAAGCTTCTTTAATCCAACGGCCTTGTCCTTCGCTCTTCTTTGCTTGTCGCGTTGGAGTTGTGACTTCACTTGTGCCCTATACTTCTCAGGATTCTCGCGACGCCACTTAGACATCTTCGAAGCCATAGTTTCGTTCTTCAACTCACGTGATGGTTGATTATTAGAAGAAAAAAAACTAACGCTTAAATAATCAGGCATGTGTTCGCAATTTCCATATCAAGCGTTGAAAAAGGACTTTAGAGAATTCGTCTCTCTCTCTCTCTCTCATTCTGTCGGCTTTCATTCAATACACTACATTTGATTGCACAATATGAACAGTCTATTTCTCCAGAAGTCACTTGATTTCACACCACTGACAAGTCTAAGACAATGCAAGCCGCTTGATTTCACAACTTAAGAAAGTCTCTTTGTTTGCTAATGAAATAAAACATCTATCAATTTCATGAACAACCAACAAACGTTTTATTTTTTTGACTTGAGAGAACATGTATAACGAATTGTAAGGACGCTGTGTGAGGAAGAAAGAAGACGATGAAAGCAAACTTGTGGTGAGGAAAAAAAAGCCGAAGATTCAAGTATGAAGTGGACTTAACAGAGGACAAACCGTGCGAACACAGCTATTGGGATTGGCTGCCAGAGCTGGTGAAAAGCAAAATATACCGCTGTCGGCTTTCATTCAATACACTACATTTGATTGCGCATTATGAACAGTCTATTTCTCCATAAGTCACTTGATTTCGCACCACTGACAAGTCTAAGACAATGCAAGCCGTTTGATTTCACAACTTAAAAAAGTCTCTTTGTTTGCTAATGAAATAAAACATCAAATCAATTTCATGAACAACCAACAAACGTTTTATTTTTTTGACTTGAGAGAACATGTTTGACGATTTGCAAGAACGCTGTGTGAGGAAGAGAGAAGACAATGAAAGCAAACTTGTGGTGAGGAAAAAAAGCCGAAGATTCAAGTATGAAGTGGACTTAACAAAGGACAAACCGTGCGAAAACAGCTATTGGGATTGGTTACCAGAGCTGGAGAAAAGCAAAATTTACCGCTATGAAAGACTGATGACCGCATGGGATAAGCGTCACCTTCATAAAGAACTGCTAACCTTACCCCGATGTAAAGTTCACGGCTATGTAAGTATGAACCAACGTTCTTTTAAGAAAATAGTCAATACCGGCTTTTTCTTTGTATGTTTTCTTAAAATTATTGCTACCCTAGTAAAATTTGTGTTGGGACACCATTAGAAAGCACAAACAACAAGTGAGGGATCATCGTGACCACCATTACGCAAGACGGCGAGTTGCTCTCTACCTATTTGTTATCCAAACGCTTTTATAGCACAGCCTATCTTTTCAATCTATTTTATTTTATTTTTTTCAGTTTTTTGGCCAAAATCACTGCGTCCTAGCGTTATTTTTTTCCGATTGTTGTTTCTGTGAACATCCCTCGTGTCATCGCAACCAGAGGAATGATGATCCACGGTAAATTGTACTTTGTTTCATTGCTTACAGTTGTTACCCTCTTATCACATATGTTTTCTGAAACATCGGTTGTTGGATGAGGAGAGAACGCCCAGGATTATTCATAAACATTACAAAGTGGAACTGAAGGAACTGAAAATGAAGTTTACGCAAAGCAAACTCTCTTCGTTACCTTGACAATCATTCAGGACATGGCAATGGAATCAACTTACCTAATTGATTAAGTATGTAAATTCAAACTTGTCGGCACACTTTATGCCAGACCGCTTTTCTTTTCTATACACCGCCAACCCTCTCACAGAATTTTTTTTAATTCATTTGCTTCTGAAAAGATCAAAGCGCTTGGTACTAATCTCTCTCTCTCTTTGTCTTCATAAGGGAACGCTATGCAACTAAAACGGACTTGATATTTTTTGTTTAATTGCTTATGTTCTTTTCTTAACGCGAGTATAAAAATAGCTGGTTAAGAAGGCTTGTTTTCATTCCTAATATTTGGAGACAATCTGAGAAGTGTAGTTTCAGTGTGAAAGTCAGTTACTTGCAAAAATGATTGGAATGGTAAACCGGCCTCACATCTTAACCACCGCCAAAGAAGGAACCGATTGTGCTGTTATTGGAATATGTTTGAGAGAAGGTGTTCCAGTCACCGCTTTTCTGAAACCGACTCATCCGTTGGCAAAACAAGTTGAGAAAAGTCAAGAACAAGGGAGCAATGTAACCTTCCAAATGGGATGGAAACTCGTGAAATCTCAAGGTGTGGCAGAAATTGCGAGTGAGCGGTTTATAGAGCATCCAACTGACATTTATCTGTCCAAGCCGCGGTTGTTGAATGAGTGTTTTGAAGTTACCGCTGAAAATACCGCTACTCTGGCAAACACATGCAATTTCGACTGGTGCGAGATTTCGGGGCTCAAGGACAAAACATTATTCTCAAGCATGTTAAGGCATGGCTCAAGCCTTATTTGCATAAAATCTGAAAAACAGTAATTACTCTGTCAGAATTTGGTTTAATCGTTGCAGAATTGGCAGGCTAACCAATGTCGACGACCTTAATATTCTAAGACCAATAATATATGATAAAATGGGTTACGTGACTATAATTAATTTTTTTATTTTTTGAAAAAACAACTGAAAATGGGCCGCCGAGATCACATACAATCTGTGTCAAATTTAGTATTTTTACAATTGTGCTAATGGCCCCTGCAAGAATCTGTCCTGAATGGCCGACTGAAATATTAAGCTAAGAAGTTATTACGTAAAAAAGGTCACGTGACTTTCTATCTTTCTATATATAGCCTTATATAATTAAGGAGTTCATCCATTCAGGACAGAAATAGTTGCCTTAGAAAGTGGTTAAAAATTTCGTATGGTTAGTTTTTCGTGATACCTCCCTATCCTTGGCCCATTTTAGAATTCATCTTAAGCAGGCTTCTGACGTCACAAGTCACGTGAACACCATAAAGACACCTTAAGAAATTTAAGGATACCAAATCTTGTTTGAGGTAAGTTTCTGGCTCCCCCTGGGATAAAAACAACGTTGCTTTAGATCAAAAACGTTTTTTTCTTTCTGGTGGTCTGTACTGGATATGAGCCATGCCTTAACATGCTTGAGTTGGAACTGGCTCCCATTTTTGCGATATTCGGAAGAGCTGATTCAATATTTCTGATTGGAACTTTTCTAGCAAATCATTCAAGCAAAGACGGGGAAGTTATTACGGGTCGTACAGCGATGTGCTTTGACATTGCCGTGAACACTGGTAAACGCTTATACTTTTATGAGTGTAATAAAACGCAATGGTATCAGTATAATTATGGAGAAAAAAAATCACTGCAAGTGTGCGAAAAAGTCCCGCAACTTTCAAACTGTTGTGCCATTGTGGGAATTGATGACATGTCCGTAAAATCACAAGCTTATTTTGATTTATTTACTTTTTTGTGTAGTTACAACATACACTAATTACTAAAACTTTCAAAATAGAACACACTGTGTGATTTTGTATTTACTGTATTATTATGTATTTTTTATGCACACTTCATTACTATTAAAAAAATGATTACATTTTTTTATCCACTATGTGTGATATTTGCGAGAAACAGACCTGGTAAAACATGAGAAAGCGATTCATGGCGGTCATTCTTTTCATAATGCTAACGATGCGGTTCACGTTATATTTCTTTCAAAAGGAAGACTTCATCCTATTGAATAACTAGTTTATTAGCAAAGTCTGTGGACAATTGTTCATCAACATCCATCGCTTCTTCTTGCGTTAACGTCGCAGTTGAGTCATCAATTTGCATAGGTTGCGGTGAGTTATTATCAACAAACGGACACTCCATCGGCTCTCCTCGAATACTCTGCGATTGTAAGGGGGCAAAAGGATTTTTTTTTGGTTTTCTACCGCTTGCCAGACTTTTTCGCAAATCAATCGCTCATCTTGAGAAAGACTTCTATACATCTCTTGAAACGTGGCATAGTGGTTCCACCACGATAATTTTCGGAGGGCTTCCACGTATTTCATCCACGAATCGGTGAGGGGGCAGTCCATTATTTGGGATGTTATAGCGATAATTTCTTTAGGGTCAAGGCGCTGTTGTGCTTCATCGTAAAACTCATTCCATGCTTCTTCTTGGGAATTCATAAGACAGGCATGACGCCGTTGACTTGGGTTGTTGAATTTACATCCATCACAATATTGTAGACGCAGCTTTTCGACCCAGGCATTCATCATTTCTGCGTACACTTTTTCGAGTATAACGGCTGTTCGCCATGTCAATACTTTGTTCTTTTGAAAGGTTTGTTTCACTTCTGTTTGAGGACCTTTAGGGCATGGAAACGACTTGTGTGCCATCTTCACGTAAACAGCGCTAACAGTTCAGTGTAACCGTGCGTATGTAAATTGAATTGACGGGAACCAATGACAGCTGACTTTTCAGCGAGAGAAGGTCTATCACACTCTTCGACGGAATCGTTGTCTATTCTGAACCACTTGTGTTGATTGAGCTCAAATAAATACACTGGGATGGATTTCGCACACGCGAGTTCCACACTAAATCCTGTCCCACCTTTAACGCGATCCTTTTGTTTCTTATCAAGGTAGCCAAAGGCAAACACGACGTCAGCATTTTTCACAATACTATAATTTCGCATTAACAACAATTTAGTGTAAGTCAATAAGAATGGAAATCTTGGATTCACTTCGCAACACGCTTGATAGGCCTCAGAATCTTCCAATGTGGTAATGGAGACATGTTCTCTTAGAAATTCATGTGTTAAGAACTCATCACGAAAATGTTCCTTGAAATAGGAGCTCACAATGCGTGACATGCCATTGACTTGAGTAATCTTCCATTCAATGTTTGGTTTTTGACCGCCTTGAAGTTGTTTTACTGTTTCCGCAATCAAGTGACCCGACGGAATACATACATGAACGGGGTAGTCATTGTGAAGAGCAAACCGCATCACCGATGCATCAAGTCCGTGAGCTCCTCCAGTGATGATTAGAGGTTTGTTTTGATTTGCTTCGCTTTCATTCATGGTCGAACAGTTTTAAGCAACACTTTGAGAATGACAGCGAGAATAATTGCCAAATAGAACACACTGCCTTTTGTAAGCTTCTTATAATCTTTTTTCCTTTGTCAGCAAAAGTGACTTGATACCAATTCAGTCTTTTCTTTTGTGAGAAACAATCATCAAGTCCTTTTTTTTCAACAAAAACAATCATGTCTCTTAGTCAACAAAATACACTTCCCTTGATACCATACGTCACCCCTATTACTGACTTGTCAGCAAAAAAAAATTCCTTGATACCTTACGTCATCGTATCAAGCCTTTTTTCCTTGATCCTCCTTTGTTTAAAACAATAGCACTTGATCTCGTTTATTTAATTTATGAACTGACTTCTGATTGGTTCAAATGGTCCCAGGGGAATGTAAAATCTATTGTTGTCCTGAACTGGCCCCCTTTACTACTGACGAATTCCTGGGTGGCCAAGTGACGATTGTATTGAAGTAAATCTAAATTAGAATCATCCATCACGAAGCACGGCTTGTTATCTTTGGATATATAAGGGAGAATATCCTAATAGTATTCTAAGGAACTCAGTTACGCAGCTAAAAATAGCAGAAAAATACATTGACTTTTGATACATTAAATTCAAAACTTTCAGTTCAGCAACTGAATCAAAACAATAATTTACAAACACTGCTAAACTTGCGAATTGCAAATTTATTGCAAAAAATGCACGTGAAATATTCAGCTATAGCAAATTATTTTTGCTAAAAGCATGTTCAGTTGATACCGTTATTCTTCGTGATAGCAGCTTCATGTATTTTCCGTTTCCTTTCCAGTGTTAAGCCCGGTTTCCATATATATGCGATCGCAGATTGCAGATGATCGCGGATCGCAGATCGCCAAAGGTTCTGCAATCGTCTGCCGATCACATGGAAACACCCTTCTGAGATCGTTTTCGATTCTGCGATCGTCTTCGATCGTCTGCGATCGTGCCATCATATGGAAACCAAAGTTTTGCGAGCTGCGATCGAAATATATCCTATTATATGCCGTATTCTGCGCTATGTTTCCTAGAAACAAGGGTCAAGCGTCTGTGTTTAGCAACAATCGCCAGGATGGAGCAATGCGCGAAAACAGTAGTGTCAGTAAAGAGACATTCATGGAAGTAGTTGCCCTGTCTTTGCTACCAAAACAGTAAATATTTAAAGGATATACAAAAACAGAAACACAATGGATATATGCGATATATATATATATATAAGATATATGCGGAAGATGCGAAGGCAAAAATCTGCAAGTGGTAGCAATAGTCCTAGATACTGTGGCGAACGAATATGCTACCATTTCGATCGCGGCGATACTTTGTTTCTGAGAATTTTACATTTCACTGAGCAACTCAAGCCACAGAATTGCCCACAGCCCGTAATTTTCACAATCTCCTAAGACCGAAATGTGTGATAAGACTTTGCGTTGCGATTGTTTGCGATTATTTGGAAACAACACTCACTGCGATCGTTTGCGATCTGCGATCCTCCGCGATCCGCGATAGTTTGCGATCATATGGAAACCAGGCTTTAAGTGCAGACAAGCGCATGCCAATTAACTTTTCACGACTTTATTCCTTTCAGTTGCATTAAATCATCTTGGTTATAATGCGCTAAAAAAATCACTTATAACAGTAGTAGTTTTGCTGTCGATTGCATAAGACGTGCTTGCTTGGTTTGCCGCGCGAGATCTCGGCACATTTATCAAACTCAACAAAAATCAACTCCAAAATTACAGCGAGAACCATGCTAAACATTTTCCATGTAATCATGTTCAGCAAGCCAGGACGCTTTTTACCAAACCAACAAACAAAATTTAGTATCGGCAAACCGAGGTAGCCCAGCTCATGTGTTCGGACTCTTACTAGCCTGCAAACAGGCTCTCCGTATGGGTTATTCCGAGATTTGCTTTCTAATGGCGCGCGGTCAGCTAGGGGGTTGGGGCGGGTGAGAGAGAGGAGAGCCTGCAATGGTCCTTGTACGATTTGAGTATTTACGTTCAGATTCTGAACGTAAATTGCTGATTGGCCAGTTCGACTTGACACATGTCAAATAAGTGAGCAGAGGTATTTCAGTCACCGCGAACGTAGCCTGCGTGACAGACGCCTTTTTCGGCTCTTGTTTCACACGCCGGATAATTATATGGATTCTCAGCTCAACGAAGCTATCTCGTCTTTGAATTTAAAAGCGAATTGATCTGAAGAAATAGCAATACCTGGCAATTAAGAGTCTCCTTCATAATGAAAAGGATGTACTAACCGTGTTGACTACAAGCATTGGAAAAAGCTTTGTGTTTCAAGTTTTCGCTGTGATGACATCGCTGGACTCCTCGAGAGTACCACTGCAGATCAGATGGAAGAAGATGCGAATTCTCTGAGGATTGAAAGCAGGGGAACTCGAAAGCTCAGACGTGTTTGGAAACCTCCCTCAGTTGCCTGATTTTTTACTCGCCTTGGCCGAAGCGGTGTGCCCTCGACCCACGAATGCAGGCGTTCCATAGCGGCAAATACACTTCATTTTTCTTCACAACCAGTTTGTTCGAGAACGCTGCGAGCTCGTCAACGTCTCTACATTTCAAAATACATGTAGTGTCAAACTTTTAATTGGTGCAATAAGCGCGCATAGCTTTGTGTACAATAAAAGCATTTGCGGCTGCTTTCCCCCTCTTAAGCGCCCGATTCTTTATTAGGCAAATTGTAGCTTTATCTTCAGGTGTTCTAATCATCACATCCCCATTCGAGGACAAAACTAAGACTTTCGCGCTTGCGGTGTTGTCCGGAAGGTCGTCGATATTGAGATGTGCCAGGAGATTCGAATCGGATAATGTGCTCCACTCTGACAAGGTTGATCGTTTTCCTTGCCAAGGAAGATTCAAAAACTACACTTTAAAATCCCTCTCTGGTACAAGGTTTGAAAACGTTCACAAAAGACCCTGAGAGCGTTATTCTGCAAAATTCGTCAACCGATTTGACGCTTTGTGGTTTCCTTCCAGTTTTGCGTCGATATGTTTCGTTGGAGTTCATAACATAACAACTTACGCGTAAACAAGCGGACGTGTCGCAGAAAAGTTTTTTGACCGCTGCCTTGACCCAGAAGGTCATTTCCGTTTCGTTCTGATTGGTTCATTTCACTTTGATAATTTGACAGATCAGTCAAGCGAAAAAGGGGGCAGAACTCAAATCTTACAAAGACCATTGCAGGCTCTCCCCTCTCTTGCCCGCCCCAATCCCCGATCTTTGACCGCGTGCCATTTAAAGAGCGAGTCGACACGACCATCTCTCGGAATACCCAAATGGAGAGCCTGTTTGCAGGCTAGACTCTTACAGAATTCAGCTGTAGCGCCTGCGTTAAATCTTCCGATTTGGTTCATAATATCATGATAGACATAACTGCTACCATTTTTGTCGTTTTCTCTCAAAGGAAATGCTCAAAAACGTAAGCATATACGAAGGTTTACGATCGACATAATTCAGTATGAGAACATTAAAGATCTTTTGCTTATGGTTCTCATGTTTCTTAGTTCAGGCGTGTTTCCTATTAACAACAGAAATAATCCTGTGTCATTACCATTTAGTTTTTACGTACCTACTACATTTGCCGGACCGGGATGTCGTTCTACCGAATGTCGGTGGTGTCCTGCTGTAAATAGGGACTTTAAGATCCGAGACGCGACGGCTTCTAGAACGCGGCGGCTGATAAAGGACTGGGACTAGAACGCCGTCGTTTGAGTGGGAAAAGTAAAGTTAAGATCCCCGTCGCGATGCAAGACGACGCGGCTGCGAATCGCTCTTTATCAGTGTGATTCTTCGGTAATTCTTTCGCAGAAATAGCCATGGGATCATTTAAGAAAGTCCAAGAAGTGCTTTGTTTGTGTCTAATGGCAGAGTTGGTTCATCGGGAGTTACACCAGTTGCTTTTTCCTCGGCTTGAGGTTTTTTCTTATGCTTGTAAACAAGAATTCCCACGTGGTCTCTAATTGATCGCTTATCAACTCTGAATTTCGGCACAGAGCATTTGTTCAAGGTGTCTGCTATTTTTTCCCACATGCTGCTTCTTTGTGTGGATCCTTTCTTAGTTGTGTAGGGATTTACATTGACGACCTCTCTGCATAGGATGGCTTCATGATCATATGTCCAAAACATTACGGTGCTAAAGGAAGGTATAAAAACACACAAAGGTTGATAAAATTAAATGTGTTAGTTTAGCGGCAGATAACGCAATAATCGAGAAATGCAACGGTACAAGAGACGAGGAAAGTATGCAGAAGATTCCTGCATTCACTATTTGCAGTTGTAGCTCGTGACTTACTTGGGAGCCTTGCTCGAAGGTGCTGCCATTTTATAAGCTTCGTACACCTGAAAGAAATTTGAAAAAAATCAAAATCCTTCCATCTCTGCGATCTAAAATGTCGCCAGAAATTACGTGCAATAATCCTAGATTGCTAATTTTTCATGTTTAGAGGAATATATCATCATTTAATTTAAGAACTGGAAGGAATATACTCACGTTTTAGACAGAACGTCAAAATTGCCAAACCCACGTTCTCGACGCGACGTGATGCCATCGGGACGACGGCGTAAGCGTGCGCAATATGTCACCTCTTTGAAAATTTACTTCCGGCCGCGTCTTAAAGCCGTCGCGTCTCGGATCTTAAAGTCCCTAATAATAAGACTGTACGTTGAAAAAAAACCTTTCGTTTTTACTTGGCTTGTATCAAGGTGAGAAGCCCATACAAGCCTTTAAATCGGCAGGCAAAAATACGGAAAAGCTCAAAATTAAAGACACATACTTGTGTTCCTGCGCTTGGTTCTTCACTTGCCGGAGTGGAGTCTTGCCGGAGACTCTGTTCTTAACCCTAACGTAAAATATGAAGTCAACAGCGAAATGTTTGACACTTCGTTTTTCTTTGCAAAAAACGCAAAAAAAAATTGATAACCCAAGTCCACGTTAAAACTGTAAAATCCCCAGTTTTCGAATGGCGATATCTTGGCTGTCTTTTGTCCAAATATCTCGCAAAAACGATCGTTTAAAAGCTGGTTTTGTGAATTTCTGTCTTCGGATCAAGTTATTTTTCTCAGCGGTTTCGGTATGGGCTAAACTTAAAGAAATATAAGCAACATATTCTGTACCTCGTGTCGCGGCGATATGAGCCCGCTGATTAGTCTAGATAGAGCAGCGGGAAAAGCCACCTCACGTAAGTCGCGCTGAATTGTCGTGACCGAAATAGTTGGCGATGATCTTATCGTGGGAGCGGAAAGCCTTTAGCTTGACATGTCTCTTGAAAAGTGGATCGTTGTTTTGGTGTTGCAAGAGGCGACGGAACTTTCGTAAAAACAGGAAGACCTGAAATCAACAAATGTGGCACCATAATAACACAATTATTTCGTCACTTTTCAGGTACGCCAGTAGCTAGTGTTTCATGGCAACCTCAGCATTAAAAAGCATGTACGTTAGGAATATTATCAACCCAACTCGCACAATCAAAATAACAGTAGCGTTTGACAATCCCAGGATGTTTGTTGCAACGCAAGTATATCGCCCAGCATCAGTGTAATTCAAATTTTTAACGGTTAACTCTCTTTCGTTAACCGAATATTTATCTCCTGGCTGAAGCGTCCTGCCCTTTAATTTTTATTCAACTGTAGGAGTAGGATTCCCACCAGCCCTGCAATAAAATCTCGTATTTCCTCCTTCATTGCGAGTCTGTTCAGTTGGTGATAACCGGACACGTGGGACATATATTGATTCTCCTGGTCTACCAGGCGGTCCCGGCATGCCTCTGGGTGCAGGTGCACCCGTGTCTCCTTTATCTTCTTTCGGTCCAGGCGGTCCGGTCACTCCCATTTTTCCAGATTTCCCTGGTGTTCCTATAATACCATGCGTTCCCCTCTTTCCCTTGATCCCCTTTGGTCCCCTCCTACCGCGAGGGCCCTGTGCACCAGCTGGCCCTGGCAACCCAGGCGGTCCTGCAGGGCAGACCTTTTCATTTGAATGACAGTACTTAGTGGGCATGAGTTGAGCAAAATGGCTGGTGATTTCTTGACGCACTTCACGTAGAGTGGTGACATGTGAAATGTTGTGTGGGACATGTCTTTGATTTCTTAATTTTTTAGTTGTCAGTGACGTCCTCTCTTTCACTGCAGGAACAAAGAGGAGACTGTTAGTGGCTAAAACATTCAGTAATGCATTTAGACTCCAGAGAAGTTAACTGGATTGCAAACTACTGACAGTTCAAATTGAACTGGTACAATTACTAACCTCCCCTCCCCCACATGAGTTACTTGAGAAATCTTTGATAACCCTTACCGCCTAGACTAGCTTAAGCTACTTGCGGGTCAAATCTGTACAGTTGTGGTATTTGTAATTCCTCTAAGAAATAGAGATATAGGATGTATTTTCAAGTCATCTGATCACGAAACCTTTTTTTTCTGAGAATCCTGAATTTGTTCACGATTTGTCAGGACATTTTTAAAAATTGGTTGCGAACCAGGATGCACCTAGTAATGTATTTCGCAGTTGAGAAGTTTGAAAAAGGGCTGTACAACAGTTTTCAATTATTTTCCTTGTGAGGTTTACACTATCAGGGTATATCACTAGTACTACAATTTTTTTGTCACTCGGTTAATGAGCGAGAGTTTTGTGGGCTTCATGAAAGATCAAGAGCTTGGAAAGATGTATTCCTGTCTTCAGTTTTACGTACATTACCACGTTCCCACCAATAGTGCAGCTCCATCTTCTCTATATAAACCACACACAGCCCATAATTCCTCGATTTGCTCTGACGAAGGGCTAACGATGGAGCAGTCAGCTTTCAGAATCCCTCAGTGTACTGTGGTCAATTTACATCACCAACTCTATTGATAAGACCAAAATTTTGTCCGAATACCGTTATTTGGAAGACGTCAACTAAGCCCATGGGTACGTGGTTCGGCTGCTTTTTGACTGATTTTATATCAACCCATGCCACGCATGAATACAGACAAGCCAGGCCGCTAGACAGGGCGGTCTCCTATCTCTCACGAGCAATAAAAAGAATAATAATATTACTGTATCTATAGCCATAATTAAGTAAAATCAAATGAATTTTATTGCCACAGATTCAGTCACTAAACTATGCTCAGGAGACAGTTGGTAATTGTGGTAATTAAATCATGTTTCCATTTACTCGCCTTTCTGTTTTGTTCATCATGTATAAGTCTATACAATCCAAACCCAAGCTTGACCGCATGAATCATTTTTCTATGAACAGAAAATGACCTTTTACAGTCAGTATAGATGAACAAGGATTGGTATTAATTAAAAATTAAAGAGCCCTAATCCCCAGGGGACAAGCAATAGCTGACAAAGTTTCTGATAATCAAATGAGTAATTATCCCAAAACAATATCTATTGTTTGCCTTTGGTGAGAAATATTGTTAATTTAACTCTAAATTCAAGTTTCAAAGACTAGCATAATAAAAAACAAAAAACCTGGCAGCAATAACAATGTGCAAATACTAGCAGTGGGCATACGTAGGGATGCATGCAACCTGTTCCCTGGGGCTAACTAGTTAATATGCTATTATTGTTGTAATGACAAACAAAAACAACTGGTGTGTTTTTCAAACCATGAATGTGCAATCAAGAGAAAATAATATCACTGGGCTGAAAATGGGGATCAACTGAAATGAGTTCTAGACTTTGTAGAATTCTATGCTACAGATTTCCAAGAATCTTCACCTCACCTGTGTTTGTCCAACAAACTTTAAAAGCTTGACAATTTTTTAAATCCCTTGGTTAATCTCTGCATAATTCCTAATTCCTAATATTTAAAAGACAGCTTGTCCTAAACCTTCCTTTTAACTGATGACACCTACATTGTATGTTGTGCTAATTTGTTGGTAGGCCTGCTGTAATTGGTCAGCAGTGTTGCGCATGCGAGTGTGTGTGTGTGATGTGTGTAGAAAGCATGGCCGACAGGCTGAATAAAGTATGCTCGTTGTGTTAGCCCAGTTGTTCCTGTTCGTGCCTGTACCTGCTGGTCAACAAATTCTACCTCCCCACATAAACTGACCTTCCTTTGTTAACCTGTGCCCTGATGTCATTAATAACTTTTGGCTTGTAGTTTGTGTGCTGGGATACTACAGGCTGCTGGTCCTATAATGAGAAAAATTTTGAAAACTTAAACATTAACACCGGTAATTACAATAAGAGATCTTTACAGATCTGTAAAGAATAGACAACTGTTTTGAAATAAATTATAACTAATTATCCTTGTTATAATTATTACTTATTACTATTACCATCACAATAATTTATTAGTGTAAGCACTATCATAAGCAATTTATTACTATAATTGCAAATATGGTGTAGTATTTTGACCATGTTTTACTAAAATTGTTGTTAATGATCAAGATTTCGTAAGTCCGTGGGGGCCTGAGGCAACTGAGATGAATTACCACTCAATTGTCTCAAATGGGAGTGATTATTATATCAAAACATAATGTTTTACCTTGGATTGTCGCAGGGATTCTTCATCCTCTGATTCTGACTCACCCGATGATGAAGATGACTCTTCTTGAACCTAATTTCATTTTATGATAATTTTTATGGCATTGCAGTCTTTAAAGTCTGGTTCAGACACAGCTCCACGATCATTGGAGCAACATTGGTGTGGTTAAAAGTTGGGGGAGGGATACCAAAGTGTGACTGTGCTGAAATTACTGTAGGCCCAAACAAATTTGTTTTCATAACAAAATTATTTCATTAATCTCTTGATAAGTTCCTCAGAGTTTTATGGATGAGACGGGACTTTTTGCACAATTCTTTCAGCAGAGACTGCACCGTGTCACGCATCAATGATCGTGTATTTCTGACTCTCTGTTATTAATTAATGAAAAATTATTTTACCACGATATCATGACACTGTTCCGATAATTAACATTAATTTTATCTGAATCAACTGAAGTGCTATATAAATTACATGTACGGTGTACTATAATTATCACTGCTTCAGTCGAATCAACGAAAAGATCTCCAGAATAGATATGCTTGGCACCTCGCCGATTAATATTCTTTACAAGGAATAATTGTATACAGCGTGAAAATCAGTGACCCGATCGCGTCTGAACTGACAAGAGGAGATACATTGGATTGGTTCTTGAATTTATAATTAGGGCCGGCTTTCTTGCCGTGGTCGAAGTTTGAATCTCGGGGCTGTGCGATCTTTTAATTTGCTGCCAATGGGTGAAAATACAAGTCATATTTTGACGTGATTATATTAGCAATCAAGATCACTAGAAATCCGTAAGTTGTCGCAAAAGCAAAACTACATTTACGCACTTTTTATACAAACAATAATTAACTTGGCCGGAGGCGTTTGACTATCCGGTTCACAAAAATACAATTTGAAACATATTAAATAACGCTCGAGTCGTTTATTTAAGCTTTATGTATCTTCATCTCTTTATTCAAAACGAAATGTCACCGCGATTATGATAGAGGACTTCAAGCCGATCGCAAATAAAACGTCATTCTGCCAGCGAAGTCAATTAGCAAATTGATCCACGATGGTTCATAAATTACTCTGAATTACTGAATGTCATTACTTATATAAGCCTTACGCACAAATTTAATAGCCGTGAGTAAATTCATATATTCATCGCCGATCAAGCGAGCACTTGAACAGCCTTTCCACAAAACCAAAAGCCATTACATTCTCAAGCCATCAGTGGCTGGCTTTCACGAGTTCATTGAACGCATGTCCTCAAAATACAATGTACACGTATATCCTACCTGGGGCGCTTACCATTTACACGATCCATTCGGGTGGAAATTTTAGGTGTAAATATTCAATGCTGCAGCTTGTCCAAACGCAAAATGATAAAACACAGTATGTCCTAGTATCAGTTGGAAAGCTCATAAATGACAGAAAAAGTGCATTGATTAAGCCGATGGCCCATAATTTCTGAAATGTTCTATATGGAACGGTATGTACCATTTGATTTTCCAACCAGAATTTTCGGGTTTTCCGTGTAAATGGTAAGGACCCCTGGTTCTGATCTTGATCCGTTTGTTCCTGACCAAGCGCGCTCAAAATAAGCTTCTTATCATCCAGATACACCTCCCCGACCGGTTGATACGGCTTGTAAATGACCGAGCGATAACCACACTTGCTCATTTGATGTCTTCGGCGTTCAAAATTTTGCTGCGCGACTTCTGTGCGCGTTGGAACTTCGCAAGTGTAGATCTTCGCATTGCGAGCGGTGATTTTGAGCCCTTGGTGTGGAGGAATGGGCAGTGCGACCGGCCTAATGTAAGATCGTGGATTTTCGTTATCGGGCATATTTTTCTCTACACGAACATACGAACGTCTCCGGCAAAAGATGTGGTGGAATTTCGTCCATTTATGTCTGCCATGTTACCAAGTGCACTCCGCCTCTGCGTCGAGTGTGTTCATGGTTTTGTTCGGAAACTAATTTGCATAAAATCAAAGAAGCAAGGGTTATCGCCATAGCAACTATAAACAATGTCCAACGCTTCCGTGTGTGGCAATGTCCTTCCATTTTCGTTTTATTTTTGTTGGTGACGAAAACATTCGAGTTTCAACAAAAGAAGTGAAGCCTGTAACTTTCCGATTCAAACTTCACTATAATTCTTGCCCAAAGACATGTTACATAAGCTGGATGGAATCAGGAGCCTGATGGAATGCATTATTTCCTGATTTAATATTTTCTGAAAGTTTTACAGAGTCACGGTGTGCAGTTCTTGCCAACTCACAACAATGCCCTGATAGATCTTTCAGACTAACTTCCTTTAGCATAACCAAAGGAGAGAGAAAGGAAAGAAAAAAGGGAAATCGGAGAATATTAGATATTGCAAAGGAAAGTTTGCTTGGTAAGGGAATTGCGGAAGAAAGGAAATCATGAAACTATATTTTTGTACTATCGCGGTGTCGGTGTCGTAAGAATTACAAGCCAAAGTATGTGATATTTGAAGTTTGTGCAGAAGATTTGCTTTGCAAAACGATCAAAGCCACGAAGTCTTTTCTGTGGGGCTAGACAAGTTGTATAAATGTTAGACATGAAATTTGCAATAATATGACTCATATGATCATGATCTGAAATCACACGTATGATACTTAATTACACCGATTTTTGAAATCTGTGGTTATTCTTGCAATGTGATTGGCTATCAACAGTGCAATTTTTCTTTCACAAATTGCAACATTTTTTGCTCTAAATCGCATCCTTTTTCATTCCGTCATAATTCAAAACCGGGTTTGTTGAAGTGGATATTAAAAAAATTCGCGCGTGCTTATCGTATATCGTATCGTATCGTATCGTACGTGTCCTTAATATCAACATCTTTGTTTACAGTTTAATTTCCTTACAGTGACTTACCGAACCTACTTTTGTGTAATTTTAATTTACAATTCAGATCCCCATTTACATTCCAGGGTCACTCAGTGAACAGTTATTTTTTAGTTTATCAGCGTACGTTGCAGTCAGATTTAGGCATTTGAGAAGAAAAATGTTTCCAAAATTTGATGGCGTTGCAGTTTCTTCTTCGGAAAAAGAAAGTGAGATAGCTTCAAGACAAGTCCTAAATCAAAAACGATAAGGGACAAGAATTTAGAGTTTTGATAGAACAGTTTTCTAAATTAATTCGCGTTTGCTTCAGTTTTGCTTTATTTCGCTCTGATTGGTTGATAAAACCCGTGCCACTTCTCAGCCAATAAGAGGCAAAACAAAAATCCCGACTAAATTGCACGCGGACGTTTTCCCGCGCTTGGCGCCGGTTGCATTTTATTATTTTAGATTTTGATTGGTTCACCGAGTTGTTGTCGTCTCTTGTGATTGGTCAGAGTTTGGTTTTTACGACACTCAATTGAAAACCAGTTTAATTCATTCTGTAGAGTGATTTACCATCAGACAATGACCCCTACTTGACTAGAAGCACATACGTCCTACATTAGCAGTTCACGAACATCAACTCCACAACAGCTGACGTTTAATGCTGTCGCTTCAAACTACCCACTTCTTCCTTGCGTTCCCATGATTCCTGCGGGCGTCTTCAACAATTTCGTTCCGCTGACTATTGAGATCACAGTCGCAAAAGACATCGCAATTGGAAACAGTGAACCTGACAGTTTGTCGGTTTTCAAACCGTGGATAAGCTAAATTATATGGGAGCTATGCCCCATGCTATGGAATCGAAGGTTACTGAACGATGGGGCTCGTGTTACACTGCGCGTGATGGAGGCTTCGCGAGGACCACTGGCTACAATAATCGTCTTTTACCAAATAAGGGTCTCACTCTTGAGGTTTATAATGAACACAAACACGAAAGAGTTGGAATCAGGTTCATAAAGGTGACAATCACAACGGGATAAAGCTTAGAGCGCAACAAGAGGACCTTGCTTCATGTAACCAACCTATGGGTCCATTGAAAACAAGTCAAGGGGATTTATAGATAGCGGATTTAAAACATGGAAGATTAGCAGGGTAGTTTGTTCTCTTTCACATATGTTTGCTCTATGCTAAAGGGAGCTACACGTAAGTCTGTTCACACATATGTAAAGTTATGTAATGTGTTATAACACTAATTAAAAGGTAAATGGTTCAGAAAGTTTCATAGTCATTTTTCTTTATTTATATAATGGACGATATTAATCGCGGGGTTTGATTCAAATTCAAATTAAAAATCGAATTCAAATCCTTTATTGGATTTATTGGATTACAGGAACACTCCAACTGAGGGGCTTGGAAGCTCTCCTGCTCAGCGATTGTTTGGTCGGAGAACTAAAACTTTGGTTCCAACTTCTTCAAGACTGCTTGTTCCCGAAGCGGTTCATGGTGTTCCTCACAAGTTATAAGAAAGGAAAGCCAAACAGGCTTACTACTATGACAGAGTTGCCAAAGAGCTGGACAGATTGAAACCTGGAGATGTAGTGTGTGTGAAATTGAGACCTGACTCGAAGGAGTGGACGAAAGCTGCCGTTGATAAGGAAGTTGGTATTAGGTCGTATCAGGTTCGTACAGAGGATGGCCGTATATACAGGAGGAATCGCAGGCATCTCAAAACACACCAGAGAGCCGTTCCTAACAGTGCGATTTGTGGGGTTTTCAGCCAACCTGTCACCGCAACAGCAGCCTGAAGGAGTAGCCTTTTTCCGGTGCACCAACCAGGGAGCCCGCCCTCGAGGCATCAAACAGGAAGCCCACTTCAGATGTACCAAACAGTTCTTCAGTCGGCCAGCCGGAGACGGCCAGTGTTCGAACAACTAGATCTGGTGGTGCAGTTTCAGTCCCTGCTTCTGGAGTTTCTACCAGTGAGCCAGCAGTCTCTGTTGCCACCACTAGAAGTGGCAGAGTGGTTAGAAAACCAATCAGATATGATTCTTGAACAGTGATAGGAGTTAAGAACACTGATTAGGACTTTAAACTCTTTCTAGGGTTGATTCATATGTAGTTAGTTTCTTTTATTTTATTTAATCATTTGGTATTATTTAGTTACTAGCTTTTTTCTTGTCGCCAAGGGGATGTGACGATATTTCATGTGTTGTACATGAAGTGAATGTGAAAGTATTTCATGTGTTGTATATGAAGTGTGTTTAACCAGAGATATAAGCGTGTAAGCCGTTGAAGACGTGCTCGGGTTTTTATTAAAGTGTGTTAGTGTGTTGAGTTTTACTTCGTCGTCCTCATCGTTTATACGCCCAGCATTTTCCGACAACGTTACACATTCCAGCCCTCTCTTCCATTACAGACAGTGGAAAAAATTTACTACTCCTTAAATATCTCATATTTATCTCTTTTGAAGAACTCTTCAGGACAGGATTCTCATAAAGTTTAGGGAGCCTTTTTTTAAGCTTGATTAATGAAGATGAGGCTTAAATCAAAATTACAAGTTTAGGTAGCATTTCTTTTTTGTGACAAAGCTGGTTTCATTCCCAAACATTTACTTTATTTTTTTTAATATGGACTACACTTCCTCAGTTGAACACAAACAATTATTTAAATTCAAACACCAGATCATCAGCCATTTAGAATTGTTTCATGAAGTCATTGACATTCAACAGAAAAGAAGTGTATGTAATTCGGTTCAATTAAGTTAAGTTAATCAGTTCTGCATGTAAGCTCTTGTATCGTTTGCACTTTTTCTCCGCCCAATTTCAATCCCTGCACTTACTTGAGATACTATTTTTCATTAACTTGGCACAAAGAGTTAAGATTGTCATCGCTCTTAAAGGCTTACCACATTTGCTGCAGGGCTTTGAAAGTTACATCATTGCCTCTGATGTGACATCTTCCCTTTTACAAGAGCCTGATCAGAATAATCTAGGCAGAACGCGAACAATGCAGTACTTTTTTTGCCCCAACCTAGCACCAGTCCGGAATATCCCAATATATTAGGACATCCATGACGTCACGAAACCATTGTTCTCAAGGAAAATGGCGTCCGCTTTTCAAAATCCCCGGGCAAAGTTTAAATCCGCTGTCCTGTGCCTTGCATGAGCATCCATCCGGGACTTTTACCGAACAGCTATGGAGAGGAAGATTCCAACAGCCATTTTGGATGCTAGTTGATCGGATTCGGGTTATTCTGAGAGACTTTATGCGGTTTTTGCCCAACGATGTAGGACGATTCTCCGTCACGTTTCAAAGGTAGGTGGAGAACTTTTGTTTTTTTCTAGTACTCACGTATTTTTAACAACGCTCGCAGTATTTTTCTTCGATTCTTAAGTCCATAAACTTTTATCATGCCAAGTGCCAACAGGACGTATACAAAACATGGACCCCCGGTCCATGGACCACCCTTGTGGACCCGGTCCATGGACCACCCTGTGGACCCGGTCCATGGACCACCCCTAATTTTTTAGCTGAATTTTACTAAAATTCTAAAAGCTCAATATAAAAATAACAAGGTATGTTTAGTGTGAGAACAGTGTTTCAAATCCAACGAGTGAAGTGCGCAGACTATGACAATTATCGCTTGCAAGGTAGTAATCTTAGAATACACATGAAAATACAATAATCTTCCTGACAAAGCCGTTCATTATTCTGTTTAGTTTCCACATCAACAATTAAAGTAACAAGTGCAACAACAAACTACATGCTGCTTGTGTATATAACAAACGCTTAACTTGTTTATTTTGTATTTACACTTTACTTTCTCAACTGATTTGCTAGCACTGCGCACCACCTCACTGAAAGCAAAATGTGCCCATCAAGTGGTGAAAACTATAATTTTCTTTAGTCGAATTCCGTAGAGGTGAAAGAAATAAAACCATAATTGACATGATTCAGTAACAGAACGTAAACTCGTTCATCAAAATGCTTCAATCGCATTAAATTGTTTAGTACCTGTCGGAGTCAGAGCTCGCCAAGTCTCCATAAATATCTGAAGAACCAAGCATGCAAATATGATCGTTAATGGCGGTCAGGAAACAGAATAACATTACTAAAATAAAAAAGAAACACTTCAGCGATCTTCTCACCTTTCTCCATTCCCACGTGTTTGTTGACCTTCAAAAATTAGGGGTGGTCCACAGGGGTGGTCCATGGACCGGGTCCACAGGGTGGTCCATGGACCGGGTCCACAAGGGTGGTCCATGGACCGGGGGTCCATGTTTTGTATACGTCCGTGCCAACATGGTAGACAAGCTAGATGTTTGGTAGACTTTTCTGGAAGTTAGGGAACTAATTGCAGTCAGAATCGCTGTCCTATTACTCAAGAGTAACATGATCGACTTGAGCCGGTTTTTACTTTGTTGGTGACTAAAATGGGCTTTTCTTTTCTTTTTAGGTTAATACTCTTGGCATGGAATGGCACCAGGAGAAACTTCTGGCTCTTTGCCGAATTTGTGGACTTAAAATAAAGGATCATAAGCGCAAAGTGCATGCGTCCAAGTTATCTGCTGAAGAGAATAAAGTTTGGCAAGTTTCCTTCTTAGTCGATTCGCTCAGTGTCCATCCAAGTTTTATCTGTGTGAAATATGGTCAGACAGGGTTTGCACCCATGTTCAATATGAGGCCATTTACTTCCAAGTATCAACTTATTGAGTGCAAGACAGTTATCTTCAAAACACAGCCTCTCTAACATTTAATGTCTGTGTCTTGTTTTCTCTTAACCTTTTGACGATAAAAGGTTAGCACAAACTCGAAAGGGAAAGGCCTTGACACCCAGCTGGAAGAAGTCAATAACGCATCAAAATATGCTAGGAGAATGGTGCAATGACAGCCAGAGAGTGGTTGACAATCTTTAGGAACCATGATGAACTTGGAAAGTTTTTTTTTTCATTCATGATTCAATGCTGCCTTGGCTGGTTTATTTAATATTTTAGGTTATGTTGTTTTTATTATATTTCCCAAAGCATATTTTAAGCCCAAGAAAACATCAGCACACTTTTTTCCCCAGAAAACTGCAGGCTATATGTTTTTTTTTTCTCCAACCCCTAGATAAGCTGTTCAGTGCAATAAGGTTATGGTTGTGTTAAAAGTTGCCTTTTTTAAATTTACTTTGAAGCTGCGGAGTACAACGTTTGCCTGGTTTGGAATGAAGGATCCAAGAGAAGAAGCACAACTGTCTCGAACTAGAGATGACTTGGCCAAAGAAATTTTGGCTTGGAGTGTCAAATTGCGACGTGAAAGGTTAAACGTATTGTTTATTATTCACAGTTTGGGTGGAATGAATATACATGTGGAACACATTTTATCATGTTAACCTGATAGACCGAATATAATTTTTCTCTGAAAACCTCTGCTGAAATATTTGGGGAATACCATTATGGCCAGGCATACAAGCACTATTCTCTTTGAGTTACAAACCAATATTTTTATAGGTCAGTGAAAATTCAGGTATTGTTTTAAAGAGTCAAGAAAAGTAGACTTTTTCAAAAACAGTGAAAAGTAACGGTATCCAATTGTTTATGTATTTATGTATGTATGTATTTATTTATTTATTTATCAGGTATGGAATTGACCCATTGGTGGAGAAGCCCCACTTGTCACTTGAGGGTAAGCCTCTGGACAAAGGTTTGGTGGATCTCACCAAAATTGCTAGTGTCAACAGAGAAATGGTGTTTGAGGAGGGTCGCATCAATGGTAAACCAAGAGCTGACCTGCCTCTGACAACATTGTATGTGACACAAGAAGAGAGGGAGGCATCATCACAGCTGACTAACATCAAGAAGGCAGATGTAGTTAAGATGGCTGAAAATCTTGTAGTTAAGTTGACAGACGATTCTTTGCTAGAATTTTTTAAGGAAAAGGTAGCCTTTGTTCAAAAGAGATTGTCCTCAACCAAAAAGGAGGTCATAATTTCTATGAAGAGATCAGCAAGTTAGTTGAACTGGATCAGCAACAAAATGAAGAACATTTACAAGGAGATGAATAGTTTTAAAAGTTATATGTATTTCTACTTTGTCTGAATTTTCATATGAATGTCCGTATGGACTTTCCATTACTTGTGTTTTCTTGTAAATATAAGTTGAAGTGCAAAGAAGGTATAGCCAACTCTTTGTGGTGTGAATTGAACTTTTTTCCTCTTATTTTCATCCATTACATTCTTGAAGTGTACATAATCATTTAGGGGGTATGGATATTTTCTGGAACTACACATTGTCCACTAGGGGTATACAGAGGTCGATGTAGTTTAACAGGGACTATCTGGTATCCAGGGGTTGGGGGTAACCCCAAGTCTTCTGTACCGTGGGGCACTTTTTTTTTATTGTGGTACAATTTTACTTATTTTTGGAATGTAGCCTTCTACATATAAAATGTTTTGGCCACATCTTGTTTTTAGGTTGGCCTGGGAGGATGTGAGTACTGCATAGTTCCAAAAAATATCCTTATCTTCCCCTAAATTCCAAGGGTGACTTGTAACCCATTTTTAAAGGTAAAGTATGGAATTTATGTGAGGGTGGGGAAGGGGGTCAAACCTCAAAACATGGTTTATAATGATCATCTATGCTAGCAATTAGAATGGAATGAAAAATATTTTATCAGAACTGTAACAAAAGTTTCCAAAAAAAACCCTTTTACACAGGTGATGGTCAGAAAAAAAAAGGAACACACTGAAATTAAGTTACAAAAGTTTATAATGTAGTGTTGAGCGAACAACATTATTCAATTATTTGTGAAACAATCAAATCAGGTTGGTTAGCAGGTTAGTACTATGGAATAGAGAGTTAGGAATAATAATCATGAAAACAGGAGTTGTGACAAGAGTCATCAGACAACTTTAGGGAACTCTCTACTACATTCAAGATAAATTCGTATGTTAAAACAAAAATTAAATACATTTGTAATTGGCATCTGTAACTGATTTAATAAACTTCAAATACTTATGATTTGTTTCAGGTCCTGCATTCAACCAAGAGGCAAATTCAATCTTAAAAGTGCCCAAGGATCAGAGGATGTGGGCAAATGAATAAATGACTGAAATATATCGTGGATTTAAGTTTGAAGACTAAATTTGTTTTCTTTTCTTTAAAAAAAGCTATAACAGATAAAACCTTGGAATTTGTGAATGGATTGTGAATGCTTCCTTGTAATTTACAACTTGCGGTTTTGTTAAACAGATATGATATCTTTTACCGGGACAAAATTAAATATTATTTTCGAAATGATTAAATGTTTCAGCTTATGAACGCACGCGTCCTGTCGATTTCAGCCCACTAATCGGTAGATAGAGGAGAAGTGTGAATTCCCAAGTTGATCGTTACTACGCTGAAAAAATGCCGAGTAAATAAACTTACCAATTCTAGCGTCTCTTTTTCAAAGAATGACAAACACAGTTCGTCAAACTTGCCCCGCAGCGCTAAATTAAGATTAGTGCTTTTCTCAGTTCGGTCGGAGGGTAAACTTTATCGGGGGAGATTTGTCTGTGACATGGAATGCGAACACGAACTTTCCTTTTTTCATAACTTCGACAATATTTGACCCAATTTGCGATAAATTTATACCTCCTGAAGACTCGTATTCATCGCATTGGAAAGCAATCGCCAATCTCTCTTTGTCCGCCATCTTGAATTTCTTGGTTTGTTATGAAACACGAGACTCCAACCAAAACACGCATCCTCATTGGTTGAAACGCGAGTTTCGTGACGTCATGGATGTACTAATATATTGGGATATTCCGGACTGAGCACGCGTGGTTGCTACCTTTTCAACGAATGCAAATACCACTCCCCGTCGTACACTTGAACACTCCATTTAATTCAGACAAGGAGTCAACACAAGAATTCCAACTCCACGAAGATTTGCCATATCTCAACCTTTATCAAAGCCTGAATACACTTCAAATCGAAGTTAACCTGATTCGGCGAAAGGTTTTCAAACTCACAGAACTCGCTGCAATCTTCTTTGGTCCATACGAGAGCTTTGCTTACATTTCACAAGCCTGATGTTATATAACTTGTTTGAGCACGAAATCCGGCAATCCGCAGTTGTTCTTCCTCACAAAATACTGAAAAAAGCATTTTGAAAACAAGCTACATTCACTTCGCTCTTTGGCAAATTTTCAACAAAGTTCGACTAGCTCCCAAGCCTCGAGCACACGGAAACGAGTCTACCGGAAGACGGGAAGTTGCTTGCTTGTTTCTAAAAATAGATTTTTTGAAATTAAGATATCTCATACCCCATTACAAGACTCCTTCTCTGTCCCATTATGGCTCTTGCCTATACCTATTCCATATCACATATGCTCTGAAGTAGTTATCTGTGCTGATCGCTACTGCCCTATCAAATTAACAACCTATTTAAGAACCTACGAAGCCTAAAATCCCCAAAAATCTAAATTCTTATACGCTTGTTTTTACTGTATTGCAGCCGGAAGAAAATTTTTCAACAGGAAAAAGCCGATATACAGGTGCTCTACATAACCGGTACGTTTCAAAAGCAGTAAATTTTGTCGACGCTTTTGATATCTTCATGTAAAGCACATCACTAACGTACTAAAATGCGGGGACTTTTGGGGGAGCAAAATTACGGGGGGAGGAAGTGGCGGGGGGAATATTTGACCTAAACGTACGTCCAGTTGACGTTAAGCGGAATGTTCACCCCCCCCCCCCCCTGACATCCGTTCTCAGCACAGCGGCATTTCCCTGAAGTAGAACAAGGCTTGGTTACATGGCAAAGAAAGATGGCGGACAAGCTGTGGTACTTTCCTCTGAGATTCGTCACAATTTTCCTTCTCCTGTGGCGTCAATCCTTGAAAAACGAAAGGATCTGGAAGAAACAACGCATCTGTGAAAGGAACTGTTCCTCTTGTGTCAGATGCTTAACACCGTTGCGGTATAGGACTTGAATGTAGGCGGACTTGCTGGATTTGGAACAGTGGGGTTTCATGCAATCCAGCGTTTTGTTAGACGTTTTTCTTGTTGATCAGGAGACACAGAACTACAGTGTAAGGCAAGTGTATGGCGTGGTATTTTCTACTGCACGTCCTGTTCCCTCTATATACCGAACACTTCCGAAGATTTCCGAAGATTACCCGAACACTTCCGGTGATCTCCGGATATTTTCAAAGCTTCTCCAGGTTTCGGAAGATCGAGGGCAATGTCTTCTGCGTACCTCAGTAGTCAATGTATGGCCTGAAGCTTTATAAGTAGTCTATTTTTTCAAGTGTGTTGATTTTTCTCGTGCAATTTTTTTTTGGTCTTTGAAAAAATTTACTCGTGCTTATTTAGTCCAAATTGCACTCGGAATCATGTGATTACCTATACTTATAATAAAGCGTGCTTCCTCAAGTCAGATCAAGTCAATTTTTATTATGACTGCTTAGGTTTTCCTCCTGTTTATCACGCGACATTATATTCTTGGACAGTTTTCAGTGGTAAACAGCGCAAATCACTTAGTGACTGCTTTCCCTTTCTTTAGCAAAGGTGCATAAATTACTTGAAATCAGACAATTTTGGGTGTTGTCTGAAAATTGATTATTGAGTGATGTGTAAGTCTAACTGAGAAACTCAATAGAGCTTATCTCACCATGTTTCTGTTATTTGTAGTTCTTGTCGATTCAGATTGAAGAAGTGCAATTTCAAGCAAGTCCTTTTTAGAGGGTCCCCTATACCACTTTGGAAAATGCATTCAAGTAAAAATATTGAGACTGTTCACGCCTCACTGATAATTCCCAAAATTCGTTCACGTTCACGAAACATCAAATATCGGCAATGACGAATCACGAATGGACAAATAAACCTAAATCACATTTCACGAGAAAAGTATAGGGGACCCTCATTTTAATTAAATCAAGTTGGGACTAAAATTAAAAGCAAGAAACCGAAAACTTTATGACTTCGCGATCTCTTTTCCTGGAAGAAAAAATAATAAACGTATCAATAAATTAACAGTTATGATAAAAAGAAACTTCTTTTAGAATATCATGACATCGTGAAAGACCGATAATAATCATTTTGAAAGCAGATTGCCCGTGACTTTAACCGGTTTGCAATTCACTATAATTATTGCTGAATATAGTGTTGGCATATTACTAATACAACCTGTGAAATTAAGAGCTGGCCGCTCAGAATCAGCATTGTATAACAGCAGTGACCTGCTCGATGTTATCTTCCTGTATCTGTAATCTTGTTTTGTAATGTTCTTTCCATCGGAATTATTGTTACATATTTCGATAACGACCATGAACTTGAAAACGAAATGCCCAATATTCATGCAGATGTAAAAAAAAAGTTCATTGGTTGAAAAAAACATTGTGAGAACTTCACCCACAGCTAGATTAGTAAAAGATAATTTGTCTCCATTTGCATCTGTTTTTTGCACAATACTTATAACCAGACAATTTCCAGTAATTCTGATGATCTAAACAGGGATATGGTCGCCATAAGTAAGATAATATAAACTATATGTTTTAAACATAATTGATTTAATTAAAGTTTGAGGGCAAATCACAGACAGCCAATCAAAATGCAGAATAGCCGTTGCATTCTTGTCAGTATTCCACCCAAAATTCCCATCGTGCAGTGCACTGAATTGTATTTTCTACGACATGGTATAAAACATTTGTGCAAATCTTTTTCGTGATATACTACATGCCACAGTTGAATTTCTTTGTATACAGACTCGCCTAAAGGCTCGTGTGTAAATGTTATGGTTTAAAAGGGCTCTTTAAACTTATTCTGCTCAATTTGTTCTTGGTTAAAAAATATTTAAACCAGCTTGATTTTTATTTTTCTCTGTGTCAAATTCATTTACATTATCTGGAACACAGGAAAATGAAAATCAAGTCCCAACATATACCAAAAAAATTCAAGCTATTCGTGGGATATTCTATACGATACTCCACTTGAATGCATTGCCTACTCGCAATGATAGTTGATGTTTGCGGATTCACGGTGGGCACACAAGGCTCAAAATGTGGCAGGGGTTTGCAGTACGTAATGTCAGCGGTTGCGCAACAAAGAAAACAAAATTTCAAAATGGCGGAAAGAAATGGCTTATCCTCCCAAGAATCGGAAGAATTAGCAGAATTAGTTGATGAATAATCTGCAGAAGATGTCCTCAAAGAAAAGACTGATTTGTACCTTCAGGCATTTGAGTCTCTCGATCCTTGTGATGTCAATTTGGATATGTTTAAAAGATGCGTACGAAGACAAATTTTTGCCTCTTCTAGCTGGGTATTTCAAAGTCCTACTGACCCGTTAAAGATTCTTTTAAATAGCTCTGTAAACTGTGGAACAGTTCTGGCAGACAAGGGTAGATTGTGGCTGGAGAAGATCAAAGGTCGTTTGGGACGAAAGGTCAGCATCAGGAATCCTTATCAAGGCGAAATAATCCGCAACTTACCAAAGGAAATTTTTGCGGCATTACAAAGAGGAATCTGTCACTCTCGGATGGAAGAGATTGTTAATAACTTCTCTTTGGCTGAAAACCGTAATGACTGTTCTGCAATATCATTCACGGAGAGGAAAGCTGTTGTTTCGCTATTGTCTGTATTGTCTGGAATGCCACAAGGGGTAGTGGGGTCATGCTTGAAAAGAAGATTGTCCAATGGAAAAACAGCAGTTATTATAAACCCCGAGAAATACTTTGTTTTTCTTTAGAAGATCAAAACTTGTCAGTTTATCATAACGTTTCATTATGGATTTTGGAACAAGTCTGGCTTCCCACTCCATAGCTAAGTTGACATTGCTTATTTTCAGTAGACAATTGCATGAATGGATTTTGGAACAAGTGAGGCTTCTCACTTCATAGCTAAGTTGACATTGCTTATTTTCAGTAGACATGCATGAATGGATTTTGGAACAAGTGAGGCTTCCCAGTCCATAGCTAAGTTGACGTCAATAAACAGCCATAGACTGATTTGAGTTGTTTCCTTGGTAACAGTTATTTAATAACTAGTTGCTTGTTAGTACACAAAATTGTTCAAATGTTTTTATCAATAACATGTCTACAAAAGTTGAAACTGGAATACAACATAACTGAAATATTCAAGAAATTAATTCAAATAGAAGACTGAAAGTTGATCTCAATGTAACAGTGATGTAATTTATCCTTAATAACAGTAATGTAATGATTTAATAACTACTTGAAAATATAATACAGGTGGTTCCCTGTTTAATGTCATCAAACTGAGATTCTTGTCTACAGGGACTTTCCCAAGTTGAACACTCTTGTCAATTTGGGATCTGTAGGTATGAGAACAATAACAGCACTTGTCGTCCTCAGAACCCTTGTCAAAACCACAAAAACAGGCTTGCCCATTTGTTACCCTTGGTGGTACATAGGTTTGCTTAGATCTTGATATATCATCTCTCCCATAACCCCTTTCCCTTAGCCAGATTAAGTGAACAAATTCATGCTGAAAAATCTGCGTCCATCTTGAATGATGGTTGGTATTTTGACTATACCTCCTAATAGCCATATGCTTCGCCTCACGGCCCTCCATTGACACTACATTTAGGCCAAGGTAGTATTTCCGAAAAACATCAGATGCATGTGCAGGAATAACATGTCCCACAGTCCAGGTTGACCTGAAATGTGTTAGGTGTTTTAAACCACAGCAACATCTCTTCTGTTTGCTGTTCTAATGTTAAGTAGAAAGAGGCAAGTGATGGCAAAAAATCTGTTAAATATCTGAAACAGCCATTCACTTTTTCTTCCTCTTCAAGATCTCAGCAAAACACTTCCCTTACATTACCTATTTTGCCTAGGTCAATGGTTTTCACATGCTCCATCAGTTTGTTGTATCGGAGCAGGGATCGAATTTTCCAACCCATAACATTCAATCTTTGACGTTTAGACCCCTTCTTCACTCCTTTTGTCATGGAGATGGATTGGTACACAGACCTGTACTTAGCTTTACCCATCACACCCTTACAGAAGTATGTAGTAATGCTACGCAACAAATTTTCTTTTGACTTTTCAAAATTTCCCCCTTCAGTGTTATAAATTTGAGGAAAAACACTTTCACAAAATTTTCTCTTTCTTGAAACAGTTGTTACTAATTGTTTCTTAGTGAATTTTGTGCAGTGTCTCTAACAATCCAACAGCAGCTGGCATAGTGTTGTTCGCGTTCCCACCATGAATTTAGAGTGCCTGTTCCAAGGTTTCAGTTTCCCTCTTTCTAATGGTCCTTTCAGATATCATGATAATGCCCTCTTTGTCACTTGTAGGTGACAGCTGCCTATTTCGAATGGCCATAGGATGTTCAATGATAGTTTCCTGTAGCTGATTTTCTTATCAGATACTTGATCTACAGCTGTACCTAAAAGTATTGAAAACAATACAAATCAATAAATTATTGACTGCATATTTTTGGATCTTTGTGCACCTATCCTTCCACTACATCATATGGATTTTAATCACAAATGAAATTCATGACAGAAGAGGAACAGAAGATATTTCACAAGCAAAGAACATAGTTAACAACCTTGCACTCTACTGTGCTAAGACAAGTACAGTACAGGTATTGAAATAGAAGAGATATGAATTAAAAAGACAGTACATAGCAGACATAAAAATCCAAACATTGCGAACTATCAAAAAATAACCATAATAAAACTGAAAATATGCTTAAATTATTCTTAATGAGTAAATAAATAAATAAATGCAAATTACGCTAAAATAGCAGGTTAACTACCGGCGTAATGAAGGAAGTTTTGTTCAACAGAAATGGCTTCCTAATGATTACTTAAAAACGTTGTTCACCTTATGCGGAAGTCTTCGGGGCCGACCATTTAACTCTTGAGGGAGGGGGTGGGTGATTTTGAAAAAAAAATTTCCTACAAGTGCTTGGTGGAAGAAAAAAATTGCATGCAGCACAAATGAAATAGAAAAAAAATTCTTGCACTGCTGTGAGCAAGAAAAAAATGTTGCAAAGCTATTTCATCATTCCTGGGGGGCCGTTTACAATTCTCAGCAAAACTGCAACCATTCCGGATAATCTGCAAACCAGCGAGCCACTCTGGTTAGCCTAACACATTGATTGGCCTAAATAACACTCTGGTTAGCCTAAATGTCACACTGGTTGGCCTACAGTTAGCTTAGGTAGCTTGCGAATTGCCCTTATAATGGGATAAGGGATTTCTCGCTTGCTCAGTTCACATGGCTCCAAGTCATAGGAGTCATAGTCTAGTCATGTAAGCCATTACGGTTAGCCTAAATTACACATTTGCTAGTCTCGTTAGCACTACAGTTGAGGGTTGTCCAATACACACGAACTGAGTCGTGTCGACTTTTTGGTGTAGACGACCCGTCAAGCGGAAGTCAGGTCGTGGTCCGAGAGGAAGTAAAGTAAAAGGAAGTTCCTATGTGAAAGAAGGTTGGAGGAACCGTTTGTAAAACGGTGACGGGTCGTGACGACCCGTCTAACTTGTGACGAACCGTCATTTGAAATGTCGACCCGTCTTTTAGAAATGTCAGGTGGTGAGAGACTTGGAAAAAAT
>OX419337.1:20826305-20846305 GCA_948470475.1 Galaxea fascicularis
CTCGCGCTTTTAGAACGAAGGATTTACTTTGTGCTTAGCGTGTTTGTGACCTCACGCTTATAGAACGAGGAATATATACTGTGTGTTGCGTGTTTGTGGCCTCGCGCTTTTAGAACGAAGAATATACATTGGTGTAGCGTGTTTGTGACCTCACGCTTATAGAACGAGGAATAAACACTGTGTTGGATCGAACACCTTATTTGTTTTAGTGGCCTCAGTTAGTATTCCCCTGGGCCTGTTTTACGCGGGAATTTAGGTCTGCAATTTGCATTTTGTAAGCGACACTTGGCAAATGTCATTTTCTGTTTTTACACGTTTGAACCTTCAACGAGACGCACTGCTCGTAATTGTCAGTTCTTTCAGTCGCCGGTAGTCTGCCAGAAAATCGTACTAAGCTTCCTCTAAACGCGCCACAACAATTTAAAACCTTCTTCGCCTCGTCAGTAGCTGTAGCACGACAAAGTGGAAAGTGTTTTTTAATTAATTGCGTGAATTAGAAGTGTTCGCCTCCGGCGGTTACAAACTGTGTGTAGCGTGTTTGTGGCCTCGCGCTTTTAGAATGAAGGATATACATTGTGCGTAGCGTGTTTGTGACCTCACGCTATAGAACGAAGAATAAACACTGTGCGTAGCGGGTTAACCTCACGCTTATAGAACAATGCATATTTTTATATACATTGCGCGCAGCGTGCTTGTAACCTCACGCTCATAGAACGAGGAATATACATTATGTGTTGCGTGTTTGTGGCCTCGCGCTTTTAGAACGAAGAATATACATCGGCGCAGCGTGTTTGTGGCCTCACGCTTGTAGAACGAGTTTGGATGCTTTTAGCTTGAAGAACGAAGCATTCAACATTTCGGAGCGCTATTCCAGTCAGTCATCATTTCTGAACGCTATTCTTCTCACGGTCTCCAGTGTTCATCGAGGCTTTTTCTTGTCTCTCACCACCTGACATTTCGAATAGTCGGGTCGACTTTTCAAATGACGGGTCGTCACGACCTGATCGGATCGTCACGATCCGTCGAGATATTTGAAGTTGCCCCAGGCCGTTTGACTTCCGGTAGTAAAACTTACTTCCATTTTAAACTTCACGACCCGACTTCCGGTGAGACGGGTCGTCAACAGCAATTGACGACCCGACTCAGTTCGTGTATTGGACATGTGTGGAAAACAAAACACAAAGACTCGCAAGTTTGGCGATGAAAGTTAATTGGCAGCTATGGCAGCTGCATGCCACTTTGTGACGGAGGCTCACGACAAAACATTATGCGTTTAAATCCTTCTTGAAAGTTTGTACTTCGAAAAGCGTACAAAAAAGGATTAAGGCACAAGCTACATAAAAATATAAAAAAGAACACGGTCTCTAGTTCAGAAAACTCAATGTTGTACACTGCATCAGTATTCATTGTGTAATAAACTACAATGGGTGTATAGCCAATCACAAATCCGGCGGTTGCTAGAATAAATGTTATGACAAGTTTCTTTTTCTCAGAGCTTCTATCTTCCTCAGTGTTTGTTGTACATATTGTTTTAGAAAAGTACAGTCCTTTGATCAAGGATCCATAGCAAAAAAGAAATATTATCAAGGGGGTGTATGTACAAAGCGCACAGGTCAGAATTACGTGAATTTTTGTTCCGCTGCTTGCCGTAAAGTCCGTTTTGTCCCATTCATGTAAAAATACTCTTGGGAAGGAGAAAAGCACACTTGAGGTCCAAACGGTAGCGATGGCCTGTTTGATGTTGTCTTGGTTCAATCGCAATCCTGTTCTTAGAGGCTTCAGTAAAGCATGATATCGTTGGACCGCTAGTAATGTAAGCGTAAAGGATGAAACCAAAATGGCAATATCATCGATCCACCAAACTTTGCAAATGAATCTTCCGAGTGTATCACTCAAATTTCTAAGTCCATACATGATAAAGGTCATGGGTCAGATGATCAGAATGGTTAAGACATCACTAGCAGCGAGGTTTGCTAGCAAGTAATTAGTTGTGGTGTGAATTTCTCGTGTTTTGTGAACAATGCGGATGACCAACACATTTCCGATTAAACCGACAATAACAAATGGAATGGAGACCATTAAAACGATGAATCCCAAGGTATTGGTGTTACCGCGAAACGAATTCAAATTTTTTCTTTAGTTTATTTCGTGTACGTCGCGTCTACTTGTTAATTAGCTGTCTTCTTTTGTAGTTTGTATTTCTTCTATTGTTTACTTTGTCTTTAGTGTCACCATGTCGTTACGTAACGTTACGTAATTTCTCTAGTTTTAGGATATAAATTCAGTCTTGTTTGTCAACGTTTTTGTCACAATTTTCATGGAGGTTTACGGACCATAGCTGTTTCTTTTCGTTAAGTCAGTGCACCGTTAAGGTAAATATATTTTTTAACTCTATTGTACATTTGATCGTTTCTTCGTTTTCGTTAATGCATTTTCTTAACTTTGTATTGTTTGTATTTTTCATTTTATCTTGTACAGTACCGTAGGAGTGTGGAATTTTAAAATTAAACTGTGTGAGCACGAATACGCGTAACTTCGGTTAAAATTGGTATCGATCATGATGACTGCTTAGGTCTTCCTCCTGTTTATCACGCGAGGCATTGAGGTTTGGTAACTGACTGCAAAGATCACCTGGGGACTGCTTTTATTTTCTTTGACAAACGCGCATAACTTAATTGAAACCAGAGAATGTCGGGTGTTGTCTGAACATAGATTATTAACTGATGTTTAAGTCTAAATGTGCGACTCGATAGAGCTTATCTCACCATGTTTACGTTGGTTATAGTATTTGTTAACGCAGATGGAAAGAAGTACAATTTTATCAGTGGAGGTCGTTTTATTTAAAATCAACTTATTAGTGTAAGCTAAAGGCGAGAACCCGCAAACGTTATGACCTCGGGGACTCTTTCCCTGGAAGAAAACACTGACCAACAATAAAAATCATTTTGAAAGGACGGAGGTTGCCCGTGAACTGCTTTGCATAACTTCAACGGACACATTAGGCAACTAATTTTAGTTCATTGTCTTGCAGTGCACAGAACGATCGGTGGGTTTTCACTGACGCTTAGATGAATTTATTGTTGTTTTCTATAAGACGTAAGCAAAATTCATCATAAATTTTTGCAAAATTTTAATTTGCCCTAAATATAGTTTTGGAATATTACTAATATAACCACTGAAATTAAAAGCCAACTTCATAGAATTAGTATGGTACTTGACACTCTCTTTTTATAAAGGAGGCGAAAGTGTTACAATGATCATGGAAAATAAAAGATGGTTACCCCAATAATTGAAAAGCAGAACCTGCAAATTTATGTAATCAGGAATAAACGTTACTCAGGAGTAAAAAGAAAATTTATAAGAGGAGTTCATCTCTGTTTTTAATGGTAAGCGGGAAGTAAACAAAACTAGACTGACAAATTAGGAACTCTTTTAGCAGTATAGTAAATACTGACGTTCGTTCGCGTTGTTCCTCACTATGGTGGTCCCGTCAACTCCAGTAGCTCAGTTTTCTTTTTAAGCGGTGTAGCAGCTCTCGTAAGTTCTCACGAGATTGGCTTGCTACCTGTAGCCGCTGTATAGGAACTCAGCACTCTACTTTATTTTGTCACTTTAAAACTCGTCCCGTA
The DNA here is from genome assembly GCA_948470475.1 of Galaxea fascicularis. Lineage (NCBI taxonomy): Eukaryota > Metazoa > Cnidaria > Anthozoa > Scleractinia > Euphylliidae > Galaxea > Galaxea fascicularis. The sequence goes on from OX419337.1 coordinate 20,829,935, forward strand.
CGGTGCAAACCCTCCGTCCCAGAACGGTTCTTATAAAGGAAAATTACAAAGAATATATTAAGATTAAGACGACAAAAAGCTTGCAACAATACAGGAAACATACGGCCAAAATACAAACATACCTTATCGGTGACTCTACGTACGACACAGGAAAAACTAGCAGCAGCGAAAGCAAACTAAACAATCTGACATACACTATAAGCAACGAGACGAAAATAAAAAAAACTTGCACAAAAAAGATTGGCTTTTAAAACTAAGACGAACAAAAGAGGTGTGAGCATACATAGACATGAAAAAGGTTACGTAATGAAACAAAAGGAAAAACAAATAAAAGTATTGAAAACAGTTACGCAACTGCGGTAACACTACCCTTCTGGTGAACAAAAGAACAAACAACACAAACAATGGACCCTATCCCTAAAACAATAGAGGTGCTACACTATGCCTGCCAATGAAATTTAGAGCCTTACGAGAGCTGCTACAGTACTGTTCTTTTCACTCTCTCCCACCTGCCATAGCTGTCATTTTTTTTTCAGTTTGGCAGTTTAACGATTTGACGTACGCAGTATGTCTCAGTTGGGACACAAAAACCTTATTAGAAATTAAAGGTACACAATGTCCGGCAAATAATTAACAACAGAGGTGGTGGCGTTTGTGCATATGTTTCGCGAAATTTTAAAGTCGAGTACTTGAGCGACATCTCATCCACCGCACCATCTGGTTTCCAGCAGTTGTGGCTAAAAATCCAGGTCAGGAACATGAAATCGTTTATCATCTGCACTGCGTACAGACCTCCAAATACTTCACTGTCATTTTTTGACTCAGACTTAATTGAAACCTTTATTTATGCTTCGTCTTTCAATGTGCCTATTTACCTGCTTGGAGATATGAATTGTCGCCTCGAGAGTAGCGACAAGCCCGAGACGAAAGCCTTACTAAATTTCTGCCGCTCCTACAATCTCTCACAACTTATCACTAAGCCAACACGAGTAACGGAAACTACCAGCTCGATTTTGGATGTAATCCTGGCTTCGGATACAAAGCAAGTTCTTAATGTTATGGTCTTGGAAAGCTCGATCAGCGACCATGACCTAGTTTACCTTACACTAAAACTAAAGAAAGAGCGCTCCAAGCCTGTTTATATCACTACTAGAAGCTACAAGCATTACAAGGCCGACGCATTTAATGATGATGTCTCAAAGGCACCGTGGTCAATAGTAGATATTTTTGATGATGTAGAGGACAAGCTTCATGTTTTCAACTCGTTATTTTCTTCTATACTAGACCAGCATGCTCCGATTAAAACTTTTAAAGTCCGTGGAAAGCCAAATCCATGTATAACGGATGACATACGTGCGCTGATGAAAACAAGAGATTACTGGCGCAAAGAAGCAAGAAAAAGCAATGACCCTATGACTTGGACGGCTTACAGAAATTTAAGACAGGAGGTTAAAAGAGAAATTAAAATCGCTGAACGAGAGTTCTTCTCAGAACAGATTCAAAGAAACCCAGGCAATACAAACAATATTTGGAAAGCAATCCGCCAAATAATCCCCAGAAAATCCACATCCCAGAGAATCTTCAGCAAGGATAACAAAACTGTCGCAGATGAGTTCAATCGGTTTTTCGTTTCTGTCGGCCAGAGTTCTGTTGACAAAATTCAAACATTGGCTAATAAATGCAATATGTCACCTAACCGAAATTATTTTGTCCCAAGACAATATCCTCCCCGTGAGCAGTTTCATTTGAATACCACAGGCAGTGGTGAGATCGAACGCATAATTTCATCAATGCCATCAAACAAAGCTCCAGGGATCGACAAGATTTCCGTTCGTGTTTTGAAGGACTGCCTTGCCCCGGTTCTTCCAGTAATTACGTCTATTATCAACACTTCTATTGAGACATGCACATTTCCAATCACCTGGAAATTAGCTGAAGTGACACCTCTTCCTAAAGGTGAAAATCACGAACTAGCAAATAACAACAGGCCAATTTCGCTTCTACCGGTTTTATCAAAAGTTTGCGAAAGGGTAGTACACAGTCAATTCACTTCCTACTTGCAATTAAACGAGAGGTTAACAAAGACCCAAAGCGGCAACAAGAAATGGCATTCGACAGAAACATCTGTCATAGAAACAACTGACACTATCCTTAAAGGGATAGACCAGAAGATGTTGACTTCGGCAGTATTCTTAGACATGAGCAAGGCCTTCGACAGCGTCAACCACGAAACCCTAATTTTGAAGCTGCAAGATGTAGGCGCCTCAGACCGAGTTATCCAGTGGTTTTGTAGCTACCTTTATGAAAGAAGACAAGTGGTTCGAATCCATTCAACATTGTCAGAGCCCTTGCCCATAGACTGCGGCGTTCCACAGGGAAGTATACTGGGACCACTTTTATTTAGTATTTATACTAATGACCTTCCTTCAGCACCACGGAAATGCAGCGTCCAGAGCTATGTTGACGACACTAAGCTTGCTATATCCTTCAAACTGAAAGATACCGTAAATGCCTTTACTGACTTAAGAGATGATTTACACAGAATAGGCCAATGGTGTTGCAACAACCATTTATTGTTGAACCCAAGCAAAACCAAACTCATGGTGTTTGGTGGCAGGCAAATGCATTCCAGATTGGTCATTCCAAACCTCACTTTCATGGGAAGAGAACTCATACCGGAACACACTGCTAAAGACCTTGGGGTGATTTTAGACAATAACCTAACTTATGATGAACACATTACCAAAACTGTCTCCTCTTGTATGTCTTGTCTCGGTCAAATAAGCCGCACAAAGCATGTTTTTGACAAGCGCACCCTACTGACTATCATTAACGCACTAGTTTTTAGCAAACTTTTTTATTGTTCGAACGTATGGGCGAATACATCAAAAAGTAATATAAGTAAATTACAAGGTATTCAGAACTTTGCTGCTCGAATTGCGACGGGTACGCGCAAATATGATCACATCACACCAGTTTTAAAAGAGCTTAAATGGCTACCGGTAGCTACTCAGCTATACTTCAGGAGCGCTATTATGGCCTTCAAATGTCTAACATCCCGCGTGCCGGAGTACCTTACCTCCCAGTTCAGTAAGCGAGGAGAAATTAGTGGACGCGCCACGAGAAGTTCACAAATGCTGAACATCCCACTTTTTAAGACCGCCAGTGGTCAGAGAACGTTTTACTATAGAACAGTCAGTATCTGGAACTCCATGGACAGCTCTCTAAAAACTCTTGAGAAAGTTTCTGATTTTAAATATTTTCTGAAACGTAAACTAATTAAGGATTTTATAGATTGTTAATTATTTTTGATTTTAAGTGTAAATATTTCCTTGTACTTTTAGTATGATTAATTTTAATTGTAAATATTTCCATAAGTAAAGTAGGTTTAAATTATTATTGTATTTTTATTTTATTATTATTCTCTTTGAAAAGCCTCTGCGAGGAAAGTGAATAAAGTATGTATGTATGTATGTATGTATGTATGTAACAATTATTCCTCGAGCCTGAATGGGCTCTGAGTCAATAATGGGGCCGAAGGCCTCATAGGCTATTGACTCAGAGGTCATGAGGGCGAGAGGAATAATTGTTTTAGTGAAATCCAACTAGTTGGTCAAAAAAATATCGAGACAAAACATCTTTCGCAAAAACATTACAAATACGGCAACATTTGTCAACAGTTGAAATTTTATTTTGTGCATTCCTACCGTTAAATATCTTCGTTCCATATTTAGTTGACTTCTTTGTAGATTTTGGTATAGATTTATGTAATAATGAGCTCAAAAACTCGTCCGAAACTTCAGCAAAACGCGATTCAGCCGCCATTGTTTTGGTTTTCAAAGCCGCCGCCTTTCGCTACTAGCGCCGGGGCTACAACAAATAGCCTACTAGTAGCTCAACCAATCAGAACGCAGCATTGATAATAGACCACTAGTTGGATTTTACTAACAGTTGCTATTTGCCAAGGGGCGGATTTAACTTACTGTCCAAGAGGGGTACTCCGGATTTCAATTGGCAGGATGATCAAGAGGGGGCAAAAAAATCGTTAGGGGTTCCACACCTCGAAATTATCGGTAAGCTTTTGCCCCCGGTTCTCCAAATCCTGGCCCTATTTCACACCAAACTTTTGCCATTTTTCACACCCGTTTACAGACCTGGGGGCCGTTTCTCGAGGCTCCCGGTAATTACCGGGTCCGTTAAGCAGTTGTGTTTTCCATTCCAGATGGGAGTTTCAAAAGTTTTGAAAATTATACAGTTAATATAAGTTATCAGCTAAAGGAACAAATGGACTTCATCGGAGGTTAAAACACTCCCTACTTTTATTGAGATTTTGAGTTCAAAATATGGTTTGTGTGCCCGTTAAGTTACTGGGACTTTCGAGAAACGGTCTCATTAGTCCTGGCCTCCAAAATCTAATGCCGTTTTCCAATCTGGCCTGGCGAGCTCCAAGATTTCCCACTGGCTTTGTTGTAATGTAACTACGCATCGCATCAGAGCCGAAGTGGAGAATTGGTTAAATTCAGCTCAATTGATATAATTTTGGTTTAGTTGTCTCATTTCTCTATTATTCGTTTGGAGCTGAAAAGACAAATACGTTTATACGAACTCGTGGCTCCCTTAAAAACCATACTCGACTTCAGACCAAAATGGTCAAAATCTATACTCGTTTTTGTAGGGTCAGGCCAATGTCTACCCTTGTTAGTTCCAGCCTTGCGCATTGCATGCTGGGGACCATGTGCTTAGACCGATCGCCATTTTGAATAAAGTGTGTTGTTGTTGAACAACTCTGTGAATTGTACAGTTTTCAGATCAGAGACCAAAACGGCTAAAAAACCATACCCTTTGGGGCGGCACATACCCATATGGCTTATATAGGGGAGTGCTCCCCAGGGAACTAAGTTTGGTTTCCTGTGTCCTAAATTAACATGTCTTATCTCATGCTTTACTGATTAATTTGACTAAGTGACAACAGGAAGAATTATTACAAACAGTAGGAGTGCTACTTTTATAAAAAGACTCAGCAACAACTTACTTATTCGCTCACTATTTCACTATTAGACGACAGACATTTCTGTAAAAAGCGTCCTTAAATATGAGTTCCAGTCACGTACATATATACTTATTACTAGAAATTGTATACCAAAGTACGTTTTTATCTTAACAATAAAACATGCTTGTTCACTGAATGTGTTAAGGAATCTATAATAGGCAGTCAGAAAGCACTAATAATCAATCGAAAATTGATGTTTGGAGGTCACTCTCCGAAAGCATAAAACTTCTGTTTACTTCTCCCCGCAGACCAGAAAGGCATCGTGCTTTTATTAGTGTTCGGCGTATGCTTTTGATATTAATGAAAGGTTCCTGTATTGGAACATCCTTAATTTCGTTTCAACATTCAGATTCAACGACAAGTCTAGACATGAATTTTGAGGACATGTTTAGAAACTATTGATCCATTTATACGGGACCGTTAAGAAGTTTCGTTTTAAGGAACTTGCTTTCGCTGATTCCAGTATATGAAAACAAAACACAAAGACTCGCAAGTTTGGCGATGAAAGTTAATTGGCAGCTATGGCGGCTGCATACCACTTTGTGACGGAGGCTCACGACAAAACATTATGCGTTTAAATCCTTCTTGAAAGTTTGTACTTCGAAAAGCATACAAAACAGGATTAAGGCACAAGCTACAAATGAATATAAAATTAAACATAGTTTTTGTTTCAGAAAACTCAAAGCCGTCCCCTGCATCAAATGTCATTGTGGAATAAACTACAATGGGTGCATAACCAATTACAAATCCTGCGGTTGCTAGAATAAATGTTATGACGAGTTTCTTTTTCTCAGAGCTTCTATCTTCCTCAGTATTTGTTGCACATATTGTGTGAGAAAAGTACAGTCCTTTGATCAAGGATCCATAGCAGAAAAGAAATATTATCAAGGGGATGTAGGTATCGAGCGCGAAGGTCAGAATCAAGTGAATTTTTGTTCCGCTGCTTGTTGGAATACACGTAAAGAGCCTTTTGTCCCATTCGTATAAAAAAACACTTGGGAAGGAGAAAAGCACACTTGAGATCCAAACGGTAGCGATAATCTGTTTGATGTTGTCTTGGTTCAACCGTAATCCTGTTCTGAGAGGCTTGAGTAAAGCATGATATATATCTTTCGACCGCTAGTAATGTAAGCGTAAAGGATGAAACCAAAATGGTAGTAAAACCGATCCACCAAACCTTGCAAATGAATCTTCCGAGACCATCACTCACATTTCTAAGTCCATATGTGTTAAACATCGTGAGCCAGAAGATCAGAATGGTTAAGACATCACTAACAGCGAGGTTTCCTAGCAAGTAATTAGTGGTTGTGTGCATTTCTCGTGTTTTGTGAACAATGCGGATGACCAACACATTTCCGATTAAACCGACAATAAGAAATGGAATGGAGACCATTAAAACGATGAATCCCAAGGTATTGGTATCGATCATGATGACTGCTTAGGTCTTCCTCCTGTTTATCGCGCGAGGCATTGAGGTTTGGTAACTGACTGCAAAGATCACCTGGGGACTGCTTTCATTTTCGTTGACAAACGTTTGCAAAACAGGCAATTTCGTCTGTTGTCTACAGTTAATGATTATTGGGTAATGTTTTGAAGTCTAACTGAGAGACTCAGTGGAACGTATCCAACAATAACAGACCTTTTCAACGTTGATGGAAGAAAGAGCAATTTTAAGGAAGCGAGTACTACAGCATTAAATTCAACTTCTTAGTGCATTAAAATTAAAAGCGAGAAACCGATGGCAACCGTTTTAGCTTCGAGCACTCTTTTCGTGTAAGAAAAAAATAAACTAATAAATAAATAAACAATTATGATAAAAAGAGACTTCTTTGAGAATATCATGAAAGCGTGAAGTGACAATGATAATTATTTTGTAAGCAGGTTGTCTGTGAACTGCTTTGCATAACGATAGCTAATTTTAGTGCATTGATGCATAGATAGATCACCACCCATGGGTTTCATTAAAAAACACATTTGTGCTCCCTCGAAACCAATTATTTGCTATTTTCCATTAGACGCAAACAGAATTCACTACAATTTTCTGGTATATTTTTACTAGAGTTGCCCAAAAAATAGTTTTGAAATATTACTAATATAACCCATAAGATTAAATCAGTAAAAGCCAACTTCTCCGCGGAATCAGTATTGTACTTGTGGGTTAAAACCAACAGCATAGCAGAACCTTTGCGTACAAAGCAGCCGAGAATGTTGCAACGATCAGGGAAAAGAAAAGATGATATGTAATATATCAAACACGAGAGACAGTGTTTCATCGGGATATCCAAACACCGAGAAGAGAGTTTAAAATACGACGCACAGCGGAATATTTTTGACGGAATTCGAGGTGTTTGGATGGCCGATGAAACACTGTATCGAGCGTTTGATATATCTTCTCAATTGAACTAAAACTAAGGAATAACGGAGAGGTAAAATCGTCAAAATCTATGCTAATTAAGACCGGGTATTCAAAGCGCCTTTACGGTTGTGGTTTCCTTTTTTTTTAACTTAATGATTTGTTATGCGTGTCATTCTTTTTAGACAGCATAGAATTGTAAAGCACATAAGATCATTACGCCATGGTAATGCGCTATAGAAATCAATAAGTTAAGTTAAGTTAAGTTAATGAGTTTGAGAAGGTTATGCCTCCAAAATTTTGAAACGCAGAACTTGCATATGTATGTAATCAGGAATAAACTTTATCTTAAGCCGTGAACAACGGAAAATTATAGGAGGAATCCAATTTTTTATGGTAAGCAGAACCCAAAGAAAGCCAGAGAGATATTAGGAATTATTTACAGTATAGTAAACACTGAACATCGTTCCTCACTCCTCACTCTGGTGGCTAGATCAGCTTCGGTAGCATTTTCTTTTCACCACCTCACACCTGTCATAGCTGTCATCTTTTTTCGGCGGTTTAATTTGACATACGCAGTGTGCCTTAGGTGAGGCACTAAAACCTGCTAATAAGAGATTTATGATACCCCTTATTGACTAGCATATACTTCTTAATAGTTAATAACTTTTCTTTGACTGAAATTTGGTCCCACACTGAGATGATTAACAGATCTGATGCGGATTATAAATAAACAGAGAGAAACAAATAAATCATGAATATCGAAATAGGGAGTGAGTTGGGAACATCGAAATAGTGAAGGCTGATCTAGTGGATGATCGCAATCACGAGGCTGTCCCAATGGAATAAGATATTACAACACACAGCAGAGACCCTATGCAAAAACGGTTGCCTTTAAATTATTCTTTTATTGATATTCAAAATAGCCCAACTCACCTCGCTTGGGCTATTTTGAATATGAACAAACAAATAATTAAAAGGCAGCCATTTTTGCATAGGGTCTATTAATTAACAAGAACTTTTTCAAAGTAAAGAAAGCATGTTTCCAGGCTCTACGCTTGATAATTAATACGTCTAGCAATGAGGCGTAGAGTTCTCAATTAAGGGCTTTGGAGACCGTCGACATATTCATTTCTTCCCTCCCTAAAGTCAACTGGGCGTCTGGGGGGAGAGGGGGTAAGTCAAATCCATTTACGGACGTTAGTGCCGGGCATTTAAATTAACGAAAAGCAAACTAAGCCATTTTTGTAAAGTTGACATCATCTTGAGAATGGCACCAGAGTTTTTGATGGCACACCTGATATTATTATTCAGGAGATTCTGGTTTTCTCTTCTGAACACAGCTAAAACCCACGTATAAGCAGGGGCACAAAACGAATCTCTTCCTCACTTAGCCTGCGAGCAAGCTCTCCACTGGGGTCTCACGCGAGATTTTCGACCGCGAGCGTAGCGAGCCGCGAGAGGATTGGGGCGGGGTCGAAAGAAGGAGAGCTTGCAACGATCACCGAAGAAATTTCATTTCCCCTTCCACTGAGAGAAGGGAAATACCATTGGCTGAAAAATGACATACTGTCAACCAGTAATGATTGATGACAGCCTTGCTGGACCTGCCGTAAAGTTTTCGCGGAAAATATGGTCGGGTACCTGGGAACAGTTGAAAATAATGTCTGTAACACCGAAAAAAAAAACCGGGCGAGGAAGAAAAGCTCTTTTACTTTTGGTAAAGGAATTCTGTCGACTCTGTGGTTGTTACTTACGGAAGCCAGGCCCGCCACATTGGAACAGAAAATTTATTTCAACGTTCGAAGCAAAAAGGTTCAATCGGTGTTGTCCTCGCCGATCTGTGCGAAAATGTAGGATTGACAGAGAAACGGTGTGAAAGGAAATCGGACCGAATTTGTAAGGCTTGTGGACGGAAAATAAGAACGTTACATCAGTTGCACTCGATTATTGCAAGCGCTTTGTTTAACGATGATCAAGAGACGGCCTCGTATGGAGCGGACAGATTCAAGCGATGTCTTCCCTCGTCGGTCTCTTCGCCTGAATACTGCTTAGACCAGTCCTTTTTATCAGCATATGTAATCGGCAATAGCATTAGAATAACTGTATGCGTTTTTCCTGACGCTGAAACAACGCCAATGACAATAAGAGTGAAGGCGAAAATGTTGTCTCGTGCGCTGACGGCCTTGTACTTTCAAGTACGAGAAGGAAAAAAGTTGGCGCGTGGCGAAAAAAAATTCATAACTCTGGTTCTATTTCGACTACGAACATATATTTTGTCTCTATATGAAGCTTAAAGAAAGCGCTACAATCTAGGACGATTTGTTCTGACGCGCCAGCACGAGGAAACCTGATAAACGGTCGATAAAGCAATAAATGTCATATCAAACATGTTTGATATTTTCCTCATCGCCTCGCGAGGCGAATTTCTCACCGCAAATTTGCCCCCCACAGTGAGCTAACTGCCTCGCGAGGAATTTTGCTCAGCTCTTTCCTCAAGTGTGCGGCGGGCTTAACACAAACATGTTGAGCGTGAGAAACTAAACTCATTAATATGCGAATTGCCTTGACTTGTCTTCACTGACTGAAAAGTTCTTGAATATTGCTTAGACTAGTCCTTGCATTAGTATGTGCAATCGGCAATAGCATTAGAATAACTGTATGCGTTTTTCGTACTGCTGAAACAACGCCAATGACAATAACAACGAAGGGAAATATGTTGTCTTATGCACCACACAAGTTTCCGTGTCCCGTAGGTCACACGGCAAGAGCGTCATGATTTAAAAGTAGACTTTTCACCGCTGTAACCTGCTGTTCTTTCAGTTGGAACTGAACGCCTGATGCGGACTGAAACTTGCTTAAAACCTCCGAAATAAAAGGCATCGAACTCCTTGTCTGCCATGTTGACTTGGACTGGCTCGCGCGGTCCAGGCGTGTTGACTGAAAAGCCTTTCAACTTCCGGTGAAATTCAATCCAACCCTTGCCGTCCTGGGGTTTCCGGGGTGGAAGTGAAATTTGTTCGGTGATCGTTGCAAGCTCTCCTTCTCTCGATCCCGCCCCAATCCTCTCGCGGCTCGCTTCGCTCGCGGTCAAAAATCTCGCGTGAGACCCCAGTGGAGAGCTTGCTCGCAGGCTATTCCTCACTTTATCTGTTCCCCCGAGGTATTGTGCTGGTTGGCAAATTATCAGTTATTTTGCGGAGGTGGTTATCAAATTTCTTTCTGCTGATGGTTTCGGTTGGTAATTACTGAAGTGTGGTAGCAGTGTAAGTGTTGCTGGCTGGCGAAATGTGGATTGTTGTGAGAAATTTTTGTCACAAAATATTTCAAAGCTGCAAAGAATGAACTAAAATTGTAAACCATATCATGTCTTTTTCAATACTGGGACACACAATGCAATTGTATTTTATTTACTGTATGATTATCATCTAAACTGTATTTCAGATAATTGCTTAAAATACAGCACTTTACCTATTCGATATCACATATGCCCTGAAGTGGTTATCTGTGCTGATTGCTACTGCCCTATCAAATTAACAACCTAGTTAAGAACCTAAGTAGCCCAAAATCCCAAAAAAATCTAGGTTCTTATACGCGGGTTTTTACTGTGTTGTAGTCGAAAGAAAATTTGTGAATAGGAAAAAGCCGATGTACAGGTGCTCTACGTAACCGGTACATTTCAAAAGCAGTAAATTTTGTCGATGCTGTTGATATCTTCACGTAAAGCACATTAACATAGTACTAAAATGCAGTGACTTTTGGGGCAGCAAAATTACGGAGGGAGGAAGTGGCGGGGGATAGAAGGGGGGGGGGGATTGACCTAAACGTATGTCCAGTTGAAACTTGAGGTCGCTAAAACTACACGAGAGGAAGAAGACGATGTCTGAACGAGACGAAGGGAAAAGTTGACCATAGAATCGGGTGTCAGTCTTCCTTTTCCCAACAGCCTTAAAGAAGGACGGGAAGAGGGCAGTCTTAACTTTCTCGACGTTTTGGAGGATGAGGTATAAGCATGTAGTCCTCAGCAAAAGCCACAAAGCAAGGAACTCGGATCACGTTGAGCGGAATGTTGGCCCCCCTTGAGATTCCGTTCTCAGCACAGCGGCATTTCCCTAAAGCAGAACAAGGCTTGGTTACATAGCAAACAAACATGGCGGGCAAGCTATGGTACTTTCGTTAGAGATTCGTCACAATTTTTCTTCTCCTGTGGCGGCAATCCTTGGAAAACGAAAAGATCTGGAAGAGGCAACGCATCTGTGAAAGGAACCATTCCTCCATTCCTCCATTCCTCTTGTATCAGCTGCTTAACACTGTTGCGGTATATGACTTGTATCAAAGCGGACTTGTTGGATTTTGAACAGTGGAGTTTTATGCAATCCAGCGTTTTGGTAGACGTTTTTTCTGTTGATCAGGAAAGACAGGAAACACAGAACTGTGTAAGACAAGTGTATGGCGTGGTATTTTGTACTGCACTTCCTGTTCCCCCTATATACAAACCTCATTTTGCAGTAGTGTCCAGTAAAGCGGTTACAGAAATCCTGGGTCATCCTCGGTCTAAAAACCTGACGAGGTTTTCTTTGTTTTATGAGGTACTGTTTTGCTGTACGCTATTGTTTATGGACCGGCGGATTGTACTTTAGAGCATGATGGGAAATAAAAGCACGTGTAAAAAAGAAAGATGGCGTCTCGTGTGTTTATTTCATGTAGAAAGTTTTAAGCGAAAGTTTTATTGATGAACAAACCAGTTTATAATGTTTTGTTGTCTTTGTTTTACATCACTTGTGAGCTTCACAGGTTTTTACACCGAGGATGAGCCGAAATCCTCGATTGGAGCACGTCTGTGGTAAGATTAGAAACGCTTGTCGAATTTGTGTCAGGAAATACGTTATTGCCCAAATCTGTGCTGCTTTCACATAGATACGGCGGACATCAGGTAGAAAACGAAAATTTAACACGTGATATTGGCCTTTTCTAGCTGGTAATCAGTGTTTATCACTTTTTGTAGGGCGTTACAAAATATTAAAAATTATTAAGAGTCACCGCGATGCATCGTCCGAGGGAACCTGATGCTTTCTATATAGGAATAATAACTTTATGTAAGTCTCAAATCTTTCTAGCTGAGGACAGGTGCTCTACTAATTGGGGAGACTTTAAATCGAATCAAATCAAATCAAATCAAATGCTTACTCCTCCCAGATTATTTAACGGTATCCGTATTGTGTTGATCGTCGTCCCACGTGATAAGAAGCAAAACACCGAGCAGCGAAACATTGACCATAAAATAGCAGAAAATTGTTTGAAATTGTCTTTTTGTAACAGTTTGGTGAATGGGCAGGTCAACTTGGAGATGGACGGGCAGTAATGTTAGGGCCGGGAAAACTTGAACAGGTAAAATGTGTGAATTGAAGTGTTGATGATATATGCATGATAAGTGTGGCCAAGGGTTTCCTTTTTCTCTGAAACTTGCCGGTTGTGACGAGGTTTGCACAAACCAAACTGGTAGAGTAATTTCCTTTAATGAGATATCCGTAGATAAATAAAAACTGTCGATGAAAAAAAAAGCCACGGTAAACTCGGCGTTTGTTATAACCTAAACTTTGGTAGAATCGTTGTGGATCGCTCCATTCCTGAAAGAGGAAAAAGGGCAAAAAGAAAAGAACACTTACTTATGGTCCAAATAATAGCAATGGCCCGCTTGATGTATATATGTATGTATATGTTCATCCTGTACACGGTAGTAACACAAAGATATGTACGTTGCGTGTATGTAGCTGCTAAATTGCAAACATATACCCGGCAAATAAACATGTATCATGCCAGTTTACGTAATATTCCACTTCTATTATTTCACGACAGTCAAAGGTATAATTTCCATTTCTAATGTGACATTTGTTCCTAAAGTCTTGAGGTAAATGTGAGAACCATATCAAGGGAATGTATGTATTGAGCGCGAAGGTCAGAATCACGTGAATTTTTGTTCCCCTGCTTGTTGGAATACACCTAAAGAGCGTTTGGTCCATTGCTGTAAAAACACACTTGGGAAGGAGAAAAGAACACTTGAGATCCAAACGGTAGCTCTGGCCTGTTTGATGTTGTCTTGGTTCAACCGTAATCCTGTTCTGAGAGGCTTGAGTAAAGCATGATATCTTTCCACTGCTACAACCAGTTGCAAAATTGTTGAGACATTCGTAATCAAAAATGTCTCTTCTTTCTCTAAAACGCTGCTGCTAACAAATCTGTGAGATACAATACACACCCTCTCCCTCTCCCCCTTTCAAAGTTGTTCCTCAAAGTTTCGAGCATGGTGTTGCACTGTTAACAACTTTGATAAGAGAGGGAGGGGGGGGGGGGGGAAGCGGAAGATCATGGAAACGTTATTCAAGGCCAAATGACGTACAGTGTCTCAAGTATTTTTGCAACTTGTTGTAGCAAAGTAAGCGTAAAGGATAAAACCAATATGGCAGTAATACCGATCCACGAAATCTTACAAATGAATCTTCCAAGTCTATCACTCACATGTCTAAGTCCATATGTGATAAAGGACGGTGGCCAGAGGATCAGAATGGTTAAGACATCACTAACAGCGAGGTTTCCTAGCAAGTAATTAGTGGTTGTGTGCATCCCTCGTGTTTTGTGAACAATGTGGATGACCAACACATTTCCGATTAAACCGACAATAACAAATGGAATGGAGACCATTGAAACGATGAATCCCAAGGTATTGGTATCGATCATGATGACTGCTTAGGCCTTCCCCCTGTTTATCTTGCGAGGCATTGAGGTTTGGTAAACTGCAAAGATCACCTGGAGACTGCTTTCGTTTTCTTTGACTGAACGCGCATAAATTAATTGAAACAAGAAAATGTCGGGTGTCGTCTGAACATAGATTATTTAGTTATGTTTAAGTCTAACTGAGAGACTCGATAGAGCTTATCACACCATGTTTACGTTGATTGTAGTCTTTGTCAATGCAGATTGAAGGAAGTACAATTTTATGGAAGTCATTTTATTTAAACTCAACTTCTTAGTGTAAATAGTGCATTACGCTGAATTATTATATGGCTAGTGTTTGTATACGATATAACGCGCGCTCTGATTGGCTAAGTGAAGCGAAGCGCGAGGGCATTATTCTCCCGTAATGCCCACGGGCCGATTACGGATGATGCAAATTAAGAACAAAAACAACAAAAAGTCATCCAAAGGCTACATTTGTTTTATTTACATTGAAAATTGGTACCTCTAGAGCAAAAAACTGAAAACACGACCATGCAGGAAAACTGTTAGTGAAACGTTTGACCTGAGTTTGGAAAAACTTAATGAATAGATTACTAACCGTGAAGCGACGACTTGTGCTTGAACTAATTTTTTTCCCTTAGAACTGTTATATTAGCCATATAATAAACAACTTAATAACCTCGACCGTTCGATCGTTACGGGAAAATCTCAAACCTCGGCCTAGCTGTATTGACCTCGCTATCGCTCGGTCAATACGGCAAGGCCTCAGTTTGAGATTTTCCCGTAACGACCTCACTCTCGGTTATTAAGTAGTTAATTAAAGGCGAGAAACCGCAAACGTTATGACTTCGGGGACTCTTTCCCTGGAAGAAAATACTGACCAACAATAAAAATCATTTTGAAAGGACGGGGGTTGGCCGTGAACTGGTTCGCATAACTTCAACGGACACATTAGGCAACTAATTTTAGTTCACGCCAGGGATTTTTGCCTCTAAAAGCGGCCAAACAACTTACTTTTTGACTTAGTACGATGGATAAGTTCTTGAGCCTGTATCTTTAGTTATATTTAAGGTATCGTGGTAAGATTACCACACATTAGAGGACTTGGATAGATACGTATTTTAAAGTGGTGGTTGCTATGGTTACTTGTCACGTGACCTTGTGCGAGTAAAATGAAAACTTTAAAAAGTTTCTCCGTCTTAAATATAAAAAAGTTGTAATGAAGATATATTGCAAAAATGTAGTACACAAAATTGTGAAAAACTTGTCCGATTTGGAATTTGAGATTTCACTTTTGTGACGTCACAACCTCTGACGTCATAAATTTAGGATTTTTTTACTTAATCGATAAAGATCTAAATTATACAAAAATAGGTTTCTCTTGAGGAGCAAACTCCATAACTGAAAGTTTTATCTCATTGCAACTGTTAGTTTGTAAGATATTACCAACATTCCATGCATTCCAATCTAAGGGCCTGCATTGTGACGTAACAAAAACAAAATTCAAAAATCTAAATCGGACAAGCTCTTTATATTTGCGTCAACTATATTGGTTTAAAATATCTTGTCAGTATGTTTAATATTGAAGAAGGAGAATTTTTTTAAAGTTTTTAACTATTAATTATGCCTGCAAGTGATCACGTGACCTGTTACCAAGGCAACCTAAAGTGCAAAATAATTATCTAACAGAGTTTTGTTACATGTGTACGTTTCAGTTTAATACCTCAAGCAGAAAAAAAGTTATAGCTTCTTGAATTTTTGTAACCTAACCAGCCCTACATAAGCTAATGGCCGTTTTGACACTAAAAAATTCCCAGCGTGGTTCATTGTCTTGCTGCACAGAACGATTGGTGGGTTTCATTTATATAAGTCACTTGTACTGACGCTTAGATGAATTTATTGTTTTTTTCTATAAGACGTAAGCAAAATTCATCATAAATGTTTGCAAAATTTTAATATACCCTAAATATAGTTTTGGAATATTACTAATATAACCACTGAAATTAAAAGCCAACTTCTAAGAATCAGTGTGGTAATTGACACTCTTTTTATGAAGGACCCGAAAGTGTTACAATGATCATGGAAAATAAAAGATGGTTACCCCAATAATTGAAATGCAGAACCTGCAAATTTATGTAATCAGGAATAAACACGTTACTCAGGAGTAAAAAGAAAATTTATAAGAGGAGTCCATCTCTGTTTTTAATGGTAAGCGGGAACTAAACAAAACTAG
>OX419337.1:20848805-20868805 GCA_948470475.1 Galaxea fascicularis
ATAATCAATCGAGAAATTGATTTTTGCAGGTCACTCTCCGAAAGCTTAAAACTTCTGTTTACTTCTCCATGCAGACCAGAAAGGCATCGCGCTTTTATTAGTGTTCGGCGTACGCTTTTGATATTAATGAAAGGTTCTTATATTGGAACATCCTTAATTTGGTTTCAACATTCAGATTCAACGACAAGTCTAGACATGAATTTTGAAGAAATGTTTAGAAACTATTGATCCATTTAAACGGGACCGTTAAGAAGTTTCGTTTTAAGGAACTTGCTTTCGCTGATTCCAGTATATGAAAACAAAACACAAAGACTCCGACGGCGCAAGTTTGGCGATGAAAGTTAATTGGCAGCTATGGCAGCTGCATGCCACTTTGTGACGGAGGCTCAAGACAGAATATTATGCGTTTAAATCCTTCTTGAAAGTTTGTACTTCGAAAAGCGTACAAAACAGGATTAAGGCACAAGCTACATAAAAATATAAAATAGAACAAAGTTTTTAGTTCAGAAAACTCAATGTTGTACACTGCATCAGTATTCATTGTGGAATAAACTACAATGGGTGTATAGCCAATCACAAATCCTGCGGTTGCTAAAATAAATGTTATGACGAGTTTCTTTTTCTCAGAGCTTCTATCCTCCTCAGTGTTTGTTGTACATATTGTCTTAGAAAAGTACAGTCCTTTGATCAAGGATCCATAGCAGAAAAGAAATATTATCAAGGGAATGTAGGTACAGAGTACTAAGGTCAGAATCACGTGAATTTTTGTTCCGCTGCTTGTTGGAATACACTTTTTGTTCCATTCATATAAAAATACACTTGGGAAGGAGAAAAGCACACTTGAGATCCAAACGGTAGCGATGGCCTGTTTGATGTTGTCTTGGTTCAACCGTAATCCTGTTCTGAGAGGCTTGAGTAAAGCATGATATCTTTCGACCGCTAGTAATGTAAGCGTAAAGGATGAAACCAATATGGCATTACCACCGATCCAACAACCTTTGCAACTGAATCTTCCGAGTGCATCACTCACATGATCAAGTCCAGATCTGATAAAAATCACTGGCCAGATGATCAGAATGGTTAACACATCACTAACAGCGAGGTTTGCTAGCAAGTAATTAGTGGTTGTGTGCATTTCTCGTGTTTTGTGAACAATGCGGATGACCAACACATTTCCGATTAAACCGACAATAACAAATGGAATGGAGACCATTGAAAAGATGAATCCCAAGGTATTGGTATCGATCATGATGACTGCTTAGGTCTTCCTCCTGTTTATCGCGCGAGGCATTGAGGTTTGGTAAACTGCAAAGATCACCTGGTGACTGCTTTCATTTTCTTTGACAAACGTGTGCAAAACAGACAATTTCGGCTGTTGTCTGCAGTCAATGATTATTGGGTAATGTGTTAAATTCTAACTGAGAGACTCAGGGGAGTTTATCCTACAATAATGTTTAATGCTAACGATAGGCCTTTGCAACGCAGATGGAAGAAAATGTAATTTCAAGCAAGTGCTACAGTATTGAAATCAACCTCTTAGTGCTTTAAAATTAAAGGCGAGATAACCATGAGAAACGTTTTAACTTCCGGCAATCTTTTCCTGTAAGAAAAAAAAAAACTAATTAATAAATAAACATTTATGATACAAAGAGACATCTTTCAGAATATCATGAAAGTGGGGAATGACTATGATTATTTTGTAAGCAGGTTGTCAACTGCTTTGCATAATAATAATAGTGCATTGATGCATAGATAGATCACCACCCACGGGTTTCATTTAAAAAACACATTATTTTGTGCTCCCTCAGGACCAATTATTTGCTATTTTTCATAAGATGCAAGCAGAATTCACTCTAATTTTCTGCTATATTTTTAAGTTTCTCTAAAAGTGGTTTTGGAATATCACTAATATAACTGACAGTAAAAGCGAACTTCTCAGAATCAGTATTGTATTTGGGGGTTAAAGCCAACAGCATAGCAGACTCTCCGCTTACAAAGCAGCCGCAAATGTTGCAACGATCAGAGAAAAGAGAAGATGACATGGTTATCTCCAAAATTTGGAAACACAGAACCTGAATAGTTATGTAATCAGGAATAAACTTTATCTTAAGCCGAGAACAACGGAAATTTATTGGAGGAATCCAACTTTTTTTTATGGTAAGCGGGACCCAAAGAAAGCTACAGAGATATTAGGAATTCTTTACAGTGTTGGAAACACCGGACTTCGTTCTCAGTTACTCCTCACTCTGGAGGCTAGATCAACTCCGGTCACCACCTCACACCTGTCATAGCTGTCATCTTTTTTCGGAAGTTTAATTTGACATACGCAGTATGCCTCAGATGGGGCGCAAAAACCTGCTAATTAGAGACTTATGGTACACCTCATTGACCAGCTAATAATTCTTAACAGTTAATAATTTCTCTTTGAGTGAAATTTGTCGCCACACTGAGACGGTTGGAAACTAAAGTAAAATAGGATAGAATAATTTATTTTACCCAGCGCAGCTTTCACAGATCAGGCACGGATTAGAAATAAACAGAGAGAAACAATTAAATCATGAATATCGAAATAGGGGGTGAGTTAGGAACATCCAAATAGTGAAGGCTAATCCAGTGGATGATCGCAATCACGAAACTGCCCCAATAGAATAAAATATCACAACACAAAGCATTAATTAATAAGAACTTTTGTATGGCAAAGAAAGGATGTTTCCATGCGAATCCATTTGCGGACGTTAGTGCGGGGCATTTAGATTGACCAAAAGCAAACTGAGCCATTTTTATAAAGTTGACGTCATGTTGAGAATGGCACACGTGACATTATTAAGTAGACTGTGGTTTTTTCTCCTGAACACAGTAAACACCCGCGTATAAGAACCTACAATTTAAGAACCTGTTAGGCTAAAATTTTCTTAGCTCCTTTTACAAATATGAAGGCCAGGTGAAAATATAGAAAAAAAATTTAGCCTAGGTTTCAGTAAGATTCAAAGAATGAACTAAAATTGTAAACTGTATCATGTCTTTTTCAATACTGGGACACACAATGCAGCGGGTCTAGCTTGGTTTTTAGTCACGTGGAAGTCACGCAAGTTAAAAAGTAAAATCACCAACCATTCAATAGATTAAGTCAAGGAATTAAGATATTGTAGGAGAGTAATAAATAATCAAAATGTTAAAGTTTCAGGGCTGTGCGATATCCCATACTCGAGTTATTCGGCAAAATGTACCACTCAAAATTACAGAGTTTAGTATGGACGCGCCATGATGGAGTCCTTCTGAGGGGCTTCAATATGGCAGCCGGAGACGAGTGAAAACACGCTTCTCTTGCGATGTTGGATTTTCAGACCTCTAAAAGACACACTGGATCGATGTTTTCATGTACGTGACATGCTTGTGAGCAGACTTATGTCACGCACAGTGAGAAAATCTAAAATTTAAACTGCTCTTTTTTCAAAACAAAGCACGGTTTCGAGCTGAAAACACGCAAGCAGATACATTTCTAAAATGTCTTTTACATGATGAAGCTAAAAATTGGAAAGTCTCTTTACTTTTGAATTTTAGCTTTTTTATGAAGTCACGTAAAAACCAGGAATTGTATTTTACTTACTGTATGGCTATCATCTAAACTGTATTTCAGATAATTATTTAAAATACAGCACTATACCTATTCCATATCAGATGTGCCCTGCAGTAGTTATCTGTGCTGATCGCTCGTGCACTATCAAATTAAGAACCTGAGTAGCCTAAAATCCCAGTAAATACCATTTCTAGAAGAACCTATTTAGGTGGAACTCTATGGGAATCTTCTGAAAGCACAGAGGAGGCTGATACTAGCTGGACATGCTCAGCGACATCCTGAGCTAACGCTATACCCAGTCCTCCTCTGGGGGCCCCTAAATAGCCAGGCGCAGCGTGGACGACCTCAAGTGGACTCCATTGTTTGCAGGGGATCGCACGGTTAATGGACGACAGAGTTTGTTGGAGTGACCTTGTCCATGGCGGCTAGCACTTGTTTCCATCTCTCAAACTGACTTCGAAGATATACCGCTGGGCAGTTACAACATGGTTTGGTATGGGTGCTCACTCCACCGTGGGCTCAAAATGTCAGTTTGAGAGATGGAAATAAGTGGAAGCCGTCCATGGCTCTCGGGAATACTACCCGACCTGACTGACTGACTGACTATTTAGGCTAAGTTGGAAAAGTCTAGGTTCTTATACGCGGGTTTTTACTGTATTGCAGTCGGAAGAGAATATGTCAATAGGAAAAAGTTGATATACGAGATGTTCTTCAAAACAGGTTCGTTTTCCGTTGTCAGCACAGCGGCATTTCCCTGAAGTAGAACAAGGCCTGGTTACTTGGCAAAAAAACATGGCGGACAAGCTGTGGTACTTTCTTCAGAGATTCGTCACAATTTTCCTTCTCCTGTTGCGGCAATCCTTGGAAAACGAAAGGATCTGGAAGAAGCAATGCATCTTTGAAAGAAACTGTTCCTCTTGTATCAGCTGCTTAACACCTTTGCGGTATAGGACTTGTAGCAGAGCGGATTTGCTGGATTTTGAACAGTGGGGTTTCATGCAATCCAGCGCTTTGTTAGACGTTTTTCCTGTTGATCAGGAAACACAGAACTATGTGAGACAGGTGTATGGTGTAGTATTTTCTACCGTACGTCCTGTTCCTCTTAAATACAAAAGTCATTTAGTAGCAGTTTCCAGTGATGCGTTAACAGAAATCCTCGATTTGAGCACGTCCGCCGTAGGATCAGAAACGTTTGTCGAATTTGTGTCAGGAAATACGTTATTGCCCAATTCTGTGCTGCTTTCACATAGATACGGCGGGCATCAGGTAGGAAAAGACAGTTAACACAATGATATTTGCCTTTTCTAGCTGGTAATCAGTGTTTATTGTTTTTTGTAGTGCATAGAGAACCTGATGATTTCTATACAATAATAATAACTTTATTTAAGTCTCAAATCTTTCTAGCTGAGCACAGGTGCACTACTAATTTGGGAGTCTGTAAATCGAATCAAATCAAATCAAGTGCTAACCCTTTCCAGATTATTCAGTGGTATCCGCATTGTGTTGATCGTCGTCCCACGAGATAAGAAGCAAAACACTGAGCAGTGAAACGTTGACCGTAAAATAGCAGAAATTTTTTTTAAATTGTCTTTTTATAACAGTTTGGCGAATGGGCAGATCAACTTGGAGATGGACGAGCAGTAATGTTAGGGGAATACTTGAACAGGTAAAATGTGTGAATTGAAATGCAAATGATATATGCTTGACAATTACAACATCACATTTTTCAAGTACTTGAATCTGGTTTATGATTAGCAATGATGATTTGAGCTCTAGTAAGACTTTTTGTGAGACTCAGTGCTGCCTACTTCTGAAAACTAGTTTCACACTGCAGTAGTGCTTGAAATTAAAAAAAAAATCCAGGTTGTCCCTATTTCAAAAGCCAGACAGCCAAACCTGTAAATTTGGTTGCCTGTTAGAAAAACCTACCCAGTAAGTCAGTACTACACACAAAAAAAATCATTTTTGTCTTCTTAATGATCTTAGTTATATGTTAACTTTGCCTTTACTTTCTACAGCATCAGTCTCACTCTATTTAGCTTTCTTTTGAAAAGGCAGCTTTACACCTGTCAAAAAATGCTGCATTTTGACTCTGTGAAAGGAAAGACTTGTTTCTCTACTGCTAATTGAAGATAAAAAACTCAAAACTGAAATAAAGAATTTGAGAACAATAATTGTTATGGTAACAATCCTAGCTTTGTTTACTTGCCATGTAGAGCTTGAGATGTAATCAAATGGCGGTCAAGTTTGAATATCCCATAGCTCTTAGTGTGCACTCCTGAATTTCGTGGAAGTCTGGGATTAAGTTGTGGCATATTCAAGATGGCATCTTTGATCTTTATCGCTACCAGAGATGAAACTTTGGGTTTGTTTCTTACATTTTTGTGCCTGGCAATGTTTTGTAAAATTTTCAGAGATCCAAACCATAGGAAAACACTTGGCTGAGGCATATTATTATTGGACATTGACAAAAGTGTTGTGCCATTTGTGATCGATTAATTTTATTCTCTGTTTGACTGGGTTGTCCGTTTTTTATTCCTCGGGCAACCAGCCTCTGAATTTTACTAAAAAATTGGTTGCCTGGTAAACAGTTTAGTCATCTTGGACGAGAAGACGACCTCCAATTTCGAGCACTGCTGCAGTATAAAAGGTTCAAGACCAATTGTCACAACCCCCAAAAAAATTCTCCTTATTGTCATCTATAGATTGCTTATAATGTTAATTCTGAGAATTTAGTGTTAAGTCAAGCAGTATCCCCTGTTGATTTTTTCTTTATTCTCATCACCTGTCTGCTTGACAATGTAATGACATTGCAAGGAGAAATTATCTGGTGGTCACTCTTGGTAGTGAAAGGATTAACTAACCCATTTTTCCCAACCAACAAAAAACTATATTGAAGAAACTAATCATTTGATTATGTTTTAATCCGAGTAGATCACTGAGCAGTAATTTGGGTTTACTACAATGACAATCTATAGTTTTGTTCACAGTCAACCCAACTTGTCCTTGGACTTGACTCAGTTGCTAAATTGTGCAGCATTAATGTAACCTTTGTCATGGCATTCATTAAGTTTTGAGCATTTTATCACACTTTGCAACTCTAACAATCTTGTTGCTCTGTGAGTAATGTGACAATAATGAAGATCTTATGTAATGTCAACAATTCAATTGTAAGAAGCTTAGCTACGATGTAACAAGCCACAGCTCTTTATACACAAACTCAATCCTGCATGTGACAAATAAAAATACTCTGATTGTTATAGGAGAATGAAATTAATGATTAATTAATAGTGATATTAAATACCAATGTTTATTAATCATAAAAGAGGTTTCTTCTTAATAATAGTTATTAATTATGATTAATATTGTAGGGAAGGAGAAAGATGGGAGTTGCAGCTGAAGGGTTCTGGAAGGACACCTTATTCAAGGTTCTTTTGAATCAAAATTTCTACATTCTGCACCTGGTTTTGCAGTGGGTTTTTCAGGGGCATTGGCTACGTTATAGATATATCTTATTAACCAAGCGCGAGGGCCGTACTGGGAGAACTGATTGGCGCGAGGTCTTGACAGAGGGCCGATGTTCTGCCAGTACGGTCCCGAGCAAGGTTGGTGATAAGAGATTTATTACACGACTGAAGACATCGCGGGAACAACGCGGGATCATTCGGGACAATACCCGGTCCAATACTTAGAGAATACCGGACTGGCAATAGATTTTAGTTATTGGCCCTCTGACTGCCTAAGTCGTGTAATAAAGGGCGTTATTGAGCTCTCAGAAGGCTTTTAATTGGGTGTTGTAAAACAAAAACCAAAGCAATTACACTGACCTGAATCACCATGCATGGATGCAAAAAGGCAATCAACCAATGAGAATTCGGAGCAATTGCATGCAGCCGACGCCACGCGTGGGAAAGCGCGCGTGCAAGTGACGATTAGTTTTCGTTTTGTTTCCCATTGGTTGAGAAGGTGGCCCTGAATAAAGTGCTGCAAACTGAAAACAAACGCGAATAACAGTAAGTGACTAAAAGAAGTCGAGTTATTAAATACTTTGTTTATAGCGATTGTGCACCTAGCTCAGGCACTCCACATAAATCCCTCCCTGGCGGGAGGCAAACTAGTTGGCTATTTACAAGGATGAACGAGGAGCTAAACCAGGCACGAACCCAGAACAACACCAGCTAGTGGTCAGAGCGGGATTTGAACCCGGGTCACCGCATTGAAATCCAGCACCCTAACCAGTCGGCCATCCTGCCTCCTCCATATAGGTATTGCTTGTTGATGTTGTAAATGTAATCTTTAAACAGACATGGCGATGGCCGAGCTGTTCTAAGGTCATCTGTGCGTGAGTTCCTTGCCAGCGAAGCCATGTTCCATCTGAGTGTACCCACAAGCCGCGCTGCCAGTATTGTTGTGAGCAATGACCGTGTTTGGAGAGATCAGTTTTACGATGGACGCCCCATTCAAGAAAAAGGTTTGCTTAGTCTGTTTTTAATCTCACTTGCTTTTGAAATTGTCCTCATCAGGGGTTTTTTTTCTCTGTGGGTCAAAATACAGTTACCCTTGGTGCCAGAGATTTTTAGTTTTGTTTCGCAAAGCGGTGAGATACCGGGTGAACTGAGACGGTTTTTTACTTCTTTGAGATCGCGGCTTAGCCGTTCACTCATTACACCGACAAAAACCTCTGGAACCTAGGGTAAAATACATTGGGAACCAGAAAATACGGCTACCGAGGGCCATGTGAATTGGTCGTCTTAAAGGTGGGTCAAATTTCATGGCCGGTCTCTTTCATGTGAGGGGAACACAACTGAATTTTACCAACACCAAGAAACGGCCATACATACTATCCTGACCTCAATTAAACAGAACATCGTTCTTGTTTCGCATGATTTGTCGCTTGCGTGTTAAACTTTACAAGGCACATTTGCTTTGAGTGGTCATATTAACGAGGTGAAGTTCTATACTTGTTGGGATTTGACAATGCACTTTGGTTGCAGCAGGATTCCTCCTGTGAAATATGTTTGAGCGTTTCACACAGCCCGAAACAAGTGGTGGTAACGGCAACAAGATGGGCGTATTGTGGGGTTCCACTGTACCAAATGTTTGATCGAAACTGGGGAAAAATGGTCGTAGAGTTCCTAGTTAAAGACGTCAGGTAAATTCTTGAATGGAGAACAAGACAGACTCAGTTTATAATGGTGGTGCGAGACGCAAGGGAAAAAGCGAAAAGAGGTCGCCCAAAGGTTTTTAAATTACAATTCGTTTTTATCCTGAGTCTATTTACGGTCAGTGGTGATCATTCATGGCTACAGTTCGCCAGGAAAAAAATTCTCTACCAAGCTAGTTCGACGACCCCTATTTTGGTTGTCCATCAAAATAAACACTTCTGGCGACTTGTTGGATTAGCCTGTGTAGCAAGCGTTCCCGTTCGAATAGATTACCCACTTTTTGCAGTCTCTCTCCCTAGTTTTCGCGCGGCTAGAATGCGGTAAACTCTGTTCGAACGGAACAGAGACTACTCAGTCTTGAATTAACAGTACACATTAGTGATTTAGCCCCGGATTCTTAGCCCACACAGTTTTGTTTTTCATTTTTCAGTCGCTCCTTCAAGATAAATGTAATACCTTTTATTCTCTTGAATTTCAGTGGCAATAGTTCTGCGTTTGGCTAAATCTTGGTTTAGGATTGGATCTCTGGAAATCTTAACAACTAACAACGAACGAGACAATTTACAGTAAGCAGTGCGGTATTTTTTTTTCTGTCAATTTTCTTTTTGGTTAACACGCTGATAGCCTTCGCCCTCAGAACTGCTATAAAATTATGTAGGTATGCGATACAAGCAAAGAAAACTAATACTATGTCCCTAATACGTAGTTAAGCTACATAGCTACATTACAAGTACCTTAGCAGTAACTACTAAATCATTCATCAGTATTGATAAAAATAATTGTGATACGTGGTGACAACAATTAAACTATCACCATCATTGTCTTATTTGAAATAGGGGCGACTCCTTAAATTGAACCGTTTCTTTTTTCATTTTGTGCTTCATTACTGTCGAACTAGAATGCAAACGAGATTTTTTATTATTCTTGAAAGAAAAGTTGTGGATTTTATCATTGAGGAGCATTTCCCAGATGTGGCCAAAAAGGCCAGGAAATATCTGGTACGTAATCACTTGTTCTACAGCTAACGAAATCCCTTATAATCTGGCAGCGTTAGACATCAGGAGAACTAAATGTAAAGGCGTCGCGTGTTTTATTTTTGCAGGAATTTTTCTCAAAAGTTGTTGCCATGACAGCCGAGCTTATCGCCAAGTGGCAGTCCGTTGGATTTGCTCATGGTAAAATACAGCAACTGTTTACAACTGTATCATAAAACTGAGCAATTGCAGCTAGATAGGCTGCAGCGATACACCGGTTCATTGCGATGTTTGTTGTCACGATGCAATTATCGATACTGATTTGAACAGCATATCGCGGTTTTACGATACTGTATTGGTGGAAGGCGAGCGCTCGCACCACTGCGCCAACCCTGCTGCCTCGAAAAAAATGTTTCACATAAGCGGTTAAAAATTGCTTGACATTTCAGCCATTAAATAGCATCCTTTTTGCATAGCTTTCGCGCTAATTAATAAAAGCCTGTAGCCTTAATTCCTAGAACAACGCGCCTTTAAACATAGCGGTTGGCAATTCTTACGTTAGAGCCTTGCAGTTTCTTTAAGGAAGTATTTTTCAATGTGAATCGATGTTCAGTCAATATCAATCCGTCACTTTATTAGCCACTTTTCAGTTCTTCTAAGAAGGCATTTTTTTCTGTATATTTTCTAGGTGTCTGTAACACGGATAACTTCAGCCTTTTATCCATCACGATAGACTACGGTCCTTTTGGTTTCTTGGATGAATATAATCCAGGTGACAACAATAGTTCAGAGACCTTTACCAGAGAGAATACCGATTGAGTTTCCGTTCGCTTTTCGCGTTTGCGTTTGCGATTGCGTTTGCGTTCGCGTTTCAACTTGCGTTTGCATTTGACTCGCGTTCTCGATTGCGTTCGCATTCGTGTTTGCGTTTGCATGCGAGTTTCCATTTTTGCCCACGTTTGCGTGTGCATTCACGCTCGCTTTTTGTGATTGCCTTTACGTTTACGTTCGCGTTTGCGTTCACCAGTGTGTTGTAGTTCTCACAAGCACAGTTGAGGTGGCACTTGCATTTGCGTTTTCTCGCACTGATGAATCCAGCATTTAATATTCCCCTTCGTTGTTTTACAGACTTTATTCCCAACACATCTGATGAAGAGGGAAGGTACAGTTACAAGAATCAACCAAGTGTTGGATTCTTCAACATGGAGAAATTACTTCAAGCTCTGAAGCCTTTAATTGAGGATTATGGCGCGTACGTTGGTTTAACATGAATTATTTTAAAGGTTTAGCGGGTAAAATCTTTGTTTTTCCCTCTGCTATTTTAAAGGTGCTTACTTATCCTTTTTTCAGAGGACAGAAAATCCTTATGACTTACGCGGATTCTTTTAACGAAAGGTAATTGTTAATAATCTTGCGTTCTAGGGCGCTTTTCAATTGTCCATCTCTTAGTTGCTTTGAGTCTGTTTAGGCGAACATTCTTTCTTATAAAAGTGGTATCCATTTAAAACTTTCCACGTGTACTTGTCTCTGAGGTGACCAATCATAGCATTCGTACTTTACGCCGGTTTTCAACGGAGTGTCGCAAAAAGCAAAGTTATTACTCTGATCAATCAGAGCACACGCAAACGGCACAATGAGCCAATCAGAATTCGAGGCAACATTTGAAGTCAAGCGTGGGTAAAGTTTTTGTTTTTGCTTCGTATTTTTGGGATAGTACAGCGAGTTTTGACAAATAATTACAGAGAAAATGAGTACCTACGACTTGAACAATAAGCTATTACAATTTTTTTTATTTATAGTACATTCGATATCATTCCTAAGAATTGTAACTTTGGAGAAAACTTGGCCGAAGCACTCGCCAGAATTCTTCGACAATTAATTCTTAAGTACTCGGGACGTCTACCTGAAAATCGCGAATGGTACTCCAAGCAATCGATGTGATCGATTCATTGTGTTTTTAGAGTTTGTTTTGATTGTTTAATAGGAAACCACATCACAAAGACCAACATTTCAAAAATTTTCCAAATCGACCAGGTACGCACGGACACCTCTCAGCGGATTCTCTTAAGCTCTTTGGTGTTCTGTGGGTAAACAAATCACGTTTACATTTACAATTACTTTTTACTCATGATTTTATAGTCTCCAGTTTCGTCGTTATCAATCTGATTTGTTATACGTTTCACGATTTCAGGTTTTTGGATCTCTTCCGTCGGAAGCTCGGCCTACTAAAGATTTTAAAAAGCGATGAAATGCTTGTTCATTCTTTACTATGGGTAAGTTAACAACAGCTATACAATGTTTTAATAAAAAAAAAACGTGTACCAATTGAATTCTAGTTTCTTGCTTTCTAAGAAACCCGGGTACATTTCTAAGAGGCATATTTTCTAAACTGAGTTACTACGACTGTCGACAAAGCTTGAATCCTGCAAGGTTTTTTCCTAAAGATCCATGGACCCTAAGGCAAAGACGAAATACTTCATTGCATTCAAGCCTCCTTTCTAAACTTAAATGCACTCCCGTTAAGCTTTGACTCACTTCATCGTTCATTATTTTCCTTTTGAATATAATCGTTTCCATGCAGGTTTTTCCATTTCTTTTTCATCACTTCAGCCAGGCCTTTATTTTGTTCATTCCAGATCATGTCGGTTACTCATGCTGATTTCACCATGTCTTTTCGCGAGTTAAGTGAAATTTCCATTCATGACATCATGTCAGACCGCTTGCCAAGGGATTCGTGGGCTCTAAAGAAGCTTGGAACTCATCCAAACTGGAAAGATTGGCTGGCGCGTTACGCAGAAAGACTTCAGTTGTAAGCCATTGTCATTTACTTTAAATTTATAGCACTTTGAAAGCTCTCTTTGCGAAATGAATGAAAAAGTTCTAAATTTATGGAACAATGCTTCATTAATCGATGTCAAACTTGGTCGTGCCTGGGTAATCCTGTAGCCCTTCCACACCTATATTTTCATCGGTCCCTATGACTTGTACCTTCTTTTGTTATCAGGGCTAGGGGTATTGTTTGTGTTGTGAGATCTATTGTTTCGTTCTCCAATCACAGACCGCGTCTGGGGAGCTACAGGGTCTCTGAGATGAACCTGTTGAAATTGTTCGGGTTATTTTGTGTGTTCCTCAGGAATGGAGATCCTGATATGAAGAGGAAACAAAGAATGCAAGGTATGGGTCGTCGGAGTATTTTTTTATAAGATGCTGTTATCTGTTCATCGTTTTGTTTTTCAAAACTTTAACCTCTTTGGCCCTAAACCCTTTGACAGGGACGATCTTGGAAAATGTGCCAAAATAGTGTCAAAGAACTTTTGCTTGCGTCACGTAACATTGTAACCTCTAAGGATGATCAATGCTTAATTTTCCCTTACAGTAACACTGCTCAATCAAACAGAAAGGTTGGGAGAAAATAGGAAGTGATCAACAAGCAACAAAAGCCTTGATTGTTTAGCAAATTCTCCTCATCATTATCATAGAAGATATATAGAGACCAGTGTAGAGAATATAGATGCTGATCTTAGGGTTTAAATGGTAACTGAACTTGCTTCGTTTTCGTGTTAGGAATAAATCCTCGTTATGTACTGCGTAACTGGATGGCGCAATCAGCGATACAAAAGGCGGAGAAAAACGATTTTTCAGAGGTTAGAAATAATTGAACAGATGTATTTAGTTTACTTGTTGGCCTCATGTTTATGAGTCTTCATACGTCAGTCTGTGCGAAATCGCTTGATGGGCCGTGGACCTTAGGCGCAGCCATGCTACTCAAGGAAACGACTTAGAACGCAGGAGATAGACTGTTTTGTGAAACTGGTAGGAAACTGTAGGAAACCGCTTCCCCTCTGCATAGAAATCGGTTGTCGCTTGTATACCACCTCATACTTCAGGTTGAAAATGAATTGAAGATTGATCGGATATACCAGATTATTATATCCTCCCTCAAAATTTCCTTCTTAAATATTTAATATTCCTGATGTATTTTGTTTGTATACAGGTACGACAACTACTTGAAATTCTTCGAAGGCCATTTACAAAACAAGTAAGTTACACAGAAGAATGTTTGTTCAACACAACGCAGCTGTGACGGAAAATAACACACAAATAGTTTTTAACACGGACTTTTGGCAGTTAGGAATTTCCCTGGTTAAATCTTCATGCAAGTTTAACAGGGTGAGTGGGCTTCTCACTTGTCACGAAGTTAGTTTAAATTTACTTGCGAAGGATTTCCTAACAATTCAAAGTAGAAAATTACCGGTATGAATTTGAAATGTACAGCGTTGAGACTAGATATTTTTTGAACTTGGGTTTTGTCTGAAGTTATAGGTATGTGGCTGTTTTATTTTAGTCAGTAATTTTGTTTCGAATTTTTCATCCACAGTTTGTTGCAGAGCGTCTTGGCTTCTCGTCCCAGCCCCCACTCTGGGCATCCCAGCTGCGAGTTAGCTGCTCTTCTTAATGATCCACACATTTACAGTGTCGCATTGAAGAGAAGATTAAACAGGTAGACAGACAGACAGACCAGGAAGCCTCCAGGGAAGCATATAGATCGAACAACAGGCAGGTAGACGGACAGACAGACAAACAGATCATCCACTGAGACAGGTGTTTTATTTAATAATTTAAGGAGGCTCGCGATATTTTGAAGATCTTTTCTGTTAACACATAATACAGAAGTTTGAGAAGATTTCACAGACCTGTCTTTCAAATAAGACAATTGAATTTGATTTAATGGGCTCAACTGAATGAGTCATATGGTTGCCATGGTAACAAGTTTTCTAAAATAAATGTTACTTAAAAATGGAACCGAAAACCCTGGCTCAAGAAACGAAAACATTGAAACGCTGCTTTGATTTCGGTACTAGCACGTTCGAATTTTTTTCTGCAATTGAAACACTTGATCTGAGAAACTCTGCAGAGAGAATGAAAGTTTAGTGCACTCCACAATTATCAAGTTTGAGATAAATCGGTTACCACCCGATATTTTTTAGTTTTTCTCGCACATTTGCTAATTGGGGATTTTCGCGATGAGCTTATATAATTATTGACGTGACTTTTACCAAACGAAAACATCTGCAAGGTCACTCTAGGATGAGAAAGGTTTTATCTAAAACCGCCCATTTTAGCATATTGATGATTCATTTTCTTTTATTTTTTCGTTATATTATTTGTTCGCCAGCGTGACTATTATTTCAAATGCCTCAGGGCTAATTAACCAAAATAAGTACGAAGACCAGAAGTTAAACAATTTACTGAATTCTTCAGTTTGTCAATTAGACAAGCTGATCTTTAATTGAAAATCTTGGACATATTTTCAACACCTAAATGTATGAAAGTAACTTTAACTAATTAAATCTTTCGGTTGGCAAGTTCCTGTTCTTAAAACTGGACTAATGGATCACGTTTTCAATTTAAGAGCCACTTGATAATTTGCTCTGAGCTTCCATGTATGTTGAATTTGCATGATGCTATATTAACTTTAAAAAAGCATAAATCGATTCCAGGTGCTTTTGTTGTTGCTTTTCGAAAATCGCAAACGACTCTGTTTCCTTCTTCAAATCTGTGAGAACTACACTCAACTCATGTCAGCTATTTCTTTATTTTCTATGCTGCACCGGGTGCCCTTCGTCAAACGTGGCCACGTTTGACTTACCGCGCTTACAAACAAACTTTTTTTTTTACGAATGAATCAACTTAGTATTACCAAAGGTCCGGAGCTACGGAATCATGGTGGATTTACAGGTACTCACTACACTGTTAGCCGTTTTGTCAATTCCTTTCATCGTTGTTGGAGTTATGGTAAATGTCCTTGTAATTTATATTGTCCACTCGACTCAAGCCATGCATTCTACAACGAACTTCCTTCTTGTGAACTTGGCTGTGAGCGATCTTCTAACGCTAATCGGCTTGTGGCCTGCCCACTGGGAAATATGGTGGCAAGGGAGACAGTTGTCCGGAGCAACAGGTAGTTTTCTATGCAAGACGTTCACTGGGGTAACAATACTGGATATTCTTTACGTTGTATCGAGTTTCACACTGATGACTTTGGCAGTTGAGCGGTATAACGCTTTAGTAAAGCCTTTCCATAGCAGTCTAAGGCTCTCTATCGAGCACATTAAACCAACAGTCATGATTATATCGTTTGGCAGCATCTTGTTCTGTTTGCCTGATTTCATACTGCGAAGTGTCGACAACGACTTGAAGTCTTGCGTCGGACCTTGGACGATACACATGGACTACACGAGCAGAACATATGTCATTTGCAACCTCGTTTTCACAGTGTACCTTCCATTTTTCGTCCTAGTATTTTGCTATGGTTCAATTATAAAAGGCTTGTACTTCAGCAACACCATATGCGCCGAGACTAGCACGGAACACGACAACTTCAATCAGGATAAGAAACAGCTCGTGGTCACATTCGTTGCTGTAACCGGGGGATTTTTTCTTTGTTTTACTCCGCTTGCGAGCCAATTCATGTACTTAGCTTGCACAGGGAACAATCCGGCCGCCCCAGTATACGGACTAACATATCAACTTCTTTGGTTTGTTCTTATGGCCACATCCGCTTTAAATCCAGCTTTCTATGTTTTTCGTAGTTCTAATTTTAGAGAAGGATTTCGACAAATAATTAACTTCCCGTGTTGCGAAGAGTATAATTCGGGAAGGTCTCAAAATATCCCTTTGGAATAAAGTTCGTTCAGTTTTCAATAACAAACCCTTATCACCTTTAAAGAATCACTGAAGTGAGAGAGGCATATAGCAATACTTCTAGACCCAAATTTCGGTCTCGAGTTTTTGTCCTCAATTAAATTTTAACCCTTATCAAAATGGTTTAAGATGCTTTAAGCGTTAATTGGGAATACCTTCAAGTTGAAGATTTGTGCTTTCAGTGTGCATTACCTCGCTTTGTAACTGGTCAGCAAAAACTCGCGCCATTTTCTGAATACCAAAACAATGACGTGCTCGCACGCAATTTTCCCCGCTTGGCGCCGGTTACACGTTCTTCGTCTTCTGATCAACTCATTTAGCTGTTTGCGTCTGTTCTAATTGACTTGATTTAAGGCGTTGTTATTGGTTCTGTGACACTCAAAGTAAAACTGCTCTTTTCGGGGGAAAAGAAAAAAAATGGACGTGGCTTGTAGTTATTTCATGTCAGATTTGCTGTGGAGGATGACACAATAGCATCAGCCTTTATAGATTAGCTTACACCGCCTGGCCATAGCCAAGATATGAGAAGCTAGGTTTTTCCGGCATGAACGTTTCTTCTAGTTGGTACGGCAGTGATGTCTAGTGGCAGTTTCGATTGCTTTTCCGTCTCTTGGATAACTAAATAACGCTCGCTGCTGATACAGAAATTGGCGCACTCTGCCGTGATAGGTTCTTTTACATAATGCTTGACAAATTTCATTTTTGGTGTTTACAAGTTTACTTGTTCATCAAATGAAGAATCATCGTCGCAGTTGTGATCGCAATTTTTGGAATTGCGTAAAGAAGCCTGAAAAAATGAATGAGTTGCCAGTAATCGGATCCCTGTCTTATGCGCATAGGATTCTGGGATCGCCAAGGAGCAAACATTGCCGGTCGCTAGAAGAAAATGTATGGCGAAAAGATGTTTCGACGTCCAAATCAACGATTTTGGAGAGGGATCAACGCTTTTTCGCCCCTGTTTTATCAGAAATGGATTTGGGCAATGTTGATACGTGGAAAATGTAAGTTTTTGTTTGAATAACCGTCAAATATATGATAAAATCTACCGATAAACGTCCCTACTTGCGTAAAGGTTATTGTGAAATTGACTTCGCGTAAAGGTCTCGAAATATTGCAAAATTAGGTATAAATCGGGAGGAAATGACTAAATAAAGCCTTTTCAGTTGTATTTACATGTGTACGGGCTGTTTTCGTATTAGTTATGTCTTCCATAAACAAATTATGGCTTCTGGAAATTTACCTCCTCAAAGGAGAGAAGTCGTTGTCAGAGGTGATTGAAATTGTTTTTACCGAGCTGTTGCTCTTTGGAGGGATGAAATATGCGATAAGAAACATGAGGAAATTCGCAGGTTAAGGTCTAGTTTGATTGAGAAAAAGCCGCTACTCTTCTCTTCGAAATCTGCGGAGGAACAGCAAGATCACAGGAACTTGGGCACAAACTGTGAACATATTTTCAACTGCACTACCACTATGGTTTCTCTTTCTTAACTATTTCCTATTGCTCCCTGTAGATCTGATCTTTGGAGCAAGGTTTACCCCCACAATCGTACCCTCTTATGCA
This sequence comes from Galaxea fascicularis, assembly GCA_948470475.1. Taxonomy (NCBI): domain Eukaryota; kingdom Metazoa; phylum Cnidaria; class Anthozoa; order Scleractinia; family Euphylliidae; genus Galaxea; species Galaxea fascicularis. The sequence continues at coordinate 20,866,788 of OX419337.1, forward strand.
CAAAGTTGGTGTAGGGCATTCAAACGGTTCTATAACATTGTACAAAATGATTTGAACAGACCTTTGCACTCGTTGTAAATTGAATTGATCACGATTAATAGCGCTAGCCCACAAAAAAAACATCTTTATTATTCTTGGGCGAGTAGAATCTTAATATTTCAACGTGATGAAGAATCTTTTGCCTTTCTGGGTACCTTCGATCGTTGTCACAACCGCAGACAGCACAATGATCACCACTGGATATATTTCCAATATTATTTGTATTAATGAGCTTAGAAATAAGCTAAACGTAGCCTGTACACACGCAAATACAACTGAAAAGGCTTTATTTAGTCATTTCCTCCCGATTTATACCTAATTTTGCAATATTTCGAGACCATTACTCGAGGTCAATTTCACAATAATTAACCTTTCGCAAGCAAGGAAGTTTATCGGTAGATTTTATCATATATTTGACGGTTACTCAAACAAAAACTTACAATTTCCTCGTATCAACATTGCCCGAATCCATTTATGTTAAAACAGTGGCGAAAAAGCGTTGATCTCTCTCCAAAATCGTTGATTTGGAGGTCGAAATCACTCGTCGCCATACATTTTCTTCTATCGACTGGCAGTGTTTGCCCCCTGGCGATCCCAGAATCCTATGCGCATAAGGCAGGATCCGATTACTGGCAACTCCTTCATTGAGGACTTCAACGGGGCCTGAACCCGTGACCTCGCGATTCCGGTGCGATGCTCTACCAACTGAGCTATGAAGCCACTGACGTTGGGAGCAGGTCAATTTGGGGTTCATATGTTCCCGTGAAAGATATGTAATTGAATGATGCATAGTGCATTCACTTACTTGTTCATGTTAGCTTTTGAACAAGTTGCAGAACTTGCTAGTTTGTACGGTCGCTACAGTGAAAACTTGTCAGAGAAAACTTGTTCATCCGTTCACAATAAATCTTTTCGTCCATACAGATGAGCAAATTAAAATTGCTAACGACCTTTGTCAAGGAAAAACTGTTCGTGTGTTACCGGCTTTACTCTGTCTAAAGACTCACGGGCAATCTTAAATTGTGTTGAAACCAGGAGGCATAATAAGGCCATAATTAGGATTTTGCCATCACCAGCTGTAATTGTAATATCAGGCAAGTTGTATAAACGTCAACCTTGTGATGGTCTGAGTTGCCATGGTCAATACTACATGTCTGGTGTGTTTTCTGAAAATTTTATCAAAATTTTATCTTCTATTTAGTCTCTCCTTTGCTCCGTTAAGGTGTAAAAAAAGCAAGCTAAATAAATATTGAACAAAGCTGTGTTTGTTTTGTTTAAACGATGTTACACAAACATTGAATTCATGCTCATTTGTTTCAGCTTACCTTGAAACATTTCCTTATGGCGATATGTCTATAACACCTTTTTTTAAATTAAATTTAATTGCTTTTGATACGCTTTTTACTATAAATACTTTTGACGTTTAGCTTCCTGTAAGCTAACAAAAGATAAATGGAGTTCTTTTTTCGTTGTTGTTGGGCGACCGTATAGTGTAGAATTTCACCAAAAGCAAAATAAAATAAGTTTTCTTCGAGCAGAATGTTTAAATTGTTTTATTCCCATTATTTGTCTTTTTTTCAAAGGAATTTTATTGCTTTTTTGTTTCAGCAGATTGAAAAGCAAAGAACAAATTGTTTTTGTCGCACAAGAAACATATCCCAGGTATAAACTGATAAAACATGATTGTAAGCCAATCAGCAACCACGCAGCTCGTTCCAGGGCTTTTCCCGTAGCTGGCCAATCAGAACACGAGCAGTTTTGTAATTCTCGGAAGGTTCGTTGTATTCGTTCAGCCAACAAAGCAAAGGGTAAAACGCCAGAAAAAGGTCAACTAACTGTTAGAATATTAAAGCAGTTGCTGAAATTCGCTACGCCAAGAGCCAGAAGGCCAGAAGTGTGAGAGTTAGTGGCTGCCAAGCCAACTGCTTTTGAACTTTTAGCTAGGACCGTGTTTTGAAATATAGAAATAATTATTTTAT